>JAYESD010000001.1:182398362-182998362 GCA_036927565.1 Tuctoria greenei
CGTTCCTCCAATGCCCGTACTGTGATTCGGAGGCAATGCACAAGCTGGCACAGATTCTCCTCCCAGGCCTGGCGGCTGTATGCGTCGACAGCACGACTGGCGATCTGTTCAGGAAGCCTTCTGCTGTCGCCGTTGACTTGAGGAAGGAGATGGTGGACTACATCACACAGCGAAGCGAGACCTTCATCTCTGATTCTCTGATTGAGTCGGAGGCGAACCAGGAGCCTGAGAACGAGATGCTGGTGGACCCCTTTGAGATCGTTTCAATCTTTATGGATGATTTCAGCAGCACCAAGAGGAATATCATTGGCCATGTCTCTGGCTGGCTGCTGAGCGACAGCCGTGAGGACAAGATCGATGACTTTGTCCAGGAGATGGAGATGACCCGCTTCTGGCCGCTGGAGAGGAGGGAGGCTGTTGCTGAGATTCTCCTAAAAAATGTTGACGACCTCAAGACCAAGTTCCACTGCCCTGAGAAATATGAGAACGAGGAGCGGCTTGCTCATCATAAGGAACAATGTACCTTCAGGCCTGTTACTTGCCCAAATAATGGATGCCAGGCGACAGTTTCTGTCCGTTGCACGCAAGATCATGATGCAGCTTGCCTGTTCAAGGTCCTTCAGTGCGAGCAAAACTGCGAGAAGCGCCTCTTGAGGCGCGATATGGATAGGCACTGTGTCACTGTCTGCCCTATGAGGCCCATAAAGTGCCCTTTTGGCTGTGATTCCTCATTCCCTGAGCGTAATCTTGAGGAGCATTGTTCAGAGTTTCTTCGGCCACATTTGCTTAAGGTCCTTAAGGTGATTCACAAGAAAGGACTTTTAACAGATGAACTGAAGGACCGTGCACTATTATTGGAAAAGGTTAGGCTTTTGATCTTTCTAGTTATGGTATATGTTATTTCTTTGAAACAGCTGCTCCGATGTTTACTGTCAATATAGTTGTCATAAATTTAATCATGAGGATTGTATAATCTCAGTAAATATTCCTTTCGACAAAATACTTTAAGCTCTCCTTTTGCAGGCTGATGGTAATGGTAAGCTAGCTAAAGCTCAGGATACTAGATCTCTTACTAATCTCGTGAAGGTTCTTGAAGCCAAGATGAAAAATAGCTGACCGAGTTCAAGAGAATATTTTGATTTACACACAAAACTCAATAAGGATATTGCCATGATTTCAGTTGAAGAGTTTGTTACCACGCACAGCATACAGCGAAGAATATAAGCACTGCTTTATTTTACTGTTATTTTGTCCCACCAAAATATGTATATTTTACTGTTATTTTAGCCCACCAATTTTGAAAGATTATATTATCATTCCCGAACACAAATATCAAATATTCATGTTTCTAGGGCCCTTTTTTTTAAGCTATTATATTGAATGTTCCAGTTACTCCCCCCCCCCCTCTTTTGGGAGTAATTAACGCATTAACAAAATCTGGATCGCAACCATAGACCGTGTTTTTGTATTTTTAAATGTCCACAAACTGCTACTGGATGGACAGCCAGCGAGGCCGGTGTTCATTGAAGATAATGGCCGTGACGACGTGAAAGGTATGAACAATGCATGGATCTGAAGACGCGAAGATGCCTCGTGAGGCCTAGATTGTTTGATGGCACATCTTATATAGACACGTTTTTTCTTTCTATGTATAGATAGAATCTAGGACAGCACAAAAAATCGAATGTTAAAAGGGACAACACCGGTGTTAGCTGGATTCAATATACAAAGTAAATATGATTTATTGTGTTTCTACTTCTAATTTCAACTCTAATTGTGATTTTACCCTTGAAAACTAGGGTTTGTGATTTTACCTCTAATTTTTCAAAATGAAGTCACCGTTTACCCTTCATTTCTAACACCGTTAAATCTGATTAGATTAAATGATTTAATAAAATTAAATAAACAATTGACAAATAAAAAAACTCAAAACCATCCAACTTTGTGCTAATTTATGCAAAGAAACTTTTTGGAAGATAAATATCAGAATTACTAATTTTTTGAAATTTTGAATTCAAATTCAAACATTTTTTAGAAATTTAAAAACAAACAAATTTAAGTGAAATTCAAATAAATTCAAAAAATTAAATGATATTCAGAATTTTCGAAATTTCAAATTCTAATTTAAATTTCAAAAAAAATTATATTCCAGTTTCCATTTTTTGTTTTAAATAAAAATTTTCGGAATTTCAAAATTTGAATTTTCAGAATTTCAATTATAAAATTTTTAAAATTTGGATGAATTCAAAAAAAATTATCAAATTATAAATTTCACATCCAAACTAATTTTTAATGAAATATATCTTGTTCTGTAATACTACTAAATACATCTTCAATATGTTAATATGATAAGGGTATTTCTGTCTTTTTTTTTCTCATATTTAACACCGTTAACTAAACTTAACCGAGTAAGGGTAGAATTTTATTTCATTTCAAAAAAAACAGGGGTAAAATCACAAACCTTAAATTTGAAGGGTAAAATCACAATTAGACTTACAAATAGGGGTATAAACACAATAGCCCCCAAGTAAATAAATGTGATGTACTCTTAAATGTGATAAGGTAATCAGGAGAGCTATTAAAAGGAGAGCCAACACCAACATAAACCTTCAAAATGAGAGCTTAAATTAATATGTTGAAAAGATTATATTGGTGTTTACTAGATTCAACGTAAAAAGAAATAAATGTGATGCAGTCTTAAATGTGCAAAGTGTTAGGTCTGTCCAAGAGATTGAACAAAGGCTCATCTGCGAAGACATATTATTTACTCTATAAATAATAGATGGTTGCTCCCTTAACTCTAATTGTAAGAGAGCTTTCATCACATCAGTCGCCACATACAAGTTGCTGACTCCCACGAGTAAGACGCGTGAGGTTGCTGCTGCAAGAAGGATCTGCTCGACATCTCCTCCCACATCAAAGGTTGATCGCGGAATCCGTATCTGTGTCACAGAAAGCTAGCACGTCCGGCACGGGGTTCGTCTTTCGTACGTGCGGACGTTTGTAAAGATACTGCTGCATTGCACACTTTGTCAAGCCACATGACTATCCTTCCATTGGCTGCGAGTCTTCCGCTGTGCTGCTCGATGGGAACGTATATATATGATCATCTACATCCAAGTGTTTCTGTTTTACGTGGTTAATTTTGTTTTGTGCTTGCGAGTAGCATCTCAAGTATTTCCCTTTTCCTGCATCAGAGCCATGCTTATGAAGTTTTGGGTCTAGATTAAAATTGCTTTTTTAGCTGTAGAACAGATCATTTTGATGTATAGCATCAAGTGTAAATCAGACTGTTTTATTCCGTTCTTGTGTACTCATTAAGTGACTTGCTAAATGGTTGTCTTCATGGCTGCGCGTAACCGTAACGCAGCTGACCACGAGATTGCGAGTGCGTTGAGTAAATTAGTCCCACACATGGTGTGAACTGTTATATTATTTTATTTGAAATTCCATGTCAGTTAGCGTGAAAAGCCATGTGAGAAGTTCTATCCGTCACCGAGTGACGGGACTAAACAAGTGTTTTGTGAAAATACGTGTCACATGCATTCCATAGAAACATCTAACTTATTTTTGTAGAGAATGATGTGACAATATGTTCTTAAAATCATTTGAGATGATCCGTGTAATTATTTGTGTGTCCTGCTTGACACAAGTCAATTATAGCCGGGTTGATGCTATTCGAGTATTGTATTTGGTATGCGTGCCGATCGATGGAGTGCTCATATGATGTAATTTTGTTTATTTTGATTGCTATTTGTGTGTAATAGCCAAATAAATGATAGTGAAACATATGTATGCTGAATACATCAGTAATTATATTTAAAATGAGTGTTTCAGTGCAAAGTTTTAAATATACATGAGAAATCCACTTTGGAGTGTTCAAAATTTTCTCTTTATAATGCATAGTGGCTGTTTGGACTGTCCAAACTTTCTACGTGCTGAAATAATCGTGCGGCTGCTATGTTTTTCGCTTGCAATGTTTCAAACTTGCTTTTTGGATTGTGGAAAGTTTGCTTAGTATTCTTTTACTAAGTTTTTTATGTGTTTTAGATGATCATGATGGATATTATCTTTCTATGTTTGTAACATGCTTATGTGAGGTACTCACATAAGGTGTTGTGGTTTTCAAACTAATGTGAGTCAAGTCAAGGACTTGTGCTCTTTGTTTATTCATGTGCAAGTGTTGCTTGGGGTCAAGACATGGCTCGTGACGGGATCCATTGAACTAGTCTTAGGGAGAAGAAGAGGTTCCACAACCAAGTTTAGAAGGAATTGTGGTTGAGTTGATCGGGAGGTCACACAACATGTTTGGGTCAAGAACAATGCATATGAAGGTATTGTGGACGTCATTGGAATGTGTTTTCACGTGTGCAAGGGGTGCAAGGACGTGACAACATGGTTTCAAGGTGTGATGAAGAGTTATAGACGAGAAGATGTGGCCGGAAAGGTCCAACCGGCTGTATTATGTCTCAGACTACGGCTGAGGTGGTTATGGTTCGTTTATAGAAAGTTTAAAGTTTTATTGGGTTATATTTTTTGGTTAGCATGAAGTTGAGTTGTTTTAGGATTGTTTAATACGTTCCTAAGGTATTTGGAAGTCTTAAGATTGCTTCTATCTGTGCCTGGAAGAGTCTTGAGGAGTTATGGAAAGTTTCGGTTGAAACTGAGTAGGAGTAGGAGTCCTAGATAGGATTGGATTGGCCTTAGGGCTGGTAATATAAGCAACGAAGGCCAGGGATCATGAGTAGTTGACTTTGGGATGTTCCTCTTATGTCTTTGATGAATAAAATTCGTAGTTTAGAGGAGCTCTTGTGCCTTGTTCATCCGACTTGTTTTCGTCAAGTCCATCTCATCGAGTTTCTGGGCTGCCCGATCTTTCTTCGTTGTTTTGATCATAACTCGCGTTTTACAGATCCACTTGACCTGATGTTTTTGTGTTGTCTTCACAACTCAATTATCTTTCATATATAAAAATTTTACAGTCATTGGATTTGTGTTTTTTTTATTTACACGAGTTTCTCTACAGTGTCACATATCTGTTTGCTCTCTGTTAGAACAGATTGACCTTTGCTCAGGGTTTCTGTCATAACTTGAGTTTTACTCGACAGTTCCTCATGATTGTTTTCGTTGTGTCTTCGTAACTTGATTCTCTATAATTTCTACTACTTTTGTAACAGATGAACACATTTAGAATAGTTGTACACAGGATTTCTTATCGGGTTGGTTTTCTGTCGAGGGATTTTCAAAGCTTCCGCTGAAACAGTTTTAATCTACCATTCACCCGCTTTGGTAGATTTTCACATGCTCTTCGATCCTACAATTGGTATCAGAGCCACAGTGCTCTAGTATTTGTAATTTGCACATGTTTTTACTAATCAACATGGAGAAATACTCTGCAAACCCAGTGTTTTTGATGGCGTTGATTTTCAGCTTAGGAAGGATCGCATGGAGGCTTACATACAGGCGCAAGGTTTCCCAATATGGGAAAAGGTCTTCAAGCACTTTGTCACGCCTTCAAACGATGAAGTTATGGATATCAACATGAGATACTTCGACAACAATAACAATGCACACAACTTGATTGTTCAAGGATTGACTCAAATTGTCTTCGACCATGTTGCACTCCTCTGATCTTCCTATGACGTGTGAAAAGCACTATGCATCTACCACGAAGGCTCCGACACTATCAAGGAGGTAAGATAAGATATGTTCAAGAAAGAATACATGCGCTTCGAGATGTAACCCGGTGAGTCAATCAATGACCTTTTTGCTCGCTTTAATAAAATTCTCAGCAACTTGCGTAATGTCAATGTTAATTTTTCAGATGCTGAAAATGCTAGGCAATTGTTAGATGCATTAGACATGTCAATTTAGGAGATGAAAGTTACATTTATTCGTGAATGCACTGTCATGAGTACACTTACATTAGATGTGCTTTATTCCAAGTTAAAAACTCATGAACTTGACATAATCTCACGTAAAAATTCCAAAAAGTCCATTGCATTTGTTTCACAATGTGACATGCCTAGTTCTAGCCAATCTTCATCATGTGGTACACTTGCTTTGCTATCTTCTCTAACCCTTGTAACAGATTGAAGAGTTTCCAGAGGAGGATCTAGCACTTCTCTCTTCTCTATTCTCAAAAGTGTTGCAAACTGTGAGAACTCGAAGAAGAGGAAGTGGGGGTTCTCAACAATGCTTCAATTATGGTAAGACAGGACACTTTTATACAGATTGTCCTAACCTTTCAGGTCCTACTACCTGTGATGAAAAGGAAAATAAGTTCAAGTCCTCTTCTGGTAACAACAACAAGAAAGAGAAGACCTTTACAAAACATCAAGTGGTGTACCATATCCTCTCTGGTCTCCTAGAAAACAACTCGAGCAATGTGGCCTCCAAAAGTGATGAAGAAGAAGACAATATGGCAACTATGTGTTTTATGGCGGACAACTCAAGATTAAGTATGGAGGAAGCATAACACAATAGCGATAATGAAGAGGTATGTCCCACTTGCAAAGAAATGTGTGATGCTATTTCTCGTGCCACTATCATACTTAAGAAAAAGGACAAAAAAACTTAGGAACAATGCTGTTAAAATTGAATCACTAGAATTTGAAATTAATCTGTTAAAATCTTTGATTCCTAGTGATGATTCTTGTTCTTCATGTGAACTCATATATGAACAATTGCCCTTTTTTAAGAAGTGCGCAAATCTCCACACTTGATAAACTTGAGATTGAAATAGAAAAGAAAAAAATCTTGCAACACTTAATGATACAAACTTGAAAGATACTAGCTGTTCTACAATTGATTTGCATTCTTCTAACTGTGATGATCTTAATAAGAAATTACATGATGCTATGAATGAAATTTTTGTTTTGAATAATTCTTTACATTCTCATGAGGTTAATTGTTGTTCTAATTGCAAATTAAAAGGAAAAACTTCATGTGAAAATTGCCTTGATCTGTCCAATAAACTTGATGACACGCATAGGATACTAGAGCGGTTTGTAATGCAAATAAGAACCTAACTTGCTGCTGAATTCTTCCAAGTTTTGCAATGATAAAACTGGTTTAGATTTTGGTTCTCATGCTCATGCTAAGGCACATCCAACTAAGGTTGTTAAATCATTAGGAAGTGGTTTGATTAAAACAGCCCCTAAATGAAAAGAGGTGGTTTTTAAGTCTGCAGGAATGTTGTTTTATTTGGTTACTAACAAAAATTTTGCTTGCTCTTCTAGACATGAATATAAGGTTAAATTCCATTGTACCTGCTATGGTAGACATGGTCATGTCATAGATATTTGTTATATACTATCTAATAAAGAAAAGAAGCAAAGAATGCTAGCAAGATCACGTAACAACCAAGCCAAACTTGCTGCACATGCTGAACCGAATGTGAGCAACTTGCAACCTGCCGAGACGAGTCAAAAACATGCAAAGTTTGCTACCAAATCTACTGTTTTTCTTGCTACACATAACACACCCTGAAGATCTGTAGTTGGATGCAAGAATTCTAAAAAATTGGCTTAAAAACCTGCTGTTTTATATCAGTTTTTGCGTGCTATTTCTGCTGCACGTCGCATGACTCAGTACTGGATTCCTGAATGCCTTTTGACGAACCCAGTATTGAGTCATCGATGTATTGTGCTTCTATGTAGGTTACACGCTTGAGAAAGGAGAACTTTTGGCTTGTGGATGCAAGTTGCTCACGCCCCATGACAGATAATAAAGAATGGTTCTCCTCCTTCTCTTTTGTGCCACGTGCAGAGAATGTTACTTTTGCTGATAATTCTTCAAATCCTATAATAGCTAAGAGTTCGGTTAAAGTTAATAACCACTACCCTTTGAAATATGTGGCACTTGTTAAAAACTTGAAATACAACTTGCTTTCCGTTTCACATTTACTACATGAAAATCTTGAAGTTAGTTTCACTAAAAATTCCTGTGAGGTTGTAAATTCAAATGGTGAGCTTATGTTTAACATGTCTCGATTTGGAAGAGTTATAAAACTGATTTTGATACGTCATTCTCTAAGCATAGATGTCTAGTTGCTAATGAATCAAATGATCTATATTTTTGGCATCGTAGACTTGGTCACGTAGGCTTTGATCACCTCACACATGTTAGTGGTCTTGATCGCATATGTGGTTTACCTAAGCTTAAAGGGAACAAAGATATTGTGTTCTATTCTTGTAGACATGATAAGATGGTTGTAGGTTCACATGCTCTACTCACAACGACCATGACAATATCACTAGTCCAACTTTTGCACCTTGACACCTTAGGTCCTCTATGTGTTCAATCTTTTGGAGGTAAATGGTACGTGTTTGTAATTGTTGATGATTATTCTAGATACTCTTGGATTTACTTTATGGCATTTAAGAATGAAGCTTTTAGTCACTTTAGAAGTTTGGTTCTTAGGCTTTCACTTGAGCACCTAGGATCTTTGAAAGCAATTAAGTGACAATGGAACCAAATTTAAGAACCAATCTTTTGATCACTTTTGTGCTGAAAATAGAATAGATTATCAATTTTCTTCACCATATATACCTCAACAAAATGGTGTTGTAGAGAGATAGAACAGAACCTTAGTTGAGATGGCTAAGACTATGCTTGATGAATATCAAACTCCTTTAATTTTTTGGGCGGATGCAATTGCAACAACTTGTTATGTCTCAAATCGAGTTTTCTTGCGAGCTAAGCTAGGGAAAACCCCATATGAGCTTCGGTTTGGACATAGGCCTAGTGTCACACACTTTAGGGTCTTTAGTTGCAAATGCTTCTTTAAGAAATATGGTAATCTTGATAAATTTAAATCGAGATCTATTGATGGCATGTTTCTTGGTTATCCATCTCAAACTAGAGGGTATCATGTGCTTTTACTTGACACTAACAAAATTGTGGAGACTTATGAGGTTTCTTTTGATGAAGCTAGCCTAGGTACTAGCTCTAACATTGCAAATCAAGATGCATATCCGCAGGGGGGAGAGTATTTTCATTGAAGATGAGGAAGAAATGGTGCAACTGTCCGAAAAAATTCAGAAGTTAAGGACGTTGTTGCAGCTCCTAATTTTGATCCACAACCAGCACCGACAACGACTCTTGGTGGTTCAGATCATCCTCAAGCTACAAGTCTTCTACTTGTGATGAACATGAAGAACAAGAAGCTTGTGAAGTGTCTACTCCCCTCTGCATCCTCAAAAGTTACCCTCCACAACAAATAATTGGAAGCTTGCACGAACGAGTCACACGGTCCAGGTTTTTCGATCCAAACTCTCAAGCTCATTCTGATTTTTTTGCCTCTTTTGAACCCAATGATATATCACATGCACTCACTAATAAATCTTGGATTATTGCTATGCAAGAAGAGTTAGAAAATTTTGAAAGAAATAATGCTCAGAAACTTGTACCTCAACATCAAGGTCACACTTTAATTTGATCTAAATGGGTGTTTAAAAATAAACAAAGTGAGGACAGGGTTGTGGTTAGGAATAAGGCTAGGTTGGTTGCTCAAGGTTTCACACAAGTTGAAGGTCTAGATTTTGATTAAACCTTTGCTTGTGTTGCTAGATTAGAAGCTATAAGAATTTTGTTAGCATTTGCTGCATCTATAGGTTTCAAAGTATATCAAATGGATGTAAAAAGTGCTTTTATTAATGGCTACATAGATGAGGAGTTTATGTTAAGCAACCATCCAATTTTGAAAATTCAGATTTTGCTAATCATGTTTACAAACTGTCTAAAAGCCCACACGTACTAAGCACAATAATGAAAATGTGAACTTATAATTTTTTAAGTGAAATTAAGAATTTAAACTTCAATGAGCTATTTAAATAGTAAACGAGGTTAAAATTTGGATTTCTAAAAACTTCATACTAAAATGGGAGGTGTGAATATATGGTTGTACTGCAGGTGCAGCTCGGCGACCTCCCTCAATACCTCGACCAACCGAGTCTCTGGACGACTGGATGAGTTCATCATCAACCTCTCCAATGTGTGCCACGATTGCCCCGTCCTCATCAAGCCACACCGAGCCGAAGTCCCTCCACCGCCTCTGGTTTCGGCCACCACGACATTTCTTCATCGACAGTCCACCTTGATCCATCTCGCAACAAGCTAAGCACGTGCCAAGGTTTGCCACCACCTCAGCTAATTGATTCCTTGGTTATTCATCCATACGTAGCTCGAGCCTGTCGGATTTCCAATTTTTCCCACTGCCGCCCCATTCTTGCCACTGAACACCGTGAAGCTTCATTGTTGCCCAAGCACTTCCATTGCTCCTCCGACCATCCGACACCACCTAATGGTGTGTATCGGTACCCTGCAGACCGGGTAACTCCGTGTACAAGCAAGAAGAAGCTCTAGACCTGGCCTCCCCATTGTGGCGGGTCCTAGTGCTGCCATGCATCCTCCGGCAGCGGACCCTTGCTCCCACCGAGGAGGGCTCAGAGCTGCCACACTTCCTCCGGCTCAGAGCCCTTGCTCCCACCGAGGAGGGCTCCGGACCTGTCATGCGTCCACTGGCTACGGACCCTTGGTTCCATCGAGGAGGGCTCCATAGTAGCCATGCGTCCTGCAACTTGCCTTGGGCGGTAGGTTGCGGGAGTAAACGGCGATGCGTCCCGTCGAGTCGCGCATTTAAGGCACACACCTTCCCCAGATGCATGACACAGTGCACACCCTCTGTCAGGTATTGCTGGATCCAATCCCATTGTAGTGAAGACGCCGCAGGGCTACCCCGCGCTGTTAAGTGGGTAGCATATGGCTACAAGACAGATGAGACATTCCCTGCCATCATCAATGACTACGCCTAGCCACTAGCGACCAACGCGACAAGACTGGGGCTTCAAGCCACGGTCAGAGGCAGTATATGCAAGAAGACTTTGGATCTTGTTTAGGATAAGATCAACCTGGGGCCAACTGTCAGGCCCCGAACCCCACTTTCAAGCCGTCTCCTTGACTATAAAAGGACCGGACAACACCCGTTACTAGGGACCTTTGCTGGTCCGCTCGGACGCAATTGGACCCTCGCTGGTCCACTCGGACACGCCATTTTAGACACACACACACACACACACACACACACACACACACACACACACACACACACACACACACACACACACACACAATACAAACTCAACGTGGAGTGGGGTATTACGCTCCGGCGGCCCGAACCACGTAAAACTACCATCTCACCATAGTTCCTTAACTGTGCAACCTCACCTGAGACTAATCCCCTACCCACCAAAGAAACTTCGTGGGATGCTCTCTAAGAAAGTCCAGGGGAAGTGTTGCAAGAACACTTCGACAGTGCGCTTGTACCCGTTCTTAATCACGATTCAAGCCGTTCCTTGTTTACTGCAGCATGCTCGCCGTATTGTGTGTTTTTCCTCGGCACACTCATTTAGGACCAAAGCTATGAAACTGTAGGGTTGAAGAACACTTGAAAAGATACTACAGGAGGGGGGGTGAATGGCATATTTAAACTTTTTTCAGCGGAAGCAACAAAAACCCCTCAGCGGAAAATGAACCTGATAGAGAACCCGTGTGTGCGAGTGTTTACAATGTGTTTAAAATATGTAAAATCAGTGTCGATCATAGAGAATCAAGTCACGAAGAAATGACAACAAAAATCACGAGAAAACGTTGAGTAAAACTCAAGTTATGACAGAAACTCTAAGAAAAGGTCAATCTATTCTAACTGAGAGCAAACAGATCTCCGTGTAACTCAAGAACCAAAAATCCAATGACCGTGAAATTTTCAAAGATGGTAGAGTATTGAGTTTTGAAGACAACACATAAGGAATAACATCAATTGGATCTGTAAAACTCTAGTTACGATCAAAACAATGAAGAAAGGTCGGGCAACACAAAAACTCGACGAGAAAGACTTGACGAAAACAAGTCGGACAAACAAGGCACAAAAGCTCCTCTAAACTACAAATTTTATTGATATAAACACAATAGAAGAAGCGCCAAAGTCATCAACCCACGAGCTCTGGCCTCCCTTGCTTATATAACCAGCCCTAAGACCAACCCAATCCAAACTAGGGCTCTAATCCTACTCAGTTTCAACAGAAAACTTTTCATAACTGCTCAAAACTCTTTTATACGTAGATAGAAGCAATCGTAAGACTTCCAAACACTTTAGGAATTTCTCAAACATTCCTGAAAGAACTCCACTTCGTGCCTAACATGAAATCCTATCATAATCAACTCAATTCTTTCTATATTTGAGCCATAACTGCCTCAGCTGCAACCTCAGCGTATAATCCACCCAGTTGGACCTTTTCGACCATGTCTTCACGCCCACTTCTCTTCATCACGCCTTGGAATAATGTAGCCACGTCCATGCACCCCTTGCATACGTGCAAATACTTTCCAACGACGCCCACAATTCCTTCATATGCATTGTTCTTGACCCAAACATGCTGCGTGACCTCCCGATCAACTCAACCACAATTCCTCCCAAACTTGGTTCTTGAACCTCATCTTCTCCCTAAGACTAGTTCAATGGATTCCATCACCAGCCATGTCTTGAACTCAAGCAACACCTGCACATGAATAAACAACCAATCTTTCCGAGCCCAGGTCCTCGACTTGACTCTCGTTAGCCTGAAAAACACAACACCTTACGCGAGCACCTCACATAAGCATGTTGCAAAATGTAGCAATGTTTAACCACTATAATCAGCCATAACACATCAAAAACTTAGTAAGAGAATATTGAGCAAACATAGCATAAGCCAAAAATCAAGTTTGAAACATTGCAAGTTAAAAACAGATCCACTGCACAATTATTTCAGAAAATAAAATTATCAAATAGACCTGGCGCTGCAATGTAACGGCAAAATATTGGATATTCCAATCACAAACTCATGTGCAAAACACATGATTGAAAATTTGGACAGTCCTAACCAAGTAAAGAGTAAATGTTACTCCTGAAAACACTCTCACCATGTTGACTCACGTGCTGCTCATGTGAGTGAAAGTTTGGATAGTACGAAGCATGGAACACGTGTCTCAGTACCCTACAGACCGGGTACCCCCGTGTACAAGCAAGAATAAGCTCCAGACCCAGACTCCCCGCTGAGGTGGGTCTCAGGGCTGCCACGCGTCCTCCAGCTCCATACCCTTTGCTCCCATTGAGGAGGGCTCCAGAGCTGCCACACGTCCTCTGGCTCCAGGCCCCTGCTCCCATCGAGAGGGCTCCAGAGCTGCCATGCGTCCACCTGCTCTGGACCCTTGCTCCTACCGAGGTTTGCTCCGAAGCAGCCATGCGTCCTGCAACATGCCCAGGGCAGTAGGTTGCGCGAGTAAAGGGCGGCACGTCCTGTCTAGTCGCACATTGAAAGAACGCACCTTCCCCAGACGCATGACGCGGTACACACCCCCTTTCAGGTGCCGTTGCATCCAATCCCATCGTGGTGAATACACCGCAGGGCTGCCCCACGCTGCCAAAAGGGTAGCTTATGGCGACAAGACGGACGGAACAATCCTTGCCATCATCAACGACTACGCCTAGCCACAAGCGACCGACATGACACGACCGCGAGTATTTAAGCAACGGTCAGAGGCACTCTATGCAAGAAGCCTTTGGATCTTATTCGTGATAAGATCAACCCGGCACCACCTCTTGGGCCCTGTACCCCACTTATAAGGTGTTCGGCCTTGATTATAAAAGGACCGAGCAGCACCCGTTACTTGAGACCCTCGCTGGTCCACTCAGACGAAATTGGACCCACGCTAGTCCGCTAGAACACGCCATTTTATACACACACATACACACACACACACAAGCAATACAAACCTCACTGTGTAGTAGGGTATTACGCTCCGACGGACCAAACCACATAAAACCACCATCTCACCGTAGTTCCTCATCCCGCAACCTCACCTGAGACTAAGCCCCGCCAATCAAAGAACCTTCGTGGGTTGCTCTCTAAGCAGTTCCGGGGGAAGTGTCGCAAGAACACTTCGACATTTGGCGGGCTAGGTAGGGGATTTTTCTCCCAAGGAGTTGCGCCTTCACCGCAATGGTGAAAATCATGGCTTTGGACGATCCCCAGGGCGTCACCATAGTCCATGTGGTGCTGAGACCAGATCCCGGTCCATAGCACGACCTGGCCCATCAATCCCCCATACAGTTGCAGCTAGCCAGGGTGGCGCTTCCCGAAGCACCCAGCTCCGACAACCCAGGAGGCCCACCGTCGACGTTCCTCACATAGAGGGTGGGCGCTGTAGGAGCATCTAGCTAGGATACCTCCCAGGGGCTCGCTGTCAATGTTCTGCATGTTGAGGGTGGGAGCTGCCGGAGTATCCAGCTGCGACACCTCCTAGTGGCCCCGTCGTCGATGTTCTGCACATTGAGGGTGGGCGCCACCGGAGCATCAACCTCTGACACCTCCTCGGGGGCCTGACATCAATGTTCTTCCCATTGAGGGTGAGCGCCGCCAGAGCATCCAGCTCGAGAACCACCCAGGGGGCCCATCGTTGACGTTCTTCTCGTTGATGATGGGCGCCACAAAATCATCCAGCTCCGGCACCTCCCAGGGGCCCGCCGTCGATGTTCCGCACGCTGAGGGTGGGCACCGCCTCGGTTCAGTGGCTACCTCATCACCATCGCCGACGAAGATTTCTTCGAAGACTGCCACACATATCAATTCAAAGTCCGACGCTCCCCAGGGGGCCTGCCGGCGTCAACTACCCAAGCTCCCCCGCTCTATCAGGGGCCCGCCGTCGACATCCTTCGACTAAGTGGTAGGCATGCCCAATCAGTTGGCCACACCTACCAAGGGGCCTCCAAGGGGTCCCATAGGAAGGACGTCAAGCGGTTTCCGATCGCCGCGGCAACAATGACGCCATCGGCTGTGAGCACAGGTAGTGTGCGGGTCTACTTATGGTACCTGTGGCGTATCCAGGGTTTTTCGGCCGTCCTCTTATTTGCAATCCTATGATGCTAGACAATATCCCCCATGAAAGGCCTACACCAAGCGGGAGGTCTAGAGTGTGCAGCCTGCATAGCCTGGTTCTGTACCCTAAGCATGCACACTCTGCTTCCCCAGCACTACGACTGAGTACTGGGGGCCAGATGGCACACACACCCTAAACATGGTGGGAGCCGAGAATTCGGGGTCTTTTGGTTATTTTCTTGCTCGGGGCCTTGTGGCGTTGATTGATCCCTCCCCTGAAAGGCTAATGCCAGCGAGAGGTCCAAAGTGTACAACATGCTTAGCCTGGTCCTACACCCTAAGCGTGTACATTTTACCTCCCCAGCGCAGCGGCTGAGTACTGGGAGGTCGGTCGGCTCATTCTCCTACTAAGGCCAGTAGGAGGTCCAGAGTGTGCAGCCTGCTTAACCTAGTCCTGCATCCTAAGCGTGTACACTCTGCCTCCTCGGCGCTGCGGCTGGGTACTAGGGGGCCGAGCAACCCATACTCCTTAGCAAGGCAATAACCATAACTTGGATACCGTCACACTGTATTACCATGTTGATTTTGTTATGCTTTAATTTTTTGCTTTTGCATATTGTCCTCCATATGTCCGATTACATTTCCCCTGTCTCATTTATAGTTTGAGTTGTGCTATCCTGCTGCAGACGGGTCTGCTTGAGGTACCTGCAACGTGGTTGGGGTCTCTCGGCCGCCCCCTTGCTTGGGGTCCTGACGTCCAGTGGCGCCAGACGGTCTCCCCCACAAAAGGCCTAAGCCGAGACGGAGGTCCAGGGTGTGTAGCCTACTTAGCCTGGTTCCATACCCTAAGCGTGCACACCCTTCCTCCCAACACTACGGCTAAGTACTGGGGGCAAGACGGCTCGCACCCTAGGTAAGGCAAGGGCCGGGCCCCGGATATCATCACACTGAATTATCCATGCACCGTGAGCCCAGCTCAGGATCATAAGACGACAGAACAGAACTAGGAGCGGGGGGGGGGGGGGGGAATGTCAGTGGTGAGTGCAATTAATTTCTTGTCTATCATGCCTATGTAGGTACCAACCAGGTACAAGTTCGGAACAGCCACACAGGACAGTATGATGGTTGCCCCACCTGCACGATTGTCACTTCTCCCGAGGTATGTTCGGAGGCCAATGTCGGTACCCTGCAGACCGGGTATCCCCGCATACAAGCAAGAAGAAGCTCCGGACCCAGCCTCCCCGCTGAGGCGGTCTCGAGGCTGCCACACGTCCTCTGACTCCGGACCCTTGCTCCCACAGAGGAGGACTCTATAGCTGCCACACGTCCTCTGGCTCTGGGCCCCTACTGCCACCAAGGAGGGCTCCGGAGCTGCCATGTGTACACTGGCTCTAGACCATTGCTCCACTGAGGAGGACACTGGAGCAGCCACACGTCTTGAAACTTTCCCTAGGCAGTATGTTGCAGCAGTGAAGGGCGGGATGTCCTGTCGGGTCGCCAATTGAAAGCACACGCCTTCCCCAGACGCATGACGCGACTCACACCCCCTATCAAGTACCATTGCATCCAGTCCCATCGCAGTGAAGACGCCGCAGAGCTACCCCATGCTGCCAAGTGGGTAGCTTACGACAAGACAGACAGGACATTCTTCGCCATCATCAATGACTATGCCTAGCCACTAACGACCAAAGCGACAAGACTGCAGGTCTTCAAGCCATGGTCAGAGGTAGTGTATGCAAGAAGCCTTTGGATTTTGTTCAGGATAAGATCAACCTGGGGTCACTTGTCGAGCCTCAGACCCACTTGTAAGCTATCCGACCTTGACTATAAAAGGACCGGGCAACACCCATTACTTGAGACCCTCGTTGGTCCGCTCGGGCACGCCATTTTAGACACACAAACACAAACACACACACACACACACACACACACACACACACACACACACACACACACACACACACACACACACACACACACACACACACACACACACACACACACACACACACACTCTCTCTCTCTCTCTCTCTCTCTCTCTCTCAAGCAATACAAACCTCACCGTGGAGTAGGGTATAAGTATCTAGCAGCCTGAACCACGTAAAACCATCGTCTCACCATAGTTCCTCAACCGTGCAACCTCACCCGGGACTAAGCCCCCCGCCGATCAAAGAACCTCCGTGGGATGCTCTCTAAGCAGGTCTGGGGAAAGTGTCGCAAGAACACTTCGACAATGCGCTTGGACCTATTCTTCATCGTGATTCAAGTCGTTCCTTGCTTACTGCAGCATGCTCGCCGTATTGTCATTTTTTCCTTGGCACGCTCATTTAGGACCAAAGCTATGAAAATGTAGGATCAAAGAGCACTTGAAAAGCTACCATAGGGGGGGGGGTGAATGGTATATTTGAACTTTTTCAGCCGAAGCAACAAAATCCCGTCAGCAGAAAATTAATCTGATAGAGAAACTGTGTGTGCAAGTGTTTACAATGTGTTTAAAACGTGAAAAATCAGTGTAGATCATAGAGAATCAAGTCACGAAGACCCAACAACAAGAATCACGAGAAAACGTCAAGTATAACTCAAATTATGACCGAAACCCTGAGCAAAGGTCAATCTGTTCTAACTGGGAGCAAACAGATGTGCTATGCTACAAAGAAACTTGTGTAACTCAAAAACCACAAATTCAATGAGCGTGAAATTTTTAAGGATGGTAGAGTATTGAGTTTCGAAGATAATACAAAAAATCACGTAAATTGGATCTGTGAAACTCGAGTTATGATCAAAACAAGGAAGAAAGATCGAGCAGCGCAGAAACTCCACGAGAAAGACTTGACGAAAACAAGTCGGACGAACAAGGAACAAAAACTGCTATAACCTATGAATTTTATTAATCTAAACACAAGAGAAACATCCCCAAGTCATCTACTCATGAGCTCTGGCCTCCCTTGCTTATATAACCAGCCCTAAGGCCAACCCAATCCTAACTAGGACTCTAATCCTACTCAGTTTTAACAGAAACTTTCCATAACTGCTTAAGACTCTTCTATACGCAGATAGAAGCAATCTTAAGACTTCCAAACACCTTAGAAACGTCCCAAACATTCCTTAAACAGCTCCGCTTTGTGCCTAACACGAAATCCTATCATAACCGACTCAAATCTTTCCATATTTGTGCCATAACCGCCTCAACCGCAGCCTGAGTGCATAATCCAACCGGTTGGACCTTTCTGGCCATATCTTCACGTCCACTTCTCTTCATCATGCCTTGATACAATGTAGCCACATCCATGCACTCCTTGCATACGTGCAAACACTTTCCAACGACGTCCATAATACCTTCATATGCATTGTTCTTGATCCAAACATGCTGTGTGACCTCCCGATTAACTCGACCACAATTCCATCCGAACTTGGTTCTTGAACCTCATCTTCTCCCTAAGACTAGTTCAATGGATCCCGTCAGCAGCCATGTCTTGAATACAAGCAACACCTGCACATGAATGAACAACCAATCTTTGTGAGCCCAAGTCCTCGACTTGACTCTCGTTAGTCCAAAAAACATAATTCCTTATGTGACCACCTCACATAAGCATGTTGCAAACCATAGAAATGTTTAACCACCATAATCAGCCATAAAACATCAAAAATTTATTAAAAGAATACTAATCAAACATTCCATAAGCAAAAAAGCTAGTTTGAAACATTGCAAGTTAAAGATAGATCCGCCGCACAGTTATTTTAGCAAATAAAATTATCGAATTGACCAAAAGCGGCGCTGTAATGTAAAGGCAAAAGATCGGACATTCCAATCCCAAACTCACGTGCAAAACATGTGACTGAAAGTTCGGACAGTCCTAATCAAGTAAAGAGTAAATGTTACTCTCGAAAACACTCCCACAACGTCGACTCACGCGCAGCTCATGTGAGTGAAAGTTTTGACAGTCCGAAGCGTGAAACACGTGAAACTCAAGTGAGAAAAAGTTCAAATAGTACGAAGTGTGAAACACGTGAGTCGGTACCTTGCCGAACGGGTAGTCCCACGTACAAGCAAGAAGAAGCTCGAGACCCGGCCTCTCCGCTGAGGCAGGTCTCGGGGCTGCCACGTGTCCTCCGGCTCCGGACCCTTGCTCCCACCGAGGATGGCTCTGAGCTACCATGTGTTCTCTGGCTCTGGGCCCTTGCTCCCGCTAACGATGGCTCCAGAGCTGCCAAGCGTCCACCGGCTCCGGACCCTTGCTCCCACCGAGGAGGGCTCTGTAGCAGCCACACGTCCTGCAACTTGTCCTGGGCGGTAGGTTTTGGGAGTAAAGGGCAGCGCATCCTCTCTAGTCACGCATTAAAGGCACGCACCTTCCCCAGACTCATGACGCGGCGCACGCCCTCTGTCAGGTACCACTACATCCAATCTCATCATAGTGAAGATGCCGCAAGGCTACCCCAGGCTACCAAGTGCGTAGCTTATGGTGACAAGACGTACAGGACTCTTGCCATCATCAACAACTACGCCTAGCCACTGGCGACCGACGTGACAAAACTGCGGGTCTTCAAGCCTCGATTAGAGGCTATGTATGCAAGAAGCATTTGGATCTTGTTCAGGATAAGATCAACCCAGGGCCACCTGTTGGGCCCCGGACCCCACTTGTACGCTGTCCGGCCTTGACTATGAAAGGATCGGGTAGCACCCATTACTTGAGACCCTCGCTGGTCCGCTCGGATGCAATTTGACCCTCGCTGGTCCACTCGGACACACCATTTTAGACACACACACACACAGATGAGTGGTACGCCAAGACAGAAGCTTTAGTGGAACGAGCTTTTTTGTTGTCAAATAGCGATAAGGCTCGGTGCCCATGTTCAAAATGCCGAAACGGAACATTTTTGGACAAAGTGGAACTTACGATGCACTTGTGTCAAAACGGTTACGTGTCACATTATGAGTTGTGGAACTTCCACGGCAAGACAGCTTCTCAAGCTGTACAGGAAGTGGAAGCGGACAATGATGATGCCACATAGGTTGATATGATGGATGAGATGCTGGAAGCTATACGACCAGAGCTTACAGAGGATCCTCAAACAGCAGAGGTTAAAAAGTTCTTCAAACATCTCAAAGATTCAGAAGAGTCGCTGCATGGACACACTAAAATGACAATCCTCAATTTTGTGACTAGACTTATGGCAATTAAGTCGAAGTTCTTCTTTTCTAATAACTGTTACAACGAGCTCATCAATTTGTTCAACGATGCCCTTCCACATCCCAACAAAGTGCCTAAAGATATGTATAAGTCAAAGAAAATTCTTTCTGGTCTCAGTATGAAGTACGAGAAGATTGATGTGTGTCCGAACAACTGTATGCTTTACTGAAGAGAGCATGACAATGAGAACAAATGTTTGAAATGTGGTCAACCAAGGTTTGTCGAAGTTGTTAATAATGATGGTGATACTGTGATGACGGAAGTCGCACGTAAGCAACTTTGTTACTTACTCGTGACACCGAGGTTGAAGCGGCTGTTCCTTTCAAAAAAAAAAAAACGGCCAGACACATGAGATGGCACAAAGAAGGTGAGCGTCAGAACAATGGAGTCATGACGCACCCGTCCGATGGTGAAGCATGGAAGGCGCTAGACTGGTTCGACCCAGAATTCGGACGTGAAGCGAGAAATGTTCGCATCGGGTTGGCGACAAATGGGTTCACACCATTCAGCACAAACGCCGCACCATGCTCCTGTTGGCCCGTCTTTGTCATTCCGTACAATCTTCCATCAACTTTGTGCATGAAGAATGAGTTCATGTTCCTTCGCCTCATTGTACCTGGGTCGGATCATCCTGGGTCATGTCTCAACGTGATGTTGAAACCGTTGATAGAAGAGTTGAAAATGTTGTGGACAGGAGTCGAAGCGTACGACTGTTAAAAGAAGCAGAAATTCAACCTTCGAGCTGCTTATTTATGGCCCGTCCATGATTTTCCGGCATAAGGCATGTTTTCTGGATGGAGCACTCATGGTCGGTTGACATGTCCGATATGTGCCTTGGATACCGATTGCTTTCGAGTTACCCATGGAGGCAAGATATCTTACTTTGATTGCCATAGACATTGGCTGCCTCCGAATCACTTGTTTAGACAACAGAGAAATGTCTTTAGAAAGAACATTGTTGTCACTAAAGGACCACCAAAACGTCTTAATGGCTCAAAAATATCTGATATGTTGGACAAATTGGTGCCATATGAAGTCGTCCTGGATATTTCGAAGGTTTTGAAGACAAACACAATTGGACTCACATATGTGGACTTTGGGAGCTACCGTATGTGAAGTCGTTGATTCCAAGGCACAACATTGATGTCATGCATCAAGAGCGTAACATGGACGAATGTATCATAAGCACATGCATGGACATGACGGGCAAAACAAAAGACAATTTAAAGGCTCGAAAGGATCTCGCCGAGCTTTGTAACCGTCAAACTCTTGAGCTCTCCAAAAATGGTGGTAAACCACGCGCTCCTTTCTGTCTTCGACCTAAAGAAAAGAAAGAAGTTCTCGAATGGTTGCAAATGTTGAAATTCCGAGATGGTTATGCAGCTAGTCTGCGATGAGCCGTGAATGTGAAAATGGGAAAGCTCATTGGGTTGAAGAGTCATGATTATCACATAATCATGGAAAGACTTTTGTCTGTTATGTTTCGAGGCTACTTTGACGATGCGGTGTGGAAGGTGTTAGCCGAGCTTAGCCACTTCTATAGGCAACTCTGTGCTAAAGAAATCACGCCAGAGATGATGACTCAGTTGGAGAAGTAGATTCTGATACTTTTGTGTAAGATGGAAAAAAATTTTCCTCCAGGATTTTTCAATCCAATGCAACATCTCTTAATTCATCTTCCATATGAAGCGAAAATGGGTGGTCCCATGCAATATAGGTGGATGTATCATATTGAAAGAGCACTCAGATATCTGAAACCAATGGTTGGTAACAGGGCAAGGGTTGAAGGTTGCATCGCCGAAGCTTTTACTCTTAAGGAAGTAGGATACTTCTCAATTGTTTACTTTGCAGAGGAACACAATGTTAATACTTTGGTATTGCGGTACAATATGGATGAACAATCTCCTTGTAGCGATCTCTCCATTTTTGCAACAACAGGCACTACTGTTGGTAGTTACACTTCCTACGACGTTAGCGAAAAAGAAAGGCGTGCTGCTTTCTTGTACATGTACGCTAATATAGAAGAAATGAATGAATATTTCACGTAAGTGTTTCTCCTACACTTATGCTTTTCACCATATTTTCCAGCACATGCATTCTAAAAGGTTCTCTTTTCGTGTAGTATGTTCAACAATCAAAATTGGAGACATAGACATCAACTCACGAGCAAGCAAATAGAACAGATTCAATGGGAAGGATAAACGGGGGATCTAATTTTCTTTCCTAGTTTCGAGATCATGTAACGTTTTCTCGTTAACTTATCAATGTTAACAACATTTTCTTATAACTTAAGAATGGTTACGTTTTCTAATAACTTCATATCTTGGACAGTGCAAGAAAGATGCCAACGTCCATGAAGATTTGCAACAACTATTGTTGATGGCTGTTATATACCAATTTCATCCGTCAATTTAACTCAATTATGTGAAGGATTTGTCATTTCTTGCACACATCATCTTTCTATCTAACCCAATTGCACTTGGACATGGAGAAATATGTGTATGCAACATTTTATGCAGGAAATGAGGAAATGTAGAGGGACCAATCCTATAAAATATCATCCCAGCCAATCAGGCGACGACATGTGGCATCCCATGGATCAAATGGCCCACAAACAGAAGTATCCGAGGAGATCTAACGGCATATACATCAATGGGACCCACCTGGAAGCCACCTGGAGAAAGCACACGAGAATTGGTGCAATGACCAGGTCAGCCAAACCAGGGGGTCGGCCGACCTGGTCTCTGCACCAAACTCAGTCAGCCTCCACGTGTTTGCTCCTCCTGGCTTCCTGGAGTCAATGGTGACTGATACACATGCTTTTGGTGGCAGAAACCAACCTCAACTCTAGTATAAATAGGACCTCCTACCCCTCACTTCAACACACACCACTTGAGTTTCATCTCTATTGTATACACTATCATCCATAGTCTTAGAGGAGTTAGGTTGTAGAGAGGAGAGTCTCAAGTCCCAAGTCCAAATTGGGAAGGAGTAAGGAGTCTCTCTCTTCCCAATCCTACATTGGGAAAGGTATGGCTCATGTATTCTTTCTTGTAATTGTGACTTTATGCATAATAAAGATAGTATCTTTAGTCTCTACTTATACATATACTTGGGCAAAGTGTTTCTTGTTTGATTGTGGAGTCCTTGTATGTGGAATGTATAGCTTCTATGACTATTTCATCATGAACATATCTCATTATCATAGAACCTATAGACCCCCACTATAGTCTAGTTAATTATAACATAACTAGGTTAGTATGGATAATTATGTTGTGTATCAACAATGGTTCAATGATGATTCAATTCATTGCCTTAGGATGGATTGTGCCTAGGCTCTTAAGGTAATTACTTAATATGCTAGCATGGTGCCAGGATAGCTAAGTATCATTGGATGTCTCGTAGACCCACGGATTGAAGAGGTAAGCAGTAGGTGGTGACAACCCTATCTATCCTTTGTAATCCTCCACGTTCGGCTATGCCACAGGCTCTTGGCGGGAGTCGCCCTAGTATTGCTAGGGGTAAGCCCGTGCCCGATGTGTTGAACCACGTAGCATAAGTATTCACTATTGATCTAGCTTATGAATAATTACTTTAGACTATGTATATGTACAATAGAGCATAGTAGGAGTACCTCCATAACTCTCAACCGTAACTAATCTCTAGGATCCTTTTACCCCCCTTAGACTTGAAAGCTTTTTTGTGTGTCACACTACCTCCACTATTATTTTATCCATCTTTACTAGATACTTACCTAGAACTTTATACCCTTTCCACTTGATGATTGTTATATCTCTACCCCGCCTTCCTTTGTGATCAAATAAATGACACCCTTGGGAATACTCTTAAGGGGAAATGCTACAATGATACCTCTGTGCACTTGCAGAATTCACTCTGTGATCTAATAGAACTGTTAACAAGCATTTCTGACACATCAGTTGGAGATGTTTAGTTAATGGTGTATAAGTAATACGAACAAACATTTCTGGCACCGTTGCCGGAGATGATTTGTTAGTATATCTTAGGAGCCATCAACAAGCATTTCTGACGCCGTTGCCGGGGAAGGCAAATAGATATATAACATGACTAAGTGAATAGGATAGAACCCTGGGTAGGACTGTAGTAGGATAACCATTCTTTGTTTTCGCATTTTTAATGTGAAAACAGGGTAGTGTATGTCTGGTTTCCGCCTGCCAGAAAACTTTGTTGAAGATCCCGAATCTCTTCTGAGAGACCAACCCCGTATCGTTACTCCTCAGAAGATTCTAGCGGCAAAGCAAACAAACATTTTTGCACCAACAATCCAAACGCCAATGGCTTGGAAGTCCCTTCATGAGTTCTCAGCTCCCTCTGCTAACAATGTGCCTATTGAGCCCACTATTAACACGGGAGATGTGAACTTCGAGATCAAAACTGGCCTTATCATTATGGTGCAAGCCAACCCATTCTGTGGGAAGGTTAACGAGGATGCAAGTGCTCACCTGCAATAATTCCTCGAGATCTGCAACACTTTTAAGATCAAGGACGTATCTCCGGATGCGGTCCGTCTGAGACTGTTCCCGTTCTCTCTCCTTGGGAGAGTGAAATAGTGGTTCTACGTGAACCGAAGTGCTGTAGATACTTGGGAGAAGTGTTCTAGGGCATTCCTCACCAAATTCTTCCCGTTGGGAAAAACCAATGCACTACGTGGAAGGATTTCTAGCTTTCAGCAAGAGCTCAAGGAATCTATTCCCGAGGCATGGGAAAGGCTTCAGGAGTACATCCTAGCCTGTCCCCACCATAGGATGGATGACTGGCTCCTTATTCAGAATTTCTATAACGGGCTGATCCCATCAGCTCGTGACCACTTGGATGCTCCTGCTGGAGGAGCCTTCTTCTCATTGACGGTGCCAAAAGCTAAAGATCTTATTGAGAAGATGGTTTCCAACATGGGATGGAACAATGAGCGTCTCCATACCCGACAGCGAGGCATGCACACCTTGAAGGAGGTGGACATGATTGCTGCAAAATTGGACCTCCTAATGAAGAAAATAGATGGACAAGCCAGTGGTGAAGTGTCTGGCAATGCCTATGCCCTAGACTCTCACATCACGTGTGAAGTCTGTGGCAACACGGGTCATATGGGCAATGATTGCCCAGAAACTTGTGAGGATGCCCTATACCTCGCCCACAATGGAAATTTCAACAACAACAATGGCTATCATCCAGGAGGTCAAGGGTGGGGGCAACAACGCCCATTCTTTCAAGAAGGGTACAACAACAATGTCAACCCTGGAAATCAGCCCAACTTGAGAGAACTTCCCATTAGCCAACCCAAGATCAACAATGCCCTATCCAAGAAGCTGTCAGCTAATGACAAGACCCTAGAAAACATCAATGCCAAGATTGAAGGACTATCCTCCGCCTTCAAGAATCAACTGAGCTTCAACAAGATGCTCGAGACTCAGTTGGCTCAGCTGGCAGCTGCTATTCCTCCGATGGAGAATGGCAAGATGCCAGGCCAGCCAGAACCTCTGACGGAAAATGTCAACATGATTTCCATACGAGAAGGACCCTGGGTGTCCTACCATTTCATGCTCAATTGGGGCTCACCACTTTGACAAGGCACTTTGTGATCTGGGAGCAAGTGTTAGTGTGATGCCCAAGGTTGTGTTCGACCAGCTGAACTTCACAAAACTGAATCCAACACCAATGCAGCTACAACTGGCTGACTCTTCAGTCCGTTATCCAGCGGGTATTGCTGAAGACGTCCCGGTGAAGATCCGGAACTGCTTCATACCTGTGGATTTTGTGGTGCTAGACATGGACACTGAGAAATATATACCACTCATTCTTGGGCGTCCATTCCTAAGCACTGCAAAAGCTCGCATAGATGTGGGAGCTGGAGAAATCCACTTCCATATCAATGGCAAGGAGGAAAAGTTTAGCTTTCGGCCAAAATTAGAGCAATGCTCCATGATTCGAATCAAGTATGGGCCGAATGATAAACACATCAGAGAGGTCGAAGTCACACCTCCAAAGGTGGACTCACTCATTGCATTCATGAGAAGATTAATCTACGAGGAGAATCCGTCGTTTCGACCACGCCGATATCCAAAGGCAACAGAATCATCTAGACCTTCCCGAAGGCCCAAGTCCACCAAGCCGCCAAAGAAGGAATGGCGAAAGAAGCAAGACAAGCCGTCCGAGCCCATCCCTCCGGACCCGGATGTGAAATGAAGACGGAGGAATGTCCATCTCATTGGACGGTGGTGAGACCTACGCCAATGGGTTAAATTGGTAGTTATCCCACTTTATTTTTCTTTCTTTCTTTTTCCACCCCATTTGGATTTTTCCCATTGCATATTTGTTTTTTCCTAGCAAGTTGAGAATCTTATATTCTCAACTATCATTTTTCTTTCTTTCTTTTCAAAAGAAAATTTTATATTGGATTTTAGAAAAGGTTTCTATTTGAAAAACAATTTTTTTTTTCTGAGCTGCACATGTGGCATTTCACCAACGTGCTAACTTTATAGCCGTTGGGGAGCCATTTTCCAAAAGGGGAACTAGGGGGGGCCACCTGTAAGGCCGACCGAACCCCCTGGTCGGCCGAACAGGCAGTGGAGCCAAATTGGCTCCCCTTCCTCCAACGGCTACATTTTGAACCCCAAGTGACTGCTGGAGGGTGCACCCTATAAATTGTGGCCGTGAGGAGCACTTCTCTTCACACACCACATCATTTTACACCTCCCCAAGTCACACTCTAGCTCACCTTGTTTTTCTTGCTCTTCATTGCAACACTCTTGCTCAAATCCATCCCCAAAAATATTTTCTTTTGTTTGCATTTGCATTTTACACTCAAGCTTTCAAGAGGAGAAAAATCGTTGAGAGTTTTGTTTTCCAAACATTGCTTCTTTTCGGATTTTTCTCGCCTTGTTTTGTTCTTGCTTGTTGAACTCAAAAAGACATGAACAGGTTGTTTGTAAAGAGGAAGGAGGCTGCAAGATCAATCCATGGTGAAGGTTCTAGTGCACGCCTCTCTTCCATGGGTACAAGCCCAAGGACACTCCCATGGAAGAGAGAAGCGATCCACACCAACTTCTTCATGACAACGACCTCGACATACGAAGCGAAGTTGAAGATCAAGCACACAGACTTCTCCAAGATCGTGAGTTCCACCACACCAAGGCTTACGATCCACATTTGATCTCCAAAATAGGTATGGACCTCCGAATTTCTTTCCACTTGGCATGCAATTGGATTTGATGACTTTGCTCACATAAAGGAGAAAGGTTCACGCCTTCTCACTATTCAATTCCTTTGCACGCTAAGAATAGGATTTGATGGTATTGCTTTTAGATTATTTCAACAAGAATACACCATCCTGTGGAAAGAATTAGGTAGCATCCTAGGATTCTATAAATGGTGTTTGCTAGATTTAGACAATTTGCCTAAGTTTAACAAACAAAGTTTTTTGCATGAGTTAACTAGTGAGGTCACATGTAGGGCTCCTAGGAATAGCCACATCCAAAACCCTACCTTACGCTTCATGCATAGATGGGTGGCTATGACTATGTTCCCTAGGGGGGATGTTAGGGTTGTGCGAGATGATGAATTGAAAATTTTGTTTGCCATGACTAAAAAAATAAAAGTTGCTCCAGTCAAAGCCATGATGACACAATGGTTAGATTACATTTCAAAATCTGGACCAATTGAATGCACTTCATTGATTACTCATATTGCTGATAGGGTAGGAGCACTTAAATACTCTTCATTTGAATATATTGAAACTGAAAGAGAATAAGATGATGAAGACTATTTAGTGCAAGGACATACCCTTAAGCATGATCAAGATGGGTCCTTGATATTTTTCTATCCCGACTTTGTCAATGAAATTCGGTTACCTAACTAGGATTTTCATTTGTACAAATGCCAGAGGCTAACCATTAATCTTCTTCCCCTTGAGGAAGCAAGAAGAAGTAATGTCTCTGGCAGGGTAACAAGGAATCGTGCGAGGGCTGCAGCCACAGGCATGCCACCGATAATCTCTCCGATCCATGAATACCAAGAGGAAGAGAACCCAACGGGTTATGTGCCCGGATGGACTCAACCTCCGACGTATGAGACTGGGGGATCATCTTGGCAAGAATGGAAAAAGGATCTACCCTTATTCTCTTCAAGCTCTAGCAGCTTGCCCCCAACGTCCATGAGAGGACATCATTCCTTTTCGGCTAGAAGTCATCATGACTATAGCCAAGGAATGACGGACCTCACTAGACGTATGGGAGAACTTGAAGTAAGAACGGGTGACATCTACAGCACACTCCAGGAGCATTTTCAAGGTACCAAGGATTGACAACAACACATGGATTCTCAATTCACCAACTTCAACGTGGTGCTACAACAACAAGACGATCTTGCAGCATACTTCCGTCATCAAGGGTTCAACCCTTATCACAGAGGTAGTTGAAGAACAAGCTTGGGGGAGGACCCCCACTTGAGGTAACATGTATCACATTCCTTGCATATTTGTTTTCCATCCATTCATCATCCACCTTGCATTTTTAAAAAAATAAAAAATATAGGTTAGATTTGCTTTCATCAAATAAAGATGTGCGGTAAGAATGATTTAGAATTCACATAGATGAAATGATGAATAGTTGCCCCGTTTTATTTTCCTAAGTCTCTAGTTTACAACTTGCTACTCTTCGAATATTGATTTCATTGGTTTGAAATACTTTTACCTTACTTTGGAAATTGTGGGTAGCAAAAGCTTAATCTAATTCTAGGTTGTTGCAAGACTAGAATTGGTAATAGGGCTGCTAGTCCTAGTTTGAAAGTAAAACTTAGATTTCCGGAGAAATTCTAAAAAGATTTAAGTTTCCCTCATTTGATTGAAAATACCTACCAAAGCCATATGATATTCATACATAGACAAAACCTTATGCATATGCTATTTGCTTTCACATTGAGCCTAGTCAAACTAGTATGGACCTATGTGAAAAATCATTCAACTCTTTTTGAAATCAAGACTTCACTATACTTCTACACTAGAAGTAAGCAAAACATCCATCATATCCACCATACCACAATAAAAAGAGAAAATCCATGTTATTCATGTGTAGCACTCTCTTCAAAATTCATTGCAAAGAAAGGGAGTAGAAGACATGGCTACAAAAAGAAAATGAAAAAAGGCATGCTTACATCATAAGCATGAGGAAAAAAAAGAGAAAAGAAAAGTAGCCATGTTTCATCCTTGCAAACGAAAGAGAGATTATACCAAAAAGGAGTTATCTCAATTATCCACATCCACTTCCACTCCATCACACATGCACTAGTCTTGAATCAAAAAGTTTTGAATTGAATTCTCCAAAGGCTTACTCTTTTGACTTAGCAATATATGTGATGCAAATATGCCTACTTACTTTCCTTTCCAAGCTCCACATAAAAGCCATATTCAATGAGTAGGAATAGTAGAGGCACAATGCTTTGGTGAGAAAATATTTCCACTATCCACAAAGGAGTGATTGAGAGAATCAAATTGAGGTACTATATCTAAATTAAATTCTTCGGAATTTAAGTGGAGTTTGATTTCTAGGCTATGTTTGCTGCATTTGCTATTCTACCTTTCAACTACTCATGAATATGAGAAAGCATAAGCCCCATGATAACTTAAGAAAGGTAGGGTATCATAGCCAATTTCTGCAATACTAGGTAGAGTATCTTGTTGTGCATTAGATACTTTTGAAAATAAGATATTGTAGAAACTCCTGATCATCAACCAAAGTCTTGACTTTGCTCGGGACGAGCAAAGGATAAGCTTGGGGGAGTTTGTTGACGGCTATTATATACCAATTTCATCCGTCGATTTAACTCAATTATGTGAAGGATTTGTCATTTCTTGCACACATCACCTTTCTATCTAACCCAATTCCACTTGGACTTGGAGAAATATGTGTATGCAACATTTTATGCAGGAAATGAGGAAATGTAGAGGGACCAATCCTATAAAATATCATCCCAGCCAATCAGGCGATGACATGTGGCATCCCATGGACTTTACAATCTCATGTGCAATCCTAATATCAATGCACTTTACATGGATCACATGGCCCACAAACAGAAGTATCCAAGGAGATCCAACAGTGTATCACCCATATACATCAATGGGACCCATGAAAGTTGCCTAGAGGGGGGGGGGGTGAATAGGCTAAACGACCTGAAATGACTTAATAAAACGAGATTAGAACTCTGGGGGCATACTAGTCCGGTCTAGGGGCGGACTAGTCCGGTCCTCCTATAGGGAAAAGCCTAAAAAGGGTTTCTAACAAGTTTTAGTCCAATTCTCGTGATGCAAGGTTTGTTAGAATGACTTAGTGAGCCTTAACAAGTTATATGACAAATATGAAACTAAGGATCACGATGAAACAAGAGTGATGAACAAGACCGATAAAGTTAACCCTAGAAGTAATGAGCAATAAGTGAAAGTAAAGAACACAAGGGACACAAGGATTTTATCCCGAGGTTCGATCCCACGAAGGAACCTACATCCCCGTTGAGGAGTCCACGAAGGACCGGGTTCAACAACCCTTCCCTCACCAAGTTTACCACACGGGCCTAACTTGGTTCTTCCACTATCACAAAGAGTGAATACAAGATTCGTTGGGACTTCTCACAATCTGAGGCTCCCACCACAAATACAATCACAAATCACAATGATTGACTCAAGCCACAAATCACAAAGATTCACAAAGTGCAAGAGATCAAACTGTGAGCCAAAGAGCGGTGTTCTTCCTCTTCTTCACCTCACTAAACCCTAATCCACACAAGAATTAGTTTTAGAGGGAATGTAGGCAAGAAGGAGGCTATGGGAGGCTCAAGGTTGCTGTGGCAGTGCTAGGGTTTCAACTTGCTCAAAGGTTGGTTCAAATGAACCCAGGGGTCCTCTATTTATAGAGGTCCCAACCCCATACTGCTGACTTCAGCAGATGGGCGGACTAGTCCGGCCTACAGCCCAGACTAGTCCGACCTATTGGACCACTGACATCCCTGACAACTGCCGCACTGCACGGCAATCGTCACACTACCCGCCAAACTCCAAATTCAAACGGTCACTTCAACAACAGACTAGTCCGACCCTCACCGAACTAGTCCGATCTCACACAGAACCTTTTGTTCCGTGTGAAAACAGACTAGTCTGAAGACCACAGACTAGTTCGGCCCCCAGGGCGGACTAGTCCGGCCTTCCCAAACTTAGTCTCTCAAGCACCGACTTCTCTCACTCCCGGACTAGTCCGACCCCAAGGGCAGACTAGTACGATCTCAGTCAGGACCTCTTGGTCCGGACCAAAATGGACAAGTCCGTGGTTTTGGGACTTAGTCCCCAAAACCCACTTCACGACTACCCGGACTAGTCCGTCCCACTATGAACTAGTCCGAACTCGGTCAGACCCTTCTGGTCCGGCTGAAAACGGACTTGGCCGGCCAGGGGCGAACTAGTCCGGCCACCTACACGGACTAGTCCGGCCCTACTGCCAGACTTCTTCCAACTCTTTTCTCTCAACGGGTTTGACCTCTAAACCGCTTTGAGCTCCCAACTTGATCTCAATGCACTTTACACACACATCCTCACACGTATTTGGCTAGTCCAAACTCGACACACTAGAAACCCTGGTTTCTCCTTTTCGAGTTGGCATAGCCATTTTCACCATTTTCCTTTTTGAGGGATTGTGCTTCCACTTAAGTCCACACCTGTGCTTAAGATCACTGAGCTCATTAGTCACTTAATTGTCGTCATCAATCATCCAAAATCCCACGGGGATCCTAGATGCACTTTCAATCTCCCCCTTTTTGGGGATTGATGACAACACATTAAGTCTTCATATAAAAGAGTATAAATTTGTTGTTTTCATAACGTGCGGGTGTATGAGTGACCCCCCTCAATGAATGCATCATAAAAGAGAGATTGAGGAAGTCCTTCATACATACACACATTATGGTGGGGTGCCTACGTGTTGTGCTCAACAATTTGTGACAAGACATAATAAGTATGAATATGATCAAAAGATAGACATTCAAAGCATCATATTGACATTGAACATTCAAAACATAGTCTTGCACAAATGTAAACATCCGACATGACATAAATATTACAATAAGGAGTGCAACATGTCCAAGGATCCAAAATAAAGGGATACAACTAATTACCCTCCTTTCTAACTCTCCCCCATCTAACTCCCATCTAACTCTCCCCCTTTGGCATCAATACACCAAAAAGGAGAAGAAGAGGGGGAACTTGAACCCTTAACCACTCAGTCGTCGCTGTCTTCACTATCATCGGACCCAGCGTCGGAGTCGCTCTCCATGGCCTCCGGGTCCTCGTGATCGTCGTCGGAGGCACGAGCCAAAGGAGCTGCCCGAGAAGAGCTCCCGTCCTCTTGGAGCTGGGCGAGCCCGTCGGGGGTGAAGTCGGGGAATGGTGTGATCTCCCCGTCGCTCACCTTCGGAGAGGACATAGGAACCTCCAGCTTGTCACACACCGCCTTGAGGTACTTCTCTTGGTGCTTGTGTGCCCTCTGGTTCCTAATCTCCTGCTTCCGGCTGGAAGTGAAGATCGCCTTGAAACACTTGAAGAAGGCGCTCATGGATTGAGGTGGAGGCGGGGAGGAAGGCGCCACGGGCCGAGAAGCTGGCATCGCCGAGGAGGAGGGAGGCTCCACATTCTTCCAGCGCGGAGGAGGCGGGACAACAGGGGGTGTCTGAGGATGGAGCAGGCGATGAGTCACATCCTTGACGATGGTCATGCCCGACACCTTCTCAATGAGGTACATGATGTAGGGGGCATACCCGCAAGCACGGTTGGGGGTATGCGAGATGTTGAAAATGTCGTCGAAGATGTAGTCGACGAGATTGAACTTCTCCTCCCCATCAATGAGAAGTAGCAGGTGCCTCAGGTTGCCTTGTACCACCTCTGCATAACCATCCTTTGGTGCTATGGTCCGCCTCAGGATCCTGTTGAGAATGCTGTAGAAAGGCTTGATGTTGCGAGCAAGTCCTGGCTCATAGAACACATGGCTCGGGTACATGTATTCCATATGATCTCTGTCAACGGCCTTGAGGTTAGAGATGATGATCTCATGATCCAAATGAGCCTCAAGACCTAGAATCTTTGCAAACTCCTCAAATGTGACTGAGAGCTGCTCGCCATGCGTCATCCATATGATCCTTCTATCACCAGAGGTGGTGAAGTAGATGGTGGAATAAAACTGCAGGATGACTTCGATGTTCCAGTCATACTTGAATCCCATGATGTTCTTGAGCACATGGCGCTCAGCTGCTTCAGTGACCGCGTCAAAAGCAGAATTGTTGCTTCTTGGTCATGTACTCCCAGTCTACCCACTGCGCTTCAATAACAGGTTTCTTCATGCTTTGGTAGACGAGACAGTAATAATCACAATGAAAGTCACACCAAAATCGAGGGTCGGCGGTGCTCCTTTCATACTTGTAAACCTTGTCCGTCCTAAGCCTTCTTGCTTTCTTGGCTCCCTTTCCATGGAAAACATATGCAGCCATTTCACGCTGCCTGTTGGGATTCCTCTCGGGAGTGTGCACCTCCAGGGGGCCAATCAGTTTGGCCTTCCCTTTCTCCTTGATAGATATGCCCTTGGCCTTCACAGCTGGGACCTTTACTGAGTGCTTCTTCTTCTTGGGCTCCACGGGAGCCGGAGCCTTGCCCTTCTTTGGATCTCGCTCGATCCGGCATTCAACAATTTCTCCTTGGGCTGGCTCCTTGCCCTTCTCTTTCTCTCCAAGGATCACAAGCCTCTTCCGCTTGGAGACTTGTGCAGCAGCAGCCTGAGAGTTATGAGCTTCGCGCTCCTCTCTCTTCTTCTTCCGGAGTTCCTTGCAGGACTCCGCAATGGCCTGAGCCATTGCTTCATCTTCGTTGTAGGCCAAAGCTGCGGCCCTTGCTTGTTGCTTCTTGGCTGCTATTGCTTTCTCATGCTGCTCGAGATACTTCTCGGCAACCTCAACTTCAGCTCTTGCTCGTTCTTCGGCGAGGCGAAGTTGCTCCGCCTCCCACTCGGGGTCAGTGGGGGGAGAAGCGGAACGGCGAGGAGCGGCCATTTCAGCTGAAAAGAATAGAGTCCATAAGATAGTAGGTCAAGGAGTTGGAATAATGCAAAAGAAATCTCGAGAAACGACCAAAGTTGGAGTTTGACCTGTGTACACCGGACTAGTACGCCTGGCACCGAACTGGTCCGGTTTACACAGGTTAAACCCTAACTCTAATGGTTTTTCAAGAAATTTTGGAATCAGCTCGCAATATTCCTAGGCTATGATCACAAGGTCACTAGAAGTAACTTTAATGAAGAGGCATCTATCAAAAACTCAATGAATCAAGAATGAGGCAAGTTTTTGAAAAATGGGGGATACCTCTTCAAATCTTGAGAAATCGATGGCATCAGGGATGGATCGCGTCACGAGTGATCGGGGAAAGTTTCCCACACCTCCAAAGCTTCCAATGCACGGATTGGAAACGATTTTTGGTTGTTGGAATCGAAAATCGCCGAAAGAGGGCGGTTTCGCACGCGTGGGAGAGAGAAAAAGCCAAAGGAAGAAGTGGAGGGGTCAGCCGCTTCTTGGGGGGGGGGGGGGTTTAAGTCCCCAGGGGCCGGACTAGTCCGGTTAAGGAGCTGGACTAGTCCGGTCAGCGGACCAAACCCGGACCAGTCCGGATCCAGACTTGTCCAGCTAGAGGGCGGACTAGTCCGGTCCAGGAAGCCTGAAAACATATATATTTGAGTTTTAGCCACTATAGATGATCCTTTTGGACATATTGCCACAACAAAACTTTATGAATATGGTCAGTAAGCATTCAACATTCAAACTATGACCATAACTCACAAAGTCGCTAGTTTTTCAAATATTTTGAAGAAAATCGAGATAGAGATGAATTTTTTAACCACATGCATTCTTTTGAATAAGGCAAAAGGTAAACATTCAGATGTGCATGTTTCAAGCCACATTTCGAGAATCTAAGATATTGAGCTCACTCCTAAGCTCACAAAATCGCTTCTCATCTAGGGGCTTGGTGAATATGTCGGCTAGTTGGTTCTCAGTTCTCACATGGGAAATTACTATATCCCCCTTTAAGGAATGATCTCTCAAGAAATGGTGTCTAATGTCTATGTGTTTGGTCCTTGAATGCTCAACTGGATTATGGGCTATTTTGATGGCGCTTTCATTGTCACATAGGAGAGGAATATGGCGCAAGTTTATACCATAATCCCTTAGAGTTTGTCTCATCCAAAGAAGTTGTGCACAACAACTTCCAGCTGCGACATACTCCGCTTCGGCTGTGGACAGAGCAATGGAATTTTGTTTCTTAGAGGACCAATACACTAATGATCTACCCAAAAATTGGCATGTCCCGGATGTCCTCTTTCTATCAACTTTGCACCCCGCATAATCCGCATCGGAATAGCCAATGAGGTTAAACTTGGATCCTTTGGGGTACCAAAGTCCTAGGCTAGGTGTGTGAACTAAATATCTAAGAATTCTCTTCACGGCGGTCATGTGACACACCTTAGGTGCAGCTTGAAAACGTGCACACATACACACACTAAGCATAATATCCAGTCTATATGCACAAAGATATAACAAAGAGCCAATCATGGAACGATATACCTTTTGGTCCACACTTGGACCGTCTTTTTTTAGGTCTAAGTGTCCATTTGTTGCAATTGGAGTCTTGATGGGTTTGGCCCTGTCCATGTCAAACTTCTTTAATATGTCTTGAGTGTATTTTGTTTGACTTATGAACGTGCCTTCTTTTAGTTGCTTGACTTGAAAACCTAAAAAGAACTTCAACTCCCCCATCATGGACATCTCAAATCTCTCTGTCATTATCTTAGAAAAATCATCACAAAACACTTTGTTAGTAGAACCAAATATAATGTCATCGACATATATTTGGCACACAAAGAGATCATCATTAAAATTCTTTGTAAAGACAGTGTAATCAGCTTTTCCTATCTTAAAACCATTTTGAACTAGAAAGTCTCTAAGACACTCATACCAAGCTCTAGGAGCTTGTTTGAGGCCATAGAGAGCCTTACGCAATTTGAAGACATTGTTTGGGAATTCTTGGTCTTTGAAGCCCGGTGGTTGTTCCACATAGACTTCCTCCTTGATTAGGCCATTTAGGAATGCACTCTTGACGTCCATTTGGTAGAGCTTAAAATCATGGTGAGTAGCAAAAGCAAGTAATATACGAATTGACTCTAGCCTAGCTACGGGAGCAAAGGTTTCATCAAAATCCAAACCTTCGACTTGTGAGTACCCCTTGGCCACAAGTCGTGCCTTGTTCCTTGTTACAACACCATGTTCATCTTGCTTGTTGCGGAACACCCACTTGGTGCCCATAACATTTTCTTGTGGACGCTTGACAAGCTCCCAAACTTTGTTCCTTTCAAAGTTGTTAAGCTCTTCTTGCATGGCCACGAGCCAATCCGGGTCTCTCAAGGCATCTTCAACCTTATGGGGCTCCAAAGAAGAAACAAAAGAGTAATGTTCACAGAAATTTGCAATGCGAGAACGAGTGGTTACCCCTTTAGTGATATCTCCTAGTATGTTGTCAACGGGGTGATCCCGTTGAACACTTTGATGCACACGAGGATGTGGAGGTTGAGCTCTTGAGTCATCATCATCATCTTCTTCTTCTTGATCTCCCCCTTGATGAATGCCTCCCCCTTGACTTTCATCTTCTTGATCGTTTTGAGGTGCCACTTGTTCATTTTCAACTTGATCGCGTGGGGAGTGGCTTGCATCATCTTGTTGTTGGTCACTTGAGCATTGAGGTTTTTCTTGTGGTTGAACATCTCCAAGTGCCATTCTATTAAGAGCTTCTTGTGGAGAGTCTTCTTGATCTAGTACACTTTGATCAACTTGCTCCACTTGGGAGCCATTAGTTTCATCAAACACCACGTCGCGTGCTATTTCAACAATACCGGAGGTTTTGTTGAAGACACGATAGGCGTGGGTGTTTGAGTCATAACCAAGCAAGAAACCATCATCTGACTTTGAAGCAAACTTCGAAGTCCTAGGCTTCTTGTTGAGAATATAGCACTTGCTCCCAAAAACACGAAAGTAAGAGACATTGGGTTTCTTACCAACTAGAAGCTCATAGGGAGTCTTCTTGAGGAGGCAGTGGAGGTACAACCGGTTGACGGCGTGGCAAGTGGTGTTAATTGCCTCCGCCCAAAACTGATCCGATGTCTTGTACTCATCAAGCATTGTCCTTGACATCTCGATGAGTGTCCTATTCTTCCGTTCCGCCACCCCATTTTGTTGAGGGGAGTATGGAGCTGAAAATTCATGCTTGATGCCCTCCTCACCCAAGAATTCTTCCACTTGAGTATTCTTGAATTCGGTGCCGTTGTCACTTCTTATAGCTTTGATTCTTGAGGCGAACTCATTTTGAGCTCTCCTCAAGAACCTCTTGAGGACACTGTGAGTTTCACCCTTATCATGCAAGAACAACACCCAAGTGAAACGAGAAAAATCGTCAACAATAACAAGACCATATTTGTTACCGCCAATGCTAATGTAGGTTATTGAGCCGAAAAGGTCCATATGTAGCAGCTCCTACAGTCTTGTTGTTGTCATGATGTTCTTTGAGGGGTGTCTCCCACTTGCTTCCCGGCTTGGCAAGCACTACATGGCCTATCCTTTTCAAAGACAACATTCTTCAAACCATGAATGTGCTCGCCCTTAAGAAGCTTTTGTAAATTCCTCATTCCAACATGGGCTAGCCGTCTATGCCAAAGCCATTCCATGTTGGTTTTCGCCATTAAGCATGTGTCAAGTTGAGCTTTATCCGAGGCAAAGTCCACAAGATAAAGCTTTCCCTTGAGCACACCCTTAAAAGCGATTGAGTTATCACTTCTTCTATGGACGCTCACACCCTCATTAGTGAAAACACAATTATAACCCTTGTCACATAGTTGTGATATGGACAAAAGGTTATAGTCAAGAGAATCAATATGTAAAACACTAGAAAGAGTATGTTGGGGAGAAATGACAATTTTACCGGAGCCAAGGATTTTCCCTCGGCTATTGTCCCCAAAGAGGATTCCTTCATTTGGATCATCATGTTCCTCATACTCCTCGAACATCTTTCTCTCTCCGGTCATGTGGTTTGTGCACCCACTATCGGGCACCCATTTGGATCCACCGGAGGAGTATGCCTACAAAACAAGATTATGCCTTCCTTTTAAGTACCCAAGCGGAGTTGGGTCCTTTGACGTTAGTAGTGAGGCATTTGGGCACCCACACGCAAGGCTTGGGGCTCTTGCGGAGTGGCCCAACATATCTAGCATATACTTTGCCATTCTTGTTCCTCATCAAAACATATGATGCATCAAAATCATGAAATAAAGGATGCGGTTCAGATTTAGACAAGTAGGTGCTAGTTGAAGTCTTTTTCTCAATTTTAGTTGGGGATGAGCTTCCTTTGACAAAGACAATCAAGTCTTTGCCATACTTGGAGGTTTTGGCATTTCGCTTTCCACCTCTACTATAACCAAGACCATACTTGACATTGAGAGGTCTTGTGTTGGTGTATGCACTTCGTGCATACGCCATCTTCTCTTTGTCAAAGATGCCACCCTTAGGTGCTTGCTTGCCTTGAGTCAACTTAAGCTCATCCTTTAATTTAAGAATCAAGTTAGAACATTTGCAAGTTGATATTGCTTTGGATGCAACTTTTGAGGAGGATGAGCTTTTGGAGGAAGAGGCTACATTAGTCTTAAGGGACTCAACTTGAGTCTCAAGGATCTTGTTAACTTTTGCCAAGTTGCCAAGTTCGTCCTTGAGCTCAATGGTTGTCTCCTCAAGACTTGAGCATGTTTTCTTGCTTAGAGCAAGTTCATGCTCTAATGCCTTGCTCTTCTCTCTCTCAAGCTCAAGGATCTCAATGAGCTATTTACATCTTTCCTTTTCTTGGATAAGCAAGTCCTCTTGCCTATCTATGAGCTCCTCCTTATCAAAAATCTCATCCGAAAGCAATTTCATTCTTCGCAATGTGCTCTTACTCATATCCTTAAACATGTGTTCATTTTCGCTAGCACTTTCAAAATCATCATGAGAGGATATGGAAGAGGATGAGTAAGAATTAACCTTTCTCCTTCCTTGTTTTGCCATGAGGCAAATTGGCTCGTGGTCGTAGAGATTGGGGAAGAGCTTGCTTCCTTTGGAGCTCTTCCCGATGGCTATGGTTGCCATGTTCTCCTCATCTTCGGACGAGGAGGAATCATAGTTAGAGTCCCACTCCTTGCCTAAATGAGCATGACCGGACGACCTCTTCTTCTTGTAGAACTTCTTCTCTTGTGGCTTGCCCTCCTTCTTCTTCTTGCCATCTTCATGTGGGTAATCTACAATGAAGTGCCCGTACTCGCCACCATTGTAGCAAACCCTCTTGGTTTTGGGCCTTGCCTTTTCCTTGCCTTTACTCTCATGCTTGTATCCTCCTTTTCTTCTCCTCATCATCCTCTTGAAGTTGTTGATGAAGAAGGCCTCTTCCTCATCGGTGTCAAGGCTCTCCTCATCATCTTTGTCTTGCTCTTTTGAGGAGGTTGTTGCTTTGAGTGCAACATTCTTCATCTTCGAGGCGGTGAACCTTTGGAGGTCATTGTAGAAGAGCGCCTCCTTATCCATGATCTCGTGGTTGATGATCCATTCAAGGACCTCCTCCGGGTCATTTTGGCAAACCTCAGGCTTTCTCGGATCATGGAACAAAGAGAGACGTTTCTAGGCATGAATGCCCGAATCATCCTCTTCACCACCTCGTGGTCTGTCAACTTGGTACAACCATAAGATCTACTCTTGTTGATGAGTATCTTTAGGCGGTTGTACATCTCTTGGGGAGATTCACCATCCATAATGGCAAACCTCCCGAGCTCTCCTTCTATGAGCTCAATCTTAGCTTCTTTCACGACTCGGTTGCCTTCATGAGCCGTCTTGAGAGTGTCCCAAATATCCTTGGCCACCTCAAGTCCATCCACTCGGTTGAACTCATCTCTTGAGAGAGATGAGATGTTCACTCCGGCCGCTTGAGCGTTGCGGTGAAGGAGCACGACTTGCTCCGACGGGGATATCTTCTTCATTCATAGGGATGTGCACCCGGTCAACACAATTTGCCATAGTGAGGGGTTGAGTGACACAAGGTGGATCTTCATGTTGTGCTTCCACATCCCGTAGTCGGTTCCATCGAATTGGGGAGGCTTCCCCAATGGGATGGAAAGATAGTGGTTGTTGGAGACAAGGCGTTCATAGTTGTAGCCTTGTTGGTTGTAGTTGATTGTGCCACTTGATGTGGAGGTGGAGGTGTCAACCTTGGGAATCTTCAACTTCTCTCGAAGTTTTGCCTTGAGCTGGCGAATCTCTTCGTCATCCATTGACTTGTCTTGATAGAAGAGAATCTCTTCTGGGGTTGCTTGGACCTCACTAGTTGAGACTTCTTCGTACCCCACTCCGGCCATCTTCTCTTCGAGTTGTTAGACTCTTTTGGGAGGGTCCGGCTCTGATACCAATTGAAAGTTGCCTAGAGGGGGGTGAATAGGCTAAACGACCTGAAATGACTTAATAAAACGAGATTAGAACTCAGGGGGCGGACTAGTCCAGTCCAGGGGCAGACTAGTCCGGTCCTCCTGCAGGGAAAATCCTAAAAAGGGTTTCTAACAAGTTTTAGTCCAATTCTCGTGATGCAAGGTTTGTTAGAATGACTTAGTGAGCCTTAACTAGTTAGATGACAAGTATGAAACTAAGGATCACGATGAAACAAAAGTGATGAACAAGACCGATAAAGTTAACCCTAGAAGTAATGAGCAATAAGTGAAAGTAAAGAACACAAGGGACACAAGGATTTTATCCCGAGGTTCGATCCCACGAAGGAACCTACGTCCCCGTTGAGGAGTCCACGAAGGATCGGGTTCAACAACCCTTCCCTCACCAAGTTTACCACACGGGACTAACTTGGTTCTTCCACTATCACAAAGAGTGAATACAAGATTCATTGGGGCTTCTCACAATCTGAGGCTCCCACCGCAAATACAATCAAAAATCATAAAGATTGACTCAAGCCACAGATCACAAAGATTCACAAAGTGAAAGAGATCAAACCGTGAGCCAAAGAGCGGTGTTCTTCCTCTTCTTCACCTCACTAAACCCTAATCCACACAAGAATTAGTTTTAGAGTGAATGTAGGCAAGAAGGAGGCTTTGGGAGGATCAAGGTTGCTGTGGAAGTGCTAGGGTTTCAACTTGCTCAAAGGTTGGTTCAAATGAACCCAGGGGTCCTCTATTTATAGAGGTCCCAAGCCCATACTGCTGACTTCAGCAGATGGGCAGACTAGTCCGGCCTACAACCCGGACTAGTCCGGCCTAGGGGACCACTGACGTCCCTGACAACTGTCGCACTGCGCGGCAATCGTCACACTACCCGCCAAACTTCAAATTCAAACGGTCACTTCAACAACGGACTAGTCCGGCCCTCACCGGACTAGTACGATCTCACACAGAACCTTTTGTTCCGTGTGAAAACGGACTAGTCTGAAGACCACGGACTAGTCCAGCCCCTAGGGCGGACTAGTCTAGACTTCCCATACTTAGTCTCTCAAGCACCGACTTCTCTCACACCCGGACTAGTCCGACCCCAAGGGCGGACTAGTCCGATCTCAGTCAGGATCTCTTGGTCCGGACCAAAATGGACAAGTCCGTGGTTTTGGGACTTAGTCCCCAAAACCCACTTCACAACTACCCGAACTAGTCCGTCCCACTACGAACTAGTCCGAACTCAGTCAGACCCTTCTGGTCCGGCTAAAAACGGACTTGGTCAGCCAGGGGCGGACTAGTCCGGCCACCTGCACAGACTAGTCCGGCCCTACTGCCGGACTTCTTCCAACTCTTTTTCTCAACGGGTTTGACCTCTAAACCACTTTGATCTCCCAACTTGATCTCAATGCACTTTACACACACATCCTCACACGTATTTGTCTAGTCCAAACTCAACACACTATAAACCCTAGTTTCTCCCTTTCGAGTTGGCATTGCTGTTTTCATCCTTTTCCTTTTTGAGGGATTGTGCTTCCACTTAAGTCCACACCTATGCTTAATATCACTGAGCTCATCAGTCACTTAATTGTCATCATCAATCATCCAAAATCCCACGGGGATGCTAGATGCACTTTCAACCCACCTGGAAGCCACCTGGAGAAAGTACATGAGAATTGGTGCAATGACCAGGTCGGCCGAACCAGGGGGTCAGCCGACCTGGTCTCTGCACCAAACTCGGTCAGCCTCCACGTGTTGGCTCCTCCCGGCTTTCTGGAGTCAATGGTGACTGATTCGCGCACTTTTGGTGGCGGGAACCGACCTCAACACTAGTATAAATAGGACCCCCTACCCCTCACTTCAACACACACAACTTGAGTTTCATCTGTATTGTATACACTATCATCCATAGTCTTAGAGGAGTTAGGCTGTAGAGAGGAGAGTCTCTAGTCCCAAGTCGAAATTGGGAAAGGAGTAAGGAGTCTCTCTCTTCCCAATCCTACACTGGGAAAGGTATGACTCATGTATTATTTCTTGTAATTGTGACTTTATGAATAATAAAGATAGTATCTTTAGTCTCTACTTATACATATACTTGGGCAAAACGTTACTTGTTTGATTGTGGAGTCCATGTATGTGGAAGGTATAGCTTCTATGACTGTTTCATCATGAACATATCTCATTATCATAGAACCTATAGACCCCCACTATAGTCTAGTTAATTATAACATAACTAGGTTAGTATGGATAATTATGTTGTGTATCAACATTGGTTCAATGATGATTCAATTCATTGCCTTAGGATGGATTGTGCCTAGGCTCTTAAGGTAATTACTTAATATGCTAGCATGGTGCTAGGATAGCTAAGTAGCATTGGATGTCTCGTAGACCCACGGATTGAAGAGGTAGACAATAGGTGGTGACAACCCTATCTGTCCTTTGTAATCCTCCACATTCGGCTATGCCACAGGCTCTTGGCGGGAGTCGTCCTAGTGTTGCTAGGGGTAAGCTCGTGCTCTATGTGTTGAACCACATAGCATAAGTATTCACTATTGATCTAGCTTATGAATAATTAGTTTAGACTATGTATATGTACAATAGAGCATAGTAGGAGTACCTCCATAACTCTCAACCATAACTAACCTCTAGGATCCTTTTACCCCCCTTAGACTTGAAAGATTTTGTGTGTGTCACACTACCTCCACTATTATTTTATCCATCTTTACTAGATTCTTACCTAGAACTTTCTACATTTCCACTTGATGATTGTTATATCTTTACCCTGCCTTCCTTTGGGATCAAATAAATGACACCCTTGGGAATACTCTTAAGGGGAAATGCTACAATGATACCTCCGTGTGCTTGCGGAATTCACTCTGTGATCCAATAGAACCGTTAACAAGCATTTCTCACACATCAGTTGGAGATGTTTAGTTAATGGTGCATAAGTAATACCAACAAGCATTTCTGGCACCGTTGTCGGGGATGATTTGTTAGTATATCTTAGGAGCCGTCAACAACTATCATGTGGAGTGGTTAATGTTAGAAGCTATGGTTGATATGACGTCAATGGCTTTTGATTCCGTACAACTCAATTTGAATCTCTTCGTCCTCTCGCGGCAACATGTAATACCGGAGTTGTAATGAGGGCAATCGATTCGCAAGAAAACGAAACTCAGTACTACAGAATTGTTAAAAGAATCCTTGAATTCACTTTTGTCGGAAACAAGACAATTCGAGCAGTATTCTTTGACTGAGAATGGTTTGATTCCATCGTGGCATTCGAGTAAATGAATTTGGCATAGTCGAAGTAAAACACAAGGAACGGTTGAAAGGATTCGATTCATTAGTTCTTGCACACCAAGTAGTGCAAGTGTACTATCTACCTTATCCATGCAATAAATTCAAAGCTTGGTGGGTGGTACATAAGTTGAATCCTCGTGAGTGGTTATACGCTCCAGGAGATGATGATTATCATGAGGAAGCTGAGGCTGATGTGGTCTACCAAGAGGAAGAGTTGCCAGACTCCTCAGTCGAGCTCGGTGTAGGACTCGATGACTTAGTTGGAGATGCTCAAGATATCGAGGTTGGCACGGAAGCGGAAACAGAATCAGAATCGGAAACTGAAGATATCGATGACTTAGTCGAACCTGCTAATTTGCGCAAACGAAAACAATATGCAGAAGAAGAAGATCGATGGGCAGGTTTAACGAGTAGGGTGCATGACCGTGATGTTGATGAATTTTGAAGTAACGTTTCATTCACTGACTTAACATTAATTTTGTATATTATCTTTGCATATTAATCATTTATTCATTGCAACAGGATGTCGTCGTCAAAGGGGAAGGGGAAACAAGTGAGAGGGTTTGAGCTGCCACGAGACCCTTGCTTAGGGACCTCATTACCTTCGAGCCGACGTTCCTTCTTTCTGGCACATGCTCCACCCTTAGTTCACGTGTGCTTTCAGCGGACATAGGTAAATTTTAGTTTACAATAAAGTTATTTTATAAATTGCAGTTGTTAATAATTATTTATTGTCAATCCTTTTCTTTTGTGCAGTCTGACTTAGAGTCTTCTGAGTTCGAGTCAGAGGCTAGGGGCCGCTACAGGAGCCCGAGTTAGAGGCAGGGCCGCTACAGGAGCCCTCTAGCGCTAGCCTCCCTTCAGAGCCGGCTAGCGCTAGCCTTCCTCTGCAGCCGGCTACCAGTAGCCTTCCTTTGGACTCCGGTGGTTCTGTTGTAAGACCTATGTGTGCTGAATACATTGTTTTGTAGTGAATACACTTGCATTGATGATAAAAGTTTTGAATATCACCAAAACAGCTTTTTATTAAGGTCCGACTAGTTTTGGTTAGCTCCAGTGAGTTTTGTCTTTGGCTCAGACATGTCTTTGATAGCTCCGGCGTGTTTTTTCTAAGCTCCGAGTTGATTTTTCTAGCTCCGGCTTTTGGGTTTATTAGTTCCGACTAGTTTTGGTAAGTTCCGGTGCTAGGTCCTACTAGCTTTTGTTAGGTCCGGCTCAAGGTTCGGGTTGCTCTGGCAAGGTCCAGAACTTGACCGCAATGCTTCTGTTTTTCATTTGCAATGTTTCGTACTTGCTTTGCATCTCTAGAAAGATTGCTTAGTATTCATTTGCTAAGTCTTTGGTGCGTTTTTGGTTGACATGGATGATATCGTGTTACTGTGGTTTTGCAACATGCTTATGTGAGGTTCTCACGTAAGGTGTTGTGTTCGGAACTAACTTAAGTCAAGTCGAGGACTTGGGCTCGTATGGATTGGTTGTTTATTCATGTGAAGGTGTTGCTTGAGTTCAATACATGGCTGGTGATGGGATCCATTGGACTAGTCTCAGGGAGGATATGAGGTTCCAACAACCAAATTCAGGAGAAATTGTGGTTGAGCTGATCAGGAGGTTGCGCAACATGATTGAATCAAGAACAATGCATGTGAAGGTATCGTGGACGTCATTGGAAGATGTTTGCACGTGTGCAAGGAGTGCATGGACGTGGCTACATGGTTCCGAGACATGATGAAGAGATGTGGACGTAAAGAGTTGGTCGGAAAGGTCCAACCGACTAGGTTATGGACTCAGGCTGCGGCTGAGTTGGGTTTGACTCAAATATGGAAAGATTTGAGTTGGTTATGATAGGATTTCGTGTGGGTCACGAATTTGAGTTGTTTAGGAATGTGGGATACGTTACTAAGGTGTATGCAAGCCTTAATATTGCTTCTATCTGCGTATAGAAGAATCCTAAGCAGTTATGGAAAGTTACGATTCGTGAACAGAGTAGGATTAAGTTCCTGATCTGAGTTGAGTTGGCTTTCGAGCTGGTTATATGAGCAAGGGAGCCTAGAGCTTGTGGTGTACGACTTTGGGGGCTGTTCCTCTTGTGTTCTATTGAATAAAATTCATAGTTTGAAGGAACTTTTGTGCCTTGTTCGTCCGACTTGTTCCAGACAAGTTTTACTCGTCGAGTTTCTGGACAGCACTACCTTTTGTCGGTGGTTTTATCATAACTTGAGTTGCAGATCCAATTGACGTGATTCTTTTTGGGTTGTCTTCACAACTTGATTATCTATCATCTGTCAAAATTTTACGGTCATTGGATTTGTGGTCTATTATCTACACGAGTTTCTTTGCAGCGTTCCAGAACTGTTTTTTTTCTCGGGTAAAGCAGATTGACCTTTGTTTGATCTTTCGATCATAACTTAAGTTTTTTCCGATGGATTTGAGTGATTCTTGTTGTGTTGACTTCATGACTTGATTCTCTCTGATATCTATCACTTTTGTCACGGTGAAACATGTTTAGATTAGTCTCACACACGATTTCTTTAACAGATCATTTTTCTGCTGAAGGGGTTGGGGTTTAATTGTTTCCGCTGCGTAAGATTTTTAAATCTACCATTCACCCCCCCTCTGGTAGCTTTTCACGTGCTCTTCGATCCTACAATTAGTATCAGAGCCACGGTGCTCTAATCTTTGTGATTTGCACGTGTTTTTGACTAATCATCATGAAGAAGTACTCCGCCAAACCTTGTGTGTTTGCTGGTATTGATTTTCAGGTTTGGAAGGCACGCATGGAGGCTTTCATCCAGGCACAAGGCTTTGCAATATGGGAGAAGGTATACAAGCCTTACGAAGTGCCATCAAATGATCAAGTTACAGCTACAAATCTGAGAGATGTTGACAACAACAACAAGGCTCGGAACTTGATCATACAAGGATTAACACAAAGCGACTTCGACCGTGTTGCACACCTCCGATCTGCATACGATGTGTGGAAAGCACTTTGTGACTACCACGAAGGATCCAACACGATCAAAAGGTAAGGCAAGACTTGTTCAAGAAAGAATACATGCGCTTCGAGATGCAACCCGGTGAGTCTATTGATGGCCTTTTTGCTCGCTTTAATAAGATTCTCAGCAACTTGCGTAGCGTGAATGTAAATTTTTCAGATGCTGAAAATGCTAGGCAATTGCTAAGTGCATTAGATATGTCAATTTGGGAGATGAAAGTCACATCTATTCGTGAATCTACTTTCATGAGTACACTTACTTTAGATGTGCCATATTCCAAGCTAAAAACTCATGAAATTGACATAATATCACGTAAGAACCCCAACAAGTCTATTGCTTTTGTTTCTCAACGTGATATGCCTAGCTCCGGCCAATCTTCATCTTGTGGTACACTTGCTTTGTTGTCCTCTCTAACCCTTGAAAATATTGAGGAGTTTCCAGAGGAGGAGCTAGCACTTCTCTCTACGAGGTTCTCAAAAGCATTGCAAAATGTGAGAACTAGAAGGAGAGGAAGCTCCGGACCTCAACGATGCTTCGAATGTGGTAAGACAGGACACTTTCATACAGATTGTCCTAACCTTTCAGGTCCTACCTCCCGGGAAGAAAAACAATCAAGGATAAAACACTCCTCAACAAACGATAAGAAGAAAAAGAAGGGCTTTACAGGTCGCCAACTGGTGAACAGTTTTATCTCAGCACTCCAGGAACTTGGCTCAAGCGACGTGGACATTGGAAGTGATGAAGATGAAGATGATTTGGCAAACTTGTGCTTCATGGCGGGCAAGTCAAGATCAAGTATGGAGGAGGCAGAACACAACAGCGACAATGAAGAGGTATGTCCTACTTGCGAAGAAATGTGTGATGCTATTTCTCGTGCCACTGTTATTGTTAAGAAAAAGGACAAAAAGCTTAGGAACAATGATATTAAAATTGATTCACTAGAATATGAAATTAATCGTTTGAAATCATTGATTCCTAGTGATGATTCTTGTTTCTCATGTGACTTAATATATGAACAATTGTCCTCCCTAAGAAATGCACATACCTCCACACTTGATAAACTTGAACTTGAAATTGAAAAGAACAAAAAGCTTGCTGCACTTAATATTGGAAACTTAAAAGATGCTTCTTGTTCTACAATTGATTTGCATTGTTCTGGTTGTGATGATCTTGATAAGAAACTGCAAGATGCTATGAACGAAATCTCTATATTGAACAATGCTTTACGTTGTCATGAAGTTAAATATTGTTCCAATTGCAAATTAAAAGGAAAAACTTCATGTGAAAATTGCCTTGATCTGTCCAATAAACATGATAACATGCATAAGACATTTGATCGGTTTTGTAATGGGAATAAGAACCTAAACTTGCTGCTGAATTCATCCAAGTCTTGCAATGATAAAACTTGTTTAGGTTTTGATTCTCATGGTCATGCTAAGGCACATCCACCTAAAATTGTAAAGTCATTAGGAAGTGGTTTGATTTAAACAGTTCCTAAACAAAAGAAAGTGGTTTTCAAATCTGCAGGAGTATTGCCTCATTCAGTTTCAAATAAAAATGTTGTTTGCTCATCTAGACATGAACACAAATTAAATTTCATTGTACCTACTGTGGTAGAGATGGTCATGTCATAGATTTTTGTTATATACTAGCTAAACAATAGAAAAGTGAAAGAATGGTCGCTAGATCTCATAACTTTCATGCAAAATTTGCTGCACATATTGAACCGAATGTACAACCTGCTGTTTTGAGTAAAAAACATTCAAAGTTTACCTTCGGACCTTCTGTTTTTGCCTCCGGAGCTACTGATTTTTGTGCTACACAAGTAACACCTTATAGGTCAGTAGTTAAGAATAAAAAATCTCAAACTTTGACTCATAAACCTACTGTTTTGTCTCAGCTTTCGCGTGTTTTTCCTGCTGCACATCGCGTGACTCAGTACTGGATTCCTAAATGCCTTTTGACTAACCCCAGTATTGAGTCATCGACGTATTGTGCTTCTATGTAGGTTACACGTTTGAGGAAGGAGAACATTTGAATTGTGGATTCAGGTTGCTCACGCCACATGACCAGTAACAAAGATTGGTTCTCCTCCCTCTCTTTTGTGTCACGTGTAGAGAATGTTACTTTTGCCGATAATTCTTCAACTCCTATAATTGCTAAGGGTTCCGTTAGAGTAAATGATCACTACACTTTGAAGGATGTGGAACTTGTCAAAAATTTGAAATACAACTTGCTTTCTGTTGCACAATTGCTAGATGAAAATCTAGAAATATTTTCAATAAAAACTGCTGCAAAGTTGTAGGTTCAAATAGTGAGCTTATTTTTAACATGTCTCGGTTTGGAAGAGTTTTTAAAGCTGATTTTGATATGTCTTCCTCTAAACATAGGTGTCTAGTTGCTAATGATTCAAAGGACCTATATTTTTGGCATCGTAGACTTGGTCATGTAGGCTTTGATCACCTAACGCGTGTTAGTGCTCTTGATTGCATACGTGGGCTGCCTAAGCCTAAAGGGGACGAAGAAATTGTGTGCTCTTCTTGTAGACATGCTAAGATAGTTGCAGGTTCACATACTCCTCTCACAATGATCATGACAACTGAACCGTGTCATCTTTTGCATCGTGACACCGTAGGACCTTCACGTGTTCAATCCTTCGGAGGTAAATGGTATGTACTTGTGATTGTTGATGATTATTCTAGATACTCTTGGGTTTACTTAATGGCGTCTAAGAATGAAGTTTTTAGTCACTTTAGAACTTTATTTCTTAGATTATCAATTGATTACCCAGGATCTTTAAAAGCAATTAGAAGTGATAATGGAACTGAATTTAAAAATCAATCTTTTGATCACTTTTGTGCTGAAAATGGAATAGATCATCAATTTTCTTCACCATATGTACCTCAACAAAACGGTGTTGTAGAAAGAAAGAACAAAACCTTAGTTGACATGGCTAGGACTATGCTTGATGAATATAAACTCCTAGGAAATTTTGGGCTAATGCGATTGCAACCGCTTGTTATGTCTCAAATCGTGTTTTCTTGCGTGCTAAGCTAGGTAAAACACCATATGAGCTCCGGTTTGGATATAGGCCTAGTGTTACACACTTTCGGGTCTTTGGTTGCAAATTCTTTGTTAAGAAACATGGTAATCTTGATAAATTTGAACCTAGATCCATTGATGGCATGTTTCTTGGTTATCCATCTCATACTAGAGGCTACCATGTGCGTTTACTTGACACTAACAAAATTGTGGAGACTTGTGAAGTGTCTTTTCATGAATCTAGCCCAGGTACTAGTTCAAACGTTGCAGGTCCAGATCCATATCCGTAGGAGAAGAGCGTTTTCGTTGAAGATGAGGAAGAGGTGGAACTGCTGCCCGAAAATTCAACAGCTAATGACATTGTTCGAGCTCCTGATATTGATCCACAACCAGCACCGACGACCACCATTGCTGGTCCAGATCCTCCTCAAGTCACAAGCTCATCGATTTGTGATGAACATGAAGAAGGAGAATAAGCTTATGAAGTGTCCACTCCCCTCCGGGTTCTCAAAGATCACCCCCCACAACAGATGATTGGAAGCTTGCACGAACGTGTCACACGGACCAGGTTTTGCGATCCAAACTGTTATGCTCATTCTGCTTTTGTTGCTTCTTTTGAACCCAAAGATATATCACACGCACTCACTAATGAATCTTGGATTATTGCCATGCAAGAAGAGTTAGAAAATTTTGAAAGAAATAACATTTGGAAACTTGTACCTCCACCTCAAGGTCTCACTTTAATTGGAACTAAATGGGTATTTAAAAATAAACAAAGTGAGTATGGGTTTGTGGTTAAGAATAAGGCTAGGTTGGTTGCTCAAGGTTTCACTCAAGTTGAAGGTCTAGATTTTGATGAAACTTTTGCTCCCGTTGCTAGACTAGAAGCCATAAGAATTTTGTTAGCCTTTGCTGCATCTAAAGGTTTCAAGCTATATTAAATGGATGTTAAAAGTGCTTTTCTTAATGGCTACATAGATGAGGAGGTTTATGTGAAACAACCACCAGGTTTTGAAAATCCAGATTTTCCTAATCATGTTTACAAACTGTCCAAAGCCTTGTACGGTCTCAAACAAGCCCCTAGAGCATGGTATGATAGGTTAAAAACATTCTTACTTGAAAAGGGGTTTACCATGGGCAAGGTTGATAAAACTCTTTTTGTGCTTAAACATGTCAATGACTCATTATTCGTTCAAGTTTTCAGCAATGATGAGTTCCGAATTTGAAATGAGTATGATGGGTGAACTCACTTACTTTTTGGGGCTGCAAATCAAGCAAACTAAAGATGGTACCTTTGTGCATCAAATGAAGTATACAAAAGACCTCCTAAGGCGCTTCAACATGGACAAAAGCAAGCCTCTTCGGACACCAATGGGAACAGCAACAACACTTGAACTTGATGAAGATGGTGAACCAGTGGATCAAAAAGAATATAGAAGCATGATCGGATCACTTTTGTACCTCACGACATCAAGACCAGACATGCAATTCAGCGTATGTCTTTGTGCACAGTTTCAAGTCTCCCCACATGCTTCACATCGTCAAGCCGTCAAAAGGATTCTCAGGTACTTACATGGAACTCAAGAATTTGGCATTTTTCTTCCTTCTTCCTCAACCGTTACTTTGAAAGCTTTTTCGGATGCTGATTTTAGGGGTTGTAGGATTGATAGGAAAAGTACTTCCGGTGCTTGTCATTTTCTTGGTAATTCTCTTGTTGCTTGGTCCTCTAGAAAACAAAATTCAGTTGCACAATCCACAGCCGAATCTGAATATGTAGTTGCTGCTAGTTCTTGCTCACAAATTCTTTGGCTTGTACAAACACTTAAGGACTATGGGGTTGATCTAGATAGTGTTCCACTGTTCTATGATAACACTAGTGCCATTTGCATTGCTAAAAACCCCGCGCAACATTCTAGAACTAAGCACATTGACATTAGGTATCACTTTCTCTGAGATAATGTTGAAAAAGGAAACATTGTGCTTCACCATGTGGATACCGAACAACAATTGGCTAACATTTTTACAAAACCTTTGGATTTCACTCGTTTTTGTTACATTCATAGTGAAATAGGGGTTATGCATCCTCATGGCTTAAATTGAGGGGGAGTTTTGAAACTTGGGAAGTCTATGTGTGAATCTGAAATTAAAATAATATGAGCATAGTATTTCATACATATATGACTTTGTGATTCCTTTTACATGCTGAAAGTTCTTACTACATTACTCGTGTTATACATTTTGTAGCTTTTGCCATGTCTAGTAATTGGAATAATTACTTACACTAAAACTGGTCATGGTTGAACTTTCTTGCTGTTTTGAACTTGTTACATGTTCACAAGTGCTTTTAATCATTAAGAATTAATCAAGTAATCAACTCACATGTTGAGTTTTTATGAACAAATAGAAATTGAGAAAAGATCAAGAGAATATGCATGCATCACACTTCTTCTTTTGAGATGGCTTATCATTACACTTAGATATGAACTTGGAAGAAGTTGTGTATGACTAAAACCATGTCCTTAAGCTTCTGATTGTCAAATGACATATGCTTGGCTTGGTTGGTTAAATTGCTTAAATTGAAAATTACATTTGATCTCTAGCATGGCTTACACTACTTTATGTATCTCATTGATGTGATAATGTAAGGTACCTGATAGTATGGCTTGGATGAGCTTTGTTTATATGTATATGTTATAATATGCTCATAACAACTAAACGGGGAGAGATAATTTGTTTATATGCTCATGACTTGCTGAATACATTGTCAAAGGGGGAGATATAAGCATGAAGAGAAAGAGAATATGTGCATAAGGAGAGATAATAAAGGGGGAGAGATAATATGGGAGAATTTTTTGGATTTTCTTCTCATTTTACTTTTGATTTACAAAGGAGGAGAAATTGCCTTCAAAACTTTTATGTGAATAAGCCAATGTTCGGATTTTGGTGTTGCCAATGCATTCATCAAGGGGGAGATTGTAAGACCTATGTGTGCTGAATACATTGGTTTGTAATGAATACACTTGCTTTGACGATAAAATTTTTGAATATCACTATTAAGGTCTGACTAGTTTTGGTTAGCTCCGGTAAGTTTTGTCTTTAGCTCAAACATGTCTTTGATAGCTCCAGCGTGTTTTTGCTAAGCTCCGAGTTGATTCTTCTAGCTCCGGCTTTTGGGTTTACTAGTTCCGACTAGTTTTGGTAAGTTCCGGCGCTAGGTCCTGCTAGTTTTTTTTAGCTCCAGCTCAAGGTCCGGGTTGCTCTGGCAAGGTCCGGAACTTGACATCAATGCTTCTGTTTTTCATTTGCAATGTTTTGTATTTGCTTTACATCTCTGGAAAGATTGCTTAGTATTCATTTGCTAAGTCTTTGGTGCGTTTTTGGTTGACATGGATGATATCGTGTTACTGTGGTTTTGCAACATGCTTATGTGAGGTTCTCACGTAAGATGTTGTGTTCGGAACTAACTTGAGTCAAGTCGAGGACTTGGGCTCGTATGGATTGGTTGTTTATTAATGTGCATGTGTTGCTTGAGTTCAATACATGGTTGGTGATGGGATCCATTGGACTAGTCTCAGGGAGGAGATGAGGTTCCAACAACCAAATTCAGGAGAAATTGTGGTTGAGCTGATCAGGAGGTTGCGCAACATGATTGAATCAAGAACAATGCATGTGAAGGTATCGTGGACGTCATTGGAAGATGTTTGCACATGTGCAAGGAGTGCATGGACGTGGATACATGGTTCCGAGATGTGATGAAGAGATGTGGACGTAAAGATTTGGTCAGAAAGGTCCAACCGACTAGGTTATGGACTCAGGCTGCGGCTAAGTCGGGTTTGACTCAAATATGGAAAGATTTGAGTTGGTTATGATAGGAATTTCTTGTGGGTCACGAATTTGAGTTGTTTAAGAATGTGGGATACGTTCCTAAGGTGTTTTTGAGTCTTAATATCGCTTCTATCTGCGTATAGAAGAATCCTAAGCAGTTATGGAGAGTTACAATTCATGAACAGAGTAGGATTAGGTTCCTGATCTGAGTTGAGTTGGCTTTCGAGCTGGTTATATAAGCAAGAGAGCCCATAGCTCGTGGTTTACGACTTTGGGTGCCGTTCCTCTTGTGTTCTATTGAATAAAATTCATAGTTTTAAGGAACTTTTGTGCCTTGTTCGTCCGACTTGTTCCAAACAAGTTTTACTCGTCGAGTTTCTGGACAGCACTACCTTTCGTCGGTGCTTTTATCATAACTCGAGTTTTACAGATGCAATTGACATGATTCTTTTTGGGTTGTCTTCAAAACTTGATTTTATGTCATCTGTCAAAATTACACGGTCATTGTATTTGTGGTCTATGATATACACGAGTTTCTTTGCAGCGTTCCAGAACTGTTTTTTTTCTCGGGTAGGGCAGATTGACCTTTGTTTGATCTTTCGATCATAACTTGAGTTTTTCTCGACGGATTTGAGTGATTCTTGTTGTGTTGTCTTCGTGACTTGATTCTCTGTTATATCTATCACTTTTGTCATGGTGAAACACATTTAGATTAGTCTCACACACGATTTCTTTAACATATCGTTTTTCTGCCGAAGGGGTCGGGGTTTAATTGTTTCCGCTGCGTAAGATTTTTAAATCTACCATTCACCCCCCTCTGGTAGCTTTTCACGTGCTCTTCGATCCTACATCTGTGGAGCCTTCAAGGTCACAGGACGTGGCGGCGTCGCAGCAGAGGCGACGGATGAGGAGGACCCACTTCGCGGCTCCTCCTCCGGTTACTTCTCAGCGGACCACGATCCGTCCAGTCTGTGAAAGGTAAAAACTGTATATAGTATATGGAATATTAGATGTTGTTTTCCTTTACTTAATGATTTAATATATTTTGCATATGTTGGTACAAATGGGATAGCTCCGGGCTAAACACTTGTGCGGCACCCCTGGACCTAACCTCCGACAGAGGGAAGCTCCAGTATCGACACGTGTACATCTACACTGGACCTACCCATCCCAGACGAATAGCTCCAAAGCTGCTACGTGTCCAAACCGCGGGACCTTCAACCTTGGCAATCAAGCTGGTGAACCCCCAACGGCTCGGACCTCCAAGGGGCAATCAAAGACTTCAAGACCCGATTAAGTGTCATTAATACCATATTAATGACACACGATCAGTAGGCCCTTAATGCTAGTAACGACACTGTTAGGTCCTGTTACCACACTATTAAGGGCAATTAATCTCATTAATTATGTATTAAACATTAGTAACCGCTGGGGCCACATGTCGGGCTAGGCTAACGGTGTAACAACCAGTCCTTGAACTATAAAAGGAGTGGTCGACGATACACGGACGGACTCTCTGACACTCGTGAAAACGCTCTCTGACACATACACAATCTCTAGGCTGAAGCTCTTAGACACTCAATACAACAGCTACACACCCCGTGGAGTAGGGTATTACGGTCAGGCTGCCCGAACCACGTAAATCCTTGTGTCCATTCGCCATACTCTTCGGAATCTCTACCCACCAAATATCGAACTATAAACTCCGCGAGCTACTAACGGTAGTATTGGGAGAATTGCCAGAAAAACACTCGGACAGTTGGCGCGCCAGGTAGTGGCATAGCTCGAGATTTCAAGAATGGTGAAATCAGCTAGTGGATCGTCCAACGGCAACCCCGCTGTGCAACCTGCTAGAGGCAATCCCTCTAACATGCAACAACCAGCAGGTGCCGCGGCTCCAGCAGGAGTCATGCCTCCGCCGCCACCGTCTGCACCAGGAAATCAAGATGGACAACGGGACAGAGCATCTGCGTCGATCACAGCGTCAACGAATAACAACAATCCTGAACACGCGCTCCATGCAGCACGTGCTCTCCTCCAACGCCCACCACCTCCGGGTGCATCCCAGGGTGCAATGGAGCAGTGGAGGGCTGATGTGGAACATTTGGTTGCAGCAGCGGCCAATCACATTAGCAACCAAGGTCCTTCCCCCTTAGGGCGGGCCCCATCACAACATCGGACTTTGTCAGGCAGACTTGGTCCGCACACTTTCCAAAATAGGAGGCGTGCTGCATCTCAACAAGTGACGTCGTTGCCTTCCGGGGCGCGACACACCCATACAGTAACCAGGCTTTCAACTCATGACCTCCGGGCGGAGCTTGATCGCCGTTACCGTCAACAGGACGACCGCGTCCATATTGAGCATGCTCGCGAAAGGCGAGAGGCTCGAGACATTCCTGCTCTCGAGGGAGTAGGAGGAGGCTGTTCCGCCCTGGCCATGCACCTACGCATGGTCAGATGGCCACAAAAGTTCTGGCCTCACCTGTCGGAGAAATTTGACGGGACTATCAACCCTGCTGAGTTTCTCCAGATTTATTCAACTACAATCCTCGCGGCCGGAGGTAACGAGGCCGTAATGGCCAACTACTTCCCAGTGGCTTTAACTGGGACCACCAGATCCTGGTTCATGAGCCTTCCGCCCAACTCCATCAATAGTTGGGCGGAACTGTGCCAACAGTTCACCACCAATTTCGGGAGTTCATACACCCGACCAGGCACCAAACTGGACCTTTTTCCTGTCATGTAGAAGGGGGGAGAATCCCTGCATTCCTTCATCCAGAGGTTCTCCCAGGTACGAAACAATATTCCTTCTATCTCTAGCACCTCTGTTATCATGGCATTTAGACAGGGCGTATTAGACAAGAAGATGTTGGAGAAGCTGGCGATCAAGGAGATTACCAACGTCACGGAGCTCTTCAGCTTGGCAGACAAGTGTGCCAAAGCTGCAGAGGGCTGTGAAATGCACTCCAAACCACCTCTGGAGGATAATAAAAAATCCTCCAAGGGCGAAGCAACTACCTCCGAGAGTGGCAAAAAGAAGAAGAAGTCCAACGACAAGAAAAAGCTATCGGCTAGCACACCCACTGCTGCAGCTGCCGCAGCTCTGGGTGGCTGGGGGCCACGCCCCGAGAAACAAGCTCTACCATCATCAGAAGACAGCGGCAACTCCAAAGTGTGGTGTCCTATTCATAAGTCGAATAGCCACAACCTGGAAGACTGCTGAGAGGTCCAGAATCTTGCCGAGCGCTACAACAAGCATCGGGAAGAAGTTCCTTTCCGACAAAGGGAAGGAAAATAGAAAGTCGATGAAGCTCCGGCTGAAGAGGAGTTAGGCTTTCCGGACCCGAAAAAAGTATTGAATGCTGTTTGCAACCCCGTTGATGACGACTCCGATGTCTCCGACAATGAACGTCGGAAAACCATGAACACCATCTTTGGTGGTTCGTGGGACATCACCTCCCGCTGTGTCCTCAAGACCATGCGGCAGGACATGGCCTCAGTAGCTCCCACCGCCAGGGCAGAGCCGCACCGGAAGTGGATGGATACTGCCATCACTTTCAATGCATCAGACTACCCTCGGAATATGATCGGAGTTGGTCAACTCCCATTGATGGTATCTCCGACCATCAACAATATTCAACTCCACCATGTAATGGTGGACGGAGGTTCGGGGCTAAACCTCATAAGCTTCGAAGCTTTCGTCAAGCTTCAGCTCTGACCTTCAGATCTTCGCCCCTCCCGACCTTTCTCTAGAGTAGGTCCTGGGGCCATAACCCCACTTGGTGCCATTACTCTTCCCATGACCTTCGGGACTCAGGAGAACTATCGCACTGAGAAGTTGGTCTTTGACGTTGCTCAGATCAACTTACCCTTTAACCCCATTCTGGGCAGGCCAGCCTTGTACAAGTTCATGGCTGCTGCTCATTACAGCTACTTGGTGTTGAATATGCCAACACCAGCTGGTGTTCTACAAATCTGTGGAGACCGCACTGCCGGAGTGACTGCACTGGAAGAACTTCACGCGCTTGCTACAACGCAGGAGGAAGAGTCCAGGCAGGAGCAAGCTTTGAAACCCCCGAGCATTCGTCATCGAGGCTCAACCTTTGCACCCCATGTGCAACCAAGCAACAACACTGACATTCCCGTCAAAGTCGTCCAAATCGGTTCTGACGCCGCTCAAACCACCCGCATATCGGGAGGTCTGAATGACAAATAGGAACTCGCGCTCATCACTTTCCTCTGGGCTAACGTCGACGTGTTTGCCTGGAAACCGTCAGAAATGCCTGGGATCCCTAGGGGTGTGATCGAGCATAATCTGAAGATCTATCCCGACACTCAGCCTGTACACTAGAAGCCTCAGAAGAAATCAGTAGAGCGACAGAACTTCATACGACAATAAGTGAAGAAGTTGCTCGAAGCTGGATTCATCCGAGATGTATTCCACCCAAAATGGCTGGCAAACCCAATCGTTGTACCCAAGGCCGGAGGGAAGCTTCAGATGTGTATCGACTACACAACACTGAATAAGGCATGTCCAAAAGGTCCTTTCCCACTACCTAGAATAGATCAGATAGTGGATTCCACCTCCGGGTGTATATTACTGTGTTTCCTAGACAGATATTCTGGGTACCATCAAATCAGAATGTCTAAGGAAGATGAAGAGCATACTTCTTTTATCATAGTAGATGGATTGTATTGTTATACTGCCATGCCATTTGGTCTCAAGAATGCAACTTCAACATTTGTACGTGCTATGTACAAAACCTTTGGAGAGCTCATCAGAGACGTAGTGGAAGTATATGTCGATGACATCGTCATCAAGATTAAGGACAAGGAGTCACTTCTTGACACCTTGCAAGCTGTCTTCGACAAGTTGCGAGTCACTCGCACGAAGCTGAACCCGGACAAATGTGTCTTCGGGGTTAGCTCCGGAAAGCTTCTTGGTTTCCTGGTAAACCATCGAGGCATAGAGGCATATTCGGCGAAGATTAAAGCCATTGAAGATATGCGGCCACCAGCCCGCATCAAGGACGTCCAGAAGCTGACTAGATGTCTAGCCGCCCTCAGTCGTTTCATCTCAAGACTGGCGGAACGGGCACTACCCTTCTTCAAGCTATTGAGGAAGTTCGGACCATTCCAATGGTCTGAAGAAGCAGAAAAGGCGTTTCAGGAGCTGAAGCAGCTCCTCACCACTCTACCAACCTTGGTAGCTCTGAACCCTGGTGAGTCTCTATTGCTTTACATTTCGGCAACTGACAAGGTTGTCAGCGTGGTTCTGGTTGCGGAGAGACCAGAACCGTCACAAGATCAGGAATCCAGACCCCTCCGGGAGAGTCAGGAGGTTCCTGAAGGCGAGTCTGGGTCCCAGCCCCCAGACTTGGGTCAACAAGGAGTTACTCTTGTTGAGCAAGAAGAGCCAGACCCCCTGGGAGGGTCCAGGTCACTCCTGAAGAAGCTCCGGGTTCCTCTAACAAGGACTCGACGATTCCTAAAGAAGGTTCGGACCCCTCCAGGAGGGACTGGGTCAATGAGGAGGAAGCTCCGGGCCCCTCCGGGAGGGCCCGGACAGTCCAACACCCAGTGTACTTCATCAGTGAAGTACTCCATGATGCCAAGACTCGGTACCCGGAAGTACATAAACTGCTATACGCAATTCTTATTGCTTCCAGGAAGCTCTAACACTATTTCCAAGCTCACATGATCTCAGTGGTGACTTCATATCCACTGCGAGCGATTTTGCATAACCCAAACTCCACTGGGAACATTGGAATGTGGGCAGCGGAATTGGCCAAGTTTGACCTTGAATTCGTCCCAAGACAAGCAATTAAAAGTCAAGCATTGGCGGTCTTTGTGGCGGAATGGACCCCCTCTCCATCAAACCCTGGGGGCCCCAGTGAGCAGAAGCCGGAACTCAAGGTTCCGGTCTTCACTGAGCCTCACTGGACTCTCTACTTCAACGGATCCATGCAGAAGTAGGGGGCCGAAGCTGGAGTCCATCTCCTCGCTCCGACCGAGGAGAAGGTTAAATACATGGTGCACCTTGACTTCAAGGCGACCAACAACATGGCGGAGTATGAAGCACTCATTTACGGACTAAAGGTGGCACTATCATATGGTGTCAAGCAGCTGTTGGTCAAAGGAGATTCACAACTCATCATTAAACAGGTGAAGGGTGAATGCTCCTGCAACAATCCCCAACTAGCTGCTTATCTCCTTGAAGTCCAGAGGCTTCAGAAGGACTTCGAAGTCCTGGACCTCCACCACGTACAGCGTCTCCATAACGCTGAAGTTGACAAACTCTCGACGAAAGCGTCAACCGAAGCTCTGGCTCCCGACGGAACCTTCATCCAAAGGTTGTCTAAACCGATTGCTCAGCCTGCCAAACTGAGCGAAGGGGGCGAGGCCGGCACCTCAAAGCTGGCAGTCCCGATGGCCCTGTTACCATGGCAGCCATCAAGGGTCGTAGGTGCTGCCGAAAGCTCCGAGCAACCCAGTACGCAAGACTCAAATGCTCAAGCTAGCTCCAATGCATGGATCTCAGAGATCCGGAGCTACTTGAAAGACAACTTCCTTCCTGAATATGATGTATCCGCTGACCGGATAGTCAGATTGGCTAAAAGATACACGTTGGTGGAAGGGGATCTCTACCGGCGCGGTGTTAACGGCGTCCTAATGCGGTGCATCACAAAGGAAGAAGGCTGCGAGCTCCTCGCAGAAATCCATGGAGGCGAGTGTGGGAACCACGCGTCTTCCCGCACGCTGGTCAGTAAAGCCTTTTGGCATGGCTTTTACTGGCCTACAGTGCTCCAGGATGCGACTGAGCTTGTGAAGAAATATGAAGCATGCCAGTTTCATGCAAAACAAATTCACACACCGGCCCAACCTCTACAAATGATACCTCATACATGGCCTTTTGCTGTGTGAGGGATGGATATCTTGGGACCTTTCCCAAGAGCCGCCGGAGGTTACAAGTTCCTGTACGTCGCCATTGACAAATTCACCAAATGGCCAGAAGCAACTCCAGTTGTGACAATAAACAAGCAATCAACCATCAACTTCTTACAGTCCATCGTATGCAGATTTGGAGTCCCAAAAAAAAATCATAACTGATAATGGGACCCAATTCACAAGCTCTGCATTCCAAGGATATTGCGAAGATCTCGGCATTCAAGTCAGCTACGCTTCCGTAGCTCACCCAGCAAGCAATGGCCAAGCCGAGAGAGCAAATGCAGAAATCCTAAAGGGACTCAAGACGCGCACATATAAGCGTCTGAAAAAACATGGAGTCAACTGGATCGAAGAGCTTCTGTCCACTCTATGGGCCAACAGGACAACTCCAAACCGGTCAACTGGAGAGACACCCTTTTTCCTGGTGTATGGAGCTGAAGCAGTCCTTCCTCCAGAAATCACCTTGGGGTCGCTTCGGGTCCGGACCTTCGACGATGCCGTGCAGGACCATCTCCGGCGTGAAGACCTTGACCTCCTTGAAGAGGGAAGGTGCCGAGCAGTTGTTTGGAATGCTCGATACCGCCAAGCTCTCCGGCGCTATCACCAATGGCATGTTCACAGCCGACAGCTCGAGGAAGGCGATCTGGTGCTATGGAGAATACAATCCAGAGAAGGGTCAAACAAACTCTCCCCCAGCTGGGAAGGACCCTTCCGAGTGATTAAAGTAATCCGTCCCGGATGCGTTTGCTTGGCAACCGAGGATGGGACACCTCTCCCTAATCCTTGGAACATTGAGCACCTCTGTAAGTTCTACGCTTAATATCATGGAGGTGAGTATGTGGTTACACGCGATGTATGTTATAGAGTCATTGTACAGAGTCGGGTAGCTCCTCCGGGAGAACAGCCGGACCTTCCCCGGAAGGTTCACAAAGTTCAGGCAACACTTGTCACAGTCTCAGAACTAAAAGTGTAGCTAGCTACCTTGGGTCAAACAAGAAACAAAACACACTTATCCTGGTTCCGTACCCTAAGGGTGTACTTGTTTCCCCTGTACCCCAGACCTATAATGAAAGACATCTTTGTGTGAAAACAGACTCCACCTGCATTTACTTTGTACAAGCTTATTATTTTTTTTCTCTTTCTTGTCTATAACAAAGTTGTGCGATTCTCAAGAATTTTTTAGATCGACTAATTCATGTACAACTTAAGTCGCATTGTTAATTCCTTTGGGTTTTCATGTTGTTGAATGGCTCACTTGCCTGAATGCCGCCGGCCAATCTAGGTCGGAGTGTGCTATTTACTTAGCCTGGTCCTGCACCCTAAGTACGCCACTCTACCTACACCCTGGCAGGCCAAAGTCAGGCGGGTCCTGAAGACAATTGGACTTGGAGAAAACAACTCAGTGCACTTGATTGTATGAAGAATTGCGCCCGACCCAAAAATTTCTTACGAGAATAGTAAGTCGCAACTGAGTTATAGATGGGAAACAAATTTTACTATTTTTCTTGACTTCAGTGTGCAGGAAAAATAAAGATCTCATAATGATGGTGAATTAAGCCAGAGCTATTAAAGCTCCGACGTCCCCTATATGACTTGTAGTCGATGTTTTAAACATTGTTAGATAGCATCGTTGGAGCTACGCAGCTCCGGTAAAGACATGGGGCTAGCCGTCAAAGTGAACAAAAGATGGTGGGAAGACTTCAGGGGACTAACTGTCGACGCTCTACGTGTTGATGGAGACCACTGCTGGAGCTACCAAGCTCCGATGATGGTCAAGGCCGGAACCCTTAAGCTCTGACAACCTCAAGGAGCCTTCACTACGGAAGACTTTGGACCTACGCTCTACAAGTCTGAAGCACGCGAGTCTTCAACAACTGTTACATCCTCTTGGTACATGTTTACAATCAAATTGTGTACATCTACCAGGGGGCCAAGTGGGACAAAAGTATTGAAGCCAAAAAATGAAATTCATAAAAAACTTGAATTTCATTCATCTGGAGACAAGATATTACAAAATTGGAGAAAAAGAAAAGAGAATACAAGCGGGAGTTACAAAGAGATGGTGCTAGACCCTATGGAAGAACGAGGCGACCTTCTGGGCAACCTCAGAAACGCTGGCATGGGCAGCTTCTCCCTCTCCGTCAATGGGGCCTTGGAGCACCGGGTCCAGGGGGAATTGGGGGTCCCGGCTTGTGTAGCACGACAGAATAAATTCCGCGACGCTCTTGGCCAGGGATTGTCCCTCGGTTTCCAGCTGGTCTGCAATGACATCGCCCATCTTGGTGAGCTTGTTGCCTGCCGAACGCCTGGTCCAGCTCCGGTTCCAGATCATCCGGACGCACGAGACTAAAACCCATTGGCGTCAGTGCGTCGTTGGCTTTGCCCAGGAAGTCCCAAACTTGTTGGGACTCCGCAACCCTACCACTTCGCATCCCCTCCAAGGATCTTCTGGCCGCCGCAAGCTCTAAGTTCTCCCAAGCAAGACGCTCCACCTCTTTGGTGTTCTGCTGAATCTTTTCAGCAACCCACCTTTCGAGTTTACTGAGCTCTTCCTCCCGAAGGTGGATCTTGTTCCGACGGTTAACTAGGTCCTTCTCCCGGCCCCGCACTTTCTTTTCCCGGGCAGCAATTTCATTCTCCCTCTTGTGGAGGTCCTGCCAGGCCTTCTTCTCCTCTTTCTTGTAGTGCTCATCCAACTTCTTGGTGCGCTCTGCGAGGCTCTTGTCACCCAGAGTCAGCCTCTGAGTAAGCTCTTCCTCCCTCTTCACGAGGTCACCCCACATCTTCAGGAGTTTTTGCTCTTCATCTTCGAGCTTTTTCTCCCGCTCCTCAAGGGCCTCCCGACACTTGACGAGACTGGCGTGGATGGCGTCGAGCCTCTCTTGGCGATCATCCGCTGCACTATTGGCAGCTTTGACCTGTTCGTAGATGGCCTGGGACTGGTTGTCAAGGGATCGCGTCATGCTTTCCCTCTCATCCAGCAACTTACCCCAGTACTCCAAGCGGATCCTCTCCTTCCTCACCCACTCTTTGTCATCAGCCAGCCTCAACTGCGCCAGCTTGGTCTCAAACTGGAGCCGGTTGCGTCACCTCCTAAGAGTTTGAAGCTCCTCCTCGAGAGCCTTGCTGTCATGGTAAAAAGCCAGCTGAACCTGGCGAAGACTGGAGTAGGCGTTGTCAATAGACAACGACAGAGGGATCGGGTCCGGACCTGCCGGGGTCATCTCCGCCAGTTCCAGCAGGTTCTCTGTGACAAAAATTGGGTCCCACTCTACAAGAGCGGTCCCCTGAGCGTCCACGACACTAGGGCCATCCTCCGGGATAGCCTCGGCCGCTGCGGAGGAAGGTCCTGCAATAGAAGTTTCGACCTCCGGAGTTGGCTCCAAAGGTCCCACCGCCAGGTCATCAACAACTGGCCCCTCAGGCAGGGGACCGACAGCTTCATCTTGACACCATGGCTCAGGCGTGGGCACCTCCAGGACCACTACCTCTGGGGCAAGCATTGAAGATCCTGCCGAAGCTGAAGCCATTTCCTGGCTCTGACGCCGGCACCTCCTCCGTCGCCGGCTCAGGCGCTGGTGCTTCGACCATTAGGGGCTCGGGCGCCGGCACCTCTACAGCAACCGGCTCAGGTGCAGGAACTTCTTCGACAACCGGCTCGGGCGCCAGAACTTCATCAGCCACCGGCTCTAACGACGCGGCATCATCAAACACTGGCTCCACCGCCGGGGCTTCAACAACATCTGGCTCTAGGACTGGAATCACGGATATCTCCGGTTCCGAGGCCGGAACATCCACCATTTCAGCATCCAAACACGGAGCTTCAACCTCTGGTGCAGGTGCCGCTGGTACATCTTCATTCTCGTGGTCCGGCTCTACCACGTGAGGTTCTGGGGATGAGTCAAGGTCTAGGACCACGACAGCCAGCGCCGGAGCTGTCGCAGCCTCAGCCACTCCTTGGGGCGGCGCTGGGATTGGAGCTGGAGCCCCCGCCTGCACAACTTTAGATGTTGTGGCAGGAACTGGAGCTTCAACCCCTCTCTTAGGCACCCTGTGGATGAAGGATGAAGACACTCAAAACGCAGTTACAACACAAAACAACCAATCAAGGTAAAAAACAAAATTTACCTCGGAAGGCTTCCGCACCAGTTAGCACGGAACCTCTTCTCCGGGCGCTCAGGACTGGACCCTTTTTCGGCTCGAGGGCTCGACCAACTCTTTGCCCTTGTTCGCGACTTCAACTCTATGTTCCAAGACGGAAGGGGGACCACCCCCGGAAGATCCGGAGATCACCAACCCGGTGGTCGGACGCCCCTCAACGACACCAAGGTTATCAAGCACCAGCATCTTCCGCCGGAGCTCCCTGCTGAACTCTGCCTCCATGTTCAGAGGGAGGAAAGCCGCCGGCGGAGACAAGTAGTCACCCTTGACATCGATGTCGTGCTGGAACTTCTTTAGGTGAAGCTCCAAAGTTGACACCTTCCAGGTTGGACTTCAAATCGTTTCTATCTGGTCATCGTCCATCACGCTGTTGAGGGCCCAAGCAAGCTTCTCCCTCTTCTTCAGCGGAGCCCACCCGTTGGCCAGGAAATTGCAAAATACCGCCTGAGGAGTCACCCCTCCTTCCACGCGCTGGTAGATCTTGGTCAGATCAGGGTTGAAGGCGTCCGACAACCCGAAACTTCGCTCCAAGCTTCAGTGTCGATGTTGGGGAGGCCTACGGGCAACTCCAGCTTCTCATGCTCCTTTGTCCTGATGACAATCCAATCCTTCTTCCAGTCGTCCCACTTGCCAGAAGGGAACGACCACAAGTACTTGTACGGGCACTTCTTGCGCTTCACAAAGTAATAGAAGCCAAGGTACTCGTCACTCTTGCCGGTGGTGTGGATGGTGAAGAAGGTGCGGAAGAGCTCGACACAGGGAGGAATACCCACCCACATCTCGCAGAAGTGAACAAAAATCGACACCAAAAGAATGGAGTGGGGGCCAAGGTGGTACAACTGCAGACCATACAAGTCTAGCAGCATCAAGAGAAAAGAAGAAAAGGGTGGGATTAGTCCCACCATGGCGTACGCGGAGAAGTACACCATTTCACCGGTGTGTTCCTTCTCGAATGGAAGCTTGCCAGCGCAGACCTAGTGGTTGAAGAAGTCACTGGACCACCCCATGAGGTCCCGAACCTTCTTCAAGTTACCGTCGGTCTTAACACAGCTCTCGCGGAGACCCAAGTCCATCACAACACAAGCGGGGCTAGGGAAGAAAAGCAAGCTGAAGTTTGGAGGATTTGAGCGCAAGATCGAATGAAGGCGTAATGAACACCCAAACGGTGCACGCTTTCCTTCTAAAGTAAGCCCCTGCAACACTTGGATGGAAACCGCAGAGGAGCCGACGATACAAGTCAAAAAATTCACCCTGCCAATGACAAGGGGGCCCGGGGCCACCCCGACGATCAAGTCGAGGTCCTTACCATTGGCGAACGGTTGTCATCATGAAAGGCAGGAAACCCGAAGGCGGCGGCCTGACAAGGTGCACGGAACCGATACGATTTTTGTATCGGGAACCGGCGACATTCAATTGCGTGAGATCCGCACGCTATGATCTCACCTGCTGCATCCAGGATATGCCACGCGGCGGTGGTTTAACTACGAACTACTGCCAACGGCACATCTGAAGATCTTTGAAGACACGACACAAAAATCGAAGGATGGACCCACCTCTGGCAAAACGACTTCATCCAAAAGGTCTCTCCCCGAGGTGGGCCCAGAGGGTCACTTTCGGTACCCTGCGTACCGTATACCCCTTGGGACTATAAAAAGACCAAAGGGACTTCACCTGTCTGAGTTGAAGACCTGCGAAGGCCCCACATGTCATACCGGACTGGACATACCTCCCATCTATGGTTAGCTCCTGTACTTGTTGCTTGAATGCATCACTTAATATCAAAATAACCATAACATCATATGCAGTAAGTGGAATTTGGTAAAATTTGTTTCATTTCATAGTATGTGATAATTCATGCTTTAAATGGATCAATTGAAGTATCATATGGTTGTGCAATTCTTTACAAGGCTAATACAGGGAATATATATGGTTCTTTTGCAGCGTTCGGGAAATGCGGCTCAAACTCCTTGGCCACATCCACAGGCACCTGGAGGAACACGCCGAGAAGATCTCATCTCCAGAGGTACTGGAAGGGCAAGCGTGTAGCCCGGTGAATGGTTTTGAAACCGTTTTGTGTTGTTGTGGATGTTTTGAATGTTTTGTGGACTATTTTGTGATCTGTGTACTGTATAAAATGTATGTGCGTTGTTTTGTGACCTGTCTGGAGCTCGCAATCCTGCGAGGTAGTCAGTTTCTGTTTTTTTTAAAAAGAAAACTTAACTTATGTCGGCTATGGCCAAGCCGACGTAAGTTAGCCCAGTTTAACTTGCGTCGGTCAGACCATACCGACGTAAGTTGAACCACTTAACTTACGTTGGTTTCGCGCAACCGACGTAAGTTATGCCACTTAACTTACATCTACCGGCTACTGCCGACGTAAGTACTCTGGCTCAGCCCGCGACCCATCTTGGTACATAACTTACGTCGGTTGCCAGAGACCGGCGTAATTAAGTAACTTACGTCAGCGACCGACGTAAGTTACCTTAATTACATCCAAACTGCTTCATCGGCCAGCAATCGACATAATTAAGGGAAAACCGATGTAATTAAGTAACTTACATCGGTTTAGGCCTTAATTACGTCGGCCCTGGCGGACGTAATTGCTCAGGATTCCTGTAGTGTAGGGGTTTTTTCTCTCAAGAAGTTGTGTCTTCACCACAATAGTGAACATCAGGGCTTTGGAGGATCCCAAGGACGCCACCATGGGGCGGGTGGTACTAAGACCAGATCCCTCTCCAGAGAGCGTCTGGCCCATCACGCCCCCATACAGTTGCAGTTGGCCATGCAGACGCTTCTCGAAGCACCCAGCTCCAGCACCCCCCCACGGAGCCCGCTGTTGACGTTCCGCATGTTGAGAGTGGGTGCCACCGGAGCATCCAACTCCAACACCTCCCAGGGGGCCCGCCGTCGACATTCTGCATGTTGAGGGTGGGCGCCGCTAAAGCATCCAGCTTCAACACCTCTCAGGGGGGCCGCCGTAGACGTTCCATGCGTTGAGGGTCAGCGCCGCCGGAGAATCAAGCTCTGACACTGCGGGGGCTCACCGTCAATATTTCACATGTTGAGGGTAGGCGCCGCTGGAGCATCCAGCTCCGACACCTCCCAGGGGGCCCTCCATCTATGTTCTGCACATTGAGGGTGGGTGCCGACTCAGTTTGGCGGCAACCTCGTTGCCATCACCGACGAATATTTCTTCGACGATGACGACACATCTCAATTCAATGTCCGACGCCCCCAGGGTGCGTGCCGGTGTCAACTACCCAAGCTCCCGCGCTCCACTGGGGCCCGCCATCGACATCTTACAACTAAGTGGTAGGCGTGCCAAATCAGTTGGCCACACCTACCAGGAGCCCTCTAAGGGGTCCCATGGGAAGGACGTCAAGTAGTTTTCTGTCGCTGCGGCAACAAAGACGCCATCTGCTGCGAGCACGGGCAGCGTGCGGGTCTACTTAAGGTACTTGTGGTGTATCCGAGGTTTTTCGACTGTCCTCTTGTTTGCAAACCTCTGGTGTGAGATGGTCTCCCCCATGAAAAGCCTACGCCAAGCGGGAGGTCCAGAGTGTGCACTCTGCTTCCCAAGCGCTACAGCTGAGTACTGGGGGCCAGACAACACACACACCCTTAACATGGCGGGAGTCGGGAATCCGAGGTCTTTTGGTTATTTTCTTGCTCAGGGCCTCGTGTTGTTGAACAGTCCCTCCCCTGAAAGGCTAATGCCAGCAAGAGGTCCAGAGTGTACTGCCTGCTTGGTCTGGTCTTGTACCCTAACCATGTACACTTTGCCCCCCCCAGTGTAGGGGCTGAGTACTGGGGGCCGGTCGGCTCATACTCCTGCTAAGGCCAGCAGGAGGTCCAGAGTATGCAGCCTGCTTAGTCTGGTCCTGCACCCTAAGCGCGTACACTCTGCCTCCTCAGTGTTGCAGCTGGGTACTAGGGGGCCGAACGACCCATACTCCTGAGCAAGGCAATAACCATAACACGGATACTGTCACATTGTATCACCATGTTCATTACATCATGCTGTATTTTTTTGCTTACTTTCGCATATCGTCCGCATATGCCTGATTACATGTCCCCTGTCTAGTTTCTAGTTGGAGTTGTGCTCTCCTGCTGCAGCCGAGTCTGCTTCAGGTACCTACCACATGTTTGGGGTCTCTCGACCGCCTCCTTGCTTAGGGTCATGTGGCGCCAGATGGTCTCCCACACGAAAGGCCTATGCTGAGCCAGAGGTCCAGGGTGTGTAGCCTGCTTAGCCTAGTTCCGTACCCTAAGCGTGCACACCCTGCCTCCCAGCGCTACGACTAAGCACTAGGGGCCAGAAAGCTCACACCCTGGGTAAGATGGGGGCTGGGTCCCGGATATCATCACACTGAATTACCCATGCGCTATAAGCTGAACTCAGGACCGTAAGACATAATGAAACTAGGAGCGGGGGGAATGTGAGCGGTGAGTGCAATTACTTTCTTGTATATCATTCCTATGCAGGTACCAACCAGGTACAATTTTGGAATAGCCACGCGAGAGAATATGATGGTGGACCCACCTGCGAGATCATCACCTCTCTCGAGGTGGGCCCAGGGGCCGTTGTCGGTACCCTATAGACAGGGTACCCCCACGTACAAGCAAGAAGAGCTCCGAACCCGGCCTCCCCACTGAGGCAGGTCTTGGGGCTGCCATGCGTCCTCCAGCTCTGGACCCTTGCTCCCACTAAGGAGGGCTCCGGAGCTGCCACACATCCTTCGGCTCCGGGCCGTTGCTCCCACCTAGGAGAGCTCCGGAGCTGGCACGTGTCCACCAACTCTGGACTCTGCTCCCATCGAGGAGGCTCGGGAGCAGCCACACATCTTGCAACTTGTCCTGGGCGGTAGGTTACAGGAGTAAAGGGCGACACATCCTGTCCATTTGCGCATTGAAGGCACGCGCCTTCCCCAGATACATGACATGGTGCACAACACCTATCAGATACTGTTGCATCCAATCCCGTTGTAGTGAAGATGCTGCAGGACTACCCCACGCTGCCAAGTGGGTAGCTTATAGCGACAAGACGAATGGGACATTCCTTGCCATCATCAACGATTATGCCTAGCCACTAGCGACTGACGCAACAAGACTGCGGGTCTTCAAGCCACGGTCAGAGGCATCAAATGAAAGAAGCCTTTGGATCTTGTTAAGGATAAGATCAAAACGAGGCCACCTATCGGGCCTCGAACCCCACTTGTGAGCTCTCTGACCTTGACTATAAAAGGATCGAGCAGCACCTGTTACATGAGCCCCTCGCTGGTCCACTCGGACATGCCATTTTAGACTCTCTCTCTCTCTCTCTCTCTCTCTCTCTCAAGCAATACAAACCTCATCGTAGATTAGGGTATTACGCTTCGGCGACCTGAACCACGTAAAACCACAGTCTCACCATAGTTCCTCAACTGTGCAACCTCATCTGAGACTAAGCCCCCACTGATCAAAAAACCTTCACGGGCTGCTCTTTAAGCAGGTCCAAGGGAAGTGTCGCAAGAACACTTTGACAACATGCAACTCACGTGAGAAAAAGTTTGGATAATCAGAAACCATCGAGGGTAACGTTACTACCAAAAACACAGTGAAAAGTTCAGACAGTGTGTATCGGGGTGTATCATAGTGTATCGATGTAAGCTCAAAACTTTGAATGTAAACCTCCACTTTTATTCTAATTGCCAATGTATTCAGCGCACGTAGGTCTCACAATTCCCCCCTTGATGAATGCATTGGCAACACCACTTAGAATTCAAACATTGGCTTATTCACAAGAGAAGTTTTGAAAACATTTTTGACCCCCTTTTGAAAAATAAAAAATCGAATGAGAAAGAAGTTTCAAAAACAAATTCCCCCTGAGAAGAACGTGTAAAACTCGTCAATGTGCAATGTATGACATATTTCCCCCCTTTGACAATGTATTCAGCAAGGTTCAAAAGAGAAATTTCAACTCTTATGAGCATATTATAACATATACATATAAAACAAAGCTCATCCAAGTCATACTATCAAGTAACTTACACTATCACATCAATGAGATACATAAAGTAGTGTAAGCCATGCTAGAGATCAAGTGTAATTTTTCAATCTAAGCAAGTCATGATCTCACAAACTTAACTATTTCAAGACCTGACAACCTGACAAATGTTGCTGCATTTTTATTATTTTTCAAAGCACAAATTCAGATCATATAACATTTGCAAGAGATTATATGCCGCATCAGCCTTATTCTAACCAACCAAGCCAAGCCTATGTCATTTGATAATCAGAAGCTTGATAGCATGATTTTAGTCATACACTACTTCTTCCAAGTTCATATCTAAGTGCACTCATAAGCCATCTCAAAAAAAGAAGTGTGATGCATGCATATTCTCTTGATCTTTTCTCATTTTTTTATTTGGTCATAAAAGCTCAACATGTGGATATTTGATTGATTAATTTTTTCATTATTAAAAGCACTTGTGAGCATGCAACAAGTTCAAAATAGCAAGAAAGTTCGATCATGACCAGATTTATTGTAAGTAATTATTCCAATTACTAGTCATGGAAAAACCACAAAATGTATAACACACGTAATGTAGTACGAACTTGCAGCATGTAAAAGGAATCACAAAGTCATATATGTATGAAATACTATGCTCATATTATTTTAAATTCAGATTCACACAGACTTCCCAAGTTTCAAAACTCCCCTTCAATTTAAGCCATGAGGATGCATAACCTCTATTTCACTACGAATGAAACAAAAACAAGTGAAATCCAAAGGTTTTGTAAAAATGTCAGCCAATTGTTGTTCAATATCTACATGGTGAAACACAATGTTTCCTTTTTCATCATTATCATGGAGAAAGTGATACCTAATATTAATGTGCTTTGTTATGGAATATTGCACGTGTTTTTTAGCAGTGCAAATGGCACTAGTGTTATTACAAAATAGTGGAACATTATCTAGATCAACCCCATAGTCCTTAAGTGTTTGCACAATCCAAAAAATTTAAGAGCAAGCGCTAGCAGCAACTACATATTAAGATTCCGCCGTGGATTGTGCAACTGAAATTTGTTTTCTAGAGGACCAAGCAACACGTGAATTATATATAAAATGACAAGCACCCAAAGTACTTTTCCTATCAATCCTACAACCCCTAAAATCAGCATACGAAAAAGCTTTCAAGGTAACGGTTGAGGAAGAAGGAAGAAAAATGCCAAATTCTTGAGTTCCATGTAGGTACCTGATAATTCTTTTGACGGCTCGACGATGTGAAGCACGTGGGGAAGCTTGAAATCGTGCACAAAGACATGAGCTGAATTGTATGTCGGGTCTTGATACTGCGAGGTACAAAAGTGATCTGATCATGCTTCCATATTCTTTTTGATTCACAAGTTCATTATCTTCGTCAAGTTCAAGTGTCGTTGCTATTCCTATTGGTTTCCGAAGAGGCTTTCTTTTGTCCATGTTGAAGCGCTTAAGAAGGTCTTTCGTATACTTCGTTTGATGCACAAAAGTTCCCTCCTTAGTTTGCAGCCCCAGAAATAATGTGAGTTCTCCCATCATACTCATCTCAAATTCTGAACTCATCATAGCTGAAAACTTGAACACAAGATCATGAGAAGCACAACCAAAGATAATATCATCCACATACACTTGAATGAATAGTGAGTCATTGCCATGCTTACACACAAAAATAGTTCAATCAACCTTGCCCATGGTAAACCTCTTTTCAAGTAAGAATGTTTTTAACCTATCTACCATGCTCTAGGGACTTGTTTCAAACCGCACAAGGCTTTGGTTAGTTTGTAAACATGAGTAGGAAAATATGGATTTTCAAAATCTGGTGGTTTCTTGACATAAACCTTCTCATCTACATAGCCATTAAGAAAAGCACTTTTATTATTCATTTGATATAACTTGAACCCTTTAGATGCAGCATAATGGTATTAAAATTCTAATGGCTTCTAATCTAGCTATGGGAGCAAAAGTTTCATCAAAATTCTAATGGCCTCAACTTGTGTGAAACCTTGAGCAACCAACCTAGCCTTATTTTTAATGACAACCTCATCCTCACTTTGTTTATTTTTAAACACCCATTTAGTTCCTATTAAAGTGTGACATTGAGGTGGAGGTAGAAGTTTCCAATCATTATTTCTTTCAAAATTTTCTAACTCTTCTTGCATGGCAATAATACAAGATTCATTAGTGAGTGCATGTGATATATTTTTGGGTTATAAAGAAGTGACAAAAGCAGAATGAGCATGAGAGTTTGGATCGCAAAACCTGGACCGTGTGACTCGTACGTGCAAGCTTCTGATAATCTATTGTGGAGGATGACTTTTGAGGACGCGAAGGGGAGTAGACACTTCACAAGCTCCTTGTTCTTCATGTTCATCACAAAGCGACGAACTTGTAGCTCGAGGAAGATCTGAACCAGCAGTAGTGGTCGTTGGTGCTGGTTGTGGAGCGGATCAAGATCTGGAATGTCATTGTTTATTTTTAAAATTTTGGGCAGCAACTCCACTCCTTCTCCATCTTCAATGAAAATACTCTCCCCCTACGGATATGCATCTTGACCAGCAATAGTAGAGCTAGTATCTGGGCTAGCTTCATCAAAAGAAAATTCACAAGTCTTCACAATTTTGTTAGTGTCAAGTAAAAGCAAATGATAGCCTCTAGTACAAGATGGATAACCAAGAAACATGCCATCAGCAGATCTAGCTTCAAATTTATCTAGATTACCATGTTTTTTAGCAAAGCATTTGCAACCAAAGACCTTAAAATGTGTAACACTAGGCCTATGTCCAAACTGAAGCTCATATGGTGTTTTTTCTAGCTTAGCTCTCAAGAAAACACGGTTTGAATCATAACAAGTTGTTGCAAGTGCATCTACCGAAAATTTTCTAGGAGTTTGATATTCATCAAGCATAGTCCTAGCCATCTCAACTAAGGTTCTGTTCTTTCTCTCTACGACACAATTTTTTTTAGGTACATAGGGTGAAGAAAATTGATGATCTATTCCATTTTCATCATAAAAATGATCAAATGATTGGTTTTAAATTCAGTTCCATTATCACTTCTAATTGCTTTTAAAGATCCTGGGTGGTCAAGTGAAATCCTAAAAACCAAACTTATAAAATGACTAAAGGATTTATTCTTAGATGCCATGAAGTAAACCCAAGAGTATCTAAAATAATCATCAACAATCACAAGCACATACCATTTATCTCCGAAAGATTGAACACATGAAGAATCTATGGTGTCAAGATGAAAAAGTTGTCCCGGTTCAGTTGTCATGGTCATTGTGAGAGGAAGATGTGAACCTGCAACCATCATAGGATGTCTACAAGAAGAGCACACAATATTGTTGTCCCCTTTAAGCATAGACAACCCACGTATGCGATCAGGACCACTAACACGTATGAGGTGACCGAAACCTACGTGACCAAGTCTACGGTGCCAAAAATATAAGTCCTATGAATCATTAGCAACAAGACACCTATGCTTAGAAGCGACATATCAAAATCAGCTTTAAAAACTCTTCCAAGCCGAGACATGTTAAACAAAAGCTCACCTTTTGAATATACAACCTTGCAACAATTTTTAGTGAAGTTAACTTCTAGATTTTCATCTAGTAATTGTGAAACAGACATCAAGTTGTATTTCAAATTTTTAACAAGTGCCGCTTCCTTCAAAGTGTAGTGATTATTTACTTTAACTGAAAGAATTATAGGAGTTAAAGAATTATTAGCAAAAGTAACATTTTCTACACGTGACATAGAAGAGAGGGAGGAGAACCGTTCTTTGTTACCAGTCATGTGGCGTGAGCAACCTTAATCCCGAATCCAAATGTTCTCCTACGTAGCAGCACAATACGTTGATGACTCAATACTGGGGTTATTCAAAAGGCATTTATGAATCTAATACTGAGTCACAAGATGTCCAATAGGAACAACACGCGAAAGCTGAGAAAATACAACAGGTTTATGAGTCAAACTTTGAGAATTCTTGTACCCAATTACTGACCTACAATGTGTTACATGTGTAGCACGAAAAACAGTAGGTTTGGGAGGAAACTATGCATGTTTTCGACTCATCGAAGCAGGTTGCATGTTCCTAACATTTGGTTCAGCATGTGCAGCAAATTTTGCATTAGAGTTATGAGATCTAGCTTGCATTCTTTTCTTTTTATGTTGTTTAGGTAGCCTATAACAAAAATTTATAACATGACCATCTCTACCACAGTAAGTACAATGAAATTTAACTTTTTTCATGTCTAGATGAGCAAGCAGATTTGGAAACCACTTCATTTTGTTTAGGAATTGTTTGAATCAAACCATTTCCTAATGACGTTACAATCTCAGGTGGATGTGCCTTAGCATGAGCATGGAAACCAAAACCTAAACCAGTTATCATTGCTAGACTTGAAAGAATTCAGCAGCAAGTTTAGGTTCTTATTTGGATTACAAAACCGATCTAATATCCTATGCATGTCATCAAGTTTAATGGACAGATCAAGAAAATTTTCACATGAAGATTTTCCTTTTAGTTTGCAATTAGAACAATATTTAACTTCATGAGAATGTAAAGCATTGTTCAAAACAGAAATCTCATTCATACCATCTTGTAGTTTCTTATCAAGATCATCATAAGTAGAATAATGCAAATCAATTGTAGAACAACTAGCATCTTTCATGTTTTTAACGTTAAGTGCAACAAGATTTTTGTTCTTTTCAAGTTCAAGTTTATCAAGAGCGGAGGTGTGCACACTTCTTAAGGAGGACGATTATTCATATATTAATTCACATGAGGAACAAGAATCATCACTAGGAATCAATAATTTTAGATGATTAATTTCAGATTCTAGTGATTCAATTTTAATAGGATTGTCCCTAAGTTTTTTGTCCTTTTTTCTTAAGTGTAACAGTGGCACAAGAAATAGAATCACACATATCTTCGCAAGTGGGACATACCTCTTCATCATCGCTGTTGTGTTATGCCTCCTCCATACTTGATCTTCAGTTGCTCGCCATGAGGCACATATTTTCCAAATTCTCTTCATCTTCATCACTTTCGATGTCCACATCGCTCCAGCCAAGTTCTTGAAGTGTGGCGACCTGTAAAAGCCTTCTCATCACGAGGCGTAGAACCTGAAAGGTTAGGACAATTTGTTCGACAATGTCCAAACTCACCGCATTTGAAGCACCGTTGAGGTCCACCATTTCTTTTCCTTCTAGTTCTCACATTTTGCAATACTTTTGAGAACCGAGTAGAGAGAAGTGCTAGCTCCTCCTCTGGAAACTCTTCAATCTGTTCAAGGGTTAGAGAGGACAGCAAAACAAGTGTACCACACGATGAAGATTGACTAGAACTAGGCATGCCATATTTTGAAACAAATGCAAGAGAGCTGTTGGGTTTTTACATGATATTATGTCAAGTTCATGTGTTTTTAACTTAGAGTATAGCACGTCTAATGTAAATGTACTCATGATAGTAGATTCATGAATAGATATAACTTTCATCTACCAAATTGACATGTCTAATGCACTTAACAATTGCCTAGCATTCTTAGCATCTAAAAATTTAACATTGACACTATGCAAGTTGCTGATAATTTTATTAAAGCGAGCAAAGAAGTCATCGATCGACTCACCTAGTTGCATCTCAAAACGCATGTACTATTTTTTCAACATATCTTGATGTACCTCTTTGATTGTGTTGGATCCTTGTTGGTAGTCACATAAAGCTTGTCACATGTTGCATTCTGATCAGAGATGTGCAACACGATCGAAGTCGCTTTGAGTCAATCCTTATATTATCAAGTTCCGCGCCATGTTGTTGTTGTCAACTTAGGTTCGGCGCCTTGTTGCTGTCTACATCCTTTATGTTGGTAGCCGTTACTTGATCATTTGATGGCATGTCGAAGTGCTTGAAGACCCTTTCCCAGATGGTGAAGCCTTGTGCTTGTATGTAAGCCTTCATACGCGCCATCCAAACCTGAAAATCAGTGCCATCGAACACACAAGGTTTTGCAGAGTATTTCGCCATGTCGATTAGTCAAAACACGTGTAAGTCAATGACATTAGAACATCGTGGCTCTGTTACCAATTGTAGGATCGAAGAGCACGTGAAAAGCTACGAGAGGGGGGGGGGGCTGAATGGTAGATTAAAACTTTTTCAGCGGAAGCAACAAAAACCCCTCAGCAGAAAACCAATCTGATAGAGAAACTGTGTGTGCGAGTGTTTTCAATGTGTTTAAAATGCAAAAAATCAGTGTAGACCGTAGATAATCAAGTCATGAAGACACGACAATAAGAATCATAAGAAAACATCGAGTAAAAATCAAGTTATGATAGAAACCCTGAGCAAAGGTCAATCTATTCTAACAAAGAGCAAATAGATCTGCTATGTTGCAAAGAAACTCGTATAACATAAAAACCACAAATCCAATGACCAAATACTTTTCACATATGGTAGAGTATTGAGTTTTGAAGACAACACAAAAATAATCACGTCAATTGGATCTATAAAACTAGAGTTACGATCAAAACAACAAAGAAAGATCAAGCAGCTCAGAAACTCAAGAGAAAGACTTGACGAAAACAAGTCGGACGAACAAGGCACAAAAGCTCCTCTAATATATGAATTTTATTGATCTAAACACAAGAGGAACTGCCCCAAAGTCGTCTACCCACGAGATTTGGCTTCCCTTGCTTATATAACCAGCCCTGAGGCCAACTTAATCCTAACTAGGACTCTAATCCTACCCAGTTTCAACAGAAACTTTTCATAACTGTTCAAGACTCTTCTATATGCAGATAGAAGGTATATTAAGACTTTCAAACACCTTAGGAACATCCCAGACATTCCTAAAACAACTGCACTTCATGCCTAATACGAAATCCTATCATAACCAACTCAAATCTTTCCATATTTAAGCCATAAGCGTCTCAGCCGCAGCATAAGCGCATAATCCAGCCGGTTGGACCTTTCTGGCCATATCTTAATGTACACTTCTCTTCTTGACGCCTTGGAACAATGTAGCCATTTCCATGCACCCCTTTCATATGCGCAAACACTTTCCATCGACGTCTACAATACCTTCATATGCATTGTTCTTGACCCAAACATGTTGCATGACCTTCCAATCAACTCAACAACAATTCCTCCCAAACTTGGTTGTGGAACCTCATCTTATCCCTAGTTCAATGGCTCCTGTCACCAGAAATGTCCTGACCTCAAGCAACACCTACACATGAATAAACTACCGATCTTTGGAAGCCCAAGTCCTCAACTTGACTTTCGTTAGTCTGAAAAACACAACACCTTACATGAGCACCTCACATAAGCATGTTGCAAACTATAGCAATGTTTAACTGCCATAATCAGCCATAACACATCAAAAACTTAGTAAAAGAATACTAAGATATCATTCCATAAGACAACGAACAAGTTTGAAACATTGCAAGTTAAAAACAGATCCGCCGCACAATTATTTCAGCAAATAAAATTATCAAATATACCAAAAGCAGCGCTGCAATGTAAAGGCAAAAGATCAGACATTCCAATCCCAAATTCACGTGCAAAACACGTGACTGAAAGTTCGGACAGTCCTAACCAAGTAAAGAGTAAATGTTACTCCCAAAACACCCCCACAACATCGACTCACGACAGCTTATATGAGAAGTTTGGACAGTCCGAAGCGTGAAACACGTGAAACTCACGTGAGAAATAGTTTGGACAGTCCGAAGCGTGAAACACGTGCACCTCACATGAGAAAAAGTTCGGACAATCCGAAACCATCGAGGGTAATGTTACTCCTTAAAACACATTGAAAAGTTCGGACAGTGTGTATCATGGTGTATCGGTGTAAGCTCAAAACTTTGAATGTAAATCTTAACTTTTATTCTAATTGCCAACATATTTAGCACACATAGGTCTCACATAAACCTAGAAATTCATATTTATTACTGTTTTACTCTTCATTCCCATTAGCCATCTTGTTATATACTTCCTTTCGGTCCTCCTCATTCAATTCCCGAAGAGAATAGTGAACAATAGCCTCGGTATGCCATGTTTTCCCTAATGCCACCGTGAACGGACCTAGGTCGCCGTCGCTCTCAATGCTCCAGCCTGTTTCATCGTGATTTCCATTATGTTTCCTGATATACACCTTTCTATGATGCTCCTTTGCCATTTCAAGAGCCATTTAGTGCTTTATTCAATGAAACCGAGCTTGCCGGTTTTGCCCTGTTTCTGCCGGCCGCAGTTGGCGACTCTCTGGCAGGTTCCGCGCCTTCCCATGCTGCCCTACGGATTTGCCAGTCTCTGGAGTTGCGATTTATGCTGTGATGGCGAGGTTTAGGATGCCGGTGTGCCATTCTGGCGAGAGCGCCGCCATCTAACAGGAACCCTAGCCGGCGGGAGGTGGAAGGAGTGAGGTGGAAGAAGGCCGGGTAAGGTCCCACTTGTCAGCTGTACATCTTTCACCATGGATCAGTTTATGGCTGGGATACCCTGCGGCAATGCAATTTTGAACTGTGGCCCAGGTGCGGCTTGCACCCCACAGGCCCATTTGAAATCTTGTGGGCCCAATCCTTTAATTGAATTTTCCAGTTCAAAGAATTCCAGATTCAGTTAAAAATTTAGAAAATCCATATCTCCATTGATAATTGGCCAAAAATTCTCAAATAAATTTGGTTAGACTCCTTATGCTCTCTTACTTTCTAGTGGTGCATTTTAATCAGTATAAAAGTCCATTATTGTTCCTCAATAATTCCATGAAGCAAACAGACCTAGGATTTAATTCCAAAATATCTGTTAATTATAAAATCCCAAAATTTGTATGATTCTTAATAATAATTCATTAGAACACCAGTAAAAATTTCAGACTCATTAGAATTGAATTTATATGAAAATTTGAGTTCCAAAGCTGTATGAACATGAAAAATTGCAGAGCATCCAGAAACTGCTTCAAAAAATTGTCCCAACTTGAAAAATCAATATCTCCCAGTAGATACTTAGAAAATTATGAAACCAATTTTGTTGGAACCCTATTGACCTACCCGAAATATGTCATTCACTGGTTTCTATGCTAAAGCTACAGAACAGGCACGAAAATTCTGGGAAATGTTTCAATTGATAGAATTTTAGGGGGCAGAGACCTCCATGAACATTGCTCCATTTTAGCAAGAAGCTCGCTCACGTTGCCCAGTGTCCACTATAAAATTTGCAGCAGCAGTGGACCAGATTCTATATACCCTACTGTGTTTCATATCCCTATTCCATAACATTGTCAATTCAACTTCATAACCACATTCTTCTATGTTCCACTTTGAGCTTCTTCCCTGTTTGTGTACCCTACAGCTGAAATCTTCTTGTGGTTCTGGTACAACAGGTTTCTTCTTTTCGACAATCATATAGTTGCCTCCTTGCTAAACTACATTCCTTTATATGAAGCATATCTCACTTGATGTCATAATCCCATAAGTGTACAGTTATTTCTTCTCTGTTTTCCTTGTACAACAGAGGCATACTTTCCATTCTTATATAAGTTTAATCCTTCTCAAGTATAAAATCTTCACTAATTACATTACTAGTTATATTCCACTTATATGCATAATCATGTCGATAGGGAATACAACAAAGGCGCTCGACGAGGAGTTCAACTCGGAGGCGAGGATTCCCATCTCGGAGCTGCCGTGGTGGATTCTTCGGATGAAGATCAAGCCACTGACTTGTTGACATTTACTTAGTTGCAACGTAAGGTAAACCGCGGTTTGCATATAAGAGCCTTTATAAAGTTTTCTTTTGTATACACGATATGTAAGAGGTATGTATTGTGCATTAGGTCAGGTTTTGATGATACTCCGCATGCATGACTAAATAATTCTTGGAGTGGCTGGTAGGCCATACTCCATCATATTATAATGTATGTTTAATTGTTTAGTTGACAGGTCGATAGAAGTCGAGTAGTAGTCACATTTTATTGACCCCAAGTCAAGTAGTTGAATTGTACTTGCGAGAGAAGTCGAGTGAGGGAAACCCACTCGCGAGATGTCACCACAATGTTCACTCATAAAGTTGAGATGTGGACGGGGATATTTGTAGGATGGGATGCACAAGGTTGTTCTCGACCCGAAGGGTGGGACAATGCTTGTGACCAGGTCGTGCCTGGGTCGGTAATTGCGAGGAAGATGTGGAGGTTGGGTTGTAGCCCCGTCTGAGTCGGTTAAGGACCGATTCGTGTGCGGCTCCGCTCGACAAGTTTGAGTTGTACCGGATGCATACCAGTATATGGGACCCAGGGAACTTATGTTACTTGTAGACCTTGGTATGAAAATTTCCCAGGGATTTGTGAATGTAGTAGAGAAGGAATAAAGGTGTAAATCTTCTAGCGGGCAATTTCAACGTGTCTGTGTAGAGGACCTTTTGCTCGGGGTGGAGAGTTGATTCCATATTAGGGCCTCTTGTGAAAAGTGGCTACACGCGAGGCTTCATTGCGGGCGTACGTGTCGTGCATTGTGTTGGTATTGATTCGAACCACTGTCGCTCGTGGTTATGGACTGAGCATACTTGTTCACTATGTCATGGCGTGTAATAAAGAGTAGTTGAATTATTATGAATTTGCTGCAATGATTATAATAATTGTATTGCAACTTGTATGGCTTAGTAGTAGCACGATTAATTTACTATTCCTAAAGACTTAACTTGTATGCAACTTATGTAACTTTTGGAAGGTAACATCATAGACAAGGCGTTTCTTGTTTGATTGTGGAATTTATGATGTGCCATGCCTATGGAGTGCACATCTGCAACTAAAAATCTGAAAATAAGGATTTACTATTAGGTGAGTCCTTTATACAATTGAGCTTTCCTATATTACAAGTTCCTACATGTAGAGTTTCATGTTTAGGTGAGATGGTTAAGCCTTGTTGAGCCTTCGTGCTCACGATCGCAATATTTGTGGTTTTGCAGGTAATAGTTTAACTGCTGCTTTTGTGGTTGCCCATGAGACCTCGGACCTTCCGAAGTGTATGGCTCAAGAGAGACTTCACCAGTGCTTTATCTTCTCCGTGTTGCTAGTGAGAAGCGTCCGCGAGCATGGACGTCTTCTCTCGTGCTTAGATAGGTTTAGAGTTTGAGTATATTCTTTCCACTGCTTATGTACTCCTTATGTACACTATGTTATAAACTCGATCATCTTTTAAAATAAAGATTTTGTATGTTTCATGTATTCTTTTCGTATTTGTTGTAGGGTGTTGCATCGCACGACACCACCCAATATGATTCTTGGAATGTCGGGACCCTTGTCCTCACAGTCTGGCATTAGAGCTGCATTGGGAATAGCACGTGTGAAAATAGCCTATTTTTGAAAACTTCTAAGTAGTCAAGTCAGGATTAGTGACTATGCTCACATAAGGTCTATAATAGGATAGTTATTAAGGTGGCAATGCTAACATACTTGTTATTATTTTTTGTAACAATGCTCCAACGTCAGGTAAGAGGTTAGGTATGCCACCACAAGCGGATCAATTGCAGTAAGCTCACCATGCGAGAGGTAGCATGTGATTGTCTCACGTGGCTTGACATGAGAGTTAATATGAGTCTCTGAACCTTCTCATGGTTCTGGGAACATATGAAAATGCTGCTCCTCGGCGTGCTTCAGGCGAAAGCAAGGATACCCCATCGTGTGGTAAAAAACACAAAGTATGCAACTCTTGAACGTTCAATGTTCAAAGGGCCATACAAAACACTGATCCCTAGAGCAAGAGATAATTTACGTGGCCACCTATAGTGCGGTTGAAAAGCATGTAATGTGTTTTTCTAAGAAACATGCGAAAGCGCCTCCTACCGGTGCAATATTAGGCAAAGGCTTGGGACCCCCGTCGGTTTGTAGAAAACCCGGTCATGTACCTCGAGACGTGGCTCAGCTCGGGGCGGCCCGTATGGAATGATACGGGACGAATGTTCTTACTTTCATATATATTATTGTTACTGCCTGAAATGATCACCCGTGCAGGTCATGCCGTACAACACCATAACAATACACTAACCATGTTCATCGTATTGTGCATAGAAAACATTTGCAAGTGACCTTTATTAGTGCCACCTTTGAGACGTATACCAGAATACTGGTTTAGGATTTTCTTTGATGAGGAACGTAGTACCGGCATTGCATTCGAGTTTCATCGGACATGTCAACAACGAAATCTGTGCCAGAGATGTGACTCATAAAACAAGTAAAATGAACCAAGATGATGTAAGAATACATATATTAGCTATCGATCTCTGATTTTGACCTAAGTTTCAAAATTGGAGTAGGTTTGAACTAAAATTTTCAAAAACTATAGTGTCCTGTTTTCTGCTAGAACTTTGACCTGAATTTGAAAAGCCATAACTCCCAGTAGATTTTACCAGTGAGGGTGTACCATGCATGATTGGGAAAATGTGAGAGTCCCCTACAATTTTTCCATTAAAATCTAGAGCAAAATATCCTTAGAACATAGTCAAAATTTCAAATTTCTAAACACTTTCAATCTGGACAGAAACTGGAAAACAGTTTCTAGACTCTTCACTAATTCGACCATAACTCTATGTAGAAAATTCAAATGGGTTCATATGATAAATTCCTAGAAACCTTACGAGATGTGTAACAATGTCGTAATTTAAATTCCTGTCAAATATTTAATATATTTGTATGAAATTCTTTGTACAAAACAGCCATAAACAAAGGAGGCCCTGTCAGAATTTCTCGAAAAATCTGGGAACTTTGTCCAACTTTGAAAAATTCATATCTCCTCAACGAGAACTGATATGGAGGCAAACAAATATATTCAACTAAAGTCCTAATTGTGCCTCTAGCAAGTTGAAATTTTCAAATTACTCCAAGTGAGTCGGCTGGAACAGAAACTGTCACTGAGATTCCAGTTTCAAGTTTTCCTTTGTCATTTAGTATGGATTCATTTCCATGCTTCATTTTTCACATCCATGACTTATGATAAACATTATTTTTTTCCTCATTTCCTGTTGTAGTTCTATGGACTTTCAAAATCCCACTTGAAAACTTCCAATTCATGTGAATGAGGCTTCTAAAAGAAATACTTCACTGAAAACATCTCTTAATGATATTCTACTTCCAACCTTCATTCTTTCTGATCTAGAACTTAACATAGGACAAATGATACTCATCATGAAGAGTACCAGGTATTCAAAAACTTTTGTATACATGGAAATCCTGGATTCTGCTATAAACATCTACTAAAAATTTGAATCTACTACACCATCACATAGTCCCATTTCAAGTTTTCGAAGTTGATCATCATAATCCATCTTTCATAGAATATAAATCCTGTTGTACTCCTCGGCTGAACACATGTGCATAACTAATGAAAAGCCTGGGAGGTTCTATCCAACCTTGATATCTTCAACACTTCAGATTTAGCCTCCGACACCATAGGACCTTTTATAACTTATTAGGTACTAAATCTGTCCAAACCAGAATAAATCACCAGATTCGCTCCCATCTTCCTTCAACCATAACTTTCAACTTGATTAGAATTGATTGATGTCTATGTGGATACTCAAGGGAAAGTTACGAAGAATATTGGATTGGAACTGTTGGGAAATCAGCGGTACGCTACTCTAGCAATTCTACCGCATCAGCCAGGAAACATGCGAGTACAGAGGTCATAGATCGTTACCACTAGACGCGCAGCGCAGCGGAACGTAGACGCGCGTCGGTGTAGAGGAAGCAGACGATCTCATTCGTCTCCTCCTCGTCCTCGTCACGACAGTAGGTAGACGATCACGATCGTCGCAGCCGATCAGCACAGCAGTAGCAGCAGTGCCTCCACAGAGTCCACACGTACGGGGAGGAACACCGTGCGCCGGTGTGCTAGGACTGCGTGTGCGGCAAGGATCTCGGCATGAGGCCTGCAAGGGGTGACGGCTAGGGCTGTCACGTGGTGGAGTAATTAGCCTCTAACCCTACCCCTCGTATTAATAGGCGTACTAATGGGCTTTTAGGTCGCAGGCCCATTAGTATCCTAATTGCTTATGGATCAAATATCCAATAGGTCTTAACCCGAATTGTTATGATTACCTCTTGGGCATATCACCAACAATCTCCCACTTTCACTAGAGACAATCATCTAGCCAAGTTTTTCAATATTCCAACCCCTAAGTGTGTGACCCGTTAGGTTCATGTGCAGTCGATTGTGAATAGAAACCGTCTCCAACCACAAGTCAGTAGAGGTACCTTGTTGGACATACTGACTCCTGAATGTATCTAAAGATCGTATCGGTCGAACCTAGATATTTCAACATGCTAATCCCTTTGCCTCACGATACCAGTCAAGCTCAAGGCGAGATGCGTGCCATCCTTGTGATAGCTCGACCATTCACTCGATCAAATAGTGGATTCATTCCTTGACTAACTTTTAGTCATTGTGATTAACCTTTAATCACCCTGACATGGCCATGCACTTTCAAATCCAACTATCTCGAGGGGCCCAGAGATATCTCTCCTGTTATTAAGGAGGGGCAAATCCCATCTTGATCCGCGCACATCCCATTCTATGTTTCATTATGTACCCGAAGACTACTTTTATGACTACCCAGTTACAGAGTAGCGTTTGGTAGTCTCAAAGTACACAACTACACACAGTGAGAAACAATGGCAATCTCAGATATAAGAATCTAGCAGGTGTATCACTCAAGACCAACTGATGGCACATATGGAAACAACAATCCCAACAATGTCTCGGCGTGGGTCAATCCAACACCATGTTCACTGACATGTGTTCACATTATTATTTTGATATCTCCATATCTATGATCCGTGAAACATGATCATGAATTAATATATGTGCTAGTCTGTGTGACATCATTATCTCATATAATGATATATACTAGAGATCATTCAGAGTAGCATTACTATTAATGAAGAGTTTCACGAGCAAGTCACATACTTGATGATCAATGTAAATAATGAATACTCATATAACAATTTATTTAATAGTACATAAACATAGCTATGCCACAAGTCTCCCACTACACACTATGATCACTGATGTAAGTATCTAATACTGATAGATCTCTGTGCGCCTCATGCTTTGATTGTGGAAGAGGCTTTGTCAATGGATCTGCAACATTCAAATCTGTGTGCACCTTGCATATCTTCACATCACCTCGATCGATGATCTCTCAGATGAGGTGATAGCGTCGTAGTATGTGTTTGGATCTTTTGTGTGATCTAGGCTCCTTTGTTTGTATGATGACTCCACTATTGTCACAGTAGAGATCCACTGGACTAGATGCGCTAGGAACAACACCCAACTCAGAAACAAATTTGCTGATCCAAGCAACTTCATTTGTAGCTTCAGAAGCTGCAATATACTCCGCTTCTATCGTTGAATCTGCTACAGTATCTTGCTTGGAACTTTTCCAGCTCACTGCCCCTCGATTGAGGCAGAATGCAAAACTGGATTGCAATCTAGAATCATTCTTATCAGTTTGGAAGCTAGCATCAGTGTAACCTTTTACAAAGAGCTCTTCTTCACCTCCAAACACTAAGAACGCATCCTTAGTTCTTCTCAAGTACTTAAGGATGTTTTTGACAACGGTCCAATGATCATCATCATAATCTGATTGATACCTGCTCGTGATGCTTAGAGCATAAGATACATCTAGGTGTGTACATAGCATGTCATACGTGATGGATCCAATAGCCGAAGCATAAAGAATCACTCTCATCCTCTTTTGCTCATCAGGTGTCGAATGACACTGACTCTTGCTTAGAGTAATGCCATGTGATATTGGCAAGAAACCTTTTTTGGAATCTTGCATATTGAACCGATTCAATATCTTGTCAATATATGTATCTTGGCTTAATCCAATTAGCCTTTTAGATCTATCTCTATAGATCCTTATGCCCAAAATGTATGCGGCCTCTCCTAAATCCTTCATTGAGAAACTTTTTCTTAATGAGGATTTAACATCATCAAGCATTGGAATGTCACTTCCGATCAATAATATGTCATCTACATATAGAACATGAAATACATGTGCGCTCCCACTAAACTTCATGTAAATACAAGGTTCTTTTACATTCTTGATGAAACCAAACCCCTTGATCACTTCATCAAAACGTAGGTTCCAACTCCGAGATGCTTGCTTCAACCCATAAATGGACTTTTGAAGCTTGCATATTTTACTAGCATTTTTAGGATTGACAAAACCCCCAGGTTGTGTCATGTCCACATCCTCAGTCAGACTTCCATTAAGAAAGGTTGTTTTGACATCCATCTACCATATTTCATAATCAAAATATGCAACAATTGCTAGGAGAATCTGAACAGACTTTAACATTGTGACGGGTGAGAAAGTTTCATCAGAATCAACACCTTGAATTTGTTTGAAACCTTTCTCCACCTATCACACTTTATAGATGTGAACATTTCCATCCATATCAGTCATTTTCTTGAAAATCCATTTACAATCGATAGGTCTCACACCTTCGATTGGATCAACCAAGTTCCGAACTTGATTTTCAAGCATGGATTCAATTTCAGATTCCATGGCTCCAAGCAACTTCCCAGAGTCGGGTCCCGTTATTGCTTCGGTATAGGTCGTGGGCTCATTATTGTCCAACTATACCATGTCATGCTGCTCTGTGGTTAGAAGCGTTAACTTTTTAGTCGCACAATGTACCCTCGTAGACCTGCCTGGGGCTGGTTTTCATCAACTGGTTGCACAACATCTTGTACATCCTGTATAGGATCAGTGGATGCCGAAACATTTCAGGTATTTCTTGAATTTCTTCAAGATGCACCTTGCTCTCACTAGCTCCTTTTGAGAGAAACTCTTTCTCCAGGAAGACACCATTGTGAGCGGTAAACACTTTACCCTCTGTTTTATTATAAAAATAATATCCTTTGGTTTCTCTAGGATATCCCACAAAGAAGCATTTGTCTGATTTGGGAGTGACTTTGTCTGACGTCAAATGTTTGACATAAGCATCACACCCCCAAACTTTGAGTAAAGACAATCCGGGACGTTTCCCGGTCCACATCTCATATGGTGTCTTCTCAACAGGCTTAGTTGGGACTCTGTTTAGTGTAAACGCAGCAGTTTCAAGAGCATAACCCCAAAAGGATAGTGGAAGATTTTCTTAGCTCATCATCGACCTAACCATGTCTAACAAGGTTTGTTCCTCCATTCGGACACTCCATTCCATTGAGGCGTTCCAAGTGGACTCAACTGTGGAACAATTCCACATTGTTTTAAATGATCATAAAATTCATGGCTCAAATATTCACCCCCACGATCAGATCGTAGAAGTTTAATTGTCTTGCCCAATTGATTCTGTACTTCATTTTGAAATTCTTTGAACTTTTCAAAGGATTCAGACTTGTGCCTCATTAGATAGACATAACCATATCTAGTAAAGTCATCGGTAAATGTGATGAAGTATTGAAAACTACCTCTGGCAATTGAACTCATTGGTCCACATACATATGTATGTATAAGTACCAACAAGTCAGTTGCCCTCTCACTTTGACCAGTGAAGGGTGCTTTGGTCATCTTCCTAAGCAAACAAGATTCACATGTGTCAAGCGATTCAAAATCAAATGAGCTTAGTAAACCATATTTATGGAGTTTTTGAATGCGTTTCTCATTGTATGACCTAAGGGACACTGCCAAATAAAAGTGGGATTTCGATCATTTTGTTGAGCCCTTTTGGTATTAATGTTACAGACAGTTTTATCCTCAAGATCAAGAACATATAATCCATTCATCAATCGACATTGAGCACAGAAAATATCATTGTAATAAATGAAACAACATTTGTCCTTTATTACAATCTCATAACCATCAACTTCTTCTAAACACGAAGAAGAGATAATGTTCTTTCTCAAAGTAGGAATGCAATAACAATTATTCAATTCCAACACTAATCCTGAGGGTAATGAAAAGTGGTAGGTTCCGATAGCTATGACAACAACTTTTGCTCCATTGCCAACATGAACATCCAACTCGCCTTTTGCAAATCTTCTAGTCTTACTTAGACCTTGCAACAATTTGCAAGTGTGAATCATCGATCCAGTATCAAATACCCATGATTCACTAGAAGATAATGCAATGTTAATTTCTATAACATTTACACCTAAAGCGGAAGTCTCACTTTCCTTCATCTTTTTCATATCCTGCAATTACTTCTTGCAGTTCCTAGACCAGTGCCCCTTAGCATGACAGTGAAAGAATTCATCATCAGGAGAAGGGCCAGATTTGCCCTTTGGCTTAGACTTTGAGCTTGATGGCTCATTGGGAACCTTTCCCTTGCCTTTTCCTTTAGGATGCGTCACACGCTTCCTCTTTTTATTCTTCTTTTGCACCATCATCACATGAGTGGCGTTTTTCTTAATGCTTTCTTCGGCTGTTTTAAGCATCCCATGCAATTCAGCCAAAGTTTTCTCCATGCCATTCATTTGAAAATTCAATATAAATGGCTCGTAGCTCGGTGGGAGCGACTGGAGAACAACATCAATAGCTAGATCATCCTTGAGTTCAGAACCAAGTTTGCCCAAAGTTTCAATGTAATCAATCATTTTGATTACATGAGGGCTGACCGGGCTACCCTCCGCCAGCTTGCATGAGAACAAGGACTTTGAGATGTTATATCTCTCAGCTCTAGCTTGATTCTCAAACATTCCATGCGGTCCCTCAATCATAGAATAAGCATCTGCATGCTGATACTATTTTTGCAGATCTGAGTACATAGTGGCGATCATGAGGAAGCTTACATTAAGCGCATGATCGCAGTGCTTCGTATAAGCTCTACGTGCTACAGTAGTTGCATTAGCTGGGAGGTCATCAGGGTATGGCTGCAGAAGAACGTACTCGATTTTCTCTTGCCTAAGAACTATTCTAAGGTTGCGGTACCAATCGATAAAGTTAGCTCCATTGAGCTTTTCCTTTTCAAGCAAAGATCACAAATTGAAATTGGAATTGTCACTAGCAGACATGATCTACAATAGAAAATAAACATACAAGGTTTAGCACTATGTTATGTACCAATCTTCTATTAACGGTTTAATAAAAGATATCACCACTATATGATTATTGTCTTCCCTCTAATGACAAATAGCGGTTCAAGATCCATATTCACTAATTACTAGTGAGCTTTGGCTTCACTGCTAGGAAATTAGTGACATAGGTAAAAAACAATTGTTAATCATATCCCTATATGACTCTTGTTTGTTGGGTGACATCCAATGCCCCGGCTCTCAACTCTATGCCATAAAGCCCAAAACCGTTTTGATAGCTTTGTTGATTAAACTAACACTATGCATGTGAATGTCCAACATGCACCCTATGCATTATGATAGATGATGGTACTTTGCTTTGGCAAACCTACTACACAACGATCAAAATAACATAGGGGCGGCTATTGGTAAATGGCATCAAATACTCAACTTTTGCAAGGGAAGCTATTCTATCATGACAAAAAATCCACCATATGAAAAGCATGAAAAGAATAGTAATAAATAAACATCACAGGCATATGATCATATCACATTGTGAATAGTATGGCCTTTAGAATCTTAATGTCTCCATCGCCATGGTTCCATCATGATATGAGCTGCCATGCCTCCCTTCTTGTGGTGATCTCAATCACCACCATGCTTGAAGACATCTCCAAGATCATAAAAGAAGCTAATACAACTAATAGCTACCAAATAAATTACATGAGAGATCAAGCATCACAGGTCGACACGCAGGTCGTTATACTATTATTTGACAACCTCAACCTGGTTGTGTCAAATTTGCAACACACAGGCTGCACGGATACTACACACAGATCATCACATCACAATAAGGCCATATCATTCATATCATCCACTACAAAAACCAGTTAAGTGTAGAATGGTTTCTAGTGCAAAATGATATTATGTAATTGCTATAGCAGACAGCAAAACAGTAGTCCCTATAGCAGACACCAAACAGAATTACATAGATCGCATCTATGAAATCACTATAAAAATCTCATTGGATTGATCAAATCAACCCGAATCCGATCCATTCAGAATGCCTCAATTTTTAATGTGGTCGGTTATTCATGAGTAGATAGCGACTCATGACCGTGGTGTGTTGGATCAATCCGTTAGCTATGTACGCGATTAGTCCCGATGGTGATTCCAGCCGGTAGGGACAGGTTGCACACATAGCAGAGAAGGAGCACGAACTGATGCTTTAGTCATATATGATCTCAATCTACTCTAACCAATTCCAAACCCCAAAAACTGTGTAAAAAATTCATCGTATGAACATGTCTGCAGCAGATCCCATCTACTAGCCAGATCCAGACCAAAAACTACGCAAGTCAGCTCTGATACCACTGTCTGGAAATCAGCGGTACGCTACTCTAGCAATTCTACCGCATCACCCAGGAAACATGCGAGTACAGAGTTCATAGATCGTTATCACTAGACGCGCAGCACAGTGGAACATAGACACACGTCGGTGTAGAGGAAGCAAGCGATCTCGTTTGTCTCCTCCTTGTCCTCGTCACGGCAGCTGGTAGACGATTACGATTGTCGCAACCGATCAATGCAGCAGTAGCAACATCGCCTTCATGGAGTCCACACATACGGGGAGGAACGCCGTGTGCCGGTGTGCTAGTACCGCGTGCGCGGCAAGGGTCTCGGCGTGATACCTACGAGGGGTGGAGGCTAGCACTGTCACGTGGTGGAGTAATTAGCCCCTAACCCTACCTCTCGTATTTATAGGCGTACTAATGGGGTTTTAGGTCGTAGGCCCATTAGTATCCTAATTGCTTATGGATCAAATATCGAACAGGCCTTAACCCGAATTGTTATGATTGCCTCTTGGGCATATCACCAACAGGAACTTAAGGGGGAAGGAGTGCAACCAAGTTGATCGTGATGTTCGAAGAACCTATATTGTCCAACAGGTTATGTTAACTCCAAGCGATGAAACGGAATTGCGTCTTCAAGTCATCAAAGTCCGAATACAAGATTAGTTTAGCATAAAGAATCAATTTAGCTTCCATAGTATGTTCCTGAAAATTCTTGCCAACGCTCTTCTCAAGGATTCATGAACTTGGTCAAGTCTAAATGGTGGCATTCCTTGTTAGTGCCACTTCATGACCAAGTTATCAGCAACTTACCAAGTTGAGATATTCCTTAATCGAGTTGAATTTTTTTACTCATTCTTGCTCACAAACTAAAAGATGATGCACGATACATATTGTGAATCGTTGAAAATTACATGACCGATCATGTGCAAAACCTTGTGTGCACCATATATATGAATCATTGTGCACCATACATAAGCACAATTCGCACCATATCATGTGCATATGCATTGCACCATACTACATGTGATGCATCATGAAGCACCATTCCCCATGAAATAAGAAAGATATGATGCATGATTAATACTAAAAATTTGAGCAAGATTGTGTACCTCTATTCAAACTTTTAAGTGGTGTCTAATGACCTTACCTTCTCACAACCCTTGTATGTCATCATCCCATGCTTAAATCTTCTCATTGAGTAATACTAGAGAAACCGATTACTCAATGTCCTTTGTAATTAAGCAAAACCTTGAACTTTCATCCTTGACTTGTGTCGGTTCATGTACCTTGATTGTTCACACTGTACTGTCCTTCCGCATGAGATCATTGTTAACTAATCAATCTTGTGAAAACCTTGATTCTCCTTATTCGCGAGGACTCCATTGGATTGTTAACCTCGCGAAGCTCCTCAACCTTGATTTAAATTCTTGATTTGATAGATAGTGACTTTGACACATCAATACTCTTGTTGTCACCATATGTTGGGTGTCTTTGAACTTTGAAGACATAAGATGAACTGAATATTAAATTCTCTTATGACACTGCAAAGTGTTTGATCCTTTCTTCACTTGTTAAGATACCAATTACTTGAGTTTAGTGATCCATGAATAATCTCGTGAATCACTTTGATTCCTATTTGGGAAGTGCTATGTTAACATTAGAATGACTTGTGCGAAATAATGCAAGAACACAAGAATCACTACATGGTTAGCTTGAAGTTGTCAACGTGATCAATAGGAGCAAAGATCAAGTATCGATTCTTCAAGTCAAGATTAGGACAGTAACAAATATAATACCATTGTAAGAGCAATGGAGGCAAGACGCTGATGTAAGTTCAGTGAAAGATATATGATCTTTATGACGTGATATCACCATTTCGAGCACTCGATCAAGATTATCAACAAAGAGCTTCGAGTCACCGAAAGCAAACGTTGCGTTTCTACAAGGTGCACCAAAGTATTCACTATATCACCGGAGACGTGCTTGGCGACAAGAAGACTTTCTCAAACCCAATTTTTCCAGACTATTGTCATCCTTTTTTAGTTGAGACTCTCTTTTACCAAACATTCCCTAATCATTTCATTATTCCTTTCACTAGAATCTCGGAACGAGATTCCTTTAAGGGAGAAGGATTGAAAAAGCCCACACGTACTAAGCACAATAATGCAAAATGTGAACTTCAAAATATTTAAGTGGAACTAAGAATTTAAACTTCAATGAGCAATTTAAAGAGTAAATGAGGTTAAAATTTGGATTTCTAAAAACTTCATACTAAAATGGGATGTGTTAGTGTATGGTTGTACTTAAGTAAATAGAGAGAGCAGAGAAAAAGTATTTTAGTGCACACGAAAGGGAATTGAAAATAAAACCCTAATAGGAGATGTTCAAATTCAAATTTAAAATCCAAATACAAAATAGTCAAACTACAAAAATTGAGTTCACCAATGTAATGATCATGAACCAAATACCTAACATGACAAGTTTGATAAATTTGGAACCACATTAGACATTATTAGAATCTATCCATACGAGGGCATTGAAAATCTAATTCAAATTCAAATTCTATCTCAAACTTTGTCAATTGCCAAATCAAGTTTCATATTTGAATTCTACATGGTGGATTTTGTCTAGCTGCCAATTTTATAAATTTTAGAGCTTTTTTGTGTAGTAATTTAATTCAGCAGTAGAAAAGGATAAGGGAGAGGAGCTCGGTGGGACCCACATGTCAGGGTCAAGTTAGCTTAACCGACCCTGTTCCTTTGCTGCGCGCGTGACACGCACGGAGTTCCCTCCATGCAGCTGCTTCCATTCCAGCTCATATCCACTCGTCGTGCTCACCTGTATCCCTCTGTTGATATCCTACAGGACAAAGCAGAGCACTTTCTTCTTTTCGTCCTTCGTTACCATTCCCTGCCTAGCTCGCGTTTTGCCACCCATGCTGGCCATCGCTCCCACTGCAGGTGGAGCTCGGTGACCTCTCTCAAGACCTCGACCAACCGAGTCTCTGGACGACTGCACAAGCTTGCATCAACCTCTCCGACATGTGCCACGGTTGCCCCATCCTCATCAAGCCACACCGAGCCGAAGTCCCTCCACGCCTCTGGTTTCGGCCACCACGACATTTCTTCATTGACAGTCCACCTTGATCCATGTCATAACGAGCTAAGCACGTGCCAAGGTTTGCCACCACCTTAGCTAAGTGATTTCCCAGGTTATTCATCCATACGTAGCTCGAACCCGTTGGATTTACAATTTTTCCCACCGCCACCCCTGTTCTTGCCACTGAACATTTTGAAGCTTCATTGTCGCCCAAACACTTCCGCTGCTCCTCCAACCATCCGACACCCATAATGGTGCGCTTGCACCTGTTCTTAATCACGGTTCATGCTGTTCCTTGTTTACGGCAGCATGCTCGCCGTATTGTCAGTTTTTCCTCGGCATGCTCATTTAGGACCGAAGCTATGAAACCTAGAAATTCATCGTGATTACTGTTTTACTCTCCATTCCCATTAGCCATCATGTTCTATACTTCCTTTCGGTCCCCCTCGTTTAATTCCTGAAGAGAATAGTGAACCGTAGCCACGGTATGCCATGTTTTCCCTAATGCCTCCGTGAACGGACCTAGGTTGCCATCGCTCTCAATGCTCCATCCTGTTTCATCGGGATTTCCATTATGTTTCATACTCTATGCCTTTCTATGATGCTCCCAATGCTCTCAATGCTCCATCCTGTTTCATCGGGATTTCCATTATGTTTCATACTCTATGCCTTTCTATGATGCTCCCTCGCCATTTCCAGAGCGATTTAGTGCTTTATTCAGTGAAACCGACTCGCCGGTTTTGCCCCGTTTTCGCCGTCTGCCGTCGGCGACTCTCTGGCAGGTTCCGTGCCTTCCCATGCTTCCCTACGGACTCTCCGTTATCTGGAGTTATGATTTGTGCTGTTACGGCTAGGTTTAGGATGCTGGTGCGCCATTCCGGCAAGAGCACCGCCACCTCACCGGAACCCTAGCCGGCGGGAGGTGGAGGAAGGCCTGGTAGATCCCACTTGTCAGCCGTACATCTTTAACCCTGGATCAGTTTATGGTTGGGATCCCCTGTGGCAATGCGATTTTGAACTGTGCAGCTTGCACCCCACTGGCCCATTTCATATCTCGTGGGCCCAGTCCTTTAATTGAATTTTCTAGCTCAAAGAAAATTTCAGATTCAGTTCAAAATTTAGAAAATCCATATCTCCATTGATAATTGGCCAACAATTCCCAAAAAAAATTGGTTAGACTCCATATGATCTCCAATTTCAGGTGTTGCATTTCAATCAGTATGAAAGTCCATAATTGGTCCTCAATAATTCCATGAAACAAACAGCCTTAGGATTTAATTCCAAATTATCTGTTAATTATAAAAATATTAAAATTGGTATTATTCTTCATAATAATTCATTTGAACGCCAGTAAAAGTTTGAGTCTCATTTGAATTGAATTGCTATGAAAATTTTTGTTCCAATGCTGTATGAACATGAAAAATTGCAAAATATTCACAAACTTATTCAGAAAATTGTCCCAACTTCAAAATTCAATATCTCTCTGTAGAATCCTTAGAAAATTATGAAACTAATTTTGTTGGAACCCTATTGACCTACCTAAATATATCACTCACTGGTTTCCATGTTAAAGCTACAGAACAGGCATGAAAGTTCTGGAAAACGTTTAACTTCATAGAATTTTAGAGGGCAGAGACATCCATGAACATAGCTCCATTTTGGCAAGAATTTTGCTCATGTTGCCCAGTGTCCACTATAAACATTGCAGCAGCAGTGGACAACATTCTATATACCCAACTGTGTTTCATATCCCTATTCCATAACATTGTCAATTCAACTTCATAACCACCTTCTTCTATGTTCCACTTTGAGTTTCTTCCCTGTTTCTGTACCCTAAAGCTGAGATGTTCTTGTAGTTCTGGTACAACAGGTTGCTTCTTTTCGACAATCATATAGTTGCCTCCTTGCTAAACTATATTCCTTTATATGAAACATATCTCACTTGATGTCATAATCCCACAAGTGTCCAGTTATTTCTTCTCTGTTTTCCTTGTACAGCAAAGGCATACTTTTCATTCTTCTCTAAGTTTAATCCTTCTCAAGTATAAACATCTTCACTAATTACATTAGTAGTTATATTCCACTTATATGCATAATCATGTCGATAGAGAATACAACAAAGGCGCTCGACGAGGAGTTCAACTCGGAGGCGAGGATTCCCATCTCGGAGCTGCCGTGGTGGATTCTTCGGAGGAAGATCAAGCCACTTACTTGTTGACATTTACTTAGTCGCAACGTAAGGCAAGCCCCGGTTTGCATATAAGAGCCTTTATAAAGTTTTCTTTTGTATACACGATATGTAAGAGGTATGTATTGTGCATTAGGTCAGGTTTTGATGATACTCTGCATGCATGACTAAATAATTCTTGAAGTGGCTGGTAGGACATTACTCCATCGTATTATAATGCTATACTTAATTGTTTAGTTGACAGGTCGGTAGAAGTTGAATAGTTGGAATCTACTCGCGAGAATGGTCACATTTTATTGACCCCAAGCCAAGTAGTTGAATTCAGCTTGCGAGAGAAGTCGAGTGAGGGAAACCCACTCGCGAGATGTCTCCACAATGTTCACTCATAAAGTTGAGATGTGGACGGGGATATTTGTAGGATGTGACGCACAAGGTTGATCTCGACCCGAAGTATGGGACAATGCTTGTGACCACATCGTGCCTGGGTCGGTAATTACGAGGCAGATGTAAAGGTTGTGTTGTAGCCCCATCCGAGTCGGCTAAGGACCGATCCGTGTGCGGCTCCGCTCGGCAAGTTTGAGCAGTACCGGATGCATACTGGTATATGGGACCCAGGGAACTGATGTTACTTGTAGACCTTGGTATGAAAATTTCCCAGGGATTTATGAATGGAGTTGAGAAGGCATAAAGGTGTAAATCTTCTAGCAGGCAACTTCGACGTGTCTGTGTAGAGGACCTTTTGCTCGGGGTGGAGAGTTGATTCCATATTAGGGCCTCTTGTGAAAAGTGGTTGCGTGCGACGTAAGAGAAGCGCACCAACGTGGCTTCCTTGTGGGCATACGTGTTGTGCATTTTGGGTTGTTATTGATTTGAATCGCCATCGCTCGTAATTATGGACTGAGCATACTTGTTCACTGTGTCGTGACATAGTAATAAAGAGTAGTTGGATTATTATGAATTTGATGCAATGATTATAATAATTGTATTGCAATTTGTATTGCTTAGCAGTAGCACAATTAAATTTACTATTCCCAAAGATTTAACTTGTATGCAGCATATGCAACTTTGGGCATGTAACATCATAGACGAAACATTTCTTGTTTGATTGTGGAGTTTATGATGTGCCATGCCCATGGAGTGCATATCTGCTACTTAAAATCTGAAAATAAGGATTTACTATTAGGCGAGTCTTTTATGCAATTGAACTTTCCTATATTACAAGTCCCTACATGTAGAGTTTCATTTTAGGTGAGACAATTAAGTCTTGATGAGCCTTCGTGCTCACAGTTGCAATATTTGTTGTTTTCCAGGTAATAGTTTAACTGCTACTTTTGTGGTTGGCCATGAGACCTCAGACCTTCCGAGGTGTATGGCTCACGAGAGACTTCGCCGCTGCTTTATCTTCTTTGTGTTACTAGTGAGAAGCGTCCACAATCATGGACTTCTTCTCTCATGCTTAGATAGGTTGAGAGTTTGAGTACATTCATTCCGTTGCTTATGTACTCCTCATGTACACTATTTTATAAACTCGATTATCTTATGAGATAAAGATTTTATATGTTTCACATATTACTTCCGTGTGTGCTGTAGGGTGTCGCATCGCACGACACCATCGAATGTGATTCCTGGAATATCAGAACCCCGATCCTCACAAACTGTCCAAAGCTTTGTATGGTCTGAAACAAGACCCTAGAGCATGGTAACATAGGTTATAAAAATTCTTACTTGAAAAGGGTTTTACCATGGGCAAAGTAGATAAAAATCTTTTTATGCTTAAGCATGGCAATGACTCATTATTCATTCAAGTGTATGTGGAAGATATTATCTTTGGTTGTGCTTCTCACGATCTTGTGTCCAAGTTTTCAGCTATGATGTGTTCAGAATGTGAGATGAGTATGATGGGAGAACTCACTTACTTTTTGGGGCTGCAAATTAAAAAAAGTAAGGAGGGAAACTTTGTGCATGAAATGAAGTATACGAAAGACCTCCTTAGGTGCTTCAACAAGGAAAACAACAAGCCTCTTCGAACACCAATGGGAACAACATCAACACTTGAACTTGATGAAGATGGTGACCCGATCGATAAAAATGAATATAGAAGCATGATTGGATCACTTTTGTACCTCACGACATCAAGACCAGACATACAATTCAACGTATGTCTTTGTGCATGATTTCAAGCTTCCCCTCGCGCTTCACATCGTCAAGCCATCAAAAGGATTCTCATGTATTTACATGAAACTCAAGAATTTGGCATTTTTCTTGCTTCCTCCTCAATCGTTACTTGAAAGATTTATCCGATGCTGATTTTAGGGGTTGTAGGATTGATAGGAAATGTACTTAATGTGCTTGTCATTTTCCTAGTAATTCACTTGTTGCTTGGTCCTTTAGAAAACAAAGTTCAGTTGCACAATCCATGATCGAATCTGAATATGTAGCTGCTGCTAGCACTTGCTCATAAATTCTTTGGATTGTTGAAACACTTAAGGACTATGGGGTTCATCTAGATAGTGTTTCGCTGTTTTGTGACAACACTAGCGCCATTTGTATTGCTAAAAACCCCGTGCAACACTCTAGAACAAAGCACATTGACATTAGGTATCACTTTCTCTGTGATAATGTTGAAAAAGGAAACGTTGTACTTCGCCATGCAGATACTGAACAACAATTGGCTGATATTTTTACAAAACCCTTGGATTTCACTCATTTTTCCTTCATTCTTGGTGAAATAGGGATTATACATCCCCATGGCCTAAATTGAGTTGGAGTTTTGCAACTTCAGAAGTGTATGAGTGAATCTGAAATAAAAATAATATGAGCATAAGTGGTTCATACATATATTACTTTGTGATTCCTTTTACATACTGAAAGTTCTTACTACATTACTCATGTTATAGATTTTGTAGTTTTTGCCATGACTAGCAATTTGAATAATTACTTACATTAAATCTGGTTACAATTGAACTTTGTTTTTTTAGGATCGAAGAGCATTTGAAAAGCTACCAGAGGGGGGGGGGGAATGGTAGATTTAAAAATCTTACGCAGCGGAAACAATTAAATCCTAACCCCTTCGGCAGAAAAGCGATCTTTTAGAGAAATCGTTTGTGAAACTAATCTAAACGTGTTTCACTGTGACAAAAGTGATATATATCAGAGAGAATCAAGTCACGAAGAAATCACAAAAATAATCACTCAAATCCGTCGAGGGAAACTCAAGTTATGATCAAAAGATTGAACGAAGGTCAATCTGTCCTACCCGAGAAAAACAGTTCTAGAACGCTGCAAAGAAACTCGTGTAGATAAGAAACCACAAATCCAATGACCGTGAAATCTTGACATATGATAGATAATCAAGTTGTGAAGACAAACCAAAAAGAATAACATCAATTGGATCTGTAAAACTCGAGTTATGATCAAACCACCGATGAAAGGTAGTGCTGTCCAGAAACTCGACGAGTAAAACTTGTCTGGAACAAGTCCGACAAACAAGGCACAAAAGTTCATTCAAACTACGAATTTTATTCACTAGAACACAAGAGGAACAGCCCCAAAGTCATGCACCACGAGCTTTGGCCTCCCTTGCTTATATAACCAGCCCTTAGGCCAACCCAATCTCAACTAGGACTCTAATCCTACTCAGATCATGAATCAAACTTTCCATAACTGCTTAGGACTCGACTCTTCTATACGCAGATAGAAGCAATCTTAAGACTTACAAACACCTTAGGAAAGTATCCCACATTCCTAAAACAACTCAAATTCATGACCAACACGAAATCCTATCATAACCAACTCGATACTTTCCATACCGAGCCATAACCGACTCCGCCGCAGCCAAAGTCATCAACCGATACGATCCGATCCTTCCAACCAGATCTTCCCATCCATAAATTATCTTCGGAACCATGTTGCCACGTCATGAACCGCATGCATTCGTGCAAACACCTTCCTTCGACGTCCAGTAACCTTCATATGCACAGCCCTTGATTCAATCATCCTGCGTGACCTCGTGACCCGCTCAACCACAATTCCTCCTGAATTTGGTTGTTGGAACCTCATCTCCTCCCTGAGACTAGTCCAAAGGATCCCGTGACCAGCCATGACTTGAACTTAAGCAACACCTGGACATGAAAAAACAACAAATCCGTACGGTCCCTAGTCTACGACTTGATTCAAGTTAGTTCCAAACACAACACCTTACGTGAACACCTCACATAAGCATGTTGCGAAGCATATCGAAACGGTATCAGCCATATCAACCAAAATGCACCAAAAACATAGAAAATGAATACTAAGCAATCTTTCTAAGAATATAAAGAAAGTTCTAAACACTTCACATTAAAAGCCGGAACATTGCGATCAAGCACCGGACCTTGCCAAAGCTAACCGAAGCTTGAGCTGGAGCTAACCAAAGCTAGTACAACCAAGCGCCAGAGCTTACCAAAGCTAGTACAACCTAGCGCTGGAGCTTAACAAAACATATCGGAGCTTAACAAAGACATGCCAGAGCTAAAGACAAAGCTCACCGGATCTACCCAAAAACATGTCAGATCTAGACAAAGAAAGTCAGACCTATTGTCGGACCTTGCAGACACTCAGAGCTAGAGTTGGACCTTGCTAAAAAGATGTTATGGCAGCATTCAAAACTTTTATTGTCAAAACCAATGTATTCAGCACACATAGGTCTCACAATCTCCCCCTTGATGAATGCATTGGCAATACCATTGAAAATCCAAACATTGGCATGAAAAGTTTTGAGAACAATTTCCCCCCTTTTTGCAAATCAAATGAGATAGAAATAATTTTCTCCCCCTATACATATTTCTCCCCCTTGCATAATTCACCATATTATCTCTCCCCCTTTGAGACTGTATTCAGCAAGGTTCAAAAGACAAATTTTAATTGTTATGAGCATATTATAACATATACATATAAAACAAAGCTCATCCAAGTCATACTATCAAGTAACTTACACCATCACAACAATGAGATACATAAAGTAGTGTAAGCCATGCTAGAGATCAAATGTAATTTTCAATTTAAGCAAGTCATGATCTCACAAACTTAACTATTTCAATACCTGAAAGCATGACACTTGTTGCTGCATTTTATTATTTTTCAAAGCACAAATTTAGATCATATGATATTTGCAAGAGATTATACGTGCATCTGCCTTATTCTAACCAACCAAACCAATCCTATGTCATTTGACAATAAGAAGCTTAAGGACATGGTTTTAGTCATACACAACTTCTTCCAAGTTCATATCTAAGTGCAATGATAAGCCATCTCAAAAGAAGAAGTGTGATGCATGCATATTCTCTTGATATTCTCTCAACTTATATTTGTTCACAAAAACTCAACATGTGAGTTGATTACTTGATTTATTCTTTATGATTAAAATCACTTGTGAGCATGCAACAAGTTCAAAAGAGCAGGAAAGTTCGACCGTGACCATATTTAGTGTAAGTAATTATTCCAATTACTAGACATGACAAAAACTACAAAATGTATAACACAAGTAATGTAGTAAGAACTTTTAGCATGTAAAAGGAATCACAAAGTCATATATGTATGAAATACTATGCTCATATTATTTTAATTTTAGATTCAAACATAGACTTCTCAAGTTTGAAAACTCCCCCTCAATGTAAGCCATGAGTATGCATAACCCCTATTTCACTACGAATGAAACAAAAACGAGTGAAATCTAAAGGTTTTGTAAAAATGTTATCCAATTGTTGTTCGGTATCTACATGGTGAAGCACAATGTTTCTTTTTTCAACATTATCACGGAGAAAGTGATACCTAATATCAATGTGCTTAGTTCTAGAATGTTGTAGAGGTTTTTAGCAATGCAAATGTAACTAGTGTTATCACAAAACAGTGGAACACTATCTAGATAAACCCCATAGTCCTTAAGTGTTTGAACAATCCAAAGAATTTGTGAGCAAGCACTAGCAGTAGTTACATATTCATATTCGGCTGTGGATTGTGCAACTGAATTTTGTTTTCTAGAGGACCAAGCAAAAAGTGAATTACCAAGAAAATGACAAGCACTGGAAGTACTTTTCCTATCAATCCTACAACCTCCAAAATCAGCATCGGAAAAAGCTTTCAAAGTAATGGTTGAGGAAGAAGAAAGAAAAATGCCAAATTCTTGAGTTCCATGTAAGTATCTGAGAATCCTTTTGATGGCTTGACGATGTGAAGCATGTGGGGAGCCTTGAAAATGTGCACAAAGACATACGCTGAATTGTATGTCCGGTCTTGATGCCGTGAGGTACAAAAGTGATCCGATCATGCTTCTATATTCTTTTTGATCCACAGGTTCACCATCTTCATCAAGTTCAAGTATTGTTGCTGTTCCCATTGGTGTCTGAAGAGGTTTGCTTTTGTCTATGTTGAAGCGCCTTAGGAGGTCTTTTGCATACTTCGTTTGATGCACAAAGGTACCCTCCTTGGTTTGCTTGATTTGCAACCCCAAAAGGTACGTGAGTTCTCCCATCATACTCATCTCAAATTCTGAACTCATCATAGCTGAAAACTTGGACACAAGATCTTGAGAAGCACAACCAAAGATAATATCATCCACATACACTTGAACGAATAATGAGTCATTGCCATGCTTAAGCACAAAAAGAGTTTTATCAACCTTGCCCATGGTAAACCCCTTTTCAAGTAAGAAAGTTTTTAACCTATCATACCATGCTCTAGGGGCTTGTTGGAGACCGTACAAGGCTTTGGACAATTTGTAAACATGATTAGGAAAATCTGAATTTTCAAAACCCGGTGGTTGTTTGACATAAACCTCCTCATCTATGTAGCTATTAAGAAAAGCACTTTTAACATCCATTTTATATAGCTTAAAACCTTTAGATGCAGCAAAAGCTAACAAAATTCTTATGGCTTCTAATCTACCAACGGGAGCAAAAGTTTCATCAAAATCTAGACCTTCAACTTGAGTGACACCTTGAGCAACCAACCTAGCCTTATTTCTAACCTTAACCCCATCCTCACTTTGTTTATTTTTAAACACCCATTTAGTTTCAATTAAGGTGTGACCTTGAGGAGGAGGTACAAGTTTCCAAACATTATTTCTTTCAAAATTTCCTAACTCTTATTGCATGGCAATAATCCAAGATTCATTAGTGAGTGCGTGTGATATATCTTTGGGTTGAAAAAAAGAAACAAAAGCAGAATGAGCATGAGAGTTTGGATCGCAAAACCTGGACCGTGTAACTCGTTCGTGCAGGCTTCCAATAATCCGTTGTGGAGGATGAATTTTGAGAACCCGAAGGGGAGTGGACACTTCACAAGCTTCTTCTTCATCATGTTCATCACAAATCGATGAGCTTCTGACTTGAGGAGGATCTGGACCAACAATGGTGGTCGTTGGTGCTGGTTGTGAATGAAAATTAGGAGCTCAAACAATTTCATTAGCTGCTGAATTTTCGGGCAGCAGCTCCACCTCTTCCTCATCTTCAACGAAAATGCTCTCCCCCTGCGGATATGGATCTGGACCTGCAATGTTTGAGATAGTACCTGGGATAGCTTCATCAAAATACCCATCACAAGTCTCCACAATTTTGTTAGTGTCAAGTAAAAGCACACGGTAGCCTCTAGTATGAGATGGATAACCAAGAAACATGCCATCAATGGATCTAGGTTCAAATTTATCAAGATTACCATGTTTCTTAACAAAGCATTTGCAACCAAAGACCCGAAAGTGCGTAACACTAGGCCTATATCCAAACCGAAGCTCATATGGTGTTTGACCTAGCTTAGCGCGCAAGAAAACACGATTTGAGACATAACAAGCGGTTGCAATCGCATCTACCCAAAATTTCCTAGTAGTTTGATATTCATCAAGCATAGTCCTAGCCACCTCAACTAAGGTTCTGTTCTTTCTTTCTACAACACCATTTTTTTGAGGTACATATGGTGAAGAAAATTGATGATCTATTCCATTTCCATCACAAAAGTGATCAAAAGATTGATTTTTAAATTCAGTTCCATTATCACTTCTGATTGCTTTTAATGATATTGGGTGATCAATTGATAATCTAAGAAATAAAGTTCTAAAGTGATTAAAAGCTTCATTCTTAGATGACATAAAGTAAACCCAAGAGTATCTAGAATAATCATCAACAATCATAAGAACGGATAGGGAATGGCTTGCTCTCGCTCCTTCTCCTCCGTGCCCCGCGCCTCCGCCACCTCCACCACCTCCCCTTGCTCGCCGCCATGGACGCGCTGATAGCCTTTAGCGCTGCTGGGGATCGGTCGACTTGCTCAACATGGGTGAGGATCGACCCCTGCCGACCAGTGGTGACTAGGATCTTTGTCCTGCCGAGATATTCTAACAAGAAGTTCACCGCCAGCACCGCTCCATGGTTCATCACCTGGGGCTTCACCCAAGGGTTCCTTCCTCATGATTGCAGCCTTTCGAAGGTACACTTTTCGTCTCTCGAAGAGTGCCGTTGGATGGGCTCTTTGCTCGGTGCTGGGTGGTTCACCTTGGGATTTTCATGTCCAACAACTGCAAGAGCGTTCGTTTCGCTTCTCCGTGGCAAGCAAGCAAGTGGGACTGCTGATCAATGCAAAGCGGAGGATCACCACATCAACCTTTGATGCGTAATTTCATCTATGGCGCACGGGTGGATCAGATTGGATCTCTGAATATAAGAAGTGGGAGCAGGAACAGAAGGATAGCTGGACATTGGTCTCATGCAAGAAGCTTGCAAACAGGCGAGTCTCCTTCGCCTCCCCAATCCGGCAAGGTTCTCCAGCAAAAAAGGCAACCCCAACGGTAAAAGGGTTGTGGTTGGAAAATTTTTTATGCAATCTTCTTCAAGCCCCAACAAGTGCTGCCGGACTCTGCTTTCCGGCTAATCGGAAGATCGTCGGAGTTCATTCACCGACCACCGCGAACGAAGGTACGTGGTGCAATAAACAATACAACATTTTGAATTTACGGGTGGACAAAGGGAAGTCTAGTCCCACTCCATTCATGTCTCACTGGCCTCCGGTGCAATGGAGCGCCAACAACCCGACGCATGCCCCTAATGCGACCGCTCTAAGCAGTAGCCACCCTAGGCTTAGCTCTACTAAGTGTGAGGTCGGCGAGTGTTCTCGCCCGAAGGGAGATAGAGCTCCAAAGGCCACAATCTCGCAAGGTCCCGAGGGAACTCTTCGTCGACAAGATAGCGATCAGAGCAGGGAGCTGAGGCGGCCAAGTGATCATGGCACTTGGCAGTATGATGGGAAACACTGCTATAAATGCCTCAACCCATTTCATCTGAAGTTCCAATGCCGCAATGAGATACGGTGTAATCTTTGCTTTAGATATGGGCATATTAGACGGAACTGCCTCTCGGCTGCCAGAGTTCATCGGATTTGGCGCAAGAGAAGCACGCCCCCCATTAAGGCCTCTGGCCTTTCCACGGAACCATCATCCGCCATAATCATTCACAAACACAACCCCCCCTCAACTTCTCCTCTGCCGCTCCTTCTTCCTGGCTCCTCCGCATCCTGCACTCCACATCCGTCTCCACCGCTCTTTCGCCGGCCAACTCTCTTAGCCTCATGGCCAACTTCCCGGTTGATACATCGAGGTTCCTGGCCAACCAAAACTTCGACTTCACCGACGGAGGCCCAAACTGGCTGCCTAGGATGGTGGTGCACCTTCCCGGTCACCATCACCCGGCTCACGAAGAATTTGCTGTGCCAGTGGACGCTGAGCGCGTGCTGCAGGAAGATCAGTACGAGGAGTTCAGGCTACGGATCTGGAACTTCCTTCTGCAAGACATGGGTATCACCGTTACTCACTCCTGTCTCACCCCACTGGGCATAGCTCTTTTTGCATTCCAGACCAGCTTGTTTAGAGACTTACTTGTGATGAGAGAGCCAATCGTGGTAGATGGCGTCCGTGTGTCCTTCATCAGGCACGACTTTGGCAAAAACCGCCAGACTCATGAGTTTGGTCGTGTTGGTTGGTTTATGATCTTGGGCTTCCCACTGGACTACAGGATGGTTGAAACTATTGAGTTATCATTTTGTGGTTTTGGCAAGTTACTTCAGTGGCACACAAGCCCGAGGGCCCTGGGCTTCGTCTTGGTCAAATGTCTCTACACCAATGCAAGGCTCGTCCCTAGAAGTTTAGTCCTGCGTCAAGGCACCAGGGATGGGGTCGGGTGCTCCTGGTCTTGCCCGGTGTACATTCTCAACAGGATTGCCGCGAATGGCTTTGGGGAAGCTGATGGCTGGGGGGGCACCCCCCCCGGAAGATGACCTGCCACTGAACGGCGACCCTCATCCTCTTCAAGAACCACCTGAGGAACAGCCGGAAGATGATGAGGAATGGCCGGCGCCTAATGAATAGCACCAACAACAGGCCAACGATGACTGGGAACCATGGGGGCCGCAGCCGCCCCCACCGCACCATGAGATGGACGTCCTCTCTGACGCCCCAACTCAAGAGGAAGCTTCAAGTGCCATGAACACGACTGAACCGGTTGTCAGAGCTCCAAGGATGGAGCAACGAAACTTCCCACTGGGCAACCCGGAGGATGTTACGTAGCAACAAGACTGGCTTCCCCCTGGACTCGGTAGGGCTGAGAAAAATGCTCCAGGTGGCCTTCCCGAACTCCCCCTCTGCGTGGTGGAACGTCCAGTTCAATGAACCCAATGGACAAGGGGGTTCAATAAAGTCATCACTATGTCGCTCTCTAACTCCGCTGATCAGCAGTCAAGGGAGCAGAGTTCTGGCCACCCCTCAGTGATCATCAAAGATATCACTGTTGAGCCCATCGCTGCTGCAAATAAGATAAAAGGAAAGCAAAGCAAGGCCCTAACATCGGCAGTAGCGGAGATTGTTGGACCCTCTTACTCCAACAGATCACTGGAACCCATCAAACTAAGGAGGAGCCCTCGGCTCCAAATGCTCATGCAAGGACATCGGACCATGCCTCCACCTGCTCAGGAGAATGGCCCTGATGCTGCAGGCGATGCTGGTACATCTGAGGATACGCCGACACTCAATCTCTTTCTAGGTCCAATCAAATTCCCCAGTCTTGACTCACTTGACTCCTGCCGTCCCTACCCTGAACTCTCCACTGATGTGCTGCAGGCGACGGCGGTAAACGAGTGCGGCGTTCCCCCTGAGGTGGCGCGCCAGATGATGTCCCTCCCGGAGCTGAATGACGATGCCGTACATCAAGCTTGACTTGCTGGGAGTGGAAGGCACCGGGCACACTGTGGACTGCTATGTTGCTGATGGGTTCATCTTTTGGGAAACTGCTATTTGGAATTGTAGGGTGGTTGTATTAAACAGTACTGGTTGTTGTTTTGTGGTGTGCTCTGTTGAGAACATGCACGGTTGGGAACATTTCTGCATTTTGATCGGCCGGTGGCCAGAACCTCAGCTTATGGCAGTTAGTCTATTCTGGAGTCTGTTGGCTGTGACCTATTTCTATGCTGCTTGGCTCATCTGTCTGTCTGATTACTGGTTTGTTCATTGGCCCTCGTTGCACACTGATCTTAGTTCCATAGGCCACATCCAAATTCACTCGGTCGGGACTACTTCCTGGACTACCCTGTCATACCTGACTATTATTTATGGCGCACAACATAAACCGTAACTGAAATGTCTTTAACTGGAATATTTGTGGTCTTAATAACACTGCTAAGCAACAAGCAGTTAGGTCCAAAATAGAGGAGGTCCAGGAGTGCAATATCTTCTGTATACAAGAGACCAAAATGGAACATATTGGCATTTCTTTCCTTAAACGACTGGCACCTAGAAGATTCAACAAATTCGTCTTTGCACCATCCAGGGGTGCCTCGGGAGGTATTCTGGTAGCCTAGAATGACAACTTTCTTCAGGGGGAAGCTCTGGATATCAGGGACTTTGCCATATTCATGCGGTTCACATCCCGACTGAATGGGGTAGTCTGGCACCTGATCTTAGTCTATGGACCTTGTCAGGGACCTCGTCGGCAGGAGTTCACCGACTGGCTCTAGAATCTCGCATTGCAACCGCAAGAGCTATGCATGATATTGGGGGACTTCAACTTTTATCGCCACGTCAGTGACCGCCTGCGCGGGAGCGAATATAGGGGACATGCAGATGTTCAGTGACATCATCCAACACTTGGTACTTATTGAAATCCCTCTCCAAGGTAGGAATTACACTTGGAGCAACATGCAACAATTGCCTCTACTTGAACAACTGGATTGGTGCTTTACCTCAGCGCAATGGTCCCTAGCATTTCCCAACTCCTCACTTTGGCCAATGGCCAGGGACACATCAGACCATGTCCCACTAGTAGCTCAGATATGCACCACCATACCTAAATCAAAATGCTTCCGTTTTGAAAACTTTTGGCTCAGACATCCACAGTTTCTCACCATTGTCAAGGACTCGTGGGACCGGCCTCTGTCAACAGTTGGTAGTGCAAGGAGAGTTTCTGCTAAATTAAAACGTCTGAGATACAATCTACGCAAGTGGAGCAGATCACTAGGTGGGCTGAAAAATTTGATCAAACGATGCAATGAAGTTATTCTGATCATGGACATAATGGAAGAGCAGAGGACACTATACTTGCAGGAAAACTGTTTCAGAAACATGATCAATCATCAGCTTACTCAGCTCTTAAAGCAATAGAATGACTACTGGAGACAACGTTATACAGAGCGTTGGGCCATGTTTGGTGATGAGCCAACAAAATTCTTCTTGGCTGCAGCAACAGAAAGATACAGGAGAAACAGTATACCAGTCATTCAAGATGACCATGGAGTAGAGCTAATGGATCATGGGCACAAAGCCTCAGCCCCCTGGAAGGAATTTTTGGAAAGGTTAGGGCAATCTTCCCCGACTCAACAATGGCCACAAATACACCATTGGGTGCTGCCTGCACAACATCTACATACATTATGCAACCCGGTCACCAGGGAGGAAATTGATGCCACACTCAAAAACATGCCAACCGACAAAGCCCCAGGTCTAGATGGGTTCAACACAAAATTCTTTCAGGCATGCTGGCACATCATTAAGGAAGACATTTATCTGTTGTGCTTGGACTTCTTTAATGGCAAAATCAGTATCCAGCCCCTTAACAGTTCCTGAATCACTCTCATCCCAAAGATCAATAATCCCCAGAGAGTTACAAATTACAGGCCCATATCACTGCTGAACTCCACTATCAAACTGATCACTAAGATACTCTCAGTTAGACTGCAGGAAGTCATCCCAACCATTATCCACAAAAATCAATATGGTTTCATCAAAAAAAGAACCATCCATGACTGCATGGCTTGGGTCTATGAGTACCTTTATGAATGCAAAAAAAAACCAACACTGGTGTCATAGTACTCAAACTGGACTTCGAAAAAGCCTATGACAAGGTGGAACATGACTTCATTATACACATGCTGAGAGTTTTGGGTTTTCTTGAACAGTGGATCACATGGGTAACAGATATTCTATCTACTGCCACCTCCCCAGTTCTTCTCAATGGAGTGCCAGGTAAGACTTTTCACTGCAGAAGAGGTGTTCGGCAGGGGGACCCGTTATCCCCCCTGCTATTTGTACTGGCAGCAGATCTTCTACAAATTTTAATCAACAAAGCAGTGGAGCTGGGACTTCTATCATTGCCACTGCATCAAGAAATGAACGAGGACTTCCCGATAGTACAATATGCAGATGACACTATTCTAATCCTCAAAGCCAACCAGAGACAACTCTTCTTTCTGAAAAACTTACTACAATCCTTCGGGGGAGCTACAGGGCTGAGAGTGAACTGGGTAAAATCAAGCTTAACACCAATAAACACTGATGAAGAGGAGGCCACAATTCTAGCAACCACACTGGGTTGCACTATTGGCTCATTCCCATTTACTTACTTAGGTCTGCCTATGAGCCTCGACAGACCCAAAGCAGATGCCTTTGAAGGGCTTGTCTTAAGGGTGCAAAAAACGCTAACCGGAGCAGCAACATGGTTGTCAATGGCTGGTCGATGCACACTTATCAACAACGTTCTGTCCGCCATCCCAATTTATGCGATGTGTACCATCAAATTGAGACAGTCAGTCATTCAAGCTATTGACAAAGCCATGAAACAATGCTTATGGAGAGGCTCAAACATCGCTGGCAAAGGCTGGCCCCTGGTGGCCTGGAACCAAGTTACAACACCAAAGGAAAATGGAGGGCTGGGTCTGAAAAGCCTCACTGCAATGAATGGAACCCTGCTCATGAAATTCCTCTGGAAAATCTATAACAAAGCAGACATCCCCTGGGTTCACCTCATCAACCAGCGCTATTGCAGCAATGGTAAATCCCCGCATAGCACAAAAGGAAAAGGATCCTTCTGGTGGAGGGATGTTGTGAGCCTATCTGATTCTTTTCTCAGGGATTTTGAAGTCAAAATTGCCATAGGGGACACAATTCGACTATGGAAGGATCAGTGGGAAGATCACCTACTGAGAAGGGACATGCCCTGTTTATACTCCTTCGCAAAAAGAACCAACATCTCAATGGTCCAATACCTCGGCAACTCAGACCATGGCAATCAATTTTTTCAACCACTGTCGGAGGAAGCACTGTTGGAACTGGCCAATCTGGAGGCCATGTTGGAGGAAATTTCACAAAGGGAAGCTTCACAGGATGAGTGGACTCCAATCGGGGGAACAAGAACTTTCAGCTCCAAGCTTATTTACAACATGTATTACAAACACATCAACCCACCAACACCCTTTAGCTGGATTTGGGCCTCAAAGGTGCTAAAGAAAATAAAGATCTTCATGTGGCTGATTTTTAGGGACTGGCTCAACTCACGCAACCTCCTGAAGAGAAAAAACATCACAATTGACGGGAACGACTACACCTGTGTACTTTGTGTTGACAATGTCGAGGAACTCACGTACCATCTCTTCTTTAACTGCTCCTTCAGCATGACATGCTGGAATGTCCTTGGGATTCACTGGGACCACGACATTCCCTTCTTTCATACCATGCAAAAAGCCAAGCTCAGCTGGGGTCGTAGTGCCTTCATGGAAACCTTCTCCATAGCGGCCTGGGAGATCTGGATTGCTCGTAACAATGTCATTTTCAGAAACTCTACTCCCTCTGTAAATGCTTGGAAACGATCCTTCATTGCTTCTACAAGGTTTCAGGCCTGCCGTTTTAAGCCGGAGGATAGGGCTAGTGTGCTCATGTGGCTTCAGGGTTTGTAAAGGACGTTCCTCCCTCTGGAACACCTAGTCAAGCTCTGCTGAGCTATTGTAAATCGTTGTTTCCTTGTCTCTTTTAATATATGTTTTATGGCTGCCGGGGTTCTCCCTTGCAGTTTTTCACCGGTCAAAAAAACAATCACAAGAACATACCATTTACCTCCAAAGGATTGAACACGTGAAGGTCCTGTGGTGTCAAGGTGCAAAAGTTGACCCGATTCAGTTGTCATGATCATTGTGAGAGGAGTATGTGAACCTGCAACCATCTTAGCATGAAGAGCACACAATTTCTTTGTCACCTTTAAGCTTAGGCAACCCACGTATGTGATCAAGAGCACTAACACGCGTGAGATGATCAAAGCCTACGTGACCAAGTCTACGATGCAAAAAATATAAGTCATTTGAATCATTAGCAACTAGACACCTATGCTTAGAGGAAGACATATCAAAATCAGCTTTAAAAACTCTTCCAAATCGTGACATGTTAAAGATAAGCTCATTGTTTGAATTTACAACTTTCCAGCAATTTTTAGTGAAATTTTTTTTCCAGATTCTCATCTAGCGATTGTGAAACAGAAAGCAAGTTGTATTTCAAATTTTTTACAAGTGCCACATCCTTCAAAGTGTAGTGACCATTTACTCTAACCGAACCTTAGCAATTATAGGAGTTGAAGAATTATTGGCAAAAGTAACATTCTCTACACGTGACACAAAAGAGAGGGAGGAGAACCATTCTTTGTTACCGGTCATGTGGCATGAGCAACCTGAATCCACAATCCAAATGTTCTCCTTCCTCAAGCATGTAACCTACATAGAAGCACAATACGTCGATGACTCAATACTGGGGTTAGTCAAAAGGCATTTAGGTATCCAGTACTGAGTTACACGACGTGTAGCAGGAAAAACACGCGAAAGCTGAGATAAAACAGCAGGTTTATGAGTCAAAGTTTGAGGTTTTTTATTATTAACTACTGACCTATAAGGTGTTACTTGTGTAGCACAAAAATCAGTAGCTCCGGAGGCAAAACCAGAAGGTCCGGAGGTAAACATTGAATGTTTTTTACTCATAACAGCAGGTTGCATGTTCCTGGCATTCGGTTTAATATGTGCAGCAAATTTTGCATAAAAGTTATGAGATCTAGCAATCATTCTTTCCCTTTCCTGTTGTTTAGCTAGTCTATAACAAAAATCTATGACATGACCATCTCTACCACAGTAGGTACAATGAGATTTAACTTTGTGTTTATGTCTAGATGAGCAAGCAATATTTGTATTTGAAACCGAATGAAACAACACTCCTGCAGATTTGAAAACCACTTCTTTTTGTTTAGGAACTGTTTGAATAAAACCACTTCCCAATGACTTTACAATTTTAGATGGATGTGCCTTAGCATGAGCATGAGAATCAAAACCTAAACCAGTTTTATCATTGCAAGACTTGGAAGAATTCAGCAGCAAGATTAGGTTCTTATTCCCATTACAAAACCCATCTATTGTCCTATGCATGTTATCAAGTTTATTGGACAGATCAAGGCAATGTTCACATGAAGTTTTTCCTTTTAATTTGCAATTGGAACAATATTTAAGTTCATGAGAACGTAAAGCATTATTCAATATTGAAATTTCACTCATAGCATCTTTTAGTTTCTTTTCAATATCATCACAACTAGAACAATGCAAATCAATTGTAGAACAAGAAGCATCTTTTAAGTTTCCAATGTCAAGTGCAGCAAGCTTTTTGTTCTTTTCAATTTCAAGTTCAAGTCTATCTAGAGTAGAGGAATGTGCAGTTCTTAATGTGGACAATTGTTCATAGATTAAATCACACGAGGGACAAGAATCATCACTAGGAATCAAGGTTTTCAAATGGTTGATTTCAGATTCTAGTGATTCAATTTTAGCAGCATTATCCCTAAGCTTTTTGTCCTTTTTCTTAACAATAATAGTTGCACGAGAAATTGCATCACACATTTCAGTATAGGTAGAACATACCTCATCGTCGTCACTGATGTGTTCTGCATCCTCCTGACTTGATCTTGATCTTGTTTTGCCCGCCATGAAGCATAAGTTGGCCAAATCATTTTCATCTTCGTCACTTCCAATGTCCACATCGCTTGAGCCATGTTCCTAGAGTGCGGAGATAAAACTGTTCACCAGTTGGCGACCTGTAAATCCCTTCTTCTTCTTCTTCTTATCATTTGTTGAGGAGTGCTTCATCCTTGATTGTTTTTCTTCACAGGAAGTAGAACCCGAAAGGTTAGGACAATCTATACAAAAGTGTCCTGTCTTACCACATTCGAAGCATCGTTGAGGTCCGGAGCTTCCTCTCCTTCTAGTTCTCACATTTTGCAATGCTTTTGAGAACCTAGTAGAGAGAAGTGCTAGCTCCTCCTCTGGAAACTCCTCAATCTGTTCAAGGGTTAGAGAGGACAACAAAGCAAGTGTAACCCAAGATGAAGATTGACCAGAGCTAGGCATGTCACGTTGTGAAACAAAAGCAATAGACTTGTTGGGGTTTTTACGTGATATTATATCAATTTCATGAGTTTTTAACTTGGAATATAGCACATCTAAAGTAAGTGTACTCATGACAGTAGATTCACGAATGGATGTAACTTTCATCTCCCAAATTGAAATGTCTAATGCACTTAACAATTGCCTAGCATTTTCAGCATCTGAAAAATTAACATTGACGCTAGAATTTATTAAAGCGAGCAAAGAGATCATCAATTGACTCACCGGGTTGCATCTGGAAGCGCATGTATTCTTTCTTGAACATGTCTTGCCTTACCTCCTTGATCGTGTTGGATCCTTCGTGGTAGTCACAAAGTGCTTTCCACACATCGTATGCAGATCGGAGGTGTGCAACACGGTCGAAGTCACTTTGAGTTAATCCTTGTATCATCAAGTTTTGAGCCTTGTTGTTCTTGTCAACATCTCTCATATTTGTAGCTGTAACTTGATCATTTGACGGCACTTCATAAGGCTTGTTAACCTTCTCCCATATTGCAAAGCCTTGTGCCTGGATGGAAGCCTCCATGAGTGCCTTCCAAAGCTGAAAATCAATACCAGCAAACACACAAGGTTTGGCGGAGTATTTCTCCATCATGATTAGTCAAAAACACGTGCAAATCACAATTATTAGAGAACCGTGGATCTGATACCAATTGTAGGATCATAGAGCACGTGAAAACCTACCAGAGCGAGGGTTAATGGTAGATTCAAAAATCTTACGCAGCAGAAACAATTAAATCCCAACCCCTTCAGCAGAAAAAATATTCTGTTAGAGAAATAGTGTGTGAAACTAATATAAACGTGTTTCACTGTGACAAAAGTGATATATCAGAGATAATCAAGTCACGAAGAAAGCACAAAAAGAATCACTCAAATCCGTCGAGGGAAACTCAAGTTATGATCGAAAGATCGAACAAAGGTCAATCTGTCCTACCTGAGAAAAACAGTTCTGGAACGCTGGAAAGAAACTCGTGTAGATCAGAAACCACAAATTCAATGACTGTGAAATTTTAACATATAATATATAATAAAGTTTTGAAGACAACCCAAAAAGAATCACGTCAATTGGATCTGTAAAACTCGAGTTATGATAAAACCACTGATGAAAGGTAGTGCTGTCCAGAAACTCGACGAGTAAAATTTGTCTAGAACAAGTCGGACGAACAAGGCACAAAAGTTCCTTCAAACTACGAATTTTATTCCAAATAACACAAGAGGAATAGCCCCAAAGTCATGCACCACAAGCTATATCCTCCCTTGCTTATATAACCAGCCCTTAGGCCAACCCAATCTCAACTAGGACTCTAATCCTACTCAGATCACGAACCAAACTTTCCATAACTGCTTAGGTCTGTTCTATACGCAGATAGAAGCAATATTAAGACTTCCAAACACCTTAGGAACGTATCCCACATTCCCAAAACAACTCAAATTCGTGACCAACACGAAATCCTATCATAACCAACTCGATACTTTCCATACCGAGCCATAACCGACTCCGCCGCAACCAAAGTCATCAATCGATATGATCCGATCCTTCCAACCAGATCTTCCCATCCATAAACAATCTTCGGAACCATGTTGCCACATCATGCACCACATGCATACGTGCAAACACCTTCCTTCGATGTCCAGTAACCTTCATATGCACTGCCCTTGATTCAATCATCCTGCGCGACCTCCTGACCCGCTCAACCACAATTCCTCCTGAATTTGGTTGTTGGAACATCATATCCTCTTTGAGACTAGTCCAAAGGATCCTGTCACCAGCCATGACTTGAACTCAAGCAACACCTGTACATGAACAAACAACCAATCCGTTCAAGCCCAAGTCCGTGACTTGACTCAAGTTAGTTCCGAACACAACACCTTACGTGAACACCTCACATAAGCATGTTGCAAAGCATATCAAAACGATATCAGCCATATTAACCAAAACACACCAAAAACTTAGCAAATGAATACTAAGCAATCTTTCTAAGAATATAAAGCAAGTTCGAAACACTTCGCATTAAAAGCCGGAACATTACGATCAAGCACCAGACCTTGCAAAAGATAACCGAAGCTTGAGCTGGAGCTTACCAAAGCTAGTACAACCAAGCGCCGGAGCTTACCAAAGCTAGTACAACCTAGCACTGGAGCTTTATCAGAGCTTAACAAAGACAGGTCAGAGCTAAAGACAAAGCTCACCGGAGCTACCCAAAAACATGTCGGATCTAGACATAGAAAGTCGGACCTATTGTCGGACCTTGCAGACGCTCGAAGCTAGAGTTGGACCTTGCTAAAAAGATGTTATGGCACCATTCAAAACTTTTATTGTCAAAACCGATGTATTCAGCACACATAGGTCTCACATTTTTGTTTTGAACTTGTTACATGCTCACAAGTGCTTTTAATCATGAAAAATTAATCAATCAATAGCCCACATGATGGAGCTTTTTTGATCAAATGAAAAATTAATAAATATCAAGATAATATGCATGCATCACACTTCTTATTTTGAGATGCTTATCATTGCACATTGATATGAACTTGGAAGGAGTTGTGTATGACTAAAACCATGTCCTTAAGCTTCTGATTTTCAAATGACATAGGCTTTGCTTGGTTTGTTAGAATGAGGCAGATGCTACATAGAATCTCTTGCTGAGTTTATATGATTTGAATTGATGCTTTAAAAAATAATAACAATAGCAACATGTGTCATGCTTTCATGTTTTGAAATAGTTGATTTTGAGAAATCATGACTTTCTTAAATTGAAATTACACTTGATCTCTAGCATGGCTTACACTACTTTATGTATCTCATTGATGTGATAGTGTAAGTTACTTGATAGTATAGCTTGAATGAGCTTTGTTTTAGATGTATATGTCATATTATGCTCATAAACTAGTCAGTATTCCTATTCTGTACCTTGTTGAATAAATTGTCAAATGGAGAGAAATATAACACATGTTGCACATTCACAAGTGTTTTTATTTACACGTTCTTCTTAGGAGAGCGTTCATCCATAGGGGGAGATTTTTTGGGTTTCTTCTCATTTGAATTTTGCATTTAAAAAAGGGGAGAAATTTTCTTTTGTCAAAACTTTTCTTGAAACATGAATGCCAATGTTCGGTTTCATAGTGGTGTTTCCAATGCATTCATCAAGGGGGAGATTGTGAGACTTATGTACACTGAATATATTGGTAATTATATTTAAAGTGAGTGTTTCAATGCAAAGTTTTGAATATACCTGAGAAATCCACGTTGGAGTGTCTGAATTTTGCAATTTGTAATGCATAGTGGCTGTCTGGACGGTCTGAACTTTCTACGTGCTGATATAATTGTGCGACTGCTATGTTTTTCGCTTGCAATGTTTCAAACTTGCCTTTTGACTTGTGGGAAGTTTGCTTAGTATTCTTTTAATATGTTTTGATGTTTTTTGGATGATCATGATGGACATTATGTTTCTATCTTTGAAAAATGCTTATGTGAGGTACTCACATAAGGTGTTGTAGTTTTCGGACTAATGTGAGTCAAGTCGAGGACTTGTGCTCTGAAGATTCGATTGTTTATTTATGTGCAGGTGTTGCCTGAGGTCAAGACATGGCTGGTGACGGGATCAATTGAACTAGTCTTAGGGGGAAGATGAGGTTCAACAACCATTTTCGGGAGGAATTGGGGTTGAGTTGATTGGGAGGTCATGCAACATGTTTGGCTCAAGAACAATGTATATGAAGGTATCATGGACATCGTTCGAAGGTGTTTAAATGCGTGCAAGGGGTGAAAGTACGTGGAACATGGTTTAGAAGTGTGATGAAGAGATATGGACAAGAAGATGTGGCTGGAAAGGTCCAACCGACTGGATTATGCCTTAGCCTGCGACTGAGGTGGTTATGGTTCATTTATGGAAAGTTTAGAGTTCTTTTTTTAGATTTCGTGGTGAGCACGAAGTTGAGTTGTTTTAGGAATATTTAAGATGTCAATAAGGTGTTTGGAAGTCTTAATATTGCTTCTATTTGCGCAAGGAAGGGTCTTGAGGAGTTATGGAAAGTTTCTATTGAAACAGAGTAGGAGTAGGTGTCCAAGTTAGGATTGGGTTGACCTTAGGGCTTGTTATATAAGAAAGGGAGGCCCGGGCTCATGAGTATTTGACTTTGGGAAGTTCCTCTTGTGTCTTTGGTGAATAAAATTTGTTGTTTATAGGAGCTTTTGTGTCTTGTTCGTCCAACTTGTTTTTGTCAAGTCCTTCTTGTCGAGTTTCTGCACTATCCGACCTTTCTTCGGTGTTTCGATCATAACTCGCATTTTACAGATCTAGTTGGTGTTATTATTTTTGTGTTGTATTGAAAATTCCATTCTCTATCGTCTGTAAAAATTTCATAGTCATTGGATTTTTGGTTTTCAAGTTGCACAAGTTTCTTTGCAGCATAGCCGATCTGTTTGTTCTCTATTAGAACAGCTTGGCCTTTGCTCAGGGTTTCAATCATAACTTGAGTTTTACTCGACAGTTTCTCATTATTCTTGTTGCCGTGTCTTCGTGACATGATTCTATAAAATATCTACTACTTTTGTCACATCTGAATGTGGGGACCGGGTCCATACATTCCCGGAATCGCAGAGGGTAGTGCCGTGCGATGCGGCACCCAACAACACACACAAAAAGAATACGACAAAATACAAAGTTTTATTTATATAAACAGCAGAAGTCTTTTACAATACTTAATGTACAGTGGAAGATAACACTCCTAGCTAAACTCTCAGCCTAGCTATGCAAAAGTACAGCCGTCCAACCCGTGGACACTGCACACTAGCCACACACAAATTTACGACAGCGTGCAGAGCTCCCACTCGGCGGTATACCCCGACAGGGGAATCACCTCATCCTTGAGCCCTTCCTCATACGTATCACCTGCAAAAAACTTAATATAGCAACCGTGAGCAGGAAGGCTCAGCAAGACTTAACTGTCTCACCTAAACAATCATGCAGGGATACTTAACCTAGGAATGGATATAGCAGTGAATGACTCACTTATATGTTGATCATCATTTTTCAAGTTAATAGCAGCAGCTTAAATGTTAAATAACAGTAACTTTAGTGAGCCTAATCTATAGCAATCATAGTTGCAAAGCAATTATATTTCCATACATTGTTTTCTCCTGACTTCTTCAGTATTTACTACCTCACAGCGCAGTGAACAAGCGGTACTCAAATAACTGCGAGGGATGGTGATTGCAATCAGGACACACCCAGATAACACGTCACATACACCCATTTTGGAAGTGGATCAAATCACACTTCAATACTATGTTGTATGCAACAACCTTTCAAAGGAAACCCAAATGCCGAACCGGTCCTTCCGTAAGGGGCAGGAGGTCCCCGCGCGGAGCATCTTCTATGCCCGCCGGCAGATTTACACCTTGTTCTTTGATAGGGCAAGCCTCGACACCCAGGTTAACCAATTACATCTGTTTTTTGGTTTCCATATAGCCAGTATGCATCCGGTACAGTTCAAACTTGTCCAGTAGGGCCGCACACGGATCGATCCTAAATCGACACAAGCAGTGCTACGCACGTGAGACCACGTCTCACTGAATCCTACCCACTGCTCGGTCTCAATTTCATACTCATAAATCATTCCTTGATCCAATTCATCCCGTGTGATAAAATCCTATCTCGCAAGTAGATTCCAACTACTTGATTTCTACCAGATTCCTGAAACTTAAGCATAGCATTTTCTACTCATCGGGCTGTAGACCTACCCAATACTCCGTGGGATTTGTGGGTCATGCAAGTGGAGTAAAAAGCACCTTAGCCCTAATGGACAAAAATCATCCTTGACTTAAGTGATACAAATAGAAACTTTAAAATAGCACTTCAATGCAAACCGGGGCTTGCCTGGTTGTGAGTTAGAGGGGAAGTGTGGGGACTGGAATCCTGACCTCCATGGATCTCATTTGGTAGTGTAGTGCGATGCGACACCCAACAGTATAGAAGAAAAGGGCGAGAACAATTTACAATACCAAGTCTTTATTGAAAAGCACAGCGAAAGTTTTAAAATACTAACAAAAGGGAAGATAACTATACATCATAGCTACGCTCTCAGCACTAGCTATGCAAAAGCAAAGTCATCCATACCCAGGATACTTCACATTAGCAACACACAATTCACGGCGGCGTGCAGGGTTACCACTCGACTGTAAACCCTGGAGGGGGTGCAGCCTCGTCATCAAACCCCTCGTCAGTTGTATAATATGCAAAAACTCGTTAAATGCAAATGTGAGCATAAGGCTCATCAAGACTAACCCGTCTCACTAGACATATGCAAGGGTGAATACTAAGCATAGGTAAGGTAAAGCATAAAGGACTCGCCTACAAGTGGATCCTTAAAGTCATTTTTCAAATAGCACATGACATTCTTCAGGCACGACACATCATAGACTCCACAATCAAACAAGAAATGTTTTGCCAATGATATGACGTGCACAAACCACATAATGCTTTTACAGGTAAAGTATGGGGAAACTGTAAACTTTTAATTGTACTATCTCTAAGACAAATAAGGTTGTCCAAGCAATTTGTAAACCAATATATCATATTCTCCTGACTTCTCAAGTATTTACTGCATCACGGCGCAATGAACAAGTGGTACTCTATTACCGTGAGGACGGTGATTGCAATCAGGATACACCCGGAACAACACGACACATACGCACTTTCGGAAATGTAAGCGAGTACTTACAACAGTACCTACATAACAATTCAGTACTACTCGTATATGGCCACCTTTCACTAAACACTCGAATGTCGAACCGGTCGATCCGTCACGAGCAGGAGGTCACTGCGTGGGGCATACTCTGACATGCCCACCAGTTGATTTACACCTTGCTGCCCTCAACCCACGTCTATAAAACAGAACGGAATGCCTCGACAAACCAGTATCAAGCTACGCCAGTTTACTGGAGCCCATTCCTCCAGTATGTCGCCGATACAATTCAAGCTTGTCCAGCAGGACCGCACACAAAACGGTCCTCAATCGGCACAAGCAGGGCTACGCACGTGAGACCACGTTTCGCTGCATCCTACCCCCTGCTCGGTCTCAATTTCATATTAATAAACCATTTTCTTATTCCAGATCCTCCCGTGTGATAAAATTCCTATCTCGCGAGTAGATTCCAACTACTCGACTTCTACCGAATTCCTATGAGCATAATCATAGCAGTGTCTACTCAACGGGCCGTAGACCTACCCAAGACTCCATAGGATTTGTGGGCCATGCAAGTGGATGTCAAACACCTTAAACATAATGCACAATCATCTGAAGATGTAAGGTGAAATAAAACTGCAAAACACTGTAAGGAAATTAAATGCAAACTGGGGCTTGCCTGAATGCGAGTCTGAGCCTATGTTAGTTTTTGGCAGCTGGACCTCCAAAGCTTCCGACCACTCCTCAATTTCAGCTACTACACGATATGCATAGTCTAGGTATGAATGATTTTGAAAATAATTAACATGCTTGAAGTTGTGTGAATATCCTAGGATAACATATTATAATTACCTTAATTGGCTTTGGGACTTTTATGGTAGATACTAGTGACTATAGAGAAGACTCTTGCAAAGAACAGGAGATGATCAAGGAAGTTTGTTGTTCTTAAAAATTATGGTAAGCAATAACCTTCTCTAAATTTTGGTTGAAATTTTTGGAGACCTATCATGGCTACCAGGGGTTGTATCATGTAGAGGGGGTCTCACTGGTTCTAGGAAAATTTGTTTCACTATTTTCTAACTTTCCTACAGGAAGAAACTAATTTTTCAAGTTTGGGTAAATTTCCGTAAATTGATTTTCCATTTTTCTCAATATATAACTACAAAGAGATTTGGAATATTGATCAACCTAGTATTTTAAGTCCAAAGAACTTGAAATTTTTACTAGAGGTCAGAGCTAGAGTCGGACCTTGCTAAAAAGGGTGTTTTGGCAGAATTTTAGAACTTATATTATCAAAGCCATTGTATTCAGTACAAGCCAATGTATTCAGCACACACAGGTCTCACAATCTCCCCCTTGATGAATGCATTTGCAACACCACTTAAAGTCCGAACAATTTCTCCTCCTTCGTAAAAACAAAAATAAAATGAGAAGAAAAACAAATTCTTCTCCTGAGAAGAATCGTGCCAAAACAATTGTGAATATGTGTAATGTGTAATCAATTTCTCCCCCTTGCATACTTCTATTAAAAAATTCACATATTTTCTCCCCCCCTTTGACAATCTATTCAGCAAGGTACAAAAGAGAATTTTTAATTTTTATGAGCATATTATAACATATACATATAAAACAAAGCTCATCCAAGTCATACTATCAAGTAACTTACACTATCACAACAATGGGATACATAAAGTAGTTTAAGCCATGCTAGAGATCAAATATAATTTTCAATTTAAGCAAGTCATGATCTCACAAACTTAACTATTTTAAGACCTGAAAGCATGACACTTGTTGCTGCATTTTATTATTTTTTAAAGCACAAATTTTGATCATATGATATTTGCAAGAGATTATATGAGCATGTGCCTTATTCTAACCAACCAAGCTAAGCCTATGTCATTTGACAATCAGAAGCTTAAGGACATGGTTTTAGTCATACACAACTTCTTCCAAGTTCATATCTTGGTGCAATGATAAGTCATCTCAAAAAAGTGCGATGCATGCATATTCTATTGATCTTTTCTCAATTTATTTCCGTTCATAAAAACTCAACATGTGAGTTGATTACTTGATTAATTCTTTATGATTAAAAGCAATTATGAGCATGCAACAAGTTCAAAACAGCAAGAAAGTTCGATCATGACCAGATTTAGTGTAAGTAATTATTCCAATTACTACTCATGGCAAAAACTAGAAAATATATAACATAAGTAATGTAGTAAGAACTTTCAGCATGTAAAAGGAATCACAAAGTCATATATGTACGAAATGCTATGCTCATATTATTTTAAGTTTAGATTCACACATAGAATTCCCAAGTTTCAAAACTCCCCCTCAATGTAAGCTATGAGGATGCATAACCCCTATTTCACTATGAATGAAACAAAAACGAGTGAAATCCAAAGGTTTTGTAAAAATGTCAGCCAATAGTTGTTCAGTATCTACATGGTGAAGCACAATGTTTTTTTTTTCAAAATTATCAGGGAGAAAGTGATACCTAATGTCAATGTGCTTAGTTCTAGAATGTTGCACGGGGTTTTAGAAATGCAAATGGCACTAGTGTTATCGCAAAACAGTGGAACACTATCTAGATCAACCCCATAGTTTTTACGTGTTTGAACAATCCAAAGAATTTGTGAGCAAGCACTTGCAGCATCTACATATTCAGATTCAGTTGTGGATTGTGCAACTGAGTTTTGTTTTCTAGAGGACCAAGCAACAAGTGAATTACCAAGAAAATGACAAGCACCGGAAGTACTTTTCCTATCAATCCTACAACCCCCAAAATCAGCATCCGAAAAGGCTTTCAAAGTAACGGTTGAGGAAGAAGGAAGAAAATGCCAAATTCTTGAGTTGCATGTAAGTACCTAAGAATCCTTTTGACGGCTTGACGATGTGAAGCACATGGGGAGGCTTGAAACTGTGCACAAAGATATACGCTGAATTGTATGTCCGGTCTTCATGCCGTGAGATACAAAAGTGATCCGATCATGCTTCGATACTCTTTCTGATCAACCGGTTCACCGTCTTCATCAAGCTCAAGTGTCGATGTTGTTCCCATTGGTGTCCGAAGAGGATTTCTTGTGTCCATGTTGAAGCGCTTGAGAAGGTCCCTTGTACACTTCATTTGATGCACAAAGGTACACTACAAGGATTCCGCCCTGTTGCAATGATTGTACTGCAATGAATACTAAATCGTTGCAGTAAGCTTGGTATTTTGCCACGATTCACTAGTTCGTGGCATTAGCATCTATCGCCACGGAACACGATCATTGAATTAGGTTCTAATGCCACGATTCACTAGTTCGTGGCATTAGGATCTATCGCCACGAATCTGTTGCCACGATTCACTAGTTTGTGGCATTAGCATCTATCGCCATGGAACACGATCGTTGCATTAGGATCTGTTGCCAAGATTCACTAGTTCGTGGCGTTAGCATTTATCGCAACAAATCTGTTGCCACGATTCACTAGTTCCTGGCATTAGCATCTATCGCCACGGAACACGATCGTTGCACTAGGATCTATTGCCACGATTCACTAGTTTGTGGCATTATGATCTATCGCCACGAATTTGTTGCCACGATTCACTATTTCATGGCATTAGCATCTATCGCCACGGAACCTGATCGTTGCATTAGAATCTATTTCCACGATTCACTAGTTCGTGGCGTTAGCATCTATCGCCACGGAACCCGATCGTTGCATTAGGATCTATTGCTACGATTCAATAGTTTGTGGTGTTAGCATCTATCGCCACGGAACCCTATTGTTGCATTAGAATTTGTTGCCACGATTCACTAGTTCGTGGCATTAGCATCTATCACCACGGAACCCGATCATTGTACTTTTAGATTCACCATGAAAATATTTCCATAATATACAATCTAGTACTACATGTTATTGAAGTTAATAAATTCCATATAAATCATTGGTCAAAGGTAATTAGTTCGACCAAATCAGAAATAGAGTTGAGTTGGGGCGAAGGAAGTATTATACGTTGCTGTTTGCCGCATAAGGTTTGGTCCTTCGTTCAAGCCGTAGCCATTTGTACAGGCGGCTGATGCGACCGGGCGCACCGAGCTTACGTGCGCGCCAGTCACCGAGGTGCCTTAAATGCACGCAACGCATGCACATATTTGAATTCAATTGGAGCCGCTCCGCGTCCCATCACAACTACTGCACGCGTCGAGAGACAAATAGCCAGGCGGGTTCAAATCCCCTGCAGTACTGCAGGTGCAGTAGAGATGGCTGACATGAGGGCCCTACATGGTGTGGGACCCACATGTCAGCCACCTCTACTACACCTGCAGTACTGCAGAGGATGAGCACCTCCGCCAGGCTGCTACTACGCTATACGATCACCCGGGCATGCCATCATCTTCTTCGCACAACTACTCTTCCTCTCTTCCCAAAACCGCGCCATGAACACCATGGCTAACAAGACAACACCGCTGCCAAGCCCGCTGAAGGACGCCAAGGGGAAGCGTCCCCGACTGGACTCCCCCCCCCCCCCCCCCCCCCCGGACAAGCAGTGGGCTCTCCGGAAGATGGCGCGTGATGTATTTGACAATACGTCGCGCTCCATGCGTCGCCTTGGGCTTGGTCCCCTTCTAGAGTATGCTTCTATGGGGACCACGGGCCACTACGTCTTCGACATGACGCACTTGGCCGGTCGCCTCAACATACTCTAGGAGATGCTGGCGGACGAGCTCGACGTCGCCGGCCGCGACAACCTGGTGGTGGCGACGTCCAAGAAACTGGACTTACTGTCTCTGCCACGAGAGGCGCCCCCGCCCAGCCAGGAGCCCAAGGAGGAGGAGGAGAAGGAGAAGTAGGTGGAGCGAGGTGGAGGAGAAGTAGTTTTTTTCTTGTTCTTAGTTGTGTTGTTTATCTTTTCTTGTTTGTAGTTTGTGTTTTTCTTTTTTCTTGTTTGTAATGTATCGTCTTAAGGTAATGAACTTTATATTTCTGTTCATTGGTGCGCAAAAATAGTTCTAATGTTGCTGTTCTAACGATAAACTAGTGAACTATTTATCTCTTATATCTTTTAGAATGGAATATATTTCCACTTCCAACTCTACTGAGCTGAAGATCCAGAAAGTGACTATCACCTACTAGTTTATCTGACAGGACCAGTAGGGAGAAGCCCACTCTCTGTTCAAACCCAACACGGATCCAACATAATGAGCCATCAAGCAGCAAAGCACATAGTAAATCACAAAAAACGAAACAACAGTTTCTAGAGTACGTATCAACTTTAGCCTAGATTAGATGCTCGTGGGCGTCATTGCAAAAGGGTGAAGACAAAAAAGACTTGATTCGGATGGCTTGCAAAAACAAACTAGCAGTCAGGGTCATCGAAATTTTTGCCCAATTTGGATTGAGTCTTAGTTATAGACTTCCATAATAATAAAATGTATCGGGTATTTTACTTTCACAACTGTGTCATAAAATGTATCGGGTGTTTTACTTTCACTAGTGTGTCATAAAGTGTACGCCGGCCACGTATCCTGATCCAACCGTACAACTTCAAATAAAGGAGGGTTAGAGCATCTCCAATCCGTTTGCTATATAATGTGCTATATTAAGTTTTTTTCATATTTTATTAGTATATAATAATTATTTTAAAATTCAAATAACATTGTTGCAATGGCTATATTGTAACGGTTGTATTTATAATGGCTATTTTTCAATGGTTATATTTCTAAGGACTATTTTTCAACAGATGTATTTGCAACGGCTAATTTTCAACGACTATTTTGCAATGGAACGACGATAATGTACCAGAAATCGGGAATATCAAACCGGATAGCATTTGCTACTAGTAGCACACCGAGAGCTCCATATAGCAAATGGCTAAAAGTAGCAATCCTAATAGCAAACCTGTTGGAGACGATTTTTGCTCTAGATTTGCTAAATAATAGGATAGCACATCATATAGCTAATGGGTTGGAGATGCTATTTTAGCCATTAGCTATACGATGTGATATCCTATTATTTAGCAAATTTAGTGCAAAAATCATCTCCAACCAGTTTGCTATTAGGATTGTTACTTTTAGCCATTTGCTATATGGAGCTCTCGGTGTGCTACTAGTAGCAAATGCTATCCGGTTTGCTATCCCCAATTTCTTCTACATTATTTTCATTTCTGTTGCAAAATAGTTCTTGAAAATTAACCATTAGAAATACAACCGTTGAAAAATAGTCGTTAGAAATATAACCATTGAAAAATAGCCGTTAGAAATAGAAACGTCATAATATAGCCATTGCAACAATGTTATTTGAATTTTAAAATAATTATTACATATTAATAAAATATGAAAATTTTTAATATAGCACATCATATAGCAAAAGGGTTGGAGATGCTCATAGAATGAGATGCTAAATGTGGATAGCATATTTGCTATTTGAAAGAATAGCAAACTAAAAATAGAAAACGGGTTGGAAACGCTCTTAGAAGATTGGTGGAAAATAATACGAACTTATAAGAAAAAGGAGAAGAAGAAAAAGGATGGTGCGTGTTTCGATACATGAACCGTGACACTGCTGACATCCATCTTCATTGGCGAGTTCCCGATTCCCCTGATCTCTCCAGCTTGTATTCACACTAGCTACTCTCTTGTGACTGGACCCAGGGTATCCCGTGGCCCACCCGACATATCCAGTGGGTGGGCTCCTGAGAAATGTTGTTGTTGTTGTACGTGGTGTTAGGTTGAGACAATGCAACTTGTGGTCATAACAATAAGAATTAAAAATTAGAAAGAGTATATAAGATTCAAAAATCTTCATTACTCTCTTTACTCCACGCTCGGGCCCGTCAAATTCGGAAACTCCTCCACTCATATTGTAACTGTATCACTTATATATCCAGGCCCGTTTCCAATTAAAATCCAAACTAAAGGTGTAGACGAAGTTTTTGCACAAGAGAGAGAGTTGCGCCGCGCTGCCGCCGAACCGTAGGGACGACAAGGAGAGAGACCCAATGGCAGGGACTCAGGTGTACAACGTGATGTCTGAGGAAAACGTGATCACCACCACCGTGACGTCGTCTGACAAGGCCGTGGAGGACTGGCTTGGTGAGGTCCTCTCCGTCCACCGTCGACGCCTTCACAAGCTCTTCGTCGGGCTCGACGTTGAGTGGCGCCCCAGCTACTCCGCTGACCAGAACCCCGTCGCCGTTCTGTAGCTCTGCGTCGTCCACTGCTACCTCATCTTCTAGGTCATCCATGCTGACTACTTCCCCGACGAGATGGAAGATTTCCTCGGCGATTCCGACTACCGCTTCATCGACGTCGACGTGGAGGGTGACGCCGACAGACTTTGGAAGGACAGGCAGCTGAAGGTGCCCAAAATGGTGGACCTGGCCTAGCTCGTGGAGGAGGAGATGGATCGTCCGTGCCTCCGCCGCGTGGGCCTGAAGGACATCGCGAGCGCCGTGATGGGCGCCGACATGGAGAAACCTTACGGGGTGAGGACGAGCAACTGGGACGCGTACAATCTCTCTGACGAGCAGATCAACTATGCATGCATTGACGCCTTCGTCTCCTTCGAGGTCGGCCGCAAGCTGCTCTCCGGCGACTACTGATCTTACCACCGAGTTTGCGGTTCGGCTGCCGTGGATCATCCCAGTATATGGAATTCGTAGGTGCATCGCTCAAGTTCTAGCTTTTGTGCTGGTGCGCCCAATCTCACATAAAATTATTTTTTCTTAGGAGACACTATATCTTTCTTTTAAAAACATGCATGTTATTTCACATGCATCGAGGCCTTTCACATGCATGTTAGTTGTCCATGCATGCTACGCCCCAAACATGATCAACGAGCCTCAAACATGACGATCTCTCAACAGAAAAGAGAACAGGTAACGTCAGCAAACATGATCGAGGTCTTTCACATGTATGTTAGACGTATATATGCTACGTCCCAAACATGTATTCCAAGAATAGAATAATATTTCCTACCATATATACATATTTCTATATTTATCATATTCTCTACCATGCATGTGTGTATGCTCTCAACCTACAGTAAATGGCAGTTTAACTACCACACTAATGAAGAACATTATCCTATCATTAATAGAGATAACAAATTTGACACAAGGATGTTCCCTCGATAGTACGAGGATATAATGTGGACTACCATCGTCTAATAAGCACACAACTCTCACTACATACGTACGTGGTTCATCAAATTAATCGATCACATGCTGCCATTATGTATCACTGTACTCGTCTTTTGAAGAAACAACAGGCGTAGGCGCTAGCCACTACGTGTTCTGATTTTAGGAACAAATGAACACACTTGTGAAAACACGTACGCCACATCCAATCCTCAATGTCATCCAATTAACATGTTCCTCAACAAGGGGGCGCAAAAATCCTCACCACATGACCAAACATGCTTGATCGCGAGTCTCTTTCACATGCATTACATTCATGTCCAGCATCATCCATGATCACGACAATTATCAGTTCGATATGGACTCTCGGTCGGCAATGGTCGGATCCTTAGAAAAAAGATATGGACTCTCGGTCGATTGCCACGCGTGTTCACGTCAATCTTTGCACCTTTGTGTGTCAAATTAAAAAACTAGCCGATGGGACGTGTCGAGCCGTTGCGATAACCGAGAGGAGGCGAACCGCGGTTTGGAGTAACTCTGACCGTCGATTCAAAAGAACAATTTGTGAAGCGCCCGATCATCTCCACTCACGCGCTTAAACGACGACCCGCTATAAAGGCACACCGTCCTCTTCTTCTATGCCACACCTCTCGATCGATTTTAGCCTCCAAACTTCTCCTCTTGCTTCTCTGCCGCACCACCGTCGACCACCTCTCTCTCTTTGTTCGCACCTATATCGCCGCACAAATGGGTAGCCCCGCACCGAAGCGCTCCAGGTCAATGACGTCCTCCGAACCTCCTTCTCCATTCCGTTGACACCAAGGCCGGTGGAACTGGAGGTGGCGCCCGCACCTCCTCCACTCCCGTCTCCGCCCGCGGCACCCGCACCTCTTCCATCCGACTATGATCAGACTGTCCGCCTCATCGATGAAAGCATCGACAAACCCGACGGCAAGCTTAAAGAGGTCACCGACAGCCTATTTGCCGTCGAATTGCAAGCAAAAGTGCTCGACAAAATGGCGCGGGATGTATTTCACAATACATATCACTCCTGTCACCGACTGAGACTTGGTGTCCTTCCCCACCACAGCAGCATGGACTCCGCCGGCTACTACATTTTTGGGTTAGGCTTTGTTGCCGCTCGTCTCGACTGCCTCTACGAGACGATCGGTGAGGAGGCCAGGATGGGGTTTCGCGAGCAACTCATGAAGGCCGTCAGCCGAAAGAAGTTCGCTCTGGTGTTGGAGGATGCTCCGCCGGCGGTTGCGGCGGAGGCGGAGGCAGCAACGAAGGTGGACAAGTCCTCCTCCGAGTCGAGTAGGATGAGTAATAGTTTTTTCTTTTGTTTTCTATGTGTTTTTTTCTTATTTGTAATATATTTGTTGTTTTTATATTAATGAAAAATGTCTTTTATTTTATGTTCATGAACAATGTGTCCTACAGTACATGCACTAACGAAAAGCTCCTCCTTTTATCGAAAAACATCGCATATGGAAAATTAACACATTAGTAATATTATACTGTATATCATAAATACTCCCTCCCTATTCTTTTATTTTACGTTTTGGACAAAGCATTGAACTAACATTAGTAGGACGTACGCAGTAGAATTAAATTTCAAAAAATTACGAAAATAAAAAGCTACACACTTAATTAATTTTATTTCTTTTCTCTTTACTAGCTGTCATCGTGTCCGCCCCACCACCCCCACCCACCGGCCTAGCCCTAGGCAGTAGCCCACAAATTTTCCGCAACCCTGCCGCACAGCATCGCGCGTGCGCTCCCGCCTCCCACGCCGTCCGATCAAAACCGCATAATCGTGGGAGCGAGACACGCGGGATTTCCATCCTTCATTGTCCAGACAACAAACCCAGCGCGAAGCGAAGGATCTCAGCGGGATTTCCATGGGACAGCGTGCGGGGTGGGGGAGCACGCGCGACGTTGTGCTGCAGGGCCGCAGAAAATTTATTTCTGCCCGCCTAGGTCCAGAGTCGGGCCTGCCTTTAAGACCATCCGTAGTGGTTCTCGGTAAAGCCTTAGGCTGTGTTTGGGAATACAGTTTTTGAATACATAGGACTGTTTGGTTGACAAACACCATTCTGTAAAAAATACCATAGTAATCTCAAATACCATGATATTGCAAATTCCTCTAAAACTCCAAAAATACCGTGTTCCCAAACACCATTACTGGCCTGCAAATCAGATGGTCTTATCTATTAACCCCTTGGTGCGGAAATCGAATTCTCTACGGCCCTTCCGCACAGCATGACTTGGAGAAATGGGCCACCAACGCATCCCGACCCTGCGAAAGGATGACGAGCAGCGGCAGGTGAAACCATGTTGCACCGGCGCAATGGAAAACGGTGGCAGCGGACGGCGACGTACCTGGATGTTGGCGTAGTCGACCTCACACATCTTCCGCGAGTCGTTCACCTTCCAACGGAAGCCATGCAGGTGCTTCCACAAACGGAATGCCGCATCTGGCGATGTGACGTTGACAAAGCAGTAGCCCTTGTTGGCCTCGGACCTTGGCAAATGCAACAAACAAGGTTAAGTATCAATCAGTAAAAGATCGAAGCTTGATTAGTATAATCATATATTTCAAAGCATAGGCGTGGTACTTGAAGTCAAATGGAACGTAAATAAAATGGTATTCCGACTTGACACGGCCCACTGCAATTTTTGCGTTCTCCTCGGCACAGTGCTGATCAATGATGTTCATTACTTTTTGCCTCCTATGGAAAACGATGTAAAACATCAAGTATTAACGCATCAACAAATATGAGGGGGAGAATACCAATGCGCAGATTTAAAAGTATGTTGCAGATCATCAGCGTCGTCAGACCAGAAGCAGGGTCGAAGCGGCACCGAGGCCGCCGCGAACTCGAGAACGGATCGAGGGGAAGGCCGGATCGAGGGGATGGAAGCTACACAGCCGCTACGGGCGATGAGCCTTCCCCTCGATCCGTTCTCGAGTCTGTGTTCCCGGACCCGACCCCAACTCCATCGTCACCGATAGAGTCTGCCAGAGGCCGAGGGCGGCAGGGGTGCAGTGGGCTGGGGTCAGGGCCGGGGCACCGCTGCGGCGGGCCGGCGGTGGGGGCGTAGGTGCGGCGGGGCCAGAGGCGCATGGGCAGCGGAACCGGGGGCGAGCCGGCGGTGGGGGCGCAGGGGCAAATAAACTCAGCCTTCGCAAATGATCGCGTTTCTTGTAGTGTGTGTGTGCGTGTGTGTGTGTGTTAATGAATGCATGAATGTGTGGTGTGTTCATCACCTTTTACTTTTTTCTTGTGTTTTCTGACGATCTTTCAACTATATATATATATATATATATATATATATATATATATATATATATATATATATATATATATATATATATATATATGACGATCTCTCAAAAAATAAGAGAAAACACGTAACGTCATGAAACATGATCGAGGTCTTTTGTGTGACAAACTGAAAAAAACTGGAACATTGCACATACCTTGGGCCGATGGGCCCTTTGCATGTCAAAGTTAAAAACTGGAACTGAAAAACTGAAACACCGCCGGACGGACCTACAAAGTATGCCAGGTGAGCACTGCATACCCTTGACCCTTTGCATGTCAAATTAAAAAACTGCCTGTGAAGCGACAACTTAGAGGAAGCCAACCACGGTTTGGATTAATTCGAAAGCGCAGTTTTCAAAGCGTCCGATCATCTCCACTCGCGCGGACCATCCGCAGTAGTGTACTGTAAAGCATATTGGATACACTGTTTCACAGTGTAATTTAGAGTACATAGTGTAAAAGCTGAAGGAGAATAGTGTATAGAGTATACTTTAGAGTACGCTGGTGCGGATGGTCGACGAGAACCCGCTATAAAGGCACACCTGTCCTCTTGAGTCTCTGCCGCACCACTCCATCTCCATCGATCGTAGCCTCCAAACTTCTCTTCCTTCATCGTCGCACCATCGCCAACCACCTCTCGCTCTTTCTCCGCACCTCCGTCACCACACAAATGGGTAGCCCCGCACCAAAGTGCTCCAGGCCGTCGACGTCCTCCGAACCTCCTTCTTCTTTGTTTCCGTCGCAGCCAATGCCGGTGGAACTGGAGGCAGCGCCCGCACCTCCTCCGTCCCCTTCTCCGCGCAGGGAGCCCGCACCTCCTGATCTCGTTTGGGTTCAGGAGACTATCTGCCTCGTCGAACACCGATTCGATGAACTCAATCGGCACCTGAAGGAGGCCACCGAGCACCTTTCTGCCACCGCAAGGCGAGCAAAAAAGCTCGACATATTGGCGTAGGATGTATTTTCCGATACATCTCGCTTGTGTGACCGTCTGGGTCTTGGGAAACTTCCCGTCTGCACCAGCATGGACACCGCCGACCACTACTGCTTCGGGTTAGGGTTTGTGGCCGGTCGTCTCAATGTCCTCTACTAGACGATCAGGGAGATGGCTGGGGTGGAGGGCCGCCAACATCTTCTGCAGACCGTCGCCCGGAAGCTTCGGACTCAATTGCCGGAGGAGGCGGCGGCAGCAGCGGCGGAGGAGGAGGCGGTGGCGGTGGAAATGGAGGTGGAGGAGATCTCCTCCGACTTCGACTAGAGTAGTACTTGTAGTTTTTCTTTTTCTTGTTTTCTATGTGCTTTCGTAGTTCTTGTTTGTAATATATATGTTGTTTCTATTTTAATGATAGATGTCTTTTCTGTTCGTGAACAATGCGTCCTATGAAGTATCGAAAAACAACTCCTTTCTGAAAAAGGGGCGAGATAACTGTTGTTCAATTTCTATCCAAGAATTTGTTGTATTGCGACAATCGACGACTCTTGGTTGAAACTCCATTGAGATCATGGTTGAGGCTGCGTTTCTCCTCTTTTGTGTTCTTTCACTCAACTTTTTCATTTGTAGTCAGCGCATGGGACAATGTATTTTTAGTATGTAGTGTATATACTACATGTTATCATTTCATTGTGATTAATGTTACAAAATGCTGATTGTTTACCATCATCCTTTCGTGGACTTGACTGTATTTGCATATCGTTTGCATTAGCATATATACATTTGGCGATTCATATTTTTTTCGTATTTTTTTGAAATGTCCCACTAGCTAGCAGATGACTGCTTTTAGATTTTGATCTCCATGCATGGCAACAAAGATGAATTAAGAAGCGAGAATGTTGTCCTAAGACGAAGTATACCCCTCTAGCTGCACGCACCATGTGCAAGAATCGACGCGACATGAGAAGTAATTAATCACGATTGGATGCGTGCACATGGGCACGGCTTGCGTCAAATTCTCCACTCCCGCAAAAATTTTATTGTTCTACTTGGCGCGCCACATTTAAGATTTTGACAATTCAATTTTCACTACCTGCGCCTCCAATTTCAGTCCCGCCTATTATTGTAACCCTATTTCAGCCACGATGAGTATAAATGGAAACACTGGCCTCAGTTCCCGACACACTGTTGCCCCGCCCTTCCGGTGATCTCGCAGTACTCCAAATGTGTTGTCTCTCTGTCCTGTGTTCCATACTTGTATTCCTAAGAAATTCCCGTGTTTTTATTTCCCACGATTTTTACAATTCCCCCCCCCCCCCCCCCCCCATGGATCTCGCAGTGACGCATCGAAGCTCTTGGTGGTGTTGACTCCTGGGTACAACACCGGGCGACCAAGTTTGACGGGCTCTACCGAACCTCTTTGTCGCCGACACCTCCCTGCGACATCTCCTCCCAGACTCCAGTTTTTTGCTAGGTAAACTACATGATCCATGCCGTCTTTTTATAGAGCTATATTGGCTTGGTTCTACACGATCCATGCAATTTTGGCCTAGTTAAGTTATACACGATTCATCCTAATATACGAAGATTAAATAAATTAACAAAGAAGAAATGTGGTCTTCTGTTTCAAGAATTTAGTTATATATATATATATATACTACATCTGTCCCTAAATAAATGTTGCTCCGACAGCTTATTACAATAGTGTATTTCTAGTTCCATTCCTGGCCAGGAACGACAGATACTAAAAAATAGAGGTAGTAGTATGTAATTTCTGGATTTAGAAGTAAATGACGCATGGGTTATCTGATCAACCACTCCAAATGTTGTACTCTCATTCTTGTTTTACAAATTTGTATTCCTAAGATTTTTAGTTCCCATGGTTTTCACTTTTTTTCTTTCTTGTGGCTTTCTCGGATCGTATGTTTTTTCTATTCTATCTTTTCTAATTCCTCCGTTAGTAATAAACACTGCAGTTTATAGAAAGCACATCGTCTGATCCAAAATCTACGTTAGTCATGTAATCTAACGTTATCATTGTTATTTGGAATGACTACTTACAATGCTCTTTACATTAGGAACAAGACATCAAACCGTGATGTCGTCTACAAGCATTCATGGTGGCCAACAAGCACCTGGTATAACTATAAATGTGTTTACTATCAAAATTAAACAAATTTTGACAACATTAAATCGTTTGCATGGTATGCTGCAGCACATGATGTTCAGGAACCCTGAGGTTCTTCACTCCCTGGTACTACTACGATGCATGAACCAACATCAGGTATAGATATACAAACTAGAAATACTCCTTCCGCCCCAGCGTAATTTTACTTTTGGAGCTTAAGAAATGTCCCACTCCAACTCTATCCTCGGTAGTAGCTTCCAACTACCCATATCACGTCACATTACTACCTGCCTCTCTACTGTGCCATTTTTTCTTGGCAGAGCGTGTTACATTTTTACTCTACTCCTTTGGCTTGAATTTGGAGCACTTTGAGAGACTACGTTCTATCCTTTAGATGTATTGATGATGGGTGTATCATGGTCATTTGCATTCTTTCCTAGGCTCTACTAATTGTTTTAGCATGCCTTGCAATTCTATTTTCTTATTAGTACTTAGTATTTATAGTTAACAGTTCATCAGCCTATGTGATGGCGTGATTTTTTTATGCCTCCACGTTGTGCTCTCTCGCCGCCGGCCACTCCGGCCAGCACCGGTGCCCACGCCCTGCTGCTGGTCACTTCAGTGTCCTCCCCGGCGCATCTCCCTCGCCCATCACCACGTCCCATCCTTCGCGTGCCATGATTACCCCATCGCCTGCCATTACTCGCCCTGCCACCAATCCTCCTCGAGAGTTTTGGCGAGACCGAACCCTCACTTTGTTGAGTGTTGCAAGCTGGCACTATGCAATACTGCACTTGCAGTAGCCGCCGCTGACAAGTAGGCCCGATGTCTCATGGGCACACATGTCAGTTGCAGCTAATGCAGGTGTAGTACTGCGGAGGATTTCAATCCCGCAAGCTGCCTGCCTTATCTATCTTCCATTCGCCACCTGCTACCGCTGGCGTTCATTACTTGCCTTGCAACTAATAATTCTCTTCGAGACGCGCTCCGGCTGATGTCAGTCAGACCGAACTGGCGAACCCTATCTTTGTCTAGTCCAGCGTTGCCAGCTGCATGCCCCCTCACAGTCTTGCCTGCTTCGCTCATGGACTGAAAATCCTCTGCAGTACTACGAGTTCGTACCTCCACTGACATGTGTACCTGATGGCTCATTTTAGGGTATGAACATCAACAAAGAAGTCAATAATGTAACCCCCCCATCAAAATAGTTGTCGTTAGGACAGTCCTAACTATTGTAGTAGTTCATTTTTAATTCATTTGTTGGTCTGATACGACAATTAATATAAACTAGGAGGGAGTACTACAGAACAAAATGGTGCTGGCACGACGCGGTCGTCCCATGCTCGTATTTGCCGCACTCGTCCTGAAGATGGTATGAACATGAGACTTTTCTTCTTTTCACACTATTTGTACATGATACTAAACTTGTTAAGGCGGTAATTTGCTTTAATCGTTTACCGTTTGAATCAATGTAACAGAAGGAAGGAAGCTAGGAAGAAGTGTGGCTAAAGGACTTAAGGTTGATAGAATACGCTATGCATCCCAAGTTAGTAGAACGGAGCATGTGAAGCTACCAATTCAGTTCTCCGCTAGGTTGGGTGTTGCGGTTGGTATTAATCAGCGGCACTTTGTCGATGATGTGGTTATGTTTACAAAAAGACATGCATCCCTCAGCGGTGCAAGGAAGTGGGCAGAGGTTGGCCATAGTAACAAGAGAGATATAGTACGAGACATTCTGGTTAGAGTTGTCACACCCCCACACAAGTATTTTTTTCTTGCAATTTCCATCCTGTACGTTTACAGCACCTTGTTATACAATGTACAGTATTCCTGGGACATGGAGGACACACCCGAGAGCGCAAGAAAAATTTTGAAAATTGTCGGTGAGCGCTACAAGGGGTGGCGCTTGACTTTGCATGCCACCTATAAGAGTTATTCTACAGATGAAGAACGTATACGAAACCAGCCTGCTAATGTAACGGCGCACGAGTGGTTGCACCTAATAGAATATATTGGGTCTGAGCGATTCAAGGTCAGCTAACTTTTTAATAGCTTCGCATCATACAAAAAAAATTCATTTACTTTCATTCGTTGAATTAATTCTTAAAATTATTGCAGTCAATAAGAAGGACCAATTCTCAAAATCGAAGCGGACAAAAGGCGTGTCACTTGCTTGGCTCCAAATCCTACGCCCAACTTAGTTACGAGAAGGTATGAAAAATAAATCACGCTTTTACTTTGCGCAGCAAAGAATATGTATACCGACATGTTGAAGTTTACTTGTATTTTATGTAGCGAGACCAGAGACTTGAGAAGAACCCGATGACATTCAACTGTGGGAGGCAAGCCATTTGTTGGAGAACGGTAACTGGACAAACAAGCTGGCAGAAGCTGTACATGTTAGTAACACTTCAAATAATCCATAATTAAATAAATATTTGCAAATTACATGTGACTTTTCTTTTCGTATATAGATCCAGGCACGTGCCCAAGTGGACGACATGGAAGCTGAGCAGGGAGGCCCAATTCCAAATGAGGAGAGAAACGACATCTTCCAGTGTTGTTATAGATCCTCAATCGGTTGTGCAGGATCACAGGTTCGGGGGCGTGGTTATATGGCTAACCCAACTAGTCCCGAACGTGAACGTATGCATATCCAGATGTCTGAACACCACAACGACCATGTTCGAAACTTAGAAGTTAGAAATGCAGGCCTCAATGAAATAGTGCAATAGTTGGAAGGAAGAAATGATAGCTTAAACACCCAGATGGACTTCATAAACCAGAAGAATGAAGAGTTAATCGTTCAAGTCCAGAACTTACAAGTTCAGATAGCAGCTGATCGTGAACAGACAGCTAAGGAAATGTACGACATGCGCGCCTCAGTAGCTGAAATGCACAAAATGATGATGGCGACCACTCCACATAAGGTCCAACAAAGGAACCGCCAAAAGCCACCTGCTCCAACAATTAGTCTCGGTCAGCTTAGGAAAACTCTTAGCATGCAAACACGTTGCTTAAGTAATCCTTGAGTGTTGTTATGCGTGTTGTAATATCAATTGATGGATGTTTATTGTTAAACTCGTGATTCTGTTGCCACTAATTTTCAAACCTGGTGCATTCGGGTTCTACTGCCGCTAATTATAAAACGTGGCATTACGAATTTCTTGTAACGAATGATAAATTGTTGCAATAGGAAGCCATTGCCAATACGGATGATAAAATGTGGCAATAGAATGATAAAACATTGCAGTATAAACATTTCGCAACGACTCAAAAAACGTTGCATTAAAACACTATTGCCATAGATAAGAAATCGTTGCAATACCAAACTATTCGCCACAGATGCGAAATCATTGCGGTACCATACTAGTTCCAAAGGATCTAAAATCATCGCAATACGGTACTATTTGCCACATTTGTGGACTCGTTGCAATACCCAACTATTTGCCATGTATACGAAATTGTTGCAGTACCAGACTAGTTCCCACGGATCTGAAACCGTTGCAATACGGTACTATTCACCACGTTTGTTGGCTCGTTGCACTAACCTACTATTTGACACGGACGTTAAACCGTTGCAGTATCATACTATTTGCCACACGTGTGACATCATTGCAGTATCATACTATTTGCCACGAATGTGAAATCGTTGCAATACCGCGATATTCGTTGCAATATGGTAAATCATCGCTACACCATAACTCGTTGCAATATGTTACTATTTGCCACGGTTGTGAAAATTGTTGCAATACTGTAGTATTTGCCACAAATGTGAAAATCGTTGTAATCACATACTATTACCACGAACGCGAAATCGTTGCAATACAATGTTATTCGTTGCAATACGTTAAATCGTCACAATATGGAAAATCGTTGTAATAACATACTATTTGCAACGAATGTAGAATCGTTACAATACCCTACTATTGCCATGCCTGCGAAATCGTTGCAATACAATGCTATTCGTTGCAATACGTTAAATCATCACAATACGCTAAAACGTTGCAATAACATACTATATGCCACGAATGTGAAATCGCTACAATACCGTACTATTGCCACGCCTGTGAAATCGTTGCAACCACATACAATTACCGCAAATGTGAAATTGTTGCAATACCATGCTGTTTGTTGCAATACGTTAAATCGTCGCAATACGCTAAATCGTTGTAACAACATACTATTTGCCACGAATATGAAATCGTTGCAATACCGTACTATTTGCCACGGTCGTGAACCTGTTGCAATACCGTACAATTCATTGCGATACGTTAAATCATCGCAATACATGAAAACGTTGCAATAGCGTCCTATTTGCCACCGATGTAAAATCGTTGCAATACCATACTATTCGCCACGGATGCTAAGGCATCGCAAATAACCTATCACTGCGGGAATTATTATGACGATTCGTAAAAACTATCGCCACACTCTTTTTCATTGCAACAGCAACCTATTGCGAAGAAAAACAACCTATAGCGACGAATTTTTTTCGTTGCAATAAACCGGAATCCTTGCAGTGGTAGCTTCCTCGGTTTGCTTGATTTGCAACCCCAAAAAGTAAGTGAATTCACCCATCATACTTATTTCAAATTCTGAACTCATCATTGCTGAAAACTTGGGTACAAGATCATGAGAAGCACAACCAAAGATAATACCACATACACTTGAACGAATAGTGAGTCATTGCCATGCTTAAGCACAAAAAGAGTTTTATCAAGCTTGCCCATGGTAAACCCCTTTTAAGTAAGAATGTTTTTAACCTATCATACCACGCTATAGGAGCTTGTTTTAGACCATACAGGGCTTTATTTAGTTTGAAAACATGATTAGGAAAATATGGATTTTCAAAACCAGGTGGTTGCTTAACATAAACCTTCCCATCTATGTAGCCATTAAGAAAAGCACTTTTTACATCCATTTGATATAACTTGAAACCTTTAGATGCAACAAAGGCCAACAAGATTCTTATGTCTTCTAATCTAGCAACTGGAGCAAAAGATTCATCAAAATCTAGACCTGAAATTTGTGTGAAACCTTGAGCAACCAATCTAGCCTTATTCCTAATCACAACCCCATCCTCACTATTTTTATTTTTAAAAACCCATTTAGTTCCAATTAAGGTGTGATCTTTAGGTGGAGGTACAAGTTTCCAAACATTATTTCTTTTAAAATTTTCAAACTCTTCTTGCATGGCAATAATCCAAGATTCATTAGTGAGGCGTGTGATATATCTTTGGGTTCAAAAGAAGCAACAAAAGAAGAATGAGCATGAGAATTGGGGTCGGAAAACCTGGATCTTGTAACTCGTTCATTGCAAGCTTCCAATTATCTGTTGCGGGGGGGTGATTCTTGTAAATCCGTAGGGAAACAGATGTCTCACAAGCTTCTTCTTCATTAGTTTTATCGCAGATTGATGAGCTTGTGGCTTGTGGACGATCAGGACCAGCAGAGGTGGTAGTCGAGGCTTGGTCAAAGTTCGAAGCTGGACACGTGTCAGCTTCGGAACTATCAGGCAATATCACCAACTCTTCTTCTTCTTCTTCGAAAATACACTCCCCCTGAGGATATGGATCTGGTCCTGCAATATCAAAGTTAGTACCTGGGCTAGCTTCATCAAATGAAACTTCACAAGTCTCGACAATTTAGTTAGTTCGAAAAAACACACACGGTATCCTCTAGTTTGAGATGGGTAACCAAGAAACATGCCATCTTTGGATCTGGCTTCAAATTTATCAAGATTTCTATGTTTCTTAACAAAGCATTTGCAACCAAAGACCCTAAAGTGTGAAACACGGGGCCTATGTACAAATCAAAGTTCATAAGGTGTTTTACCAAGCTTAGTGCACAAGAAAATACGGTTTGAATCATAACAAGCTGTTGGAATTGCATCTGCCCAAAATTTTCTAGGGGTTTGATATTCATCAAGCATAGTCCTAGCCATCTCAACTAAGGTTCTGTTTTTCCTTTCTACAACACTGTTTTGTTGAGGAACATAAGGTGAAGAAAATTGATGTTCTATTCCATGTTCAGTGCAAAAGTGATTAAATGATTTCTAAATTTAGTTCCATTATCACCTCTGATTGCTTTTAATGACTCTGGGTGATCAATTAATAGTCTAAGAAATAATGTCCTAAAATGAGGTTGACAAACAACATAAGTCGGACCACAATTCCTCCTAAATTTAGTTGTTGGAACCTCATCTCCTACCTGAGACTAGTCCAAAGGATCCTGTCACTAGCCATGACTTGAACTCAAGCAACACCTGCACATGAACAAGCAATCAATTCGTATGAGCCCAAGTCAATGACTTAACTCAAGTTAGTTCCAAACACAACACCTTACGTGAGCACCTCACATAAGCATGTTGCAAAAGCACAGTAAAACAATATCAGCCATATCAACCAAAACGCACCAAAAACATAGCAAATGAATACTAAGCAATCTTCCCAACAATGTAAAGCAAGTTTGAAATATTCCATAGTAAAAGTAGGAACATTGCAATCAAACTCCAGACCCTGTCAAAGCTAACCGGAGCTTGAGCTGGAGCTTACCAAAACTAGTAGAATCTAGCGCTGGTATTACCAAAGCTAGTACAACCTAGCACTAGAGCTTGCCAAAGCTAGTATAACCTAACGCCAGAGCTAGAAAAACATGTCAAAGCTAACCAACATAAGTCGGACCTAGCAAAAACATATGGGAGCTTAACAAAGACATGTCGGAGCTATCAAAGACATGTCAGAGCGAAAGACAAAGCTCACTGGAGCTACCCAAAAACATGTTGGACCTTGACAAAGCAAGTTGGACCTATTGTCGGACCTTGCAGAAGCTTGGAGCTAGAGTCGGACCTTGCTAAAAAGCGTGTTTTGGCAGAATTTTAGAACTTATATTATCAAAGCCAATGTATTCAGTACAAGCCAATGTATTCAACACACATAGGTCTCACACATTTCTTTATGGGGATCACGACAAACAGCTACCTCTTCTGTTCTTTTATGGATAAAATTCATGATTTGTAAGAAGATTTTTGTTCTTGATTGTCCGGCATGTTTTCTTCAAGCTTTTTCATCGAGTTTGTGCGCCAATCGGTGTAGCTTCTATATTTTGATGAGAACTCAAGTTTTACTGATCCAATTATTGTGATTCTTTTTTGTGTTGACTTCAAAGCTCGTCTGAACATTAAAATAAGGTCAAATTTCATTGTTCAAACTGTGGTCGAGACAGTCATGTCATAGATTTTTGTTATAGACTACCTAAAGAACAGAAAAGACAAAGAATCCTACATAGATCACATAACAATCATGCAAAACTTGCTGCACCTGATGTATCAAATGCTAGAAACATACAACCTGCTATTATAAGTCAAAAACATGCGAAATTTGCTCCCAAACCTACTGTTTTTCGTGCTACACATGTCACACCTCATAGATCAGTAAGTTTTGTGCAATAATTCTCAAATTTTGACACATAAACCTTCTTTATTTCCCCGACTTTGGGATGTTATTATTGTTGGACGTCGTGCGACTCAGTTCTGGGTTTCTAAATGCCTTTTGACTCACCCTAGTTTGAGTGATCAACATATTCCACTACTATGTAGGTCACACAGTTGAGGATGAAGAACATTTGGCTTGTGGATTTAGGATGCTCACGTCACATGATTGGTAACAAATAATTGTTCTCTTCCCTTTCTTATGTCTCACAAGCAGAAGATAATACCTTTGCTGATAATTCATGTACCCCTATATTTGCTAAGGGCTCGATTACGGTTAGTAATCATTACAATTTGAAGGATGTGGCACTTGTTAAGACTTGAAATACAACTTTAGTTCTATTTCACAATTTCTAAATGAAATTCTAGAGGTTAGTTTCTCTAAAAATGGTAGTAAAGTTTTAGATTCGAAAGGTGAGCTTATGTTTAACATGTCTCGGTTTGGATAAGTTTTTATTACTGATTTTGATTCTCATCCTCTAAGCTTAGGTGTCTAGTTGCTAATGATACAAAGAACTTATATTTTTGCAATCGTAGACTTGGTCATGTAGGCTTTGATCACATCTCTCATGTTAGTGATCTTGATCCCATAAAGGACTGAGGTCTTGACATTCTACAAATCACATTCAGTGGTATCATATTGTTCGACAATGAAAAACAGAAAAGAACTCAAAATACATAACATAAGTGAGCATATTATATTATTCTCATTTATATTAAAAGTAACTGCAACAACGGAAAACTTCAATGATTCACTCTCAAACCTGGCTGAGCCAAAGAGAAGCAACCAAGCCCGCGGATGCTTCACACTAGCAGCACCAAGATTTACACGTGCGTGCAAAGGTTTCTAATTGGTGTTACAACCCAAACAGGGTGCTGCCGTATGATACCCTTCAACGATACAAGATTAATTACCTGCAAAACAACAACTTTACAAATGTGAGCACAAGGCTCAGCAAAGACTTAACCGTCTCACCTAATTAAACATGAAACTCTATATGCAAGAACTTTAACATAGGAAAGCTGAATTGCATAAAGAACTCACCTACAAGTAAATCTTTAGTATTTATCTTTAGCAACAAGCTAAATGTTCCAGAAAATATAACTTTAATTTACGCTATCTCTACTTCATCCAATGTTGCCACACAATTGATTAAACGTAGCAGCATATTCATAAAGTTCCATCTAGTCTTTATTACTGCGTCGGGACTTGTGTTGCTCGACACATACGCACTTTCAGAAGCGACTAGTACTTTAATACTCGTCGTATGTGGCAACCTTTCACAAGACATGCAAACGTTGAATCTGACCTACTGTCCCGGAAGGTAAGTCAACTAGAGACGGTGGGATATGTCTCGACAACAAGGCTAACAAGTTACATCAGTTTTCTGGAACCCATATAGCTCGTAAGCATCCGGTACAGCTCAAACTTGTCTTGTAGGGCCGCACACGGCACGGTTCTTAATCAATATCGATGGGGCTACAGAACCAACCTCCAACATTTGCCTTAATATAACTGACCCAGGCACGATGTTGTCACAAGAATTGTCTCACCTTCGAGCGGAGAACGGCCTTGTACGCCCCAACCTACAAAATCGCATTCCACATATCAAATTAAAAGGTGAAATTAATTGTGACATCTTGCTAGTAAATTTCATTACTCGAGTTCGTTTGCAATAATTGGATGACAAGGGATGGAACTAGTTGCTTGTCGTTGACCCGACAATTTTCATCAGGCGGCGAGGAAAACATGCCTTCCAGCCTAACCCGACCATCATTTCTCAATCAGTTGCACTGGTGGATGCGCAAGGATGTATCGAACATGATTCTAGATTGGAATGGACCCTTATCGACTACGCTCAATGAATTATGAAGATTACCATGCACTGTTTTAATTAACAGGCCAGTGCTACATTGAGTTATACGGTCGACATGATTCACAACCATACGAACGATGTTAAATGACAAGACGAGAAGGAAAATGTGAACCTTGCAATGCTCACACAACACGCAGGGATGAACATTGTAGGATCGAAGAGCACGTGTAAAGCCACTAGACGGGGGTGAATGGTAGATTAAAACTTTTCAGCGGAAGCATTGAAACACCCCTCGGCAGAAAACCGATTTGTTAAACAAACCGTGTGTGCGACTAATCTAAACGTGTTCAACTGTGACAACACTAGTATAGATTGTAGAGAATCAAGTCACGAAGACGTCACAACAAGAATCACAAAAATCCGTCGAGAAAAACTCAAGTTACGATCGAAAGATCAAACAAAGGACAATCTGTTTTACCCAAGAAAAACAGTTCTAGAATACTGAAAAGAAACTCGTGTAGATCCGAAGCCACAAATCCAATGACCATGAAATTTTCATAGATGATAGAGAATCAAGTTGTGAAGACAACCGAAAATAAATCACATCAATCGGATCTGTAAAACTTGAGGTATAATAAAACCACCGAAGAAAGATAGTGTTGTGCAGAAACTCGACGAGAAAGACTTGACGAAAACAAGTTGGACGAACAAGGCACAAAAGGTTCTTCAAACTACGAATTTGATTGACCAAAACACAAAAGAAACAGCCACAAAGTCGTGAACCATGAACTCTGGCTTCCCTTTCTTATATACTAGCCCTTAGGCCAACCCAAACCTAACTAGGACTCTAATCCTACTAAATTCACAAATCGAAACATTCTATAACTGCTCAAGACTATTCTATACGTAGATAGAAGAAATCTTAAGACTTCCAAACATCTTAGGAATGTATCCCACATTCCTAAAAAAACTCAAATTTGTGACCCACATGAAATCCTATCATAACCAACGCAAAACTTTCCATGTTTGAGTCAAACACGACTCAGTTGCAGCCTCAGTCCATAACCTAGTCGGTTGGACCTTTCCGACCAATTCTTTATGTCCACATCTCTTCATCACGCCTTGGAATCATGTATCCACGTCCATGCACTCCTTGAACGCATGCAAACATCTTCCAACAACGTCCACGATACCTTCGTATCCATTTTTCTTGATTCAAACATGTTGCGCAACCTCCCGATCAACTCAACCACAATTCCACCAAAACTTGGTTGTTGAACCTCATCTTCTCCATAAGACTAGTTCAATGGATCTCGTCACCAGCCATGTTTTGAACTCAAGCAACACCTGCACATGAATAAACAACCAATACTTCTGAGCACAAGTCCTCGACTTGACTCTCATTAGTTCCGATAACCACAAGACCTTACGTGAGCACCTCACATAAGCATGTTGCAAACCATAGCAAAATGATATCAGTCATAACCACTAAAACACACCAAAAACTTAGTAAAAGAATACTAAGCAAACTTTCCATAATCCAAAAAGCAAGTTCAAAACATTGCAAGTTAAAAGCAGAACCACTGCGATCAAGCTCCGAACCTTGCCAAAGCTAACCGGACCTTGAACCAGAACTTACCAAAACTAAAAAGATCTAGCACTGGAACTTACCAAAACTAGCAGGACCTAGTGCTGAAGCTAACCAAAGCTACTCGAACCTAGCGTCAGAGCTTACCAAAGCTAGTCGAACCTAGAGCTGGAGCTAACCAAAGCTAGTCGGACCTAGACAAAGAAGTCGGACCTAGCCAAAGCAAGTCGGACCTTACGTCGGACCTTGATAAAAGGGTGTTTTTGTAGTATTCAAAACTTTTATCGTCAAAGCTAATGTATTCAGCACACATAGGTCTCACAATATCCCCCTTGATGAATGCATTGGCAACACCACTTTAAAATCCGAACATTGGCAAGAAAAGTTTTGAAAACAATTTCTCCCTTTTTTGAAAATCAAATGAGATACAACAACAACAACAACCAAGCCTTTGTCCCAAACAAGTTGGGGTCGGCTAGAAATGAAACCCAACAATTTTGAAGAAAAGTAATAGAAAATAAGATGAAAGTAAAAAAAATCTACATTTTATTTATTCTAGAAATGGGTTAATAAGAAAGAAGATAAGAGTAACAAATTACGAATAAACTAAGATTCTGGCACATAAATTGCTAATTTCCATGCAGTCCTATAATGAGCTAAATGAGATAGAAAGATAGAAATAAATTTCTCCTCCTTGCACTTCTCCCCCTTTGACAATGTATTCAGCAAGGTACAAAAGAGAAATTTCAATAGCTATGAGCATATTATAACATATACATATAAAACAAAGCTCATCCAAGTCATACTATCAAGTAATTTATACTATCACAACAATGAGATGCATAAAGTAGTGTAAGCCATGCTAGAGATCAAATGTAATTTTCAATTTTAGCAAGTCATGATCTCACAAACTTAACTATTTCAAAACCTAGAAGCATGACACTTGTTGCTGTATTTTATTATTTTTCAAAGTACAAATTTAGATCATATGATATATGCAAGAGATTATATGTGAATCTGCCTTATTCTAACCAACCAATCTAAGCCTATGTCATTTGACAATCAGAAGCTTAAGGACATGGTTTTAGTCTTACACAACTTCTTCCAAGTTCATATCTAAGTGCAACGATAAGCCATCTCAAAAGAAGAAGTGAGATGCATGCATATTCTCTTGATCTTTTTTCAATTTATAATTGTTCATAAAAATCAACATGTGAGTTTATTACTTGATTAATTCATTATAATTAAAAGAACTTGTGATCATGCAGCAACTTCAAAGTAGCAAGAAAGTTCGATCATGACCGGATTTAGTAAGTAATTATTCTAATTACCAGTCATGGCAAAAACTACAAAATGTATAACATGAGTAATGTAGTAAGAACTTTCGGCATGTAAAAGGAATCACAAAGTCATATATGTATGAAATACTATGCTCATATTATTTTAAATTCAGATTCACACATAGACTTCCCAAGTTTCAAAACTACCCCTCAATTTAAGCCATGAGGATGCATAACCCCTATTTCACTACGAATGTAACAAAAACAAGTAATCTAAAGTTTTTATGAAAATGTCAGCCAATTGTTGTTTGGTATCTACATGGTGAAGCACAATGTTTCCTTTTTCAACATTATCACGGAGAAAGTGATACCTACTATCAATGTTCTTAGTTCTAGAATGTTGCACGGGGTTTTTAGCAATGCAAATGGCACTAGTGTTATCACAAAATAGTGGAACACTATCTGAATCAACCCCATAGTCCTTAATTATTTGAACAATCTAAAGAATTTGTAAGCAAGCACTAGCAGCAGCTATATAATCAGATTCGCCTGTGGATTATGCAACCGAGTTTTGTTTCTAGAGGACCAAGCAACAAGAGAACTTCCAAAAAAAATGACAAGCACCGGAAGTACTTTTCCTATCAATTCTACAACCCCCAAAACCAGCATCCGAAAAAGCTTTCAAAGTAACGATTGAGGAAGAAGGAAGAAAAATGCCAAATTCTCGAGTTCCATGTAAGTACCTGAGAATTCTTTTTATGGCTTGACGATGTGAAGGACGTGGAGAAGCTTGAAACCATGCACAAAGACATACGCTGAATTGTTTGTCCAGTCTTGATGTCGTGAGGTACAAAAGTGATCTGATCATGCTTATATAATCTTTTTGATCCACGGGTTCACCATCTTCATCAAGTTCAAGTGTTGATGTTGTTCCCATTGGTGTCTGAAGCGGCTTGATTTTGTCCATATTGAAGCACTTGAGAAGGTCCCTTGTATACTTCGTTTGATGCACAATGATACCTTCCTTGGTTTGCTTGTTTGCAGTCCCAAAAAGTAAGTGATTTCACCCATCATACTCATTTCAAATTCTAAACTCATCATTGTGGAAAACTTCGACATATGGTCATGAGAGGCACAACCAAAGATAATATCATCCACATACACTTGAACGAATAATGAGTCATTGCCACGCTTAAGCACAAAAAGAGTTTTATCAACATTGGCCAAGTAAGAATGTTTTTAACCTATCATACCATGCTCTAGGAGCTTGTTTTAGACCATAAAGGGCTTTAGTCAGTTTGAAAACATGATTGGGAAAATCTAGATTTTCAAAACCAGGTGGCTGCTTAACATAAACCTCCTCATCTATGTAGCCACTAAGAAAAGCACTTTTTGTATCCATTTGATATAACTTGAAACCTTTAGATGCAGCAAAGGCTAACAAAATTCTTATGGCTTCTAATCTTGCAACAGGAGCAAAAGTTTCATCAAAATCCAGACCTTCAATTTGTGTGAAACCTTGAGCAACCAACCTAGCCTTATTCCTAACCACAACCAAATCCTCACTTTGTTTATTTTTAAACACCCATTTAGTTCCAATTAAAGTGTGATCTTGAGGTGAAGGTACAAGTTTCCAAACATTATTTCTTTCAAAATTTTCTAACTCTTCTTGCATGGCAATAATCCAAGATTCATTAGTGAGTGCGTGTGATATATCTTTGGGTTCAAAAGAAGCAACAAAAGCAGAATGAGCATGAGAATTGGGGTCGGAAAACCTGGATATGTTAACTCATTTATGCAGGCTTCCAATTATCTATTGCGGGGGATGATTCTTGTAAATGTGTAGGGGAACATATGTCTCCCAAGCTTCTTCTTCATCAGGTTCATCGCAAATTGATGAGATTGTGGCTTGTGGATGATCAGGACCAGCAGAGATGGTAGTCGGAGCTTGTTCAAAGTTCAGAGCTGGACACATGTCAGCTTCGGACTATTAGGCAATATTACTGATTCTTCTTCTTGGAAAATACCCTCCCCCTGAGGATATAGATCCGGACCTGCAATGTTTGAGCTAGTACCTGGGCTAGCTTCATCAAAATACACCTCACAAGTCTCCACAATATTTTAGTGTCAAGTAAAAGCACACGGTAGCCTCTAGTATGGGATGGATAACCAAGAAACATGCCATCAATGGATCTAGGTTCAAATTTATCAAGATTACCATGTTTCTTAACAAAGCATTTGCAAACAAAGACCCAAAAGTGTGTAACACTAGGCCTACGTCAAAACCGAAGCTCATATGGTCTTTTACCTAGCTTAGCACGCAAGAAAACATGATTTGAGACATAACAAGCAGTTGCAATTGCCTCAGCCTAAAATTTTCTAGGAGTTTGATATTAATCAAGCATGGTCCTAGCCATCTCAACTAAGGTTTTGTTCTTTCTTTTTACAACACCATTTTGTTGAGGTACATATGGTGAAGAAAATTGATGATCTATTCCATTTTCAGCGCAAAAGTGACCAAAAGATTGATTTTTAAATTCAGTTTCATTATCACTTCTAATTGCTTTTAAAGATCCTGGGTGATCAATTGATAATCAAAGAAATAAAGTTCTAAAGTGACTAAAAGCTTCATTGTTAGATGCCATAAAGTAAACCTAAAAGTATCTAGAATAATCATCAACAATCAGAAGAACATACCATTTACCTCCGAAGGATTGAACATGTGAATGTCCTATAGTGTCAAGGTGCAAAAGTTGACCCAGTTCAGTTGTCATGATCATTGTGAGAGGAGTATGTGAACCTGCAACCATCTTAGCATGTCTACAAGAAGAGCACACAATTTCTTTGTTCCTTTTAATCTTAGGCAGCCCACGTATGTGATCAAGAACACTAACACACATTAGATGATCAAAGCCTACGTGACCAAGTCTACGATGCCAAAAATATAAGTCCTTTGAATCATTAGCAACTAGACACCTATGCTTAGAGGAAGACATATCAAAATCAGCTTTAGAAACTCCTACAAACCGAGATATGTTAAAAATAAGCTCACTATTTGAATCTATAGCTTTGCAGCAATTTCTATTGAAAATAATTTTTAAATTGTCATCTAGCAATTATGAAATAGAATGCAAGTTGCATTTCAAATTTTTGACAAGTGACACATCTTTAAAGTGTAGTGATCATTTACCATAACCAAACCCTTAGCAATTATAGGAGTTGAAGAATTATCGGCAAAAGTAACATTCTCTACACGTGACACAAAAAGAGAGGGAGGAGAACCATTCTTTGTTATCGGCCATGTGGCGTGAGCAACCTGAATCAGCAATCCAAATGTTCTCCTTCCTCAAGCGTGTAACCTACATAGAAGCACAATACGTCGATGACTCAATACTAGGATTAGTCAATAGTCATTTAGGAATGCAGTACTGAGTCACACTATGTCCAGTAGGAACAACACAAGACAGCTGGGATAAAACAACAAATTTATCAGGCAAAGTTTGAGATTTTTTGGTCTTAACTACTGACCTATAAGGTGTTACTTGTGTAACACAAAAATCATTAGCTCCGAAGGGAAAAACAGAAGGTTCGGAGGTAACAACAGAAGGTCCAGAGGTAAATATTGAAGCTTCGAAGGTAAACTTTGAGTGTTTTTGACTCATAACAGCAGATTGCATGTTCCTAACATTCGGTTTAGTATGTGCAGCAAATTTTGCGTGAGAGTTATAAGATCTACCTTGCATTCTTTCCTTTTTATGGTGTTTAGGTAGTCTCTAACAAAAATCTATGACATGACCATCTCTACCACAATAGGTACAATGAAATTTAACTTTGTGTTCATGTCTAGATGAGCATGCAGTATGTTTATTTGAACCCGAACGTGACAACACTCCTGCAGATTTAAAAACCACCTCTTTTTGTTTAGGAAATGTTTTAATCAAATCACTTCCTAATGACTTTACAATTTTAGGTAGATGTGCTTTAGCATGAGCATGAGAATCAAAACCTAAACCAGTTTTATCATTGCAAGATTTGGATGAATTCAGTAGCAAATTTAGATTTTTGTTCCCAATACAAAACTGCTCTAGTGTTATATTCTTGTCATCAAGTTCCTTAGACAGTTCTAGACAGCTTTCACATGAAGTTTTTCCTTTTAATTTGCAATTATAACAATATTTAACTTCATGAGCACGTAAAGCATTGTTCAAATTAGAAATCTCATTCACAACATCTTGCAGTTTCTTATCAAGATCATCACAACTAGAACAATACAAATCAATTGTAGAACAAAAAGCTTCTTTTAAGTTTCCAATATTAAGTGCAGCAAGCTTTTTGTTCTTTTCAATTTCAAGTTCAAGTTTATCAAGTGTGGAGGTATGTGCACTTCTTAGGGAGGACAATTGTTCACATAAGGAACAAGAATCATCACTAGGAATTAAGGATTTCAAACGATTAATTTCAGATTCTAGTGACTCAATTTTAACAGCATTGTAGGATGGAAGAACACGCGTAAAGCTACTAGAGGGGGGATGAATGGTAGATTAAAACTTTTCAGCGGAAGCAACGAAACATCCCTGGATAGAAAACTGATCTGTTAAAGAAACCATGTGTGCGACTAATCTAAACGTGTTCAACTGTGAAAAAACTAGTATAGATTGTAGAGAATGAATCACAAAGATGTCACAACAGGAATCACGAAAATCCATCGAGAAAAACTCAAGTTACGAATGAAAGATCAAACAAAGGTAAATCTGTTTTACCCAATAAAAACAGTTCTGTAATACTGAAAAGAAACTCATGTAGATCCAAAACCACAAATCCAATGACTGTTAAATTTTTACAGATGATATAAAATCAAGTTTAAAGACAACCCAAAAAGAATCACGTCAATCGGATCTGTAAAACTCGAGTTATAATAAAACCACCGAAGAAAGGTAGTGCTGTGCAGAAACTCGACGAGAAAGACTTGACGAAAACAAGTCGGATGAACAAGGCACAAAAGTTTCTTCAAAATACAAATTTTATTGATCAAAACACAATAGAAACAGCCCCAAAGTTGTTCACCACGAGCTCTGGCCTCCCTTGCTTATAGAACCGGCCCTTAGGCCAACCCAAATCTAACTATGACTCTAATCCTACTGAATTCATGAATCGAAACATAACCACTCAAGACACTTCTATACGCAGATAGAAGCAATCTTAAGACTTCAAAACACCTTAGGAACATATCCCACATTCCTTAAACAACACAAATTCGTGACCCCCATAAAATCTAATCATAACCAACTCAAAACTTTATATATTTGAGTCAAACACGACTCAGCCGCAGCCTGAGTCCATAACCTAGTCGGTCGGACTTTTCCATCCAATTATTTATGTCCACATCTCTTCATCACGCGTTGGAATAATGTAGCCACGTCCATGCACTCCTTACAGACGTGCAAACATCTTCCAATGACATCCACGATACCTTCATATGCATTGTTCTTGATTCAAACATGTTGTGCAACCTCCCGATCAACTCAACCACAATTCCTTCAAAACTTGGATGTTGAACCTCATCTTCTCCCTAAGACTAGTTCAATAGATCCCATCACCAACCATGTCTTGAACTCAAGCAACACCTGCACATGGATAAATAACCAATACTTTCGAGCACAAGTCCTCGGCTTGACTCTCATTAGTTCCGATAACCACAACACCTTACGTGAGGACCTCACATAAGCATGTTGCAAACCATAGAAAAATGATATCAGTCATAACCACCAAAACACACATAAAACTTAGTAAAAGAATACTAAGCAAACTTTCCATAATACAAAAAGCAAGTTCGAAACATTACAAGTTAAAAGCAGAACCACTTCAATCATGCTCCAAACCTTGGCAAAGATAACCAGACCTTGAACCGAAGCTTACCAAAACTAACAAGATCTAGTGCCGAAACTTACCAAAGCTAGCAGGACCAAGCGCCGGAGCTAACCAAAGCTAGTCGAACTTAGCGCTGGAGCTTACCTAAGCTAGTCGGACCTAGAGTCGGAGCTAACCAAAGCTAGTCAGACCTAGACAAAGAAGTTGGACCTAGCCAAAGCAAGTCGTACCTTACGTCAAATCTTGATAAAAAAGTGTTTTAGTAGTATTCAAAACTTTTATCGTCAAAGCCAATGTATTCAGCACAAGCCAATATATTTAGCACACATAAGTCTCACAAACATAATGGTGTGCACTCATGAACTTCAATCGGGGGTTTCAACCAAGGTCGTCAGAGGACTTGCAAAATACCAAGAAACATTTCACAACCACATCAAGTGTGATTCACCAAAAGAAACAAGGTTACCACTAGAACCTTACTCGGCTGCGTCTCAACGATCGTCAGTAGTACCTAATGAAATACGACGAGAAGAGCAATGAACATCATAAGCTTGCTTGAGTAAAGGATAGAGGTGATCCTTGCAAACCTTTTCTTCATTGATAGCTCAATAGAATGGTGGCTAGAACGTCCGGCAAGCAAGGAACAAAGGTGGCAGTAATGGTGGGAGAGGCGACAAATGGAGAGAAGAAAGTGAAGTTCTCGTAGTGGGGGGGGGGGGGGGGTTAAATAGGCATGGTGCATTACAAGAAAATAGCAAACTTATTTACGACGGCTACTAGACGAGACATCGTTAATGGAGTTTTTTACGACCTCTAAATACAACAGTCATAAATAAGTTGCTTACTTACGCTGGTTGATCTAGGCTATCGTAAATAAGCTACTTATTTACAACGGCTCAGGAGACCTTCGTAAATAAGCCCTTTATACGATGGCTTTGTAGCGGGCCATCGTACGTTCCTTGGCCGTCGTACATTTGGGCCTTATAACTGCCCGGAGCCTCCCGCTCTCCTCTCTCTCTCACACACACCCCAGGGGAGGAGGGAAAAGGCCTTTCGGCCACTCAAATGGGGCCTGCTAATATCCAGGCCTCACTTGTCATAATAATTCTCACAGCTACTTATAAATTCAAATTTAAAATAGAAAATGATGCCCAAAAATTACCAAAATTTACAAGCTAATTTGGACATGAGGAACACAATGGTGCCATCAGATTTGCCATTTGACTTCTCTAAATTTGAACAAAAATTATAGTGGCAATTTCCTCTCTTTCTGCACCATAAATTAAATCTGAAAATTAATTTAACCTTGCTGCAATGATTTAAAGAGCAGATTTTACTTAAGCAAAGGTGTGATTTTACATCAATGGCAAGTCAGATGGCACCATTGTGTTCCTCATGCCCAAATTAGCTTACCTGCAATATTTGGTGTTTTTTATATCATTTGCAATTTTAAATTCAATTTACAAAGTTGCTGTGGGGGGTATGTTTGACAAGTGGGTCGACATGTCAGCAGGCCCCACTTGCCAGGCCGGAGGCCATTTCCCTTGCCTCTGCTTGTGCCATGGCAGCAGCTGCATGCGTCCATCTCCTGGTTCACTTGAATGCAAAAATCCAGCTCATAGCTCCCTTTGAAGGCGAGCACACGCCCCCTCCCCCCCCCCCCCCCCCCCCCCTCCCCCCATGGTGAAAACCTCATTTTTCTTCTTCTCTGCTGCACTGCTGCCATTAGCACTGTCTCTTTGCTCCTTGCTCGCCCCGCTGATTGCTTCGTCTTTTAATCCAGCTCGCAACAGAGAAAAGGTTCGCAAGAGATCACTCTTTTAATGGGTTAATCATACTTGAACCTTTGCTCGACCTTATTGTCTTATTCTGCAATTTAAGCCATCGGCCATTAGTGAAGTTGCCACCTCATTCCAGCCATCCGAGTCCTCTTGGTGTGTCGGCTGGGCATCCGCAAGGTTCGCACTAACCTCGTCTACAAATTGCTCAATCTTGTTTCAATCTTCATTGTTTATGCTCGTCGGATTTTTAAGGTTTTGCTCCAGCCTGTTCAATAGAACACTAACCGAGTTTATTAGAAATTCATCATGTGTGATCAACAAGGGTCCATTCCTGTTCAGAGGCATGTCAAGGACTTTCTTGTGCATCACCCGAAGCAAGTTTATTTGAAAATGCCGGTAGGTTTGTGCAGAAGACCAAGTTTTTCCCTTGGCCGTCTAAAGTCTCCATAGCCACCGTCAAGCTCTATGCTCTGGCAATTTCCGGCACCAACATGGTTCCGTTTCAAGTACCCCAAGTTGTGCTGGTGCTGTACAACATCTTGGTGTGCCAGATTAAGCCTTCCCGGCAAAGTTAAACCTTGCCAATGTGCTGCCGGCAGCTGCCATCGTCGTCAATGTATTATGCATCGTTTCCATGCACCGCAATGTTGCCCAGAAGACTCGCCACGACTGGAGGAACGATTTGGTGCAGGAGGCGTCGAGGTTCATCCAGCCCCGGAGAATTTAGCCATGCGGGCGTTGCGAGGTTGAAGATGACTGATGGGTGGGACCCGTTAGTCAGTCTATCAACCACACCCCACGGGATTCTATAAGGCACTGTGATTTTTTGTGGCTGCGCGATATAAATCTGTGGCCCCATGGGCCCCAGCTGTCAGCACTTCAGAATTTCTTTTAGAAAGATAACTCCAGAATATGGTCAAACATTAGAAAATCTTATCTCCTAGTAGGGAACTCCGAAAATTGTCAGACAAATTTGTTGGATTCCTCTTGACTATTACTTTACACTTGAGAAAATGCATGGTATGAAAACTCCCACAAGTTGCTGTATTATTCATTTTTCTTTTTCCTTTGGGAATTATTTCTAGGAGTATTGATCTGTCAAAAATCCGAAACGTGTACTGGATATTCCCCTTATTAACTATGATCCCCAAGAAAATATCAGTCCAGTGAACCTACTAAGTTAGTGTGAAGAACCGCCCAAGTTAAATCAATGTTAGACGCATTAGCTTGCTGTTTATCAATGGCACGCGAGCTACAAATGCGACCAACATAAAATCCAACTCTGGTAGTCCCCCGATATGCTCTTAATCATCCCAGGATCACAGAATATCGGTCCATAACATTGCACACATCACAAGCACACAAATAAATAAAAAATTCAGAAATATTACAGGTTTAAAGTGTGCATACAAGTGGACATAAGTTTCTAAAATTTATACAAAACCAGTGAGAAATATTGCATTGAAGTTTCCTAAGCTTCCAAAGACAATAGGTTTAGATTGGAGACAGCAAAATACACTAGTTTTGCGCAGCGGAAATCGACATTTTAAATGAGCAAAAGCCCATCGGTGCCTGCCCACAACACCACTGGCTATGTCAAGTAAAAATCAGCAAGTTACTCCTCCCCGTCACTGGACTCGGCAGGAAAGAAGTAACCAAACACCATAGGATGCTCACCTGCAAAACATCAATAAAACAAACATGAGTACAAAGGTACTCGCAAGACTTACTTATATGGTATATATAGCCCGACTCCAAGGAGTATGAATATGGCAGTGGCAAGGGTGTAATGCATAGTCAAAGACATATTTGCTAAAAGCAATAATGATTAATGTTATAAGCGTATAAGCATAAAGAAATATACTCATGGGCGACCCACATCTACATCTCAACATGCTGCAGCAAGTAAAATATAGGGAACCATGTGCGAAACAACACACATTTCAGCTCAAAAACAGCAGCCATAAACTTCCACTTCCATTGATTGTGATGTTTCAATAACTACGATGAAGCTCAATGAACACTAGGCTTGATCATGACCCATATCGTGGTGATTCGAACCGATTATACACCCTGCAGTGGAGTCCCAATGTATCCACATGACTTAAGGACCATACAACTCATACGGCCCGCTAAAGCCGCATGCGTAAGGGGGTACTCATGTCAACCTTTCTCACACCCGTTCCCACATGGTTGGACAATCTTCACCACAAGGAGTACTATGGTCCTGCAGACCAATTGTCACTCGTGCGTGTCAAATAAGTAATGAAGTTATGACCCAAACACCGGTACAAAGTAAGATATTCAGCTTGCCATACTATTATTTTTGGCAGTGGTTAGAACGGAAAGTGAGTTCTTAAGACAACGAGAACAACACACGGTCCTTAACTGACCTAACGTGGCTACATCCCAGTCCCCTCTCAGTCTACAAGTTCATCATCTTTCTTATTTTATCTCATGTCCAAGTACACTAAGTCCTAACTCGCGAATAGTGGTGACCTTGCCACCAATTCTACTTCTACCGGTCTAAGCGGGGCTAAGCATGACACATCGCAAATTAAAAACCAAACCAATATATCCCATGACATAATTGAAAAATGATTGGATTTAATCAAGACTCACCATTTACTATACCTAGTGCCCGACAATGCATAGACATTAATACTAAGTTCATTCATCATTTGCATAAAACTAATAGGTTCAAGATGCATAGATGCTTGTCTTCAATCTCCGGAGTATACTCTGCAGGATTAGTGTTCCCACAATAATTCTCCCAAGCTGCACCCGCATCATTCTCCAACGGTTCATTCGCTAAACAAAGAAATATGCATCGTATGAGAATGAGTGCCGTGATGTGATGCAAAATGCAGCTTGTATAAAACTTTGCAGTATGATAGACCATAAATTTATGAAGACAATGCAACAAGAATCACTAAATTTGGACATTCCTAGCTCAGTTTATTAACAAAACATTGCCGCTCTGTCCGAAATCGGGCAAATCGGGTGTATTTGCACCATTATGTGAAACTCGAATTTTTCCAAGGTCTTGTTGACCAAAGGTCATTTTTAATTGATAATGGATGTTAAAATATGATGTTTTGCTCTGGTCCCATCTTGGTTTCAGCTCTAATTAATTAAATATGATTTTTGCAAGTTTCATTAACATAAACAAGATAAATGTGGAAAGGGCGTTTATGATCCTTGGATAAGGCTGAAACTTTGCAGACACACTATTTAACCATAAGCAAGAGTTTTAGCATCGGTTTCATCATTTTATCATTCATATTACTTACATGGGAAAAATAACAATTTTCAACCCATATAAAAAGGATTAAGGTGGTCATCCTACATAATGGAATACCAACAGCATGCAGCAGTCCCCATGATTTATGTGAAATATGACGAGACTCTCAGAAATTTTTTTACCATTTTAGTACTCTTAATTCATTTATTATTATTCTAATCACGCAAAACATTAGAAAATGCATATATTGTAATTTTTACACATGACATGAGCTGCAATAATATCCTACACATCATATGCAGTGGCTGGAACCCACATTCAAGAGCTCAAGGCCATTGGATATGAAATATTAAGTGAAATGCATGAAGAACATAGGAGCAAAAAACTATTTTTCGTGGCAAATCTGTGCTCAAAAAGGGCATGCATGTTATCCATATGCATAGATCTCATGATTAGAGTCCTAACAAAACATGTTTCATATTTTTCGCAGCAATAATCATTTTTCTGCATATTATACAACTTGCATGCAATATTGATGAATGAAAAAAAAATTTCAGAAAACAAACCCAAGAACAAGAGTTTCTTTAACCTTAGATAGCAGAAACAACCATGTGAAGGAGAAGAAGGGTGGAGATTCAGCTGGAGAAAATGAAGAAACACAAGTGAAGCACTGCAGCTTCGTGGAGAAGATGAACAACATGTTGGGTTGCTCAAAGTGCTCAGATTTGAAGCAGCAATATTGTGCTGCATAGGCTTCTTAGGTGTAGAGCAAAACAAGGTGGAGAGAAGAGAGCTCAGCCTGTAGAGCGAAATGAGCAGGAGAGACTAGCTCTAGACAGCATAGACAAGGATTTAAGAGAGGAGCAGCTGGGAGAGAAGCTTCTAGGGCATTGTTTGGCACAGCTGGAACTTGTTACAAAAGCAGCTTGTCTGAAAAGCTGGTAGAAAGCAAATTCTGCTTATATCCTACTTTTAGTTCATTTTGAGAAGCAGCTGAACAAATAAGCTGTTACAGAAGCTTACTGTTTGGCACACTCTTAGCTTATATTTATGAAGAAACTGCAGCAGAAGTGCCAAACAGGGCCTAGGTACTCACGCCCAGCAGCTGCTGCTGCCACAGTTGTCAACCAATGCAGGAAAAAGGCAAGAAGGACAAGAGGATGAAAGGTGGGCCTGATTTTCTTTATGTTTCTAAAAATTTATCTACACTACTTCTGCATTTCTCCAATAACCAAAGTTTTGCTCTTACGAAAATTACGTAAATTTTTGTCGGCCTAGACAAGGTAACAGTAAACAACTTTTGTTATTGTGTCTTCTTCAGATTCTCGATGGAATTGAAAATAAAAATCTGGAAAGACGGATAGCTTTGAAATTTTGCTGGATTTTTATATATTGTAAATTTCTCTATAAAATCTTGGGAAAATCACTAAAATTCTCTTTCATGATGTGGAATACAAAAAAAATTGTTAGGTTACACTTTTGTGGAAATAATTTGGGTTTCTATAAGACTTGATATGTCAAATACTTTACTATGAATCTGAATTTGAACTCCATCTATTGCTGATTTCAAAATTCATATTGACGCCATTTTATTCTAAGATTGAGCTGCTGAATAATTTGACAAATTGGGGGTATGACAGTTAGCTCAATTAATGGATTTTTCCTTAGGTTTGTGAAAATGACAGAAAATAACAGAAATATTTTTTTTTTTGAAAATAGTTTGGACTTATAAAATCGATTGTGGCCTGTAGAAAGCTTAGAAAATTATGAGGTCAATTTTGTTGAACTCCTTATGACCAGCCTAACTATTCATCATTTTTTAAAGTATGAAAAAGCATATTTAATTCTCTGCTAACTTGTTTATCACAAAACTTTAAGGAATTATTATGGTGAGATCCTTCAGTAGAAAAATCTGAAATTTTTATCATAATTCCCGAATGAACTTTGGAACCTACTATAAAAATACCAACTACGGTAGGCTCTATCTTCATACAAAACATATTCTGTTGTTACTTATATCACATAAATAAGGATTTATCAAATCTGTGTTTCATACATATCGATAGCAAACTCCGCCTATGTTGTAATGACATAGCCGGTCCCAAGCCCGGATAAAGTAGGAGAGGTTGTGATAGGCTTGGCGAGCCAGCAACTGAATTTAGCCACTCTCATGGAAATGAAACCCATTGGAAATTCGTTGGGGCGTAACCCTCTTAGCGACGCGCCATACCAGAACCCGGGTATGGTGTTAAGTGGGCGAGGGCCGGGTCGCCACCACCTTAGTGGCGCGCCATATCAGAACCCGGATGTGGTGTTAAATGGAAGAGGGCCGGATCTCCACCACCTTAGTCGCTCACTACATCATCACACGGATGTAGTGTTAAGTGAGCAAGAGTCTTTGCATCTTCCTCGACGGATGTGAAGGGTAAGGAAGCTAGCCGAGGAAACGAGGTTTTGGGTGGGTAGTTGGAATGTAGGATCCTTGACGGGAAAGCTACAAGAGTTAGTGGACATTGCAATTAGGAGGCGTGTAAATATCCTTTGTGTACAAGAGACTAGATGGGCAGGTCAAAAGGCGAGAGAGGTTGAGAATACTGGTTTCAAGCTTTTGGTATTCTAGCTCAACTAGAACTAGGAATGGCGTAGGCATCCTAATAGATAAGAGCCTCAAGGATGGAGTAGTGGATGTTTGTAGACAAGGGGATAGGATCATCCTAGTCAAGGTAGTTGTGGGGGATCTTATCTTGAATGTCATTAGTGCTTATGCCCCACAAGTTGGGCTCAGCATGAGCATTAAGAGACAATTTTTGGAGGACTTGGAGGATATGGTTAGTAGTGTACCGGTAACCAAGAATCTCTTCATAGGAGGATATCTCAATGGTCATGTAGGTACAACTAACGTAGGTTTTGAGGGGGTACACGGAGGTTTTGGGTGTGGCGATAGAAACCAGGAGAGTAAGGATATCCTAGACTTTGACATTGTCTATGACCTATTGGTAGCTAAAACCCTCTTTAAGAAGAGGCCATCTCACTTAGTGACCTTTACTAGTGCCCAACATTCTAGTCAAATCGACTATATCCTCACCAGGAGAAGGGAGAGAGGGGCATGTTTAGATTGTATGGTGATTCCTGGGGAATGTGTTGTTCCACAACATAAACTTGTGGTAGTCGACTTTCGTTTCCACGTGCTTGTGTTACGAGACAAAGGTGTTAAAACCGCAAGAACAAAGTGGTGCAAGTTGAAGGATGAAGCGCAACAATCATTCACAAGGAGGATGATCGCAGAAGGACCTTGGAACGAAGAGGAAGATGCGGATAGTATGTGGGTGAAGATGTCAACGTACATTAGGAAAGCATCTAAGGAGATGCTTGGGTGGACAAAAGGTAAGAAACTTGTAGATAAAGACACTTGGTGGTGGAATAAAGATGTACAAAAAGCTATTAAGGAGAAGAAGGAGTCTTATAAGAGCTGGCATCATGAGAGAAGCGCAAGTAACATGGCGAAGTATAAAGAGGCTAAGAAAAATGCAAGGCGTGTTGTGAGTAAAGTGAAAGTGCATCTAGGAATCCCTTGTGGGTTTGGATGATTTATGACAAGCAAATGAGATCCTAACCACTTTGTTGAGATGAGCACATGTTTTAATGTGAAAATAAGCAAAGTGCCAAAAAGAAGGGAGAATGAGGAGCAATGTGGAGAAGAGCTCAAGGAACAAGTGTATTAGATCATTGTGTGTTGAGTGTGTTAAGGAAACACACCCCAAGAGCTCAAACACAAATAAACACACACATTGCACAAATTTATACAGGACCGGACTAGTCCGATTGACACCAGACTAGTCCGATATCTCTATGGCTAGAATCGGACTAGTCCTCCCCAGTGCGGACTAGTCCTCAAAACTATTCACAAGCTGCACAAAATTGGACAAGTCCGATCACACAATGGACTAGTCCGATATCATTCTGATCTAAATCGGACAAGTCCTATATTGGCACGGACTAGTCCGAACACCCTTTGACCTAAATCGGACAAGTCCTCCAAGTGCGGACTTTTCACCCAATTCACTTAGGTTTTCACTGATCCAGACCAGTCTGATGATTATCGGACTAGTCCAAAGATTTCCAGAAGCAAAATCGGACAAGTCCGCTCCTAGACACACTAGTTCGATATTTCAGGACACTTAGGGTTTGCTACACACAGCACACCGGCCTAGTCCGGTGTCCACCACGGACTAGTCTGATCTTCCTAAACCCTAACTGTCACTTTTAGAAACCCCATATAAATATATGTGCATGGCCCAACTTTAATAACTCTCTCGAGCCCCTGCACCATCACACCTCCCAAGAGCCTCAAAAACACATCTCTCCACGAAATCAAAAGCCACAAAGATCAATCCCTTGAGGATACACTTTGGAACATTGGAGAGACACGATTCATCACTCATTGAGCTCTTGGTTTGATTCCCTAACATACTCCTGTGATTTTCATTGTAATCTTTTGAGTGTGTTCTTGCTGGAGTTTTCATTGTAATCTAGGGGAGCCCTCAACGTGTGAGAAGGCCCCTTGAATTTGGTTATTTACACTTTGTGATAAGAGAAGAGGATTGGCCTTCGTGGCGATCCAACGAGGATAGGGTTGGAGAAGACCCGATCCTTGTGTGGACTCCTCAATGTGGATGTAGGTTGCCTCTATGGGAACCGAACCACGAGATAAATTGCTTGTGTTCTTACTTTGTGTTCATTGTTCTTATACATCATATCAGACTAGGATTTCAATCAATCTTGCCTACTTTACGTTGAAACATTAAACATAAGATTGACTTGTGGTATACCCTAGTTCATAATTGTGTAACACTTCAATTAACTGTATATTTCCGCTGCATACATCTTAGAATCAAATTAATCGATCAAACTTGATTAACCTAGTTGGTACACATCGAACTAGTCCGCACTTGATCAGACTAGTCTGATATCTCGAGTTTTGATCTGGTTGTTAAGTTTTGCAGGTTCCGACAAAATTCAAAAAGGCCTATTCACCCCCCACCCTCTATGCCACATTCAATTGGTATCAGAGCGGGTTCTTCAAGAAGGAGACTAATCGCTCGAAGAGATCATGTCGGACATGAAAGACGTGCACAAGAGCAACAACCAAGAGAAGGTTGCTGAAGATAAGAACCAAAAATTGGAGAAGCTCCTCGAAGCCATTCAAGACTTCGAGGATGAAGATGAGGAGACGCCGGAACTCATGGCGGTCCCGAGGAAGAAAACCCTTTCCAAGGGAAAGGTGAAAATTGAAGATGAAAAGAAGAGGGGAGTAGTCACACCGACTACTCCCAATATCCTTTCAACTATGATCGTCTTAATTCTAGCAATAATCATTATTTGTCTATCCCTCTAGGAAAAGCCCCACACTTCGATGGAAGTGATTACTCAGTGTGGAGGCAAAATATGAAAATTCATCTAATTTCTCTCAATCCAAGTTTATGGCATATTGTGTGTAGAGGGATAGATATCCCGGATGATGATGAAGAGCTTACACCAGGCCAAGAGAAGGCAATTCATCGAAATGCCCAAGCCGCGGCAGTCATTACCTCTTCGCTCAGTCAGGATGAGTTCACCAAGGTGGATGGACTCGAGATTGCAAAGGAGATCTGGGACACATTGCAAACTGCACATGAAGGTGATCGTCATGTGCGTGAAGCGAAGATCGAAATGATCGAGGGAGAATTGGGAAGATTCACAATCGAAGAAGATGAGTCGCCTCAAGATATGCACAACTGACTTAAGATGCTCATCAACAAGGTTCGATCGTATGGAAGCAAGAAGTGGAACGACCACGAGGTAGTGAAGCTCATCCTTAGAGCCTTCATGCCTCGCAACATCACCTTATGCTCCATGATTAGAGAAAGCCCAGGATACAAGAGAATGACTCCGGATGAGCTACTTGGAAAAATCATCAATTTCGAGATAATGGAAAAGCAAGCCAAGCATGTCAAGGAAATTGTCGACCTTAACTCGGCAAAGAAGAAAGGGGTTGCTTTGAAGTCAACCCTCAAGCCTTTATCTAAAGAATCACGAGAAGCTCAATTAGAAGATGACGGGGACGATGAGAGCAGTGACTTAGATGAAGATGACATGATACTATTTATGAAGAAATTCAAGAGATGATGAAGAAGAGGCAAGGCGCTAAATCAAGTGAAGGAAAATACAAGGAAAGAACAAAGCCAAAGTTGAGGCGGGCATGCTATAATTGTGGTGAGTATAGCCACTTTATAGTTGATTGCCCATATGAAGAGAACAAGAAGAAGACCAAAGAAGCCAAGCCTCAACCCAAGAAATTCTTCAAGAAGAAGAAACAAGCCGAACAAGCGCACATAGGGAAAGAGTGGGACTCAAATGATGAGTCCTCATCATCAGAAGAAGAAGAGATGGCTAGCGTAGCCATCGAGAAGACATCCAAGAAGTCTACTCTCTTCCCTACACTCGGCGCATGGAAGGGTAACGACACTTGCCTCATGGCAAAGGAAGGTAAATGCAAGGTAACGACAAAACCCTCTTCCATACATTCTTATTCTAGTGATAGTGAAATTGCTAGCGATAATGAAGACATGCTCATTGGACTAGATAAGAAAACTACCACAAAAATGAAATTTTTACTTGATCAACTTGTTGAGAAGGAGAGGTTGATACATCGTCAAGAAGACATGATTATCTCCAAAAATGAGGAATATGTCGAACTTGACAAGCTTCTAGAACTTGAAAAGAAGCGAAGCAAGTCACTAGAGCTTGAATTGGCTTCAAGTATGAAAACTTGCTTGGAGTTAAGCGATTCAAATGCTGCAATCAAGGAAGAACTTGATAACCTAATCAAGGTTAACGAGATCCTTGAGGTGCAAGTTGAGTCACTCAAGCAAGGTGACCCTTCATCCTCTTCAAGCTCACCTTCTCAACACATTAAAACTGAAGTTGCTTCTACTTGTACATGTGGTAAAGTTGACAACAGTTTGAAAGACAAGTCAACCTCCATCAAGCACAAGCATCCTGCACAAAATGGCATACTTGACAAGGAGAAGATCAAATATGCACGTAGTGCATACTTGGTCACAAGACCTCCGAATGTCAAATATGGCATTGGTTACTCTTATTGTGAAAAGCAACAAGCTAAAATCCATAAGAATAACAAGGAGAGCAATGTCTTTGTAAAGGGAAGACTCTCTCAAACTGGAAAATCCAAAATCAATGAACCCAACACGCATGATCACCGGACTAGTCCGGTCGGGATCCAGACAAGTCCGGTCTCCCAGACTAGTCCTATGTTTAAACAACAACAATTGCTATTTAGAACTTTCAATGCATCTTATGTCTTAATGAGAAGTAATTATGGAAAAGTTTATGCTCATTATGTTGAGCCACGCCATGAGAACACCAAGTCTCATGTGTGGGTGCCCAAATCCTTTGTGACTAACCTAAAAGGACCCAAGCAAGCTTGGGTACCTAAAACCAAGGCATAATTTGATTTTGCAGGCCTACTCCTCCGGTGGATCCAAATGGGTGCTAGACAGTGGCTGCGCCAACCATATGACCAGAGAAAGAAGGATGTTCGTTGAATATGAAGCAAATGAGGATCCAAGCGAGGGCATCTATTTTGGAGAAATAGTCAAGGAAATGTGCTCGGTACTGGTAAAATTTCCATATCACCACAACACACTCTTTCTCATGTATTACATGTTGATTCCTTAGATTATAACCTGTTGTCCATATCTCAATTATGTGACAAAGGTTATAATTGCTTGTTCACTAATGATGGTGTGACCGTCTCTAGGAGGAGTGATGGTTCCATTGCATTCAATGGTATGTTATAGGGAAAGCTTTATCTTGTTGACTTCAACAAGGATAAAGTCGAACTTGACACATGCTTGATTGCAAAGACCAACATGGGTTGGCTGTGGCATAGACGGCTAGCGCATGTTGGTATGAGGAATCTTCAAAAACTCCTCAAGGGCGATCACATCCGAGGTTTGACGGATGTTGTTTTTGAGAAAGACAGGCCTTGTAGCATGTGCCAAGCCGAGAAGCAAGTTGAAGCACCTCATCCCGTGAAGAATGTCATGACTACAACAAGACCGCTCGAGCTACTTCACATGGACTTATTTGGTCCAATCGCCTACATAAGCATCGACAATAACAAATATGGTTTAGTAGTTGTTGATGACTTTTCTCGCTTCACTTGGGTTTTCTTTTTACATGATAACTCAGAGACACAAGGAATACTCAAGAAGTTCTTCAAGCGAGCTCAAAATAAATTCTCATTGACAATCAAGAACATTCGAAGTGACAACGGCACGAAGTTCAAGAACACACAAGTGGAGGAGTACCTAGATGAAGAAGGCATAAAGCACGAGTTTTCAGCTCCTTACTCCCCTCAACAAAATGGAGTTGCCGAAAGGAAGAACCAAACCCTCATAGAGATGGCGAGAACAATGCTCGATGAGTACAAGACCTCGGATTGATTTTGGGCGGAAGCGGTCAACACTGCTTGCCACGCCATAAACCGACTTTAACTTCATCGACTACTAAAGCAGACATCCTATGAGCTACTCATCGGTAACAAGCCTAACATTTCATATGTTTGAGTTTTTGGTTCCAAATGTTATATTTTGGACAAGAAGCCTAGGACTTCAAAATTCGCTTCGAAGTCCGATGAAGGTTTCTTGCTTGGTTATGATTCGAACACTTACGCCTATCGTGTCTACAACAAGACCTCTGAACTTGTTGAAGTAGCACGTGACGTAGTGTTCGATGAAACTAATGGCTCCCAAGAGAAGCAAGTTGATCCATGTGTGCTAGATAAAGAAGAAGCTCCTTGTCAAGCATTGAGAAGAATGGCGTTAGGTGAAATTCAACCACAAGAGCCACGTCTACATATGCATGAGGAAAACGAACCACAAGAGGAGACTAATGATCAAGGGGGAGCTTCCATACAAGATCAACCTCACGAAAGTGAAGATGATCAACAAGTCAACAAGGGCAACCATTTAGGGGGAGAAGAAGATGATCGTGAAGATTCAAGACAGCAAGTACCACACCCAAGAGTACTCTAATGCGTCCAAAGGGATCACCCAATCGACAACATCATCGGTGATATCCAAAAGGGAGTAACTACTAGATCTCGCATAGCTAATTTTTGTGAGCATGACTTGTTTGTGTCCTTTTTGGAACCACATAGGGTTGAGGATGAATTGAAGGATCCGGATTGGGTAGTGGCCATGCAAGAAGAACTCAACAATTTCAAAAGGAACGAGGTGTTGGAACTAGTCGAAAGACCCAAATCCAACGTCGTCGGCACCAAATGGGTCTTCCACAACAAAAAAGACAAACACGGGGTGGTGATGAGGAACAAGGCAGAAGTTGTGGCCAAAGAGTATTCAAAAGTAGAAGGTTTGGATTTTGATGAAACCTTTGCTCCCGTTGCTAGATTTGAGTCCATTAGAATATTACTTGCATATGCTACTCACCATGATTTCAAGCTCTATCAAATGGATGTGAAAAGTGCCTTCCTCAACGGACCAATCAAGGAGGAGGTGTATGTGGAGCAACCCCACGGGTTTGAAGATGAATAGTTCCCCGACCACGTATTTAAATTGTGTAAGTCTCTCTACGGCCTCAAACAAGCTCCTAGAGCTTGGGATGAGTGTCTTAGAGACTTCTTAATTGAAAATAGCTTTAAGATTGGTAAGGTAGATTATACATTGTTTACAAAGAATTTGACCGTGATCTTTTTGTTTGTCAAATTTATGTTGATGACATAATCTTTGGTTCAACTAACAAATCTTTTTGTGAGGAATTTAGTAGAATTATGACAGATAGATTTGAGATGTCTATGATGGTAGAGCTAAAGTACTTCTTGGGATTCCAAGTGAGGCAACAAAAAGAAAGGGACGTTCATAAGCCAAACGAAGTACACTCAAGACATACTCAAGAAGTTTGGAATGGACAAGGCAAATCCCATAAAGACTCCAATGGCAACGAATGGTCACTTGGATCTCAATGAAGATGGACCTAGCGTCGACCAAAAGGTATAACGCCTATGATTGGATCTCTACTCTATTTGTGTGCATCTAGGCCGGACATTATGTTGAGTGTATGTTTGTGTGCAAGATTTCAAGCCAATCCTAAGGAGTGTCACTTGACAACCATAAAAAGGATCTTGAGATATTTAGTTCATACACCCAACCTTGGTCTTTGGTATCCAAAAGGCTCCAAATTCAATCTCATTGGCTACTCCGATGCGGATTATGCTAGATGCAAAGTAGATAGAAAAAGTACCTCCGGTACATGCCAATTCCTAGGTAGATCCCTAGTTTCTTGGTCCTCCAAGAAACAAAACTCCATTGCCTTATCCGCAGCCGAAGCGAAGTATGTTGCAGCCGGGAGATGTTGTCCACAACTCCTTTGGACGCGACAAACTCTAAGAGATTACGGTTACAATATGAACTGTATCCCACTCATTTGTGATAATGAGAGTGCCATTAAAATTGCCCATAATCCAGTTGAGCACTCTAGAACCAAACACATAGACATCCGACATCACTTCTTGAGAGACCACTCCATGAAAGGAGATATAGTCATTTCCCATGTCAACACCGAAAAGCAATTAGCCGACATATTCACCAAGCCACTTGATGAAAAACGTTTTTGCGAGCTTCGAAATGAACTAAATATAATTGATGCTCGGAATGTGGCTTGAAATTTTGCATACCTGTATGAATTCTCCAAAATATGTTGACTGGATTATGAAAATCATCTCTCTCAATTTTCTCCAAAAAACTATGTCAATTACTAGATCTTGGTGACTTATGGTCATTGCTTGATTGTTGTATGCTTATTGATCATATTCATCAAGATTATTTGATTTGATTTGCCTCCCTATTTTCTAAATATGTACCTTCAAATATATATGAATGGGCTAAGAAATTCTTCTCTGGTGACCATGGACTAGTCCGTGGTTACCCGGACTAGTCCACCCATGCAGACTAGTCCGCAGAGCGCCGGTTAGGCGAGACTAGTCCGGTAGACCACGGACTAGTCCGATATAGCCTCTGGAAAAGTTCGAACTAGTCCAATCTTTTTAGGACTTGTCCAATTTTTCGTGTCCATAAACCTAGCCGCCGCCAAATCCTAATTTCCTCACCTCCACACTTGCCTCAAGCTTCCTCTCTCCACGCTCAAGTTCCCTAAGACGATTTTGCATCTCCTCCGTCAAAAAGCTCCACATTTGGGTGGAAATCAAGCTTCCTCGCCCGGGGATTGAAGTTCGCAGACTTGTCCTTCCTTCAACACCCTCCTCTTCGAGATTCAAGCGATTTCTTCGGTATTTTTCCACCAAACCCTAGAAATCTCTATTTTCTTCATTATTGATCGAATAGCCTAGCATCTCCCACTATATACGTGCTTCCTTGATGCATTACATTTATGCTAAGCTAGTTGTGCATTAGGAATCACCATTTGTCTTGTTGCTTAGTTTTTTGAGGATGAATACTGGACTAGTCTGGTCCATGCACGGACAAGTTCGGTCGTCCGGACTAGTCTGTGTCTATACACCGGACTTGTCCGATTTTTCTGAACTCAAACCTAACCTTTCAATTCCTCAATGCAATTCCTTGTTATTCTTTCTCACCCATACCTTGTATAATCCATTCTCAGGGCATGTCAAACTCTCACGACCAAGTTTCCGACTTCGAAGCCGAAATGGAACAAGAAGCCCCGCTTCGGTCCTCGACGGACCAAAGCAAGAAGCGACCTTCCGAGCCAGCCCCATCTCCTCCTCAGTATCAAAAGAAGGTGGCTCGACGAAAGGTGCCTGCTTTTAGGGCCTCCGCCGGTGGTCGCCCTAGCTCGGCGAGTGCTCGCCTAGCAAAAGGAAAAGACAAGGGGATCGCGACGGGCCCGCTAAAGATGTCAGCCCCGAAGCAAGGGGCTCGGGATCCCGCAGAAGAAAGGTTCAATGGGAAGGGAAGTGACTCAACGGCTAAGTTCGCAATGTTGATTGCTACAGCCGTTCGAAGCAAGCTGTCGATGGCATATTTTGGAGCAATTTCCATGCAGATTTCTACAAGTCTGTGTACCTCCCCATGAAGACACCTGTAGTGTGCAGCCAATGGATTGATTGGGCACAATTTGAGAAAAAGGGCTGCTCACCGTTTGTTGAAGTGGTGGAGGAAGTTGAGAGGCATGGCCTGAAGGATCTCTTCGCCTTCAGGAACAATTGGAATGATGAGGTCATCGCGCAATTCTTTGCGACTTGCCATTTCTGAAGTGATGATGAAGAGTGTTACTTGGATGACTCACGGATCCAAGTACAGTATAACTTATGAAGACTTTGCAAGCCTGCTACACCTTGACACCTCAAGCCATGACAACTTGGTCATCCACAACATAGGTGTCATTGAGAAGGATAAGATGAAATTCATCTATGAGCCCAACTCCAAGTTCAACCCTCCCTCCACAAAGAACATGAAGCCTTTCTTTGTGGTCTTGAACAGAGTCTTGAGGAAGACAATTGACCCCAAGGATGGGGATGTTGGCAGTGTGCAGGGCTATCTCCGGACCCTGATGAGGGTCATAAGCAAGGACCACAAGTTTGATGTGGCTGACTATATCTAGAACGATATGGTCAACATCTCTTGCACACCCAACAGGTCATGTGGCTATGCTACGTATCTTATGTTCATGTTTGAGAAGGTCACTGGCATTGAATTTGTCAAAGATGTGGAGCACCTTCCTTTGAGACCCCAGATGCCTCAAAAGCCAAGCATTCATGCTACTCCATCTCCAACCTCCAGTCCTGAGGCTCCGGCAAGAGCAAGTGGAGATGCTAGGGCTGCTCCTGCCACAAGGTCAGCTCCTCAAAAGGGATCTGTGAGTGGCATTTTCAAGTACTTGGCTGCTATCTTTGCTTCCTGCAGAAAGGCCGAGGTGAAGGCCCACAAGCTTAGCAAGAGAAGAAAGGAAGACATGAAGTATGTCAAGGCAAATGTGAAGCAGATTTGCCAAAAACTGTTGATCGAGCCCATTGGATCTGCAGTAATATCTGATTATTCTGACTCTGACTACACCGAGCTCGGGCCCTTGACCCCCTCCGAGCTTGCCTACTTTGGCATTGGGGGCTCGAGTGGCTCCGCACCTCCTCCTCCTCATCAGCTCGAAGACGAAGATGAATACGATGAGAGGACCGACAACGAGGCTTGAAGACTTTAGGTCCCTCCTCTTCTTCTTTTTGGTGTCTTGATGCCAAAGGGGGAGAGATTAAGGGGGAGTATTAAGTCTTAGGTCTTAAGCTGTAGAATGCGAGGAGAGAGCTTCTTTTGTGCTTTTTGTCTATTTTGTCGGTTGTAAAACTTTTAATATGCTCTTATGTTACTTAATGGTCCTGTGATGCAATGTTTTGAACTACATGTCAAGTAATTGATGAAATCTGTCATTTTGCTCCTAGAATGACATATATGCTTGTTGTTGGTATGTTAATATCAATTATGTCATTCTCTTCATGATTATAGTTTCAATGCACTTAGTTATGCATCCCACCATAAAGAATGCACATTTGGATAATGTTTTCATTGCTTGATGTATTTTAAACTCATATGTGCATACTTTATGAAAATCTCAACTTTTTATCACATTTTGTGAAATCTCAATTGGTTGTCATCAATCATCAAAAAGGGGGAGATTAAAAGTGCATCTAGGAATCCCTTGTGGGTTTTGGATGATTTATGACAAGCAAATGAGATCATAACCACTTTGTTAAGATGAGCACAGATTTTAATGTGAAAATAAGTGCCAAAAAAAGGGAGAATGAGGGGCAATGTGGATAAGAGCTCAAGGAACAAGTGTAGTAGATCATTGTGTGTGGAGTGTGTTAAGGAAACACACCCCAAGAGCTCAAACACAAATAAACACACACATTGCACAAATTTATACAGGACTGGACTAGTCTGATTGACACCGGACTAGTCTGATATCTCTCTGACTAGAATCGGTCTGGTCCTCCTCAGTGCGGACTAGTCCTCAAAGCACTTCACAAGCTACAAAATTGGACAAGTCCGATCACACAACGGACTAGTTCGATATTATTCTGATCTAAAACGAACAAGTACGATATTGGCACGGACTAGTCCGAAAACCCTCTGACCTAAATCGGACAAGTCCTCCATGTGCGGACTTGTCACCCAATTCACTTAGGGTTTCACTGATCCGGACAAGTTGATGATTATCGGACTAGTCCGAAGATTTCTAGAAGCGAAATCAGACAAGTCCACTCGTAGCCAGACTGGTCCGATATTTCGGGACACTTAGGGTTTGCTACACACAGCACACCGGACTAGTCCGGTGTCCACCACGGACTAGTCCGATCTTCCTAAACCCTAACGGTCACTTTTAGAAACCCCATATAAATGGATGTGCACGGCCCAACTTTAATAACTCTCTCGACCCCTTGCGCTGTCACACCTCCCAAGAGCCTCAAAAACACATTTGTCCATGAAATCAAAAGCCACAAAGATCAATCCCTTGAGGATACACTTTGGAACATTGGAGAGACACGATTCATCACTCATTGAGCTCTTGGTCTGATTCCCTAACACACTCCTGTGATTTTCATTGTAATCTTTTGAGTGTGTTCTTGGTGGAGTTTTCGTTGTAATCTAGGGGAGCCCTCAATGTGTGAGAAGGCCCCTTAAATTTGGTTATTTACCCTTTGTGATAAGAGAAGAGGATTGGCCTTCGTGGCGATCCGACGAGGGTAGGGTTGGAGAAGACCCGATCCTTGTGTGGACTCCTCAACGTGGATGTAGGTTGCCTCTGTGGGAACCGAACCACAGGATAAATTGCTTGTGTTCTTACATTGTGTTCATTGTTATTATACATCATATCAAACTTGGATTTCAATCAATCTTGCCTACTTTACGTTGAAACATTAAACATAAGATTGACTTGTGGTATACCCTAGTTCATAATCGTGTAACACTTCAATTAACTGTATATTTCCGCTGCATACATCGTGGAATCAAATTAATCAATGAAACTTGATTAACCTAGTCGGTAAACATCGGACTAGTCCGCACTTGACCGGACTAGTCCGATATCTCGAGTTTTGATCTGGTTGTTAAGTGTTGCAGGTTTCGACAAAATTCAAAAAGGCCTATTCACCCCCCCTCTAGGACACATTCATAAAGCAATGGGGCAGGCCTATGATGCGCCATATGAGAGGCTAGGGACAAAAGAAGGTGAAAAGGATACATACAAGATGGCGAAACTTCGCGAGAGAAAGGTTAGAGATCTCAACCAAGTCAAATGCATTAAGGATGAGGCATATCAAATTCTATTGAAGGATGAAGAAATTAGGAACAGATGGCGGGAGTAATTTAATGGACTATTCAATGATGGGAATGAGAGTATTAGGTTCGAGTTGGATGACTCATTTGATGACACAAACATACGATTCATGCGGAGGATATAATAGTCTGAGGTTAGAGAGGCCTTAAAAAGGATGAAAGGAGGAAAGGCCCTCGGCCCCGATGATGTCCCCATTGAGGTGAGATGTCTGGGGGATGTGGCAACAGTATGGCTCACTAAACTATCCAACAGCATTTTTCAGTCAAACAAAATGCCCGGAGAGTGGCGGAAAAGTATTTTTAGTACCCATCTTCAAAAATAAAGGAGATGTTCAAAGTTGTACTAATTACCGAGGAATTAATCTCATGAGTCATACTATGAAGCTCTGGGAGATAGTGATTGAACACCGCTTGAGGAAAGTGACCAATGTCACTAAAAACCAGTTTGGTTTTATGTCTGGAAGGTCCACTATGGAGGCAATTTTCTTAGTCCATTAGCTTATGGAGAGGTATAGGGAGCAAAAGAAGGATCTACATATGGTGTTCATTGACTTAGAGAAGGCATACGATAAGGTACCAAGACTGGTCATGTGGTGGGCACTAGAGAAACACAAAGTCCCAACAAGGTACATTAACCTTATCAAGGATATGTATGATAATGTGGTGACAAGTGTGCGCATAGAGATAGTGAGACCGACACTTTTCCTATCACAATAGGGCTACACCAAGGATGAGCCTTAAGTCCTTACGTCTTTTCCTTAGTGATGGATGAGGTGTCGAAGGATATACAAGGGGATATCCCTTGGTGTATGATCTTTGCTAAAGATGTGGTGTTGGTAGATGAAACTAGGGATGGTGTTGATAGAAAATTGGAGCTATGGAGGCAGACCTTAGAGTCTAAGGGGTTTAGACATAGTAGAACCAAGACCGAGTATATGAGATGCGACTTTAGTGATGTCGGGTGCGAGGATAGAAATGTTAGTTTACAAGGACAAGTAGTACCTAGGAGGGACACATTTCGATATTTAGGATCAATGTTACAAAGAAATGGTGATATTGACAAAGATGTTTGCCACAGGATCAAGATCGGGTGGATGAAGTGGCGACAAGCATCTGGAATCTTATGTGATAAGAAAGTTCCACAAAAATTGAAAGGAAAATTCTATAGGACGGTGATCAGACCAGCAAAGCTGTATGGAGCAGAATGTTGGCCAACTAAAAGGCAATATGTCCAACAAATGAATGTTGCGGAGATGCACATGCTACGGTGGATTTGCGGTCACAAAAGAAGAGACAAAATTAGGAATGAGGTGATACATGATAGGGTAGGGTTGGCACCGATTGAGGAGAAGCTAGCCCAACATCGCCTCCGGTGGTTTGGGCATATCCAGTGGAGACCTCCAGAAGCACCGATTAACAATGGGATTATAAAGAGTAGAGAAAATTTTAGGCGGGGTAGAGGTCGACCAAGATTGACATAGCAGGAGGCGGTGAAACGAGACTTAAAGGAGTGGGACATACCTAGAGATTTGGCTCATGATAGGGCTGCATAGAAATTAGCAATTCATGTGCCAGAATCTTAGTTTATTCGTATTTTGTTACTCTTATCTTCTTTCTTATTAACCCATTTCTAAGATAAATAAAATGTAGAATCTTATTTTATTTGTATTTATTATTATTATATTTTATTATTATTATTATTATTTTTACTTTCATCTAATTTTCTATTACTTTTCTTCAAAATTGTTGGGTTTCATTTCTAGCCGACCCCAACTTGTTTGGGACAAAGGCTTGGTTATTGTTGTTGTTGTTGTATATATCAATAGCAAATAATTCTCAAGGAGACCCCGAAGCCGACTGACTGCTTACCTTCAAAATCTGAATTTGACTTAGAACAGCAGCAAGGCAAGCCCCCGTTTGTATTTAAGATTTTTTACAAGTTTTTCCTTCATAATTATTATGTTGAATAAGAATGATTTATGCATTAGTCTACAGTTGTATGAAACTCCACATCCATAACTAAAGAATCCCTGGAGTATATGGGTAGAATAGGATTTCCCATTCTAATAATGCTATTCTAATGTTGTAGGCATAGATTCTTTGGTTTAACTCGGGTACACAATTTCTACTCATGAACATTGGAAAATGGGATCAGTTGGGAGGGTTTGGAATTGGTTCACTTTAATGGAAAATGAGACCGAGAAAGTTGGTGGGAAGCAGCAGAGCGAAGATCTGTATGCATAGTCCTCCCGCCTGTGTTGATTAAGGACCGTACCGTGAGCGGCCCTGCTGGACAAGTTTTAACTTGTACCGGATGCATACTGGCTATATAAGACCCAAGAAATCGTTGTATCTTGTTAACGTGGGTGTCGAGGTAATCCCCATCTTCTTACACCACTTGCCGACAAGCGAGTATGGGCTACTATGCTACCGGCGCTTACCGTGTAGTAGAGCTTATATATCCGGGATGGTGGGACATGTTCGACATTTGTGTGTCTTGAGAAAGGTTTTCATATACTACGTTAACGGGATTGGACCGTATGCCCATCCTAGATGGGCGTATGTGATGTGCAAGCCGGGTGTTATTGATTCGAATTACTGTCGCACGCTGTAGTGAGCATACATGTTCACTGAGTTGTGATGTAGTAAATAACTTGTAATTTTGATTAAACATGCTTTATTAAAATATTGATATTTAAACTTGTATGGACTAGAATTAGTGCAAACTAAAGTTATGTTTCGTAAAGGTTGACTTAATTGATGCTAAAGGTTATACTAAGGATCTATTGCTAGAACGAGGTTCCTTTAAGTTCGGTCTTACAGTTCCTGCATGCAGTTGTTTTGTAAAGTGACGATCAAGTCATGCTGAGCATAAGCTCATGATTTGTTGGTCCACTTTTTGGTAGCTATGGTTGCATATGGTAACATTAATGAGCAAGGTGATCCGAGTGGGATATCACACAGTGAGGTGTGTGAAGCTCACGAGAAGCCCTGCATGTTGCTGTAAACTTGATGTGCTGCTAGTGTGAAGCATCCGCGGGCTGGATAGCTTCACAGTTGCTTAATCTTTGATTGTAGGGTGTGAGATGCTTATCTATTTCTGTTGCGTGTACTGATGTACATTAATTTGTAAATGTGACAATACTATGTAATAACAACATACGTATTGTATTTGAGTTCTTTTTTTTTGTGATGTATTGTTTTGTGTTGCACCGTACGGCACCATCTAATGTGATTCATTGAATGTTAAGAGCCCGATCCACATGACTTCTACACTAGAAGTTAGCAGAATGCTCCATCCACCCACTCCACCAAAAAATACATCATGTAAAATATTGTTATGATTCTCTCGAAAATTCCCGAGAGAGAAGAAGACATAGCTATAAAAAAGAGAGAAAAGAAAAAAGAGAATAGAAGCATGCTCTCTGAAAAATGAGCATGAGAAAAAAAAAGAGAAGAGACATGACGTTGCCATTCCACATCCTATCCAAAAGAGAGAAGTCCACAAAAAGGTGTATCCACAAAGTTACACTCTCATTTCACTATGTACCTCAAAGATGCACATGTTATCCGATTGTATGACTATATTTCTCGGAAAGCCTACATTTTTTACTAAGAAAAATATGTGTTTCAAGTACGCCTACTTATCCGTACCATGAGCTCCACATAAGCCATATTTAGCAGTAGGAACAAAAGAATGCATGACGTTGGTGAGGAGAATTCATAAACCTTGAGTGATTAAGAGAACATCATTTGAGGAACTTCAATTTTAGTTGCAACATATTTTAAAAACCTCTGGTTGAAAAGTGGAACCTAGGAATAAGTGACGTGTACCTTGTGAAACTGTTATACCTCTCAACCACACAAGATGAGGAGAAACCAAAGGCCCCATGCGGAATAAGGTAAAGAGTGAGAATCACTGGTCAGTTTATTCAATGCTAGATAGAATATTCTTTGTGCACTTTATACTTTTCGAAAGTAGAACATAGGAGCAACTTTTGATCAACAACCTTAGTCTTTACTTTGCTTCGGGACAAGAAAGCATAAGCTTGGGTGAGTTGCTAATGGTCATTGAATATAAGTTTTGACCGTCAATTTAACTTATATTCCAGGAGAGTTTAACATTTTTTTTTACATGCATCCGGGTGTTATTGATTCAAATTACTATCACTCGCTGTAGTGAGCATACATGTTCACTGAGTTGTGATGTAGTAAATAACTTGGAACTTTGATTAAACATGCTTTATTGAAATCTTGATATTTAAACTTGTATGGACTAGAAGTAGTGCAAACAAAAGTTATGTTTGGTAAAGGTTCACTTAATTGATGCTAAAAGTTATACTAAGGATCTATTGCTAGAACGAGGTTCCTTTAAGTTCAGTCTTACAGTTCCTGCATGCAGTTGTTTTGTAAAGTGACGATCAAGTCATGCTGAGCATAAGCTCATGATTTGTTGGTCCAGTGTTTTGTAGCTAAGGTTGCATATGGTAACATTAATGAGCAAGGTGATCCGAGTGGGATATCACACAGTGAGGTGTGTGAAGCTCACGAGAAGCCCTGCATGTTGCTGTAAACTTGTTGTGCTACTAGTGTGAAGCGTCTGCAGGCTGGATAGCTTCAGTTTTGCTTAAGCTTAGGTTACAGGGTGTGAGATGCTTATCTAATTCTGCTGCGTGTACTGATGTACATTAATTTGTAAATGTGACAATACTATGTAATAACGACATATGTATTGTATCTGCGTTTTTTTTTGTGATGTATTGTTTTGTGTCGCACGTACGACACCATCTGTGATTCATGGAATGTTAAGAGGCCGATCCACATAGCTACTACACTAGAAGTTAGCACAATTCCCATCCACCCACTCCACCAAAAAATACATCATGTAAAATATTGTTATGACTCTCTCCAAAATTCCTGAGAGCGAAGAAGACATAGCTATAAAAAAAGAGAGAAAAGAAAAAGAAAATGGAAGCATGCACTCTGAAAAGATGAGCATGAGAAAAAAAAAGAAGAGACGTGACATTGCCATTCCACATCCTATCCAAAAGAGAGAAGTCCACAAAAAGGTGTATCCACAAAGTTACACTCTCATTTCACTATGTACCTCAAAGATGCACATGTTATCCGATTGTATGACTAGATTTCTCCGAAAGCCTAAATTTTTTACTAAGCAAAATATGTGTTTCAAGTACACCTACTTATCCGTACCATGAGCTCCACATAAGCCATATTTAGCAGTAGGAACAAAAGAAGGCATGACGTTGGTGAGGAGAATTCATAAACCTTGAGTGATTAAGAGAACATCATTTGAGGAACTTCAATTTTAGTTGCAACATATTTTAAAAACCTCCGGTTGAAAAGTGGAACCTAGGAATAAGTGACGTGTACCTTGTGAAACTGTTATATCTCTCAACCACACAAGATGAGGAGAAACCAAAGACCCCATGCGGAATAAGGTAAAGAGTGAGTGTCACTAGTCAATTTATTCAATGCTAGGTAGAATATTCTCTTGTGGACTTGATATTTTCAAAAGTAGAACATAGCAACAACTTCTGATCAACAACCTTAGTCTTTACTTTGCTTTGGGACAAGAAAGTATAAGCTTGGGTGAGTTGCTAACGGTCATTGAATATCAGTTTCGACTGTCAATTTAACTCATATTCCAGGAGAGTTTAACATTTTTTACATGCATGTTATTTATAAATTACATAGTTCCACATATCTGAGGTGAATGCTTCTCCACATGGTGAAGAAACACACTTCTGGCCAATCAGACATCGCCATATGGCCTCCCACGGATCCATTGGCCCAGATGTACATGGGAATGGTAGAATTCTACCATCATTCATCTAGAAAACACTAGGGGGCCCCCAAATCAGCAAGTCAGGGCAAGTGGGCCGAGTGGAGCCACTCCCTAGTCGGCTGAACAGGGTCTTCCGTCCAAGCCATGATTCCCACATGCTGCTAAATGTGACCTCGTGGTGGATCCTTGAAGGTCGTAATAACTTTTTCCCACGCTAATCATGATGCCAAACTGACATACTCAGTGTGTAAATTGGGGGAGGTGCTTCACACTCACAAATACATTTAGAACAATCACTATCTTGTCTAGAAATTCTGCCAAGTTCTAGTGGAGAAGTAGTCTTAGGGAGGAACACCTCTAGTTCTCAATTCATTTCTGGAAAGTTATAGCTCATGTATCTTTTCCTCTATTTGTGATTTTGTTCTTATAAATGATATTAGTCTTTATATATGCTTGTGTTTGGATGAAGCATTTCTTATTTGATTGTGAGTCAATATACGTGGTATGAGTAGGTGTTGTTATGATAGTGTAGTACTACTATTATGCTATCATGATTATTATAGACCTCCAATATAGTCTCACTAGTGCACAATTGGATCACACCTATGTAGTGTAGTCAGGGCTTATGTTATGCATGAGTTCATTGTTTGAAAGATTGCTCTCAGTTGTACATCTAAAAAAAACCTAGGGTACTACTTAGTCATGCAAATATGGTGCCTGGATACTCTAGGTAGCATTGATTACCCTAGAGTCCATGGATTGTAGAGGTAGGCGATACGTGGTGACAGCTATATCCATCATGTGTAATCCTCCATGTTCTGCTATGGTGTAGGCTCTTCGCGGGAATCGCTTGGCAAACTAGGGGTAACCCCGTGTCTAATGCATTGTAACAATAACTCATAGATATTTTATAGATGACTTATTTGTATGTATACTAATAGGCTATGCACCTGTAGATGAAAAGCACATTAGGAACAATTTCCTCTATAGACTAACTCTCCCTAGGCTTAGGCTATCTTGTTAGATTAGATGCTTTTGTGTGTTACATAACCATATATTATCAACTTACCCTGTCATTATAATTAATTCGTATCATATACCTTCATCATAAGAATAGTGATACCTTTACTTTACCGCCTTCCTTTGGGATAAACAAATTCGATACCCTGAATGTTTTTATGTGAAATGCTACAACGGTATTATCCATTCGCTTGTTGATTTACCCTGTATTGACCATAGGATACATTGACATAGTATTACAAACATCATTGCCAATGATGTTTTAGTAGTATAACTTAGCAAGTGTCAACAATTAGCCATCTATGGTGTGTACTTGAGTACATAGCTAGTGACTCCCCTACCCAAGGGATGGGTTAAAGATTATCAACGGAAATTTCCCAACATCAACAAGTCGGGGCGGGACTTAGTCCACGATGGTCAACCCCCAACCCGTGCGGGTCTTCAGAGGGTCGATGACCTCCATCGAGCTAAGGTATTTCCATCTCGGAGTGTCGTACCTGGGTCGAGTTGTGGCGACCTCAACCCGTTTTAGCTGGCGCTACCCTTGGAGGGTGCTTTTTCTTTAGGCCAGGCCATGGCAAGTACATGCTTTGGCTGCTAAGTTACACCATGGGTGGAAAAGGAAACCCCCTTATCCATTTTACTGACAAATTCTTTCTCAGGTGAATCAAGGAAATTGGCAGCTGATGGTGATTTCTTTTCAGAGTAATACTTCTAGGCATTCCCAAACTATTCAAAAAGATCTTCCTCGAAACAGCGAGGAAACTATGAAGGTTGAATTACTCCTTCCATCAATGTTTTAGGTTCGAATGATGATTCTACAGACAAATTTTGGGAAATGCTTTCTATGGGTTCATATTTGACTATAGGCGAATCCTCGTAGCTTGGAAGGGTCTTCACTTTGAAGGCTCTATTAATATTGTAGGATAGAAGAGCACGTGAAAATATACCAGAGGGGGTGAATGGTAGATTTAAACTTTTTTAGCGGAAGCAACAAAAACCCTGGGTAGAAAATCAATGTGTTAAGCAACTATGTATGCAACTGATCTAAACGTGTTCAAACGTGAAAAAAAAAGTAGAATATATTGTAGAGAATCAAGTCACGAAGACACGTCAACAAGAATCACGGATAACCATAAAGAAAAACTCAAGTTATGATCCAAAGATCGAACAAGGGTCAATCTGTGCTACCCGAGTAAAAATAGATCTGTAACACTGCAAAGAAACTTGTGTAGATCAGAAACCACATGTACAATGATCTTTATATTTTCAAAGATGATAGATAATCAAGTTCTCAAGACGACCCGAAAAGAATCAAGTCAATTGGATCTGTAAAACTTGAGTTATGATGAAAACACCAACGCAACATAGTGCTGTGCAGAAACACAACGAGAAAAACTTGTCAGAAATAAGTCGGACGAACAAGGCACAAAAGCTCCTATAAACTATGAATTTTATTGATCAAAACACAAGAGGAACATCCCTAAGTCGCCTCACATTTAGCTATGTCCTCCCTGAAAGCATCTAGGCCCCTCCTCATGTAGTATGGTTTTGGTGATTAATGACAACCATTGAACTTTACTAATGAATTTGTGAATGCAAGGTCCCCATAAACACTCAATAAGATGAAATGATCATGTCATTGGAGACCCATAGATACTCAACTTTCGAAATCAAACTTATGTGATAAAGACAAGATGTGAAGGCTCCATGTCTAAGTCACTCAATCAAAAATTGACAACATACAATGCTTAAGAATCATCAGAGAGCCTTGTGGAACAAATGTCTAAGAGGTCATTCGAGCAAGAAACAAAAGATTCACTCAAGTCAACTCATAGCAAACAAAATCAACTCACCGGATCAACCGATGATTTCCAAAATGAACACATCGGTCGAGTTGATTCAACTGAAGAAAAAGACCTCAGACAAATGAACTCACCGGATCATCCGATGTGAAGGGATCAACAACATCGGTGCATCAGTACAGTTTGCAGTACAATTGGAACAAGTGAAGCACCGGATCATCCGATGTGCAGACTTACACACATCGGTTGATCACTCCAGTAAGCATCAAGATCAAGCAAATTCTGGAGGAAGAGCCACCGGATCATCCGATGAGAAGACTGGGGGCAACATCGGTCTAATAACGATAATATCTGCACAATGACGTCAGCCAAAGTAATTACACCGATGATAACTAGAGGGGAGACATCGGATCATCCGGTGTTCACAGAAAAGTTCAGTCAGCCTACTTTTCCAACGGCTATTTCGGTTAAGCTGGCTATAAAACCCCTCTAACCCAGTCATTTCGACAAGTCTTGATCACCTGAAGCCCACTACACATCCAAGAGCATTCAAGACTATAGAGCATACATTTCCACACTTTTAGATCATTTGTAATAGGCTAGAGAGAAGCTTGTGTGCGTTCTTTCTTTGTGATTGAACTCTCTAGGATAGTGAGAAGCTGAAGAAGATCGTTCCGGAGCTTGCCGAGGTGTGTGTGGAAGCCCGGAACATCGAAGGTTGTACAAGGCTTGAGCTCCACCTTGCCGGAGATGGCGAACGGAGAAGATTAGTGAAGACTCCATTGTCTCGGTGACATTGGAAGTGGCAAAACCCTTCGGTGGGTGCCACAACGTGGACGTAGGAAGATCCTTGCGATCTTGCCAAACCACGGGATAAACCTTCGTGTCCCCTAGCGTTTGCATTTCTATCCCTCTCTTTACATTTTGCAATCTTTGCTTCACAAGTTGTATTTACGTTGATTGCATAGTTAGAACCGCATTGGGAATCGGACTTAAGTAGTTCGTTTTAAATTGCCTTAAAATTTGAAAGAAAGCCCAATTCACCCCCCCTCTTGGGCATTTCGATCCTTACAATTGGTATCAGAGCAAGGTTGCTCATAGGATCATTCTAGCTTCACCGCTAGAGAGCTAAAATGGCCAAGGTTGGGGGTTCGGTTCCTATCTTCGAGGGCAAGAATTTTGCCTATTGGAAAGCACGCATGCGCTCTTACCTTGAGGCTATTGCCCCCGAAGTTTGGGAAGCGACTCATGCGGGATTTGGAGAACTTAACTATGTGGGTGATCAAGTTAAGTGGGATGCTAAGGCTAGGAATGCTATTTATGAATGCATAAGTCAAGATGTCTTCTCTAGGATTGCTAGTAAGGAGAAAGCTTGTGAAATTTGGGCTTGCTTGATAGAAATCCATGAGGGCTCATCTCGTGTAAAGGAACTTAAATATCACATGCTCAAAGCTAAATATGATGAATTTAAGATGCTTCCTCATGAAAATGTTAATGAAATGTTTTCACGCTTAAATGTTCTTATTGGGAAATTAATGCTCTTGACATTGCGTCTCTTGGCAAGGGACTTATTAACCGCAAGATCCTCATGCTCCTTCCCAAGCCGAAGTACAACATCATCAACTCCATGCTCCAAAAGGAATCACTTGACAACATTGAAGTTTCGGAGCTCATTGGAGAAATACATGCTCATGAGATGAGTGTACTTGGGATGATGGAGCAATCATCATCAAAAACAATTGCTCTAAAGGCCTCCACCAAGAAGACAAGCTTGAAGAAGAAGAAGGTGGTTGAGCCTAGCTCAAGTGAAGAAGAGCAAGCGTCAAGTGAAGATGACGATGATGAGCTTGCCTTGATGATGAGAAAGTTCTCACGCTTGAACTCCAAGATCACCAAAAAGGGATACACCTTTGATCCCAAGAAGAAGGCATTTCTACCAAGAAGAGATGATTGCAATATATGCTACAATTGCGGAGATCAAGGACACATCTCCTATGATTGTCCAAAACCGGACAAAAGGAGAGAGAACTACAAAGGCAAGCAACGCAAGCTTGAAGAAAGTGATGATAATGAAGAAGAAGCCAAGCCCAAACCAAGAGCCTTTGGGAAGAAGAAGCAAGACAAGGGCAAGAAGGCAAGACTCTTCCCAAAGAGGAGAAGTGGTTCACAAAAGGTGTTTATGTGTGAGGCAAATGAATGGGTCACCGATGAAGAAACAAGTGATGAAGAGAGTGAAGAAGAAGAAGAAAGCTTGGCCGGCCTTGCCATTGCCAACCATGATGACTCACCTCTTCCTCCACCACCCATGTGCCTCATGGCTAAAGGTAACACCAAGGTATGTGATGACTCTAGTGATGATGAGCTTTCCCCCGATGATTTAACTTCTTTGATTAATGAATATCATGCTATCATTAAGAGAGAGAAGAGTAAGGTTAAAACTCTTGAAGAAATTCGTGCTAAACTTGAGAGTGCTAACCTTGATTTGCTTGACAAGTATGAAAGCATACTCAAAGAGCATGACACGCTCAAATCTCATGTCAAGCAAATTGCGGAAGAAAATGCTAAAATCAAGGTAGACAATGATGAGCTCAACAAAGCACACCAAACTCTCTTGGAGGAGCACAACAAGCTAACTCATGAATACCAAACACTTGACATTGCTCATGACATGCTTGATCAAGAGTTAAAAGATGCAAAGAAACAAACTCTTAATGATAAGATATTCATTACTTCGCATGTCTCTAATGTCTTGGACAAGTCTTTGTCTTTAAAAGCTAATGCTAGGGAGAAGGACTTGTTGGAGGAAATTGAGAGTCTCCGCACTAGTGTGGCTAGACTTTCAAAAGGTGAAGTCAAGCACAAGGAAATCCTCTTCCAACAAGCGAAAGCCTTCAACAAAAGATGACTTGGATCCTTCCCGGTGCCCAACAAAGGAAAGGTGCCCTCACCGGAGCTTAGAACAAGCTTCATCAAGGAAGTTGGTTCTTATTGCCAACATTGTGAGGTCACCGGTCACCACACAAGGGAGTGTCCTCTTCCTAACCGACCTTCACCTAAATTGCCTACTAACTACAAATCTATTTTCAATGATCGCTATTATCTTCTTAGCAAAGTGAATGGCAAGGTGAAAGCTAGGTTCATTGGCAAAGACATGAAGATCATGAAGGGGAAGCTCCCCAAGCAACTTTGGGTCCCAAAGACACTTGTATCTCACATACAAGGACCTAAGTTGGCTTGGGTGCCTAAAGTCAAAAATTAACTTCATGTGTGTAGGTGAACTACAAAGCCGGAGGAAAGCATTGGTACTCGATAGCGGGTGCACTCAACACATGACCGGCAATGATGGTATGTTCACCACCGTAGAAAACCCCGGTAATCATGAACAAGTCACTTTTGGTGACAATTCTAAGGGTAAGGTAATAGGACTTGATAAAATTGCTATCTCTAATGATTTATCCATTTCTAATGTATTGTATGTTAAGTCGCTTAGCTTTAATCTACTTTCCATTGCACAACTTTGTGATCTTGGACTAACATGCACATTTAGCAAAAATGATGTTGTTGTGAGTAGTGAGACAAGCAAAGAGCTAATCTTCAAAGGGTTTCGGCATGGACATCTCTACTTAGTAGACTTCTCCAACAAGAATGCTAGCCTAACCACTTGTCTTTTCACTAAGACAAGCTTGGATTGGCTATGACACCGACGCATAGCACACATTGGAATGAGCAAACTCAAGAAGTCATTCAAGCTTGGGATGGTGACCGGTGTGAAGGATGTGACGTTTGAAAAGAACAAGCTTTGTAGCGCTTGCCAAGCCGGGAAGCAAGTTGCTTCACACCACCCAATGAAGACAATGGTGTCAACCTCCAAGCCACTTGAACTGCTCCACATGGACCTCTTCGGACCGTCCACATACCAAAGCCTTGGCGGTAACCTCTATTGTCTTGTTATAGTTGATGACTACTCTCGCTATGCTTGGACTCTATTTTTAGGTGACAAGAGTGAAACTCCAGAAGTGTTCAAGACCTTCGCCAACCGTGCTCAAAGGGAATTCCAACTTCCCATTATCAAGGTCCGGAGTGACAACGGCACCGAATTCAAGAACTACAATATTGGGGAGTGGTGTGATCGTGAAGGTGTGAAGCATGAATTCTCCGCCACATACACTCCTCAACAAAACGGTGTCGTTGAGAGGAAGAACAAAACCCTCATTACTCTTGCAAGAGCAATGCTTGATGACTACGGCACGTCGGAAAAGTTTTGGGCCGAAGCAATCAACACGGCGTGCCATGCCGCAAACAGGGTCTATCTTCACCGACTACTCCAAAAGACCCCATATGAGCTTCTCATTGGGAGAAAGCCCAACATCTCCTACTTTAGAGTCTTTGGGTGCAAATTCTACATCTACCGCAAGAAAAGGCTCGGTAAGTTTGAAAGAAGATGTGATGTTGGCATTTTTCTTGGTTATGCGTCAAACTCAAAAGCATATCGAGTATTCAACCAAACCTTCAGTCTAGTTGAAGAAAGTTGTGATGTTGAGTTTGATGAGACTAATGGCTCCCAAGAGGAGAGTTTTGGTCATGATGAAATATATGATGAGCCTCTACGAGAAGCCATGAAGAACATGACCATTGGAGACATCAAGCCGGAAGTTGAAGAGGGCCATGATCAAGGGGGAGCTTCAAGTTCCAACAACAACACCTCCATGGTGCCTCAAGTAGACGAAGAGGAGAAAGATGATCCATTGCCAACTCAAGACTCACAAGCAATTCAACATCAAGATGAAGAAGAAGTCCATGATCAAGTCCAACCACAAGAGGAGCAACACGCATCACCACCGCCAAGTGCTTCACAACCACTTATGAGGCATGGACGCATCTCCAAGGCGCATCCAATGGACCAAATCATTGGAAGTCCTTCAAGGGGCGTAAGTACTCGTTCCCGCCACGTTGCCTCATTTTGTGAGCACTACTCGTTTGTTTCGTGTGTAGAACCCACTCACATTGAGGAAGCGCTCCAAGAACCAAATTGGGTGATGGCTATGCAAGAAGAACTCAACAACTTCATCCGCAATGAAGTTTGGGTGTTGGAGGAGCGACCCAAGGACAAGAACGTCATCGGAACAAAGTGGGTGTACCGCAACAAACAAGACGAGAATGTCGTTGTGGTCCGCAACAAGGCAAGACTTGTGGCCAAAGGGTTCTCGCAAGTTGAAGGACTAGACTTTGGGGAGACATTTGCTCCGGTCGCCCGGTTAGAGGCAATTCGTATTTTCCTTGCTTTTGCTTCACATCATAATATTACTCTTTATCAAATGGATGTGAAAAGTGCCTTTCTTAATGGCTACATTAATGAGCTTGTTTATGTTGAATAACCTCCCGGGTTTGAAGATCCGAGGAATCCTAACCATGTGTATAGGTTGCACAAGGCGCTCTACGGGCTCAAGCAAGCACCTAGGGCGTGGTATGAACGACTACGGGACTTCCTCATCATGCAAGGATTTAAGATCGGGAGGGTGGACACCACACTCTTCACCAAAGACATCAACGGAGATTTGTTCATTTGTCAAATTTATGTTGATGATATTATCTTTGGTTCAACTAACGAAGCTCTTAGCCATGAGTTTGGCAAAATGATGTGTAGGGAATTTGAGATGTCAATGATTGGAGAGCTCAACTTCTTCCTTGGATTCCAAATCAAGCAACTTCAAGAGGGAACCTTCGTCTACCAAGAGAAATACACCAAGGACCTCTTGAAGAAATTTGATATGGGAGATTGTAGCTCAAGAAGCACTCCAATGGCAACAAATTGCCATCTCGACGTGGATAAGGACAGTAAACCTATTGACCAATCTCACTACCGCTCTATGATTGGTTCATTGCTTTATCTTACCGCATCTAGGCCCGATATAATGTTTAGTGTATGCTTATGTGCTCGCTTTCAAGCAGCTCCCAAAGAATCGCATAAGAAGGCGGTCTTTAGGATACTTAGGTATCTTAAGCATACCCCTGGTATGGGCTAGTGGTACCCTAAAGGTACAACCTTCCAACTCTTGGGATACTCGGATTCGGACTTTGCCGGATGCCGCGTGGATCGCAAGAGTACCTCCGGTGGGTGCCACTTGCTTGGGTGTTCCCTAGTATCTTGGTCTAGCAAAAAGCAAAATTCCGTGGCCTTGTCCACCGCGGAAGCGGAATATATAGCGGCCGGTGCATGTTGTGCCCAAATTCTATATATGAAGCAAACCCTTTTGGACTTTGGAATTAAATTTGGTTGTGTGCCTCTCCTTTGTGACAATGAAAGTGCGGTTAAGATAGCTAGAAACCCCGTCCAACACTCCCGCACTAAGCACATTGATATTCACCATCACTTCTTGCGTGATCATGAGGCTAAAGGAGACATCTCTTTGCAAGGTGTTAGATCCGAAGAACAATTGGCGGATATCTTCACTAAACCACTTGATGAGAAAACCTTTTCTAGACTTAGAAATGAATTAAATGTGCTAGATGCATCTAACGTCATGTAAATTGCCATGTTCATGTAAGGATGCATATCATATAGGTCTTGTCTAACTCCCAAAGGATAGGGGCGAGCTAGAAATAGTTTTCCCTGAGGAAGCCTTTGGAAGGTTTAAACTTGGCAAGATAGATTTATTTTATGCCTTGCATGATCTCTGCCATATAGACTTGCACTCATTCTATTTCTTGCACTATAACTTGTTTGGCATTGCATACGGTAGATTGTCACAAAGGGGAACCCACCTCGTGAGAAGGAGACTTGTTTGAAATGCAATATCTCAACTCATATAAGGTGGAAAGAACAAAATGTTAGGTGCGTTAATGCCTAGAGGAACATGCTTCATTGAGATAGTAGTCTTCATACTCTACCTCACAAAGCATGAGCCTTACATTTCATTTGGATATTTTCCTCCCATTTTTTTCGGTGTTCCATTTTCTTTAAGGTCTAGCCAAGCTATTGGCATATTAGCTTCTTGAGGGGTAAGGGGTTGCCCAAAAAGTCCTAAGACATGTGTTTCCCATTGTTTGATTGTTTGGTCAAAGGACATATATGGGATGTTGGTGATTAGTCTTCATCGGATTATCCGATGCCTAGGTCCTTCCCCCATCGGAGCAATAGGTGTTCAAAATCCAAGTGCCAGTTAAGTCAATATCCCAAATTCGACTGATGCGTTCAATCAGAAAATCATCGGTCCATCCGATGTTCACAATTCTGAAACCTTGATGAATTCCACCGATGCTTTTACATCTAACGTCGGACCATCCGGTGTCAACTTCCCTCTCCTGAATATCCTTACTGTGCCATTCATCCGATGATCAAAACCCTAAACGTCGGTCCATCCGATGTCTTCAGTGACTCTTTGAATATCCATACTGTACTATTCGACCGATGTCCACATCGTTAAGCATCGGTCCATCCGATGTGTAAAAAACGGCTAGGGTTTGGGACCCACTATTTAAACCCATGCGCCGCCGCCGTCTTTCTCTCTCCCCGATATCTCACTCGACCACCGCGCTGCCGCCTCTCCCTCGCACCCAGCCGTCGCCGCCGCCGCCCTAGGCGCCGCCGCCGCCGTCTCCGGCTGCCGCCGCTCGTAGCGCCGCCGCCGCACACCCGTGCCGCCTCCTCCACCCTTGCGCCCAAGTGTCGCCACCGCCGCTCACCACCGCGCCCAAGCGTCGCCGCCGCCTCTCTCCACCGCCAAAGCCGCTCCACGCATGCACCACCCTCTCCACCATCAACGTGCGCCATCTCCGGTCACCTCCACCTCGCTAGGGTTTCCTGGACCGTCAATCTTCTCGCCCCTAGTGCTCGTGATCGCTCGTTGCTAAGGTTTGCTCCGTGTCGTGCGACATCCTTCGTTGTTTTTCGTCATTCTTTTTCATCGTCGCTAACCTTAGCTCTCCATTGCAACAAGATGGGTCGCGACCGCAAAGGAAAAGGAAAAGCGATCGTGGAGCCCGCCGCGAAGAAGCAAAAACTGTTGAAAGAGGAGAAGAAGGCCGTGATGGCTGCTCGCGCCGCCGAGGAGCGTGAGCGTGGCCGAGGAGGGTCACTAAGGATCCGTGAGGCTCGTCCGAGGCAGCCTCCCGTGATCAACGACTCCGAGGCTGAAGAGGAGCCGGTTGAGCCTCTCGTCCGCTGGCGCTCAGCCCGGACGCGTGGGGGTCACACCGAGGCTGCTCCTCGTCCGAGACCGACTGTTGCCGACCGTCGTGAGGACAGGGAGGCCGAGAGGGACATCTACGAGATGGACACGGCTGTCCGTGTCGGTGAGGGAGTCCGTCTCACGGACTACCGGAAGATGAAGGCCAAGCAGCTACACAAGCTTTGATGGAACGTGCTGCTTGAGGAATGGTACCCACAGCCCCGAGAGGCCCTTGTGGACAGTCGCTTCTGGACTGTCACCCAGGCGTCTCTCTACGAGACCTACAGACATCGGGGGCACAAGCTATTTCAGCATAACTACCTGGACTAGGGGCAGCTTGCGTTGGCAGCAGAGACTGAGGTCCGTTTGTACTTTGAGAGATACCGAGGACTGGTGCAGCTGCTAGCTTACGAGAGAAGTGCTTATGTGGAAGATTGGGTCCGTGTCTTCTACGCGACCCTGTACATCTCTGAGGGCAGGAGGTCGATCGACTTCATGTTTATGGGTCAGCACTACCACCTCACGAGACAGACATTGGGGCAGCTTCTTGGTTTGGACCTGCACGACACCTGCGTGCACAAGAGGGTATACGGGCAGGCAGATCCACCAAGGAGGCCACTTACTAGAGGGGTGGCACCACAGCTTGAGGAGATCCGGTCCCTGTTCGGCCCCACGTTCTCTCCGGACCAGCCGAGAGTTCCAGCTCTTCTGACCCCAGCTGCGCGCATTGTGCACCTCGCCTTGCGCCGCACGCTCCTGCCGAGGTCAGGGTACTTGGAGCGGTTCACCAGTTTACAGCAGACCCTCCTGTTCTACATAATGAACGGGATGGATTTCGACATTGTGGACATCCTCCTGTGCGAGATGGAAAACGTGATCACAAATGGGGTTGGCATGATGAGGCAGATGGTCTACGGGCACTGGATCAGTTACCTTTGCTCTTTGATGGTGCCTGAGGGGGATACAGCGCAGGCCATACTTGCTGATGAGAGTGTGACTCGCTTTGGTCACTACCGTGCCCCGGCTCCTGGAGACCGCCGCCTTGGTCGTCCAGTTGAGTTCCAGGTCAGGGCCCGTCTGTCAGAGGAAGATTGGTCCGACCTAGAGCGGGAGGACGAGAGACTTGCTGAGGCTGAGGCTCAGGGGGAGGACCTGCAGCACATTTGGTCAGAGAGCGACACTAACGACAGTGTCGAGGAGTATTTCCCTCCTCCCCCCTCTCCCCGACAGCACGACGCGGAGGCTGGAGCTTCTACAGCGCCACCACCCACTCCACCTCCCGTCACTGAGGCACAGGTCACGCAGCCGTCTGAGCTGACTTCGCTCCTCCAGCAGATGGTCGAGCAGCAGAGGCTAGACAGGCTGGCCGCAGAGCAGGCCCGCGCGGAGCAGGCTGCACGTCTTCTTGAGCTCCAGCAGTAGCAGCAGGAGATGCAGCGTCAGATCGCCCGTGAGAGGCGTGAAGACACTGACCGGTTGACGGGGCTCATCGACCAGATGCACCAGCGCACTCTGGACCAGTAGCAGCAGATGCAGCAGGCGATGATGGGGATCCTAGGGTTGATCACCAACCTCTACACCCAGACCGGGATCGCCCTCCCATCGCAGCTGCCTGGAGTAGCTCCTCCGCCTCCCGTCTTGGCTCCAGCTGCTGCACCAGTGGCTCCAGTTCCCTCCACTCCGATCCCTTCGTTCAGCATGTCCCCGCTGTTGGCTCCTGGTGCTCCTCTTCACTCCCCACTGCCGGCCACGTCACTGTTTCTTCAAACGCCGACCTCCGTCACCAGTGTCCCTGCTCCAGCACCTCCTCCTCAGCAGGCACCGACGGTGGCACCTTCGGCTCCGGCAGCACCCTCCTCCGCTACTCCGGCCAGCAGCTCCGACGACAGCGGCGGTGACCAGTTCGTCATCGCGCCCAGCTCTCAGGGTCCGTAGGTGCTCGGATCCCTTTTTGGTGCCTTGATGCCAAAGGGGAAGAAGAGTTAGAGGAGTCAGGGGGAGTCCTAGTGTTAGGAGGAGTCGAGTCCAGCGTCGAGTCCAGCTTATCTTTGCTTATCTTTGCGTATTTGCTACTTTTTGGTGTGTAATGAACCTATTTCCATGAGTTGTTAATCATTTGAACTCATTTGATGTTTATCTATGATTATGATCTCTTTGAATTCACACTTGTGTTATTAATTGATGTTTAAAGCTTCAAGTGTAACATCCGTATTCATTGCATATTCTTTTAAGGTTCACTCTATCAATCATTACTATTGCTCTTTGATTTTTGTGTTGTCATCAATCACCAAAAAGGGGGAGATTGAAAGCATCTAGGCCCCTCCTCATGTAGTATGGTTTTGGTGATTAATGACAACCATTGAACTTTACTAATGAATTTGTGAATGCAAGGTCCCCATAAACACTCAATAAGATGAAATGATCATGTCATTGGAGACCCATAGATACTCAACTTTCGAAATCAAACTTATGTGATAAAGACAAGATGTGAAGGCCCTATGTCTAAGTCACTCAATCAAAAATTGACAACATACAATGCTTAAGAATCATCAGAGAGCCTTGTGGAACAAATGTCTAAGAGGTCATTCGAGCAAGACACAAAAGATTCACTCAAGTCAACTCGTAGCAAACAAAATCAACTCACCAGATCAACCGATGATTTCCAAAATGAACACATCGGTCGAGTTGATTCAACTGAAGAAAAAGACCTCAGACAAATGAACTCACCGGATCATCCGATGTGAAGGGCTCAACAACATCGGTGCATCAGTACAGTTTGCAGTACAATTGGAACAAGTGAAGCACCAGATCATCCGATGTGCAGACTTACACACATCGGTTGATCACTCCAGTAAGCATCAAGATCAAGCAAATTCTGGAGGAAGAGCCACCGGATCATCCGATGAGAAGACTGGGGGCAACATCGGTCTAATAACGGTAATATCTGACACAATGACATCAGCCAAAGTAATTACACCGATGATAACTAGAGGGGAGACATCAGATCATCCGGTGTTCACAGAAAAGTTCTGTCAGCCTACTTTTCCAACGGCTATTTCGGTTAAGCTGGCTATAAAACCCCTCTAACCCAGTCATTTCGACAAGTCTTGATCACCTGAAGCCCACTACACATCCAAGAGCATTCAAGACTATAGAGCATACATTTCCACACTTTTAGATCATTTGTAATAGGCTAGAGAGAAGCTTGTGTGCATTCTTTCTTTGTGATTGAACTCTCTAGGCTAGTGAGAAGCTGAAGAAGATCGTTCCGGAGCTTGCCGAGGTGTGTGTGGAAGCCCGGAACATCGAAGGTTGTACAAGGCTTGAGCTCCACCTTGCCGGAGATGGCGAACGGAGAAGATTAGTGAAGACTCCATTGTCTCGGTGACATTGGAAGTGGCAAAACCCTTTGGTGGGTGCCACAACATGGACGTAGGAAGATCCTTGCGATCTTGCCGAACCACGGGATAAACCTTCATGTCCCCTAGCGTTTGCATTTCTCTCCCTCTCTTTACATTTTGCAATCTTTGCTTCACAAGTTGTATTTACGTTGATTGCATAGTTAGAACCGCATTGGGAATTGGGCTTAAGTAGTTCGTTTTAAATTTCCTTAAAATTTGAAAGAAAGCCCAATTCACCCCCCCCCTCTTGGGCATTTCGATCCTTACACTCCCTTGCTTATATAACCAGCCTTAAGGCCAACCCAATTCAAACTAGAACTCTAATCCTACTCTGTTTCAACCGGAACTATCCATAGTTGCTCAAGACTCTTCTATACGCAGATAGAAGCAATCTTAAGACTTAAAAACGCCTTAGGAACATATCTCACATTCCTAAAACAACTCAACTCCCTGACCCACATAAAATCTAACCAAAACAAACTCGGAACTTTCCATAAAAGAACCATAACCAACTCAGCCACAACCTGAGGCATAATCTAGTCGGCCGGACCTTTCCGACCAATTCTTTACGTACACTTCTATTCATCATGCCTTGGAACCATGTTTCCATGTCCATGAACTCCTTGCACATGTGCAAACACTTTCCAACAACATCAACGGTACCTTCATATGCATTATTCTTAATCCAAACATGTTGTGTGACCTCCCGATCAACTCAACCACAATTCCTCCTGAACTTTGTTGTTGAACTTCATCTTCTCCCCAAGACTACTTCAATGGATCCCGTCACCAGCCATGTCTTGTCCTCAAGAAACACCTACACATGAATAAACAATCATCCTTTGCAATCCTAAGTCCTCGACTTGACTCTTGATAGTCCACAAAACACAACAACTTATGTGAGCACCTCCCAGAAGCATGTTGCAAACCATATCAAAACAATAACCACTGTAAACAACCATAACACTTACCATAAGTGTAAATAAAGTTTGAAATATTGCAAGTTAAAAGCAGAACCACTACGATCTTGCACTGGACCTTGCCAAAGTTAACCGGATCTTGCGCTAGACCTTGCCAAAGCTAATCGGACCTTGCGATGGACCTAACCAAAGTTTGTCAGACCTAGCCAAAGCATGCCGGACCTATTGTCGGACCTTGCCGGAGCTACCCAAAACATGTCGGACCTATCGTCAGAACATGTCGGAGCTACCCAAAACAAGTCAGACTTATTGTCAGACCTTGCCGAAGCTACCCAAAACATGTCAGACCTATTAAAAAGGGTGTTTTGGAAAATTCAAAACTTTTATCATAATGCCAATGTATGTAGCACACATAGGTCTCACAATCTCCCCCTTGATGAATGCATTGGGAACACCACTTAAAATCCGAACATTGGCTTATTCACATGAAAAGTTTATAAAACAATTTTCTCCCCCTTTTTTAAAATCAAATGAGAAATAAATTTCAAAAACAAATATTTCTCCCCCTATACATATTTCTGTAGATATTTCTCCCCCTTTGACAATGTATTCAGCAAGGTTCAAAAGAGAAATTTCAATAGTTATGAGCATATTATACCTTATACATATAAAATAAGACTCATTCAGGTCATACTATCAAGTTATTTACACTATCACATCAATGAGATACATAAAGTAGTGTAAGCCATGCTAGAGATCAAGTGAATTTTGAATTTAAGCAAGTCATGATCTCACGACCTTAACTATTTCAAGACCTGAGAGCATGACACTTGTTGTTGCATTTTTATTTCTTTTAAGGAACAAAATTCATCTTATGACATTTGCAAGAGATTATATGCCGCATCAGCCTTATTCTAACCAACCAAGCCAAGCTTATGTCATTTGACAATCAGAAGCTTAAGGACATGGTTTTAGTCATACACAACTTCTTCCAATTTCATATCTAAGTACAATGATAAGCCATCTCGAAAAAAGTATGATGCATGCATATTCTCTTGATCTTTTCTCAATTTTTCATTCGAACATAAAAGCTCAACATGTGAACAGTTGATTGATTAATTTTTCATTATTAAAAGCACTTGTGAGCATGCAACAAGTTCAAAACAGGAAGAATGTTTGATCATGACCAGATTTAGTGTAAGTAATTGTTACAATTACTAGTCATGGCAAAAACTACAAAATGTATAACACGAGTAATGTAGAACTTTTAGCATGTAAAGGAATCACAAAGTCATATATGTATGAAATACTATGCTCATATTATTTTAAATTTAGATTCACATAAAGACTTCCCAAGTTTCAAAACTCCCCTTCAATTTAAGCCATGAGGATGCATGACCCCTATTTCACTACGAATGAAACAAAAACAAGTGAAATCTAAAGGTCTTGTAAAAATGTCAGCAAATTGTTGTTCGGTATCTGCATGATGAAGCACAATGTTTCCTTTTTCAACATTATCACAGAGAAAGAGGTACCTAATGTCAATATGCTTTGTTATTGAATGTTGCACGGGATTTTAGCAATGCAAATGGCACTAGTGTTATCACAAAATAGTGGAACACTATCTAAATCAACCCTACAGTCCTTAAGTGTTTGAACAATCCATAGTATTTGTGAGCAAGCGCTAGCAGCAGCTACATATTCAGATTCGGCTGTGGATTGTGCAACCGAGTTTTGTTTTCTAGAGGACCAAGCAACAAGCGAATTACCAAGAAATGGCAAGCACGCGAAGTAATTTTCCTATCAATCCTACAACCCCCAAAATCAGCATTTGAGAAAGCTTTCATAGTAACAGTTGAGGAAGAAGGGAGAAAAATGCCAAATTCTTGAGTTCCATGTAACTACCTGAGAATTCTTTTGACGGCTTGACGATGTGAAGCACATGGGCAAGCTTGAAACCGTGCACAAAGACATACGCTGAATTGTATGTCCGGTCTTAATGCTTTGAGGTACAAAAGTGATCCAATCATACTTCTATATTCTTTTTGGTCGATCGAGTCACCATCTTCATCAAGTTCAAGTGTTGTCGTTGTTCCCATTGGTGTCCGAAGAGGCTTGCTTTTGTCCATGTTGAAACGCTTAAGAAGGTCTCTTGTATACTTTGTTTGATGCACAAAGGTTCCGTCCTTGGTTTGTTTGATTTGCAGTCCCAAAAAGTACGTGAGTTCTCCCATCATACTCAGCTCCAATTCTGAAGTCATCATAGCTAGACCATGTAACTCGTTTGTGCAAGCTTCTAATAATTTGTTGTGGAGGATGACTTTTGAGGATTTGGAGGGAAGTAGACATATCACAAGCTCCTTGTTCTTCATATTCACCACAAACCAAAGAACTTGTGGCTTGAGGACGATCCGTACCAGCTGCAGTAGTTGTTGATGCTGGTTGTGCTACAAAATCAGCAATGTGATCAACGTCATTTGCATCTAAATTTTCAGGCAGCAGCACCACTTCTTCATCTTCTTCGATGAAAATACTCTCCTCCTGCGGATATGGATCTGGACGTGGAATATTAGAGCTAGTATCTAGGCTAGCATCATCAAAAGAATCCTCACAAGTCTCTACAATTTTTTAGTGTCAAGTAAAAGCACACGGTAGCCTCTAGTATGAGATGGATAACTAAGAAACACGCCATCAACACATCTAGGTTCAAATTTATCAAGATTACCATGTTTCTTAACAAAGCATTTGCAACCAGCACGCAAGAAAACACGATTTGAAACATCACAAGCGGTTGAAATTGGATCAGCCCAAAATTTTCTAGGAGTTTGATATTCATCAAGCATAGTCCTAGCCATCTCAACTAAGGTTCTGTTCTGTTCTTTCTCTATACAAGAGCATTTTGTATAGGTACATATGGTGAAGAAAATTGATGATCTATTCCATTTTCAGCACAAAAGTGATCAAAAGATTGATTTTTAAATTTAGTTCCATTATCACTTCTAATTGCTCTTAAAGATCCTAGGTGGTCAAGTTATAGTCTAAGAACTAAATTTCAAAAGTAACTAAAAGATTCATTCTTAGATGCCATCAAGTAAACCCAAGAGTATCCAGAATAATCATCAACAATCCCAAGAACATACCATTTATCTCCAAAAGATTGAACATGTGAAGGACCTACAGTGTCAAGGTGCAAAAGTTGTCCTGGTTCAGGTCAAGTTCATTGTGAGAGGAGCATTTGAACCTACAACCATCTTAACATGTCTACGAGAAGAGCACACAATTTTTTATCCCCTTTAAGCTTAGGCGGCCCACGTATGCAATCAAGGGCACTAACACACGTGAGATGATCAAAGCCTATGTGACCAAGTCTACGATGCCAAAAATATAAGTCTTTCGAATCATTAGCAACTAGACACCTATGCTTAGAGGAAGACATATCAAAATCAGCTTTAAAAACTCTTCCAAACCGAGACATGTTAAAAATGAGCTCACTATTTGAATCTACAACCTTGCAGCAATTTTTAGTGAAAACAATTTCTAGATTTTCATCTAGCAATTGTGAAACAGAAAGCAAGTTGTATTTCAATTTTTTTAACAAGTGCCACATCCTTCAAAGTGTAGTGATTATTTGAAAGTGCATCTAGGCAATCCCTTGTGGGTTTTGGAGGATTGATGACAAACAAATGAGATCCTAATGGACTTTTTTAGATGAATGCAGGTCAACTCATATTACATAGTCTGGGGCACTCAAAAAGTTAAAAATGAAGTGATGAAAAAAAAGAAAGGCCCCATTGATGAATGAAGTGCAAAGTAGACTTAATTGTATAGGATGTGTGTGAGAGACACATCCCAAGAGCTCAAGTCTTTGCGTAGGTGTAAGGGTCTTAAAATTCACTGAGCACTGGACTAGTCCGTTCATGGACCAGACTAGTCCATACAACTCTCTGTTGTCTCACTTCACAGTGCACCGGAGTAGTCCATTTATCGATCAGACAAGTCCGATCAACTTTCTAGAACCTCACTATACAGTGCACCGGACTAGTCCTTTCAACTTTCTGTAAACTTAATAAACTGTGAACCGGACAAGTCCATTGAAGGAACGGACTGGTTTGTTAAATTCTCTGATGTTTCATAACACATCACACCGGACAAGTCCGTTTATGGACCGGATTAGTCCGAGAAAGTTTCTGATGTTCCAATTGTAAAAGCCCTAATTTTCCATAATTCAAACTTCAGTTAGGACAAAAAATTTGAATGATAAAAAAATTAAAAAGGAAATGAGAAATGCAAATTAATTCAAACTCCAAAAGAGGGAATTCAAAAAAAAAATTAGCTACTGTTCAAATGAAGTTAACATGAAGATTTGAGTTCACCAATAGTTTCCAAATGTTCCAAATACTCTCTCTGCAAAGTTTCAAGATTTTTGAACTTCATTTGCTATTTTATTTGGACGCATAGAAAATTCAATCCGTATTTAAATTAAAATTTTGAATTCTGTTCAAACTTACTTGAATATAAGATTTGAACACACCATCATGATCAGAATGACTCGCTTTACTTATCCACAAAGTTTCACAATTTTTAGAACACATTTACTATTTTAAATTTAATTTACAAGTGAGCTGTGCATTGAGTTGGCTGTTGGGACCGCAGCCGTAAAACAAAGGCCGCTGCTCGCGCCAGCGCGCGAGCTGGCCCCTCCAGCTGCATGCACCCCCCCCCCCCAGGCTCCTCCTTATCATCTCCTCAGCCCCATAGTCGAATACCTCACCTTGGTTCCATCCCTGGTGCAAGAACTTCACATCCCGGCGACTTCTCCCCTCCCCCTCGAAATCCAGCAAGGATCATCGGTATGACTCCAGTTTCTTCACACTGGGTTACTCCTCAACCTCTTGCGCAGCCTTTTGATGCATTTCTTGCACAGCTAGGCCATCACTGAAGCTGTTAACTTCGAAACCGAGACCGCCGGAAAAAGCTCCCCTGTTACCGCTTCTCTGATCATCGTCGACACGACGATACATCCATCTACTCTTCTCGATCCTTGAAGGAAAAAGGTGTGCCATTACATGTAGAACATGCTCATAAAGTTTCAGCCCTTGCCATACCTCCTAGCTCAAGTATTAATAATTTCCCCGATGAGCTTCGGATATGAGTATAGTCTGTTCGCGTGTGAAATTCCTTTTACACGTTTGATTATCCCATGTTCCCTTGTGCTATGTTATTCTATATGACCAGACGCATCACCTCGAACAAGATCCATCGAGTTTCATCGGGTATTCACGCTGGAATACCATTTTTCCCCAACCGCCAGTTTTTCCCCTCATCGGTCCATCATCGCCATCATCTTCCAAGCCCTCTCTCTCCTTCTTATGGCTAGATTCTTGTTCCCCATGCTTCCAGGAAGCTTTCCGAAGTCTTCCCAATCGGTTTAGCCCACCGTAGGGCTCGGCCGACATGGCCGAAACCCTAATTGCTTCTGCCGCCGTCGTGCAAGCTTTTTCGGCCATCGCCGGCGTGCGCTGACCCCACCAGCATGCTCAGCACCTCGAAATAGGGCTACATAGCGAGTTTGGCGAGGACCAGTGGCGTGGATCGACGGGCGGCGAGTGGTCCGGCGAGGCGCCGTCGCGGTCGCGCGCGCGGCAGGAGGTAGACGACGACCAGCGGAAGCGCAGTGCGCGCCCGAATCTGGTGCGGCCCGAGGATTGCGTGTGGCTACACCCTGTAATTCTGCGACCCCATGTGGCTTCAACCCGATTGGATGATTTTAGTCCAGTGCCCCCCCCCCTGGATTATTCAAACATTCCCCATTTGAATTTTATTCCAGATTTTGCCCCAACTTGGAGAATCCATATCTCCTAGAATATTTGTCCACCAATTCTCAAATAAGTTTTCTTAGACCAGGATGTTCTATACTTTCAAGTGGTGCACTTGGATCTGTATGAAAATCCATAAATTATCCTCAATAATTCCATGAACAAAATTCCTTTGGAATTAATTACTGGTGCTCCATTCATTCAAAAATTCTCAAATTTGTCCAAATCATTTCAAATAGTACCCTTGATCCCCAGTAAAATTTTAAGGTCCATTTGAGTTCATTGGATAGCCAAATTGTGTTTCCAATCTCTATGTACTCGAAAATTTCAAAATGTCCAGAAACTTTTCAGAAAATTATCCAAACTTGTAAATTCAATATCTCATAGTAGGATGCTTATAAAATGTTGAAACCAATTTTTTTGAGTCACTCTTGACCTCCTCTAAATAGAACTCCAACTTTTGTGCATGGCAAAACTACAGATTTTTCCTCAAAATTCTGGGAAATGTTTAGGTTCTTTGAATTTTGTACAACAGAGACTTCTAAGAATTGATCCCAATTTTGGCCAGAACCTCGCCCATAGTACATAGTGTTCCCTGTAAAATTTCCAGAACCAATGGGATTAAATTCGTATACTTAACTGTCTTTTCATTAAGCTATATCATAATACCGGTATTGATTAACTTGTATAATTCTTTGTATATCGATTAGTTGCCGAGCTCACGAGGACCCCAGAGATACTTGAAGTCTCCCTCTAGAGACTAACTTTACTTCCGTCTTGCAGCCATGCAAGCTCCGGTTTGCATTTAAGTGCTATTACAAAATTTTGATTTGTATCACCTATGTCTAGGGTGAGCTATGTGCATTAGGGCTAAGGTGATTGAAAATACACTTGCATGACCAGATCACCCCATGGAGTAATTGGTTAGTTGTTAAGTCATCATGTAGATTATGCTATGCTAAATGTTGTATAGGATACGGTAGAAGTCGAGTAGTTGAAATCTACTCGCATGGCTAGGACTTTTTCACACGGCATTTGTTCAAAGAGAATGGAATAGTAATCTGAAAATGAGACCGGGCAGGGGCGTAGGATGCAGCAAGACGTGGTCTTGGGTGCATAGCCCTGCCTGTGTCGGTTAAGGACCAATCCGTATGCCGCCCTGCTGAGCAAGTTAAAACTGTACCGGTGTCATACTGGATATATGGGGTCTAGGAAACCGATGTACCTTGGGAAGCCTTTGTTGAGACTTTTTCGATCGCTCAGGCTTTCAGCCGCAGGACAGTAGACGGAAACTCGCTCACGACATCTTCACAGCAGAAGGGTGCACTGTGAGTGGGAATACTGTCCTAGAAGATTGAATCGATTCAACTTGGGTGGAACTTGAGAAAGGTGGCTGCGTACGACGTCCGTGCAGTGCACCGATGGGACTTCCAGTACGAGCGTACGTGTCATGTATTCCAGGTATCATTGATTCGAATCACCGTCCCTCGTGAATATGAGTACCACTTGTTCACTGAGTTGTGACGTAGAAATACTTGCACTTGAGATGTGAATAAATTGTTGCTGTTGTGAACATTATATTATCATGGTATTGCTATGTTGTATGTATTAGTATAAGGCTCCCTAAATTTATTTTCCACCTTGGGCATGCAGCATCATTACGAAGTGTTTCTTGTTTCATTGTGGAGTTACGATGTTGCCCCGCAGCATGGTTTAAGCTGCTGCTATAAATCAGAAAATAAGGACCCACATTTAGGCGAGTCCATTATGCAAATCTGCCATCCAATGTTAATGTCTTTACCCTCATGTAGAGTTTCATGTTTAGGTGAGAAGGTTAAGTCTTGTTGAGCCTTCGTGCTCACCGTTGCTGTATAAGTTGTTTTGCAGGTACTAACCTCTGTGCTTATGCTTATAGTTGTCCGATGAGACTCGGGACTCTCCGAGTAATATACTCAAGTGGAAACCTTGCCGCTGTTGCTTGATCTTCATGGCTAGTGAGGAGCATCCGTGGGTTGGACGTCTTCTCTTATGGTTATTAGACTTGAGTACGAGAGTTGTAATCTTATCTTCTGTTGTAGTTTATTTTTATAAACTATTTATAAACTGAACATCTTTATAAATTTCAGCAAATGAATTATGTAATACGTTTTCCCTTACATGTGTGCTATTGGGTGTCGCATCGCACGACACCACCCAATGCAATTCCTGGAAAGTGTGGACTTCGGTCCCCACAGCCTGGTATCAGAGCCGCATTGGGAATAGCACACTAAATCATATCGTATTACAAGAAAAACACAGGATGCGGTGAGGATACGGTACTAGGCCCACATAAGGACTATAGTAGCATATGTTATTAAGGTGGCAAATCTAACCTATGTGTTATTATATTCTGTAACGACTCTCCGACGTAAGGCAAGAGGTAAGATACGCCACTGCAAGCAGATCAATTGCGGTAAACTCACCATGCGAGAGGTAGCATGGAAATCTTTCTGTGGCTTTGCATGGAAGAGTCAATATGAGTCTCTGAATCTTTCCATGTTTCTGAGAACATATGACACGCGGTACTCTAGCGTGCTTCAAAGTTAGTGGGAGCCCCCGTCGGGTGGGACATAACCTGATGCGCCTCCTACTGGTGCAGCACTATGCAAAGACCTGGGACCCTGTCGGGTGATAGAAAACCCGGTCATGTACCTCGAGACGTGGCGTAACTTAAGGGGGCCCGTATGGAATGATACGGGACAAATGTTTTTACTTTCATATATATTATTGTGAAATGTTTGCCCGTGCGGGTTGTGTCGTACAACACCATATGATTGAGCAGTAGTTTGTGTGTAGTGACAGATACACTGACCATGTGACCGTATTGCGTTTAAAAATCGTTAGCGAGTGAACGTCATTAAGGCCACCGTTGAGACGTATGCCGGAATACCGGCTTAGAATTTTTACTTTGTGAGGCACGTAGTACCGACATATACTCCATTGATGCATTAACCACTTTTCTGTAAAATCGAACTGAGAAGATGTCAAACTACTTATATTAGCTATCGAGCTCTGAGTTTGAACTAAGTTTTCAAATCTGGAGTAGGCTTTGAAGTCACCAAATTAAAAACAGAGTGTTCTGTTTTCTGCCAGAACAAGACCTGAATTTGAGAAACCATATCTCCCAGTATAAAACTCCAATGAAGGTGTATCATAAATAGATGGAGAGTTTAGGAAGTCCTTTAAAACTGTTATGTTCAACTCCAGGACTGAATTCTCCTCTAACATGTTCAAAATTTCGAAATTCCAAAATCTGCCAAACTGGACAGAAAATGGAACCCTCTCTGAACTCCTGATTGTTTTAACCATATCTCACCGTAGAAAATTCGAACTGGGTCGTGCAAGACATTTTTGCAATCCTTGTAATATTTATACAAATTTGTAAATTGTGGCTTTTGTAAATCCTTCTGTTTTATATCTGGAAATGGTGGCCCAAAATCAGCATAAACAAAGGAGATGCTGTCAAATTTTTCAGAAAAACTGTCAGGTTTACAATGCCATATCTTCTCAACCAGAAACTATCTGGAGGCAAACCAATACTTTTTGGAAAGTTCTTGAAGTGTAATTCAACTCTGTCGTTCACCTCAAGATCTGATTCTGCCGTTTACTGGGTTAAATTTATGTTTGAGTACAAGCTGGTCAGGTTTCAACAGAAACTTCATCAGTTTGGTATAATTTGGTCTTGTTATGAATCTGGTCCTCGATTTCACTTTGAGAAGTGTCGTAGTGGACCAGTTGTCAATGCTCAACCATTTACCAGTGGAATTGAGGGTCGGACCCACTCGAATTTCTTTTCTTTTATGACCATGTTTGTGTCATATTAAAAATAAAAGTGTGTATTCGCACGATAACGCGCATAACGTCCCGTCGTGACCAACGATAGTCAAAATGAACTTCAATCCATGGAGTTCATTATTTTGGAGATCGCTATTGTAACATTGGTCCAGGGATGATGTATTGTGTATAAAGTTTATACTTTATCAATATATGTTGCCGTTATGCAAGTTTGGTTATCAACACACACACTATTGTTTTCATCCTAGTATGATCTTGCAATATCACGTCTCATGTTGGATTAATGACTCTAACTGCAGAATGGTGCGCACTCGTGCAACATACGAGGTCCGTGGTTCAAGTCAGGGAGGGGATGACTCCCGAGAGTCGGAACAACCGGCGCAACAGCCACATCCATCTCCGCTTACATTGGCGGATGATATCGCAGCCATGCTGGGTTCGCGCGACGAGCGGACCGAACTGCTGAGAACCCTCGTGAAGATTACGTCCAATCAGGGGGGACGTCAAGCCGAAGGCAGTCGTCAACCTCAGCAAGCAACATATCCGGAATTCTCGGCGACTGCACCCCCGTGTTCAGTCGTGATGGTGAACCTCTAGATGCGGTCCATTGGCTCCACACCATGGAAGCTAAGTTCGGACTGCTACAGTGCAGTGATCATATGAAGGTTTTATATGCAGCACAACAATTACGTGGCATCGCCGGTGCATGGTGGGCGAACCACATCGCCTCCTTGGCCATCGGACAACAAGTCACTTGGACAGAGTTCCGAAAGGCATTCCACACCTATCATGTTCCTCCTGCCATTATGAGAAGGAAGCTTCAAGAATTTCTTGATTTGAAGTAAGGAGAAATGAGTGCTCAAGAATAATCCAAAGTCCTTGTTAATATAGCGCAATATGCGTCGGAGTATCTGAATACGGAGGATCAGAAGCGAGAGTAATTCTATCAGGGTCTAAGCCCCCACGTTGAAAGACAAGCATGCATTGTTCAATCACGGTTCGTTCAACGCTATGCTTAATGCCGCGATTACGCAAGAGGATGCCACACTTGAGCGGATCGCGGAGGAGTCAAAGAAGAGACTTGCTGTACAGGATAGCACACATAATGTTCCTCAGAAGTACCTTGTGCTGTACCGATCACCGTCCGATCAGATATGGCAACCGACTGCACAACCGAGTTCGTATCAGAGTCGGCCGTTTGAAGTATCAGATTTCCAACCAGCATTACATCAGCAGCAAGAACAGTCCCAAATAGTTCTATGGGCATTTATCTCACAGCGAGATGCATGACAATTCAGGCCTCAAGTCAGCGGGCCGTTGAATCATTATAAGTGTTTCACATGTGATCGTGTTGGGCACTATACCAAGGATTGCCCAGAGAAGATGTTGAGCAACGGGCATGTACCAGTACAACATTGTATTCAGCCCCGTATTCAACCGAAGAGGACAACACTGCAAACCGGAAGTGTTCAACACATAGTGATCGAGAGTGTTCCAGAAGGAGCACCGGTATTAGCGGGCATGTTTGCTATCAAAGACATACCCGTCCTCATACTCTTTGATTCCAGTGCTACCCACAATTTTATCAGTAAGTCATGTGTGGATCAGCACCAATTATCCACCAATACTCCCAAGAATAGTTATCTTATAAGTTCACCGGGTGGGAGTATCTCGGCTAGTAAGATTGTTCCCCGAGCAGCTCTATGTTTGGGAGGCAAGATATATCCAACTTCGCTGATTATATTGGATGGACAGAAGATAGACGTAATATTGGGGATGTCATGGTTGAGCCATCACGGTGCCGTTCTTAATATCGGTACCTGGACTGTCCAAATTGACTCTCCGATACACGGACAACATGAACTGGTTTTGGACAGCATGGAGCGGGACAGTGCAGCTGCATATAAAAAGGAAGCAACTAAACTTGAAGATATTCCGGTGGTCCATAAATATCCCGATGTGTTTCTCGATGACTTACCGGGCATGCCGCCCGAACGTGACGTTGAGTTCAAGACTGAACTTGTACCGGGAACCACACCAATCTCTCGAAGACCGTATCGAGTGGCGCCTAATGAGCTAGCTGAATTAAAGGATCATTTGAAAGACCTTTTGGACAACGGTTTTATTTTCCAAGCTCGTCACCTTGAGGCTGCTCGGCGCTGTTTATCCAGAAGAAGGATGAAACATTGCTGTTATGCGTGGATTATCGACCACTCAATGCTATGACTATAAAGAACAAGTACCCACTGCCCCGCATTGACATTTTATTCGATCAACTTGTTGGTGCGAGGGTGTTCTCGAAGATGGATCTTCGGTCCGATATCATCAAACCAAAATCCGACCGGAGGATATACCAAAGACGGCATTCTCGACGTGATATGGATTATACGAGTATCTTGTCATGTCTTTTGGTCTCACCAACGCTCCGTCTCACTTCATGTATCTCATGAACTCTGTATTTATGCTGGAGCTAGACAAGTTCATTGTGGTCTTCATCCACGACATATTGGTTTATTCCAAGTCTGAGGAAGAGCATGCTGAACATTTGCATATTGTGTTACAACAGTTGAGAGATCACAAGTTATATGCAAAATTCAGCAAGTGTGAATTTTGGATCAGCCAAGTGCCATTCTTGGGACACATTATTTCAGCTGAGGGCATCGCGGTGGACCCAAGTAAAATTCTTCAAGTGCTGAAATGGCAGTCTCTATAGTCCGTACATGAAGTCCAAAGTTTCCTCGGTTTAGCGGGATATTATCGGAGGTTCATCCCGAGCTTCTCAAAAATTGCTAAACCGATGACAGAGCTGCTGAAAAAGGGCACCAAATATATTTGGAGTTCATCTTGTGAAGAAGCGTTCAAGACATTAGTACAACACCTTACAACAGCCCCGGTTCTTGCTCACCCAGACACGACAAAACCGTTTGCCATTTATTGTGATGCATTCGGCATTGGACTTGGTTGTGTTCTAATGCAAGAAGGACGTGTGGTCACATATGGATCTCGCCAACTCCGAAACCATGAGCAGCACTATGCGACCCATGACCTTGAGTTAGCTGCCGTGGTATTGGCATTAAAAATGTGTAGACATTACTTGCTTTGAAATCTTGTACACCTCTACACCGACCACAAGAGTTTGAAATATATTTTCAAGCAGAAGGAGCTGAATATGAGGCAACGAAGGTGGTTAGAGCTGATCAAAGATTACGAAATTGAAATTCATTACCACCCCGGTAAAGCGAACGTGGTTGCCGACACGCTTAGTCGGAAAGCTCATGTCCACAACATCACCATGGCTGAAATGGAAGATGAGGAACCAAGTTGTGATTCCATATGGGGATCTCCACAATTTTGTTCTCATTCCCACCATCCGAGAGGAAATTATTGAAGCCCAAAAGAAGGACAAGGGCATGTCACACATACAGGAAAGAGTGGACAGCAGGGAGGTAAAATGTTTCCGGAAAGATGATCACGGTACATTATGGTTCAAGGACCGGATAGTTGTACCCCCAAGATGTTAAGCTCCAGAAGAAAATATTGGATGAAGCTCACATGTCAAAATTTTCTATTCATCAAGGCAGCGATAAAATGTATCAAGATTTAAAGACCAAGTTTTGGTGGACACGGATGAAGCGGGAAATAGAAAAGTAAGTATCTGAGTGTGATACGTGTCGCCGAGTGAAAGCCGACCATATGAAGAAAGCGGTACAGCTGCAACCGCTGAATATTCCAGCATGGAAATGGGAGGATGTGAGTATGGATTTCATAGTCGGATTGCCACCTGATCATGACATCGAGTCGTTTGTGCAACCGCCGAAGGAGTAAATTTAGGGGAAATTCCAGTCGTTCGTGAGTACCCACATGTGTTTCCTGAGGAACTGACAGGTATGCCACCTAATCGTGACATCCAGTCCGTCATTGATTTAATACTTGGAATTGCACCTATAGCAAAGTGTCCATATAGGATGCCTCCTAAGGAATTAGCGGAGCTCAAGAAGCAAATTCAAGAGCAGTTAGAGAAGGGTTTTATACGCCCAGTTTGTCGCCATGGGGGGCCCCATTGCTGTTCATAGATAAGAAAGATGGGTCCAAAAGAATGTGTGTAGATTACCGGTCTCTCAACGAGGTGACGATCAAGAATAAGTACACACTGCCATACATAGAGGATCTGTTCGATCAGATGAAGGGAGCCAGAATATTCTCTAAGATTGATCTTCGGTCAGGATATTTCCAAGTGAAGATTAGACCGTCAGACATACCGAAAACAGCTTTCAGGACACGGTATGGATCCTATGAGTATACAATCATTTCATTTGGATTGACTAATACACCCACATACTTCATGTATCTTATGAATAAGGTTTTCATGGAGTATTTTGGTATGTTTGTGGTAGTGTTCATTCATTACATCATGTTCTACTCAAAAAATGAAGAGGAGCACGAAGAGCATCTAAGGTTGACTTTGCCGAAACTACGAGAGCAACAGCTGTATGCCAAGTTTAACAAGTGCCGATTTTGGTTGAGGGAGATATCATTCCTAGGCCGTGTCATATCTGGAGGAGTGTCGGTCGACCCAAAAATGTTAGAGATGTGCTAAAGTGGGAACCGCCATAGAATGTGAAGGAGATAAGGAGATTTCTTGGAATGGCTGGGTATTACCATCGGTTCATCAAGGACTTTTCCAAGATAGCAAAGCCCATGACTGAACTATTAATGAAGGGGAAGCCTTTGAAGTGGACTAACGCTTGTTAGGACAGTTTGAGGAGCTAAAGAAGAGGTTAACAACAGCACATGTGTTGGTATTGCCAGATGTGAGCAATAGCTTTGATATTTATTGCGACGCTTCAAGACAAGGACTTGGTTGTGTATTGATGCAAGAAGGCTGAGTAGTAGCTTATGCATCCAGGCAATTGAAGAAACATGAGCAGAATTATCCTACCCATGATCTCGAACTTCCAGCCATAATGCATGCGTTGAAGATTTGGAGATATTATGTTATTGGCCATAGATGTGAGATTTATACAGGTCATAAGAGTCTCTAGTACATATTCACGCGAACGGATCTAAATTTGAGACAATGAAGATGGTTGTAACTCATTAAGGACTATGATGTGGGATTCAATTATCATCCAGGGAAAGCCAACGTAGTGGTTGATGCTTTGATCCGAAAGGGAGCAAGCCACCAGCTCACCGTTTAGGAGTTACCGCCCGAGCTACGCAAGGAGTTTGAACGGTTAAATCTTGGATTGGTAAATGAGATGGGAGCAATGGAAATGAATCCAACCCTGGAGCATGATGAGTAGTTTAGTCCCGATCTTCTGAAAGGTAATGGATAAGTCGATTGATGGAGATCTCGACATTGATGATATGCGGCACTCGAGTAGCTCGAATACCCCTGCAATCACTACACCACCGCTCCGTTGATTATCAACCGTGTTGCACACACTTGACCTCACCAAGAAGGCTAATCTCTACAAGTGCAATCGATAACACAAGCAAGAACAAGGTAGAAGCAATCTGAATTGCTAAGTTGGTGTCCCACAAATCGATGAACAACGAAACTGGGTCTAACAGATTAATCTAAGTAAAACCCAATTGTTTATGGCGGTCACCATGGAGTATATATAGGTGGGAGGACGTCTATGGAGGTGTTGGGGTCGTGACCTAACCATAAGACACGAAAATAATAGACTTAGACTTGATACAAGGCCTAATGGCCTAATACGGTTGCGCAACACCTTGACAGATTCTGAACTTGATTTCATTTCGATAATTCCCATTGACTCAAAAGGAATTTTGATAATGTACCAACATAATTTTGATAATCATATGCTTCCTGGACGTCCGTTTTTAGTGCGATCTGCTTTTGAACTCCAAGATGGACACGATTTTGAGTTGGGCTCGGCTTCCATCTTCTTTGAACGTATTCTCTGCTCCTCCACGTCCCTAAGACTTCCTCCAAGTACTCCTTGAACCTCTCCATGGATCCTAATCACAATTAAATCATTAGGTAGCAATCTATGCTCAAAAACATATAAGGAAACATATAAGAACGAGCTCACCTCTGAAATTAATTGTTGTTTGTCAACTCTATTGATTGCATCTTGTATGTTTAGTGGAGTGTTGTTTGTATCCATAAAGTGATGTCCTCATCATCCTCCCCTTCTTGAATTGGAGTCGTCCTCGACTCAATTTCATCCTATCTCATGTGTTGGTCCAAATGTGCAATGCCATCAAATCTTCTTGTATGCATGAAAGGAGGAGGCCAAGATGGTAGACGATAGTGCACCATCTTGATCTTGTCCATCAAATAAGACCACACATTCACTTGAGCCAGGGTCCCAAAAAAATAAACATTGTGCTATGTTTGTAGGTGCAATGATAACGTGCATGATCTCGTCATTCTCCCCTTCTTTATGACAAGTCGTCCTCGGCTTGCTCGTATGTCCAGGAAAGAGGCTTTTGGGGAGTGTATGAGCGCTGTCCATATTGTACAACTGCATTGAACAATGCTTCTCTTTTATTTGTTGTCCCCGCTGCAAGGAAGAAAATACAAAAAATTGACAAGGCATTATTAGCATTAGTCCATTTTTTTACTTTACCATGTTATTTTAGCACAAAAGGAGCTAGCACATTTGAACATATGTAAACTTTATGCACCATAAATTCACCACTTTCTTCATAGTTGCCTATAGCAGGAAAAATATTTCTACTTAACAAAGGCAATTCAGATTGGGAAATATTTTTTTTTCTACGATATCTAGATCACAAAGAGTATTGAATTCAGTATATCCCAATGTATTTAGAGAAGACAACAATTTCAGTTCATCATTTTCACAAGTAATGGGAATCAAACGCTTAATTTCAGAAAATGTGGGTGATAGCGTATCAAACTCATTCACTTGTTCTAGCATAGGTATAACAAAATTATCAACACCCAACTTCTCTTTATCACAAAGACTAGTAGAAAAATTAACTTGTGACAAAGCTAAATCTATAAAAGCTTCCATAAGTTGGTGTTCTACAATAGTTTGATTGGTCGAAAAATTCAGCACATCCGAAAACTTCTCACCTAGAATGTTTTGCCTTACCTTTATCCTTATTTTCAGCAATGATTTCGAGTGCATTATGAGTTGATCCATCTAAAAATTCACAAGTGTTGTCAAAAACCTCGTTCTCTTTTGCATCATCTACATTATTTTCTATATTGTCATGCAAAACGTTAGACACAAAAGGAGGTACAACAAGAAATTTCTTCTCAAATTGATGCACTTCATCTTTGCAATTAGACACATTAGCAAAAGTTTCTCGCATAATAATTTTCATATATTTCCATGTTCGAGGTTTTTATAAATCACTTAAGTTGTCCCACCAAGTTAATGCACAATCAACTAATGCACTAGCAATATTCCTAATCTTTCTCCTGTCACACATATGTCATTATCCAAAAAATTTATCCAACTCTATTTCCCAAACAATATATTCATTGTAACCAAAACCATCATAAGAAGGAATAGATGGGGGAATGTAATTACTTCTTGTGGAAGGTGTTGTTAAGGTGGTCTGAATGTCATGTGAAATCTTGGTTGATGTTTGATTTTTAGTGAGAAACTCCATCGTCGTCTTCATCATGTCAATCATCTCAGCATATAATGCATGATTCTCGCTTTTACCTAACATTGTTAGTAGCAAACAGAAGACAACAATAAACATGTTATCCCTATCAAATACAAATGATAATGGCAAAGTGGAAGTGGAATCACACACTCTTAAGCGTCTTACCACGCTCTTACAAGTGTTCTTACCATCATTGCAGGTGGCAAACGGTGGCCGGTATTAAGAAACCAATAAATCGTTGGATGATTGCAAAGGTGTATCAATTCTGCTTCAGAGTAAAGTGTAGCTTAGATGGCAATTTATATGTAGCAAACATTAGAAACAATGAAATCAGATAGTAAAGTTGAATAAGTGTCCAAAGAACTTGTCAAAGTTGCTGGTCTAAATGTGTTCCTAGTAGTTCAAGCTAGAAAGACATGAGACAAAACTAGATGACACAAAGGATGCAAGCACTTCTATTTTGTTGTTGTTTTTTCTCCTCTATTTTTTGTGCGGCTTTTGTATCTTGTTTTGAACTTGCCTTTTTATTTTGTCTTCCTCTTTTTTTAGGAATGCGCTGCAAAAGAAGAACACAATGAAAAGCAATCAAAGATATCTCGTCGGTCTGTCATAGATTTTCTGCTCAATCTTCCAAGGACAAATAGGCACAATTAGAGGCTCAAAATAGAAAATTTTACAACATCAATATTGTAGATATATCTCTTATTTTTAATTTCACTATATATAAGTCCTATTTGGACAAGAATAATAGGAGATATTGCCCCTGAAACACAGACTGTTCAGAAATTCTAGGTCAAAAACACGTTCAGATCTAATACACTTTTGACCACGATAACTCCATTTTCTGGGAAATCGATGAATACGAAAGTTGTAGAGAACTTCTTAAGATTTGCAAAAAGTACAAGAACTCCAAAATACAAGTTTGTATGAGCGAGATATGGTGAAAATACCGAATTGGATAGAGATGAATCTAATCTGGACTTGATGACGTGATTCAAAAGGATGAATCAACACAATGCAAAACTCAAAATAAGACCAAAAACACTTTCAAAACCAGCAATATGACTCAACCACAAACACAAACTCAACAAAATTGAACTGAAAAATAAAGTTACAAAGGCTCAATGGTGGTTTGGACAATGTGATGAATAAATCTACCAAACTACAAGTTTTTTGTGGCTTTTTTTGTGAAATCTAGGTATGAAAAACAAAACTAATCTGATGGATAGATGAATTACCTAACGTGCAACCTGGAAATCTGATACCAATTGATATTATGGTTTAGTCCCAATATTTTGAAAGGTAATGGATAAGTCGATTCATAGAGATCTCAACGTTGATAATTTGTGGCACTCGAGCAGCTCGAATACCCCTGCAATCACTACACCACCGCTCTGTTGGTTATCAACTGTGCTGCACACGCTTGACCTCGCCAAGAAGGCTAATCCCTGCAAGTGCAATCGAGAACACAAGCAAGAACAAGGTAGAAGCAATCTGAATTGCTAAGTTGGGGTCTCACAAACCGATGAACGGCAAAACTGTGTATAAAGGATTAATCTAAGTAAAACCCAATTGTTTATGGCGGCCATCATGGAGTATATATAGGTGGGAGGACGTATAAGGAGGTGTTGGGGTCGTGACCTAACCCTAAAACACAAAAATAAAATACTTAGACTTGATACAAGGCACAATGGCCCAACATGGTGGCGCAACACCCTGACAGATTCTAAACTCAATTTTGTTTCGATAATTCCCGTCGGATCAAAAAAATATTTATAAGGGACCAACGTCATTGGAAAAGTTATCCTCTCCCCTTTCCGTGCATATGTAGAACATCCAAAACGAAGATCATATGTGTCCTGGACGTCTGTTTTAGAGTGAGCTGCTTTTGGACTCCGAGTTGGACACGATTTTGAGTCGGACTCGGTTTCCATCTTCTTTGAACATATTCTCTAGTCCTCCACGTCCCTAAGACTTCCTCCAAGTAGTCCTTGAACCTCTCTATGGATCCTGATCACAATTAGATCATTAGGTGGCAATCTATGCTCAAAAACTTATAAGAAAACATATATGAACGAGCTCACCTCTGAAATTAATTGTTGTGTGTGAACTCTATTAATTGCATCTTGTATGTTCAGTAGAGTGTTGTTTGTATCCATAGAAGTGATGTCCTCATCAGAGCAGGAAATAAGAGAAGGTCAGACTAGGGATAAGGGGATCTAGGAAATAGGGGAAATGACCCAAGAAGGGAGAGAATTCAGATTTGATGAGGATGACCAAGGTACTCTATGGCTTGGAAAACGGATTGTTGTGCCTAATGAAAAGAGTCTTCGACAGTTCATATTAAAAGAGGCACATAACTCGCTTTACTCCATCCATCCCGGCTACACGAAAATGTATAAGGATAACACGCTATTGGTGGGATGGTATGAAAAGGCACATAGCTGAATATGTCGCACTTTGTGATGTATGCCAACGAGTAAAAAGTAAACATCAAGGCCTCCTGGATTATTGCAGCCATTATAGATTCCGGAATGGAAATGGGAAGAGGTTGGTATGGATTTCATAGTTGGTTTGTCTCGCACTGCAGCAGGACATGATTCAATATGGGTTATTGTGGATCGATTGACGAAATCAGCACATTTCATTCTTGTCAAGATGCAGGATCAAAGAGCACGTGAAAAATACCAGAGGGGGTGAATGGTAGATTAAAACTTTTTCAGCGCAAGCGACAAAAACCCCTCAGTAGAAAATTAATCTATTAAGAAATCATTTGTGCGAGTAATATAAACATGATCAATCATGACAAAACTAGTATAGATTGTGGAGAATCAAATCATGAAGACACTACAATAAGAATCACAAAAAAAGTTGAGAAAAGCTCAAGTTACGATCGAAAGATTGAACGAAGGTCAATCTATTCTACCTGAGAAAAACCAGATCTGCAACACTGCAAAGAAACTTGTGTAGATCCAAAACCGCGAATCCAATAACCGTGAAATTTTCACAGATGATATATAGTCAAGTTTTGAAGTCAACCCAAAAACAATCACGTCAATTGGATCTGTAAAACTCCAGTTATGATAAAATCACCAAAGTAAGGTAGTGCTGTATAGAACCTCGACGAGAAAGACTTGATAGAAACAAGTCGGACGAACAAGGTAGAAAAGCTCCTTTAGACTATGAATTTTATTGATAAAATCACAAAAGGAACAGCCTTAGAGTAGTGCACCACGAGGCTTGGCCTCCCTTGCTTATATAACCAGCCCTTAGGCCAACACAATCTAAACAAGGACTCAAATCCTATTCAGATTCAACCAAAACTTTCCATAACTGCTCAAGACTATTCCATACGCAAATATAAGCAATCTTAAGACTTCAAAATGCCTTAATAATGTATCCCAGATTCCTAAAACAACCCAACTTCGTGACCCACATGAAATCCTACCATAACCATCTCAAATCTTTCCATATTTGAGTCAAACCCGACTCAACCTCAGCCTGAGTCCATAACCTAGTTGGTTGGACCTTTCCGACCAATTTTTTTACGTCCACATCTCTTCATCATGCCTCGGAACCATGTATCCATGTCCATGCACTCCTTGCACATGTGCAAACACCTTCCAACGACGTCCATGATACCTTCATATGCATTGTTCTTAATTCAAACATGCTGTGCGATCTCCCGATGAACTCAACCACAATTCCTCCCGAACTTGTTTGTTGAACCTCATCTTCTCCCTGAGACTAGTTCAATGGATCCCTTCACCAGCCATGTCTTAAACTCAAGCAACACTTGCACATGAATAAACAGTTAATACTTTCGAGCATAAGTCCTCGACTTGACTCTCGTTAGTTCCGAAACCACAACACCTTTTGTGAGCACCTCACATAAGCATGTTGCAAACCTTAGCAAAAACATATCAATCATTACCACCAAAACACACCAAAAAACTTAGTAAAAGAATACTAAGCAAACTTTCAATAGATGTAAAGCAAGTTCAAATCAATTCAAAGTAAAAGCAGAACCATTGCAATCTATCTTTGGACCTTGCCAAAAGGAACCGGACCTTGAGCCGGAGCTTACCAAAGCTAGCAGGACCTAGCGTCGGAACTTACCAAATGAGTAGGACCTAACGCCGGAGCTTACCAAAACTAGTCGGTCCTAGCTAGCGCTGGAGCTAACCAATGCTAGACGAACCTTGTGTCTGGTCTAGCAAAAACATGTCGATCCTAGCCCAGCAAGTTGAACCTATCCAAAATAAGTCGGACCTAGACAAAGAAGTCAGACCTAGGCAACATAAGTCGAACCATGCATCAGACCTTGCAGGTGCTAGCCAAAACAAGTCGGACCTATCATCGGACCTTGTTAAAAAGGTGTTTTGGTAGTATTCAAAACTTTTATCGTCAAAGCCAATATATTCAGCACACATAGGTCTACAATTTCCCCCTTGATAAATGCATTGGCAATACCACTTAAAATACAAACATTGGCTTACTCACATGAAAAGTTTTGAAAACAATTTCTCCCCTTTTTTGATAATCAAATGAGATAGAAATAAATTTCTCCCCCTTTACAATACCCCCCTTGCATATTTCTCCCCATTTGCAATTTATTCATCAAGGTACAAAAGAGAAATTCTAATTTGTTATGAGCACATTATAACATATACATATAAAACAAAGCTCATCCAAGTCATACTATCAAGTAACTTACACTATAACAACAATGAGATACATAAAGTAGTGTAAGCCATGCTAGAGATCAAATGTAATTTTCAATTTAAGCAAGTCATGATCATACAAACTTAAGTATTTTAAGACCTGAAAGCTTGACATTATTGCTGCAATTTTTTATTTTAAGCATAAATTTTGATCATATGAAATTTGCAAGAGATTATATGCGCATCTGCCTTATTCTAACAAACCTATGTCATTTGACAATCAGAAGCTTAAGGACATGGTTTTAGTCATACACAACTTCTTCCACATTCATATCTAAGTGCAATGATAAGTCATCTCAAAAGAAGTGTGATGTATGCATATTCTCTTGATTTTTTCTCATTTTCTCATTTGAACATAAAAACTCAACCTGTGAGTTGCTCACTTTATTAATTCTTTATGATTAAAAGCACTTGTGAGCATGCAACAAGTTCAAAACAGCAAGAAAGTTCGATCATGACAAGATTTAGTGTAAGTAATTATTACAATTACAATCATGGCAGAAACTACAAAATGTATAACAAGAGTAATGTAGTAAGAACTTTCAGCATGTAAAAAGGAATCACAAAGTAATATATGTATGAATTACTATGCTCATATTATTTTTATTTTAGATTCACACATAGACTTCCTAAGTTTCAAAACTCCCCCTCAATTTAACCCATGAGGATGCATAACCCCTATTTCACTATGAATGTAACAAAAACGAGTGAAATTCAAAGGTTTTGTAAAAATGTCAGCCAATTGTTGTTCGATATACATGGTGAAGCACAATGTTTCCTTTTTCAACATTATCACGAAGAATGTGATACCTAATGTCAATATGCTTAGTTCTTGAATGTTGCACGGGGTTTCTAGCAATGCAAATGGCACTGTTGTTATCACAAAACAGAGGAACACTATCTAGATCAACCCCATAGTCCTTAAGTGTTTGAACAATCCAAAGAATTTGTGAGCAAGCGCTAGCAGCAGCTACATGTTCAGATTCAGCTGTGGATTGTGGAACTGAGTTTTGTTTTCTATAGGACCAAGCAATAAGAGAATTACCACAAAAATGATAAGCACCCGATGTTTCCTATCAATCCTACAACCCTCAAAATCAGCATCCGAAAAAGCTTTCAAAGTAACGGTTGAGGAAGAAGGAAGAAAAATGCCAAATTCTTGAGTTCCATGTAAGTACCTGAGAATTCTTTTGATGGCTTGACGATGTGAAGCACGTGGGGAAGCTTTAAATTGTGCACAAGGACATACACTGAATTGAATGTCCGGTCTTGATGCCGTGAGGTACAAAAGTGATCTGATCATGCTTCTATATTCTTTTTGAGCCATGGGTTCACCATCTTCATCAAGTTCAAGCGTCATTGCTGTACCCATTGGTGTCCGAAAGGCTTGCTTTTGTCCATGTTGAAGTGCTTAAGAAGGTCTCATGTATATTTTGTTTGATGCACAAAGGTACCTTCCTTGGTTTGCTTGATTTGCAGCTCCAAAAGTACGTGAGTTCTGCCATCATACTCATCTCAAATTCTCAACTCATCATAGTTGAAAACTTGGACACAAGATCATGAGAAGCACAACCAAAGATAATATCATCCACATACAGTTGAACGAATAATGATTCATTGCCATGCTTAAGCATAAAAAGAGTTTTATCAACCTTTCCCATGTAAACTCCTTTTCAAGTAAGAATGTTTTTAACCTATCATACCATGCTCTAGGGGTTTGTTTGAGACCGTATAAGGCTTTTGACAGTTTGCAAACATAATTCGGAAAATTTGGTTTTCAAAACCCGGTGGTTGCTTGACATAAACCTCCTCATGTATGTAGCCATTATGAAAAGCACTTTTAACATCCATTTGATATAACTTGAACCCTTTAGATGCAACAAAAGCTAACAAAATTCTTATGGCTTCTAATCTAGCAACAAGATCAAAAGTTTCATCAAAATCTAGACCTTCAACTTGTTTGAAATCTTGTGCAACCAACCTAGCTTTATTCCTAATTACAACCCCATCCTCACTTTGTTTATTTTTAAACACCCATATAATTCCAATTATAGTGTGGCCTTGAGGTGGAGGTACAAGTCAACAAACATTATTTCTTTCAAAATTTTCTAACTCTGTTTGCATGGTGATAATCCAAGATTCATTAGTCAGTGGGTGTGATATATCTTTGGGTTCAAAAGAAGCAACAAAAGCAGAATGAGCGTGAGAGTTTGGATCACAAAACCTGGATCGTGTGACTCGTTCGTCCAAGCTTCCAATGTTTTGTTGTGGAGGATGATTTTTGAGGGCTCAGAGGGGAGTAGACACTTCACAATATTCTTCTTCTTCATATTCATCACAAATCAATGAGCTTGTGACTTGAGGACGATTTGGACCATCAATGGTGGTCGTCGGTGCTAGTTGTGAATCAAAATTAGGAGTTGGAACAATGTCATTAGCCGTTGAATTTTCGGGCAGCAGCACCACTTCTTCCTCATCTTCAACGAAAATACTTTCCCCCTGCAGATATGGATCCGAACCTGCAATATTTGAGTTAGTTCCTGTGCTAGCTCCATCAAAAGAAACCTCACAAGTCTCCACAATTTTGTTAGTGTCAAGTAAAAGCACACCGTAGCCTCTAGTATGAGATGGATAACCAAGAAACATGTCATCAATAGATCTAGCTTCAAATTTATCAAGATTAACATGTTTCTTAACAAAGTTTGCAACCAAAGACCCTAAAGTGTGTGACACTAGGCCTATGTCCAAACCGAAGCTCATATGGTGCTTTTCCTAGCTTAGCACGCAAGAAAACATGATTTGAAACATAACAAGTGGTTGCAATTGCATCTGCCCAAAACTTTCTAGGAGTTTGATATTCATCAAGGATAGTCCTAGCCATCTCAACTAAGGTTTTGTTCTTTCTCTCTACAACACCATTTTGTTGAGGTACATATGGTGAAGAAAATTGATGATCTATTCCTTTTTCAGCACAAAAATGATCGAAGGATTGATTTTTAAATTCAGTTCCATTATCACTTCTAGTTGATCTTAAAGATCCTTGGTGATCAATTGATAATATAAGAAATAAATTTATAAAGTTACTAAAAGCTTCATTCTTAGATGCCATAAAATAAACCAAAGAGTATCTAGAATAGTCATCAACAATCATAGAACATACCATTTACCTTCGAAGGATTGAACACGTGAAGGTCACTACAGAGTCAAGATGCAAAAGTTGACCTGGTTCAGTTGTCATGGTCATTGTAAGAGGAGCATGTGAACCTGCAACCATCTTGGCATGTCTACAAGAAGAGCACACAATTTCTTTGTCCCCTTTAATCTTAGACATTCCACGTATGCGATCAAGAGCACTAACACGTGTGAGATGATCGAAGCCTACGTGACCAAGTCTTCGATGCCAAGAAGATAAGTCTTTTGAATCATTAGCAACTAGACACCTATGCTTAGAAGAAGACATATCAAAATCTGCTTTAAAAACTCTTCCAAACTGAGACATGTTAAAAATAAGCTCACCATTTGAACCTATAACTTTGCAGTAATTTTTATTGAAAATAATTTCCAGATTTCATCTAGCAATTGTGAAACAGAAAGTAAGTTGTATTTCAAATTTTTTACAAGTGCCACATCCTTCAAAGTGTAATGATCATTTACTCTAACTGAACCCTTAGCAATTATAGGAGTTGAAGAATTATCGGCAAAAGTAACATTCTCTACACGTGACACAAAAGAGAGGGAGGAGAACAATTCTCTGATACCGGTCATGTGGTGTGAGCAACCTGAATCCACAATCCAAATGTTCTCCTTCCTCAAGTGTGTAACCTATGTAGAAGCACAATATGTCGATGACTCAATACTGGGGTTAGTCAAAAGGCATTAAGGAATCAAGTATTGAGTCACGCGGAGTGTAGCATGAAAAATACGCGAAAGTTGCAGGTTTATGAGCCAAAGCTTGAAGATTTTTGTACCCAACTACTGACCTACGAGGTGTTACATATGTAGCATGAAAATCAGTAGGTTTGGGAGCAAACTTTGCATGTTTTTGACTCATTATAGCAGGTTGCATGTTCTTATCATTCGGTCTAGCACGTGCAGCAAATTTTGCATAAAACTTATGAGATCTAGCAATCATTCTTTCCTTTTTCTGTTGTTTAGCTAGTCTATAAAAAAATCTATGATATGACCATATCTACCACAGTAGGTGCAATGAAATTTAACTTTGTGTTCATGTCTAGATGAACAAGCAACATTTTTACTTGAGACCGAATGAGACAACACTCCTGCAGATTTGAAAACCACTTTTTTTTTGTTTAGGAACTATTTGAATCAAACCACTTCATAATGACTTTACAATTTTAGGTGGATATGCCTTAGCATGAGCATGAGAATCAAAACCTAAACCAAATTTATCATTGCAAGATTTAGAAGAATTCAGCAGCAAGTTTAGGTTCGTATTTGCATTACAAGACCGATCTAATGTCCTATGCATGTCATCAAGTTTATTTGACAGATCAAGAGAATTTTCACATGAATTTTTTCCTTTTAATTTGCAATGGGAACAATATTTAACTTCATGAGAACGTAAAGCATTGTTCAATATATAAATTTCATTCATAGCATTTTGTAGTTTCTTATCAAGATCATCACAAGTAGAACAATGCAAATCAATTGTAGAACAACAAGCACCTTTCAAGTTTTTATCATTAAGTGCAGCAAGCTTTTTGTTCTTTTCAATTTCAAGTTCAAGTTTATCAAGTGTGGAGGTGTGTGCACTTCTTAGAGAGGACAATTGTTCATATATTAAATCACACGAGGAACAAGAATCATCACTAGGAATCAAAGATTTCAAACAATTAATTTCAGATTCTAGTAACTCAATTTAACAGCATTGTCCCTATGCTTTTTTCCTTTTTTTTAACTATAATGGTGGCATGAGAAATAGCATCACACATTTGTTCGCAAGTAGGACATACCTCTTCTTTGTCGCTGTTGTGTTCTGCCTCCTCCATACTTGATCTTTACTTGCCCGCCATGAAACACAAGTTTGCTACCTCATCTTCATCTTCATCACTTCCGATGTCCACATCGCTCGAGCAAAGTTCTTGAAGTGCGGAGATAAAACTATTCACCAATTGGCGTCCTGTAAAACCCTTCTTTTTCTTGTTGTTGTTTGCAGAGGAGTGTTTCATCCTTGTTTGCTTTTCATCATGGGAAGTAGCACCTGAAAGGTTAGGGCAATCCGTGCAAAATGTCTTGTCTTACCACATTCGAAGCATCGTTGAGGTCCGACACTTCCTCTCCTTCTAGTTCTCACATTTTGCAATGTTTTTGAGAATCGAGTAGAGATGAGTGCAGGTTCTTCATCTGGAAACGCTTCAATCTGTTCAAGGGTTAGAGAGGACAACTAAGCAAGTGTTCAACAAGAAGAAGATTGGCCAGAGCTAGGCATGTCACGTTGAGAAACAAATTCAAGAGACTCGTTGGGGTTCTTACTAAGATTATGTCAATTTCATGAGTTTTCAATTTAGAATATAGAACATCTAATGTAAGTGTACTCATGACAGTAGATTCACGAATAGATGTGACTTTCATATCCCAAATTGACATGTCTAATGCACTTAGTAATTATCTAGCATTCTCAACATCTAAAAAATTAACATTGATGCTACACAAGTAGCTGAGAGTTTTATTAAAGCGAGCAAAGAGATTGTCGATGGGCTCACCTGGTTGCATCTCAAAGCGCATGTACTCCTTTTTGAACATGTCTTGCCTTACCGCCTTGATTGTGTTGGATCCTTCGTGGTAGTCGCAGAGTGCTTTCCACACGTCATATGTAGATCGGAGGTGAGCCATACGGTCGAAGTCGCTTTGAGTTAAGCCTTGTATGATCAAGTTGCAGGCCTTGTTGTTGTTGTCGACATCTCTCATGTTTGTAGTCGTGACTTGATCGTTTAATGGCACATCGTAAGTCTCATACACATTTTCCCATATTGCGAAGCCTTGTACCTAGATGAAGGCTTCCATACATGCCATCCAAACCTGAAAATCAATACCACTAAAGACACAAGGTTTTGCGGAGTATTTCTCCATGATGGTTAGTCAAAAACACGTGCAAATCTCAAAGATTAGAGCACCATGGCTCTAATACAAATTGTAGGATCAAAGAGCATGTGAAAAGCTACTAGAGGGGGGTGAATGGTAGATTAAAACTTTTTCAGCGGAAGCAACCAAAACCCCTTGTTAGAAAATCAATCTATTAAGAAATCGTGTGTGCGACTAATCTAAACGTGATCAATCGTGACAAAACAAGGATAAATTGTGGAGAATCAAATCACAAAGACACAACAACAAGAATCACGAAAAACCGTCAAGAAAAACTCAAGTTACGACCGAATGATTGAACGAAGGTCAATCTGTTCTAACCGAGAAAAAGCAGATCCGCAACACTGCAAAGAAACTCGTGTAGATCGAAAACCACAAATCCAATGACCGTGAAATTTTCACAAATAGTAGATAATAAAGTTTTGAAGACAACCCAAAATGAATCACGTCAATTGGATCTGTAAAACTTGAATTATGATAAAACCACTGAAGCAAGGTAGCATTGTGCAGAAACTCGACGAGAAAGACTTGACAGAAACAAGTCAGACGAACAAGACACAAAAGCTCCTTTAGACTACGAATTTTATTGATCAAAACACAAACGGAACAGCCCCAAAGTCATGCACCACGAGCTCTAGCCTCCCTTCCTTATATAATGTAACACCCTCATTTTCATGCATCATGCATTGCATAAGTTCACATACATGTTTAACATTAATCCACATAAAAAGAAATGAGTTTAAAATGAATTTAAAGCAAAACCGTACTCAAAAGTTCTGAGAAGTGCGGACTAGTCCGTTTTTGGTGCGGGCTAGTCCGATTTCTCTCTGGACCCCCTCGGACATGTCTGTTTTTGCTGCGGACTAGTCCGCTTTCATCTCTGTACAATTTTTGGACTTGTCTTGTCCATTGCAGACTAGTCCGGTATTCCAATTCCTTGAAATTTCGCCAAGTCCCTAGGCTTGTCCGGATTTGTCAGACTTCCAGCGGACTTGTCCGTTTTCCTCTCTGACTAAGTTCAGACTTGTCCGATTTGGTACGAACTTATCCGTTTTTTCTATGACTAATATCGAACTAGTCCGGCCTAGTGCAGACTTGTCTAGTTATCGTGATTCTGAGTTGATTTTTGGTTTCACGACATGTTTTTGGGTTTCACCTTATGTGGGCCTAAGGACGTCATGTCTAACCCCTCTTGGAGCCCATGTGGGACCCCACACCGGCCTCCACCCACCCCAAACTCAAAATCCATCAAACCCTAACTCTCCACACTATATAAACAACCCAACACCCCACCCTTTTACCTCTTTGCCTCAATTGAAAGACCACAAACCCTAGCTCGTGAATAGCCACCACCAAGGAGCGAGAAGGAGATTGCGAGCAAGAAGAAGAAGAGGAGGAAACGAAGGAGGATCATGTGATCAAGATCTCCATCAAGTTTTTGTTCTTCATCAACTTTTCATCTTCAAGTTTCTTCATCGACCCTAGATCGTTAAGATCCAAGTGTTGGCTCCAAAACCCTTGATTCATTGGAGTTCTAAACACCTTGTATACCTTCTACTTCCTCTTCCTCATGTGAATTCAACCCCGTTTCTCCAAATTCACATCGATTTAGAAAACCCTATTTTGCTGGTTTTGTGATGGGCGGACTAGTCCGGTCCACAACGGACTAGTCCGGTTTGGTTGTCTATTTTCTGTTGAATTAATTCTAAATTGTTTCGAATCAATTCCAAACCTGTACAAACTTGTTAATAACCATTAGAACTAGTTAACATTATCAACAACTCATTAACTAGTTTTGCTTTGCATTTGCATTAATCATGCATGTCACGACATATTGAGTAATATATGTGGACTTATTGATTGTAATTCTTGTCTTGTATGTTTATTGTGCAGTTTAGACGGACTTACGCTAGAGAGTGCTGCGGAGGATCTCCAGTACCAGAATTTTGAAGTTTTGATCCCAATCAAGCCCAAGAGCAAGGCAAGTGTCCTTGAATATATTGATCCTGTTTTTATAATAAATGTTTTGTTTTCAAAATTGCATGCTTGTGTGAATTTGATGGGAATTCCTATGATAGGAAGTTTACTAGCTTTGTTTAACCACCCTTGTCACCTGGAATACATGGTAGAGAGTCGAGAAGGGCTTTTTACCTTTGCTTTGCTTAATCAATTGGGATGGGAAAACAACTATACTATCTAATTATACATTAATGAGATTATGCTTATTATGAACGGGTTAATATGATATGGTAATGGGTGTTCTAAGTAAGCCTGGTATGTGCATGGGTTGGAAGACATGGTGGTTGCTTGGTCTAGATCTAAGGACCGTTTCGTGGAGCGACCATCCAGGATTTACAGTGCCACCACGAGGGAAAGTATGGGTGCAGCGTAGTTTACTAATTAGGGCATTGCTGGTATTGCGTGGATCATTTGGCGCACCGGGGAAGGGGAGTCGGGTTGAGTTTGGATTTCTGGCAGGACTCCCTGGGATCCGAATGGCACAAGAGGGGGCCCTTGGTTGAGGATGTGCTCAGTTGGAAGCATCGCCACCGGTGAAACCTCAGTGGGTTCGTACATGCTAGTAGTCCCTTTGTAAAGGCTATTTTGTGATCTTTTGGCCACACACCTAGGGAAGTATGAGACGACATAATTGAGATTTCTTAGTCAACGAAAGGTGATGAAATCATAAACACGTGGGTAAAGTGGTACAACCTCTGTAGGGTGTCTTAAAATCAATCATGATAGTCGTGCTCCCAGTCATGAGCAACCTGGACCCTCACATGATTAGAGGGAAACTTGAGATTTGGGATGGTTTGGTGCTGGTTATGGTTTGGTACTGGTTATGGATTGAATTATGGCATTGGATATGGTTAATGGTTATGGTGAAATCTGGTATATGTATGATGGTAATGAAATATGGACTAGTATTATGATAACTACATGGTTTATGATGGGTTTACTTCACATAAATACAATATATTGCTTTTCAAATGTTTTAATGTACAACATTTAGCCTTTATTATATTCGTAATTTGTATCAGCTACATGTCATACTTTCCACACTTGTTGAGTACGACATGTACTCACCCTTGCAATTCTCCCACCAACAGTTGCAGGTCAGAATTGGGAGTATCACGACGTTAATGAGGAGTCCTTGGTTGTGTGCTACCGTCAGCTTTGCCTGTGGTTATGCTTGGAGCAGCGCTCCCATTTTTCTTAGCTTCCTTACTTTGTTTAGCTCATATTTAGTTTATTTCCGCTGCATTAGTTCAAATTTGTCGTTAATAATCATTAGACTTGTAATTTGAGGATATTCTGAATCATGTAATAAAAGTGCTTAATTAATTCTGTTCTGTGGTAATTTTTTATATCCTTTTGTGAATGCACTCATGTATATCTGTTGAACATACTGGGCACACATATGCGTTCACTTGGTTCATTTTCAGAACCGGGTGTCACATATAACAAGCCCTTAGGCCAACCCAATCCTAACTAGATCTCAAATCCTATTCAGATTCAACCGAAACTTTCTGTAACTGCTCAAGACTCTTCCATACGCAGATAGAAGCAATATTAAGGCTTCCAAATGCCTTAGGAACGTATCCCATATTCCTAAAACAACCCAACTTCATGTAGTCACACGAAATCCAATCATAACCAACTCAAATCTTTCTATATTTGAGTCAAACCCGAGGGCGAGATTCATTTTAAGGGGGTAGGTTTGTAGGACCCTCATTTTCATGCATAATGCATTGCATACATCCTCATACATGCTTAACATAAAGCAACCTAAAAAGGAACAAGATTGAAATGAATTTAGGCTTAATCAAGAATCCAAGTCTGTCAGGTTACAGACTTGTCCGGACCTAAACCCGAACTAGTTCGGCATCCCTCTTTGTTTCATATTATTCAGTCCGGCACACTATGGACTTGTCCGGCACACTACACAGACTAGTCCAGTGTAGCTTCTGATGTTTTCTCATATTTGTCCGATATCGAACGGACTAGTCCGATCTGGCCCAATTTTCAACCCCGAAGCCTTTTATTTTGCAACCCCCAGACTTGTCCGGCCACACAAACTGGACTTGTCCGAAAATGTCTGTTCCATAACGGACATGTCCAGGACCTATTGCGGACTAGTCCAGTGTGCTGAATCCCACTCGGATTCATTATTCTCTCGTCATTGGTTATTGGGTAATTGCTTTAATTGGGACCAACAACTTCGTGCCAACCTCAAAGGAGCCCAAGTGGACCCCACCTTGGCCCCGACATGTTGCCCACTGAATTCCACTTGGAATTTACTAAAAACCTACCTCTCCACCCCTATATAAGCAACCCAACACCCTCACCTCTCCAACCTTTGGGAAAAACCCTCGATGCCACCTTTTGCCTTCTTGTCGCCGTCAAGAAGAAGCCCAGGAGCAAGGAGAGGGAGGAGAAGAGGGAGAAGCCTCAATCAAGATTGATCTTCGTCAACTTTTTGACAATTGATGTTCTTCATCACCAAACCTTCATCAACTCATCTTCACCAACCCTAGACGTCAAGATTCAAGTGTTGCACCCAATCTTCGACCCTTGGATCTCTAGACACATGGTACGCCATCTACATTCAGGTTACCACAAAAATTCAACCCTAAAACCCGCTGATAAGAAAACCCTAACTCTGCAGTTCTGTATTGGCCGGACTAGTCCGACCCTTATACCGGACTTGTCTGGTGTCTAAATCTGTTAAATGCTAAATTGAATCCAAGTTGACTCAAATCAATTACAAACTTGTTCAAATTTGTTACAAACCATTGTAACTAGTTAATAAACATTAATAACATCTCATTAACTAGTTTTACTTCACAATCACATTAATCAAGCATATCATGGCATATTGAGTACTATATGAGCATCATTTGATCGTAATGTTTGTTTTGCATGATTGTCGCGTGGGATAGAAGGTCTCGGAGTAGAGAGTGCTTTCGAGGACCTGCAGAACCAGAACTTTGAAGCTTTCAATCCAAACCAAGCTCAAGAGCAAGGCAAGTGTCCTGGATCATTTTGATCCAGGTTTTAAATGTTTTGTTTGCAAAATTGCATGCTTGTGTCAAATTGATGGGAAAACCCAATTGTAGAAGTTTACTAGTTTTGTATGACCACCTTGTCTCTTGAACACAATATAGAGAGTCGGGAAGGGTATTTTACACTTTTGCATCGCTATACTCAATTAGGTTTGGGAAACCATCATATTACTTAATTATGAACTAAAGGACACATGAATGATGAGAATTGATAATAATGACCCTTTAGCAACATGTTGCATAGGGATCTAAGCAAGCCGGTTATGTGGAATAGGTTGGACTATTTTGGTGGTCTTGCTTGCTTTAGATCTAAGGACCGGTTTGTGGTGCGACCATCCAGGATTTACAGTGCCACCATAGGGCCAAGTATGGGTGCGGCTTAGCTGACTAATTAGTATTTTGCCAGTACTGTTTGGACCATTAAGAATGCTCAGGGAAGGAGTAGTCGGATAGGTTTGTAGAGATTGGTGGAACTACATTGTGATCCGAATGGCTCAAGAGAGGGCCATCAGTTGGAGACATCACCACCAGTGAAACCTCAGTAGGGTCTAAATATGCTAGTAATCACTTTGTAAAGGCTATTTTGTGATCTCTTGGCCACACACCTAAGGAAGTGTGAGACGGCATAATTTAGATTCCATAGTCATCGAAAGGTGATGAAATCATGAACTTGTGGGTTAAGGGGTACAACCTCTGCAGAGTGTGTCAAAAACTATCATGATAGTCGTGCTCCCAGTTATGAGCAACCTGAACCCTCACATGATTGGAGCTACGGACCTTAAACATGGTTTAATGGCTGGAATTGAATTGGGAGTTGGTAATGATTTATTTATCGGCCTTGGTATATGAAATTGATTTAAATGAGATAAATGAGCAGTTATGAGTTAGATATGGATTATTATTGCTGGTAGTGGTTATCTAAGTTGAAATTAATGGTATTTGGGTCATTTTGGGAAGGACCTCACTTAACAATGACATTGCATTTTCAACTGTTTTGAATGTACTTTTATGCAATTAGCCCATTCTATTATCATTCCTTGTTTAAGCTACATGTCATATTTTCCCACACTTGTTGAGCACGACATGTGCTCACCCTTGCTATTCCCGCCACAAATGCAGATGCAGGCATCAACGTGGAGTATTGGGAGGTCTTTGAGGAGTTCTAGGCGCGCGTGCTACCGTATAGCTTGCCTGTAGAGTTTGGATTCATTAGTGTTTTTGTTTTCTGCTGCAGTTATTTAGAGCTTGTATTTGAGACTATTTGGTTTGTAATAAGGTACTATTATTAGTGTTATTATTCGAGACATGGTCATAATCTGTTTGTCGTTTGTGAATCACTTGTATGTGTGTGTTAAACATCCTGGGCACACATATGCATTACACTTGGTTCATTTTCGGAACCGGGTGTCACACACGCCGATTTTACACAGCACACCAGACAAGTCCGGTCCCCTGTACGGACTGGTCCGGCCATCGGGATCCCTAATGGAAATATTTTTGGAAACACCATGAATAAGAGATCCACGAACCCACAATAAGAACTTTTGAATCCTACTTGTCGGTGTTTGGATCCGGCAGATCTCCCGACACTACCTTTGGTAGATCAAGGAGTTGTAGTTCGGTAATGGGCGTGCAGAGATTCAAGAAGGTGAAAGACAAGTATACACAGAGATTTACGTGGTTCGGGCCGCCTAAGCGTAATACCCTACTCCACGGGGTATGTTGGTGTTGTATTAAGCGTGTGAGTCTAGAAGAAGCTCCAGAAGGAGAAGCCCGTCTAGCTCAGGGAGTTCAGTAGTGGTCTAGAACCGTCCCTTGTGTATCGTCGACCAGTCCTTTTATAGTACAAGGACTGGTCGTTACACCATTAGCCTGGCCCGACAGGTGGCCCCGGCGGTTACACGTGCTTGATACACAATTAATGTGGTTAATTGCCCTAAATAGCCTGGTAACAGTGCCATTACCAGTATTAAGGGCCATCAGATCGTGTGTCATTAATATGATATTAATGACACTTAATCGGGTCTTGAAGTCTTTGATTGCTCCTTGAAGGTCCGGAGCCGTTGGGGGGTCCACTGGCTTGATAGTTGAAGTTGAAGGTCCGGTGGTTGCCACGTGGCAGCTCTGGAGCTTACCGTCGTGGACGGGTAGGTCTGGTGCTGTTGGACACGTGTCAGTACCGGAGCTTCCCTCTGTCTGGGGTTAGGTCTGGGGGTGCCATACCGGTATTTCGTCCGGAGCTTTCCCATGTGTGGGTGATAGCTCTGGTCTTATGATACATGTGGCGGCCCTGGGACTAACCATGTCGGGGAAGCAGGTCCGGTTACGCATGACATGTGGGGCTTTTGGAGGTCTTCAAATCTGGTAGATGGAGTTTCCTTGTGATCTTTGCAATCCCAAGGGGTATCCGGTACGGAGGGTACCAACACTATTGTCAAGCTCTGAAACCCTAGCACCACCACCTGTCCCAAGAGCACAAAAACGCATCTCCCCATGAATCTAAATTCCTCAAAAGTGAAATCATTTGAGTATTCAGATTTTAGATTGGGAGATTGTTGTCTACGTGTCATTGAGCTGTTGGGGTTTGATCTCTTTACACTTGTGAAATTACTTGTAATCTTTTTGAGTGTATTTGATCAACTTTTCGCTGTAATTCTTGTGGGAGCCCTCAAAGTGTGAGGTTGCCCTACCAACTCGGTGATTACCCATGATAGTGAAATCAAGTCGGCCTTGTGTGGTGACTTGACGAGGGAAAGGGTTGAAGAGACCTGGCTTTGTGTGGGCTTCCTCAACGAGGACGTAGATCTCTTTGGTGACATCGAACCTCAGTAAAAATATGTGTCCTGTGTGCTTATTTAATTTTTCAAGTATCATTACTTAGGGCACTATGTTGATCAGTCTTTGTTGACGGATGTTATACACCAATTTCACTCGTCAATATAACTCAGTTATGTGAAGGAATTGTCATTTCTTGCACACATCACCTTTCTATTTAACCTACCTCCACTTGTCCTTGGAGAAAGTAGTGCATGCAGGGATTCTTTGCAGAAATGAAGTGAAACAAGGCGGTGGATCCTATAAAATATCATTCCAACCAATCAAGCGACAACACATGGCACCACATGGATCAAATGGCCCACAAATAGAAGTATTCGAGGCCATCTAACGGTGTAGCACCAATATCAGTCAACGGGACCCAGCTGTCAGCCACTTGCAGGAAGCACACCGCGAAAGGGCCAAGACCAAATCGACCGACCCCCCTAGTAGGACCTGGCACCTTTCTCGGTCAAACTCCACGTGGTGGCTTCTCTCGGCTTGAAGAGGTCATGGGTGACTGATTCGCACGCTTTTGGTGGTGGGAACCAACCCTTCTCCAAGCTATAAATAGGACCCCTCACGCCTCACTTCAACACACACCACTTGAGTATTCATCCTTGTATCCATTACTCTCCATAGGTTTAGAGGAGTATAGGCTGTATGTAGGAGAGTCTCTAGACCATAGTCCAAGTAGGAGAGGAGTAGAAGGAGTCTCTTTCTAATTGGGAAAGGTATGCCTTCCATATTCCTATTTGTATTTGTGACGTTTTTCATAATAAAGATGTTATCTTTAGTCTTCATATGTTCATGTACTTGGATGAAGCATTTCTTGTTTGATTGTGGATTCCATGTATGTGGTAGGAGTAGTATTTATGATTGTGCTATACCATGTTCATTATATTATCATAAACACAATAAACCTCCACTATAGTCTACTTGGATATGATATGATTATGTTAACATGAATCACTTATGCTATGAATTAACATTGGTTCAATGATCATTTAGTTCATTGCCTTAGGATGGCTTGTGTCTAGGCTCTTAAGGTAATTACTTAATATGCTAGCATGGTGCTAGGATAGAGAGTAGCGCTGAATGTCTTGTAGACCCACGGATTGAAGAGGTAGGCAATAGGTGGTGACAACCCTATCTGTGCTTTGTAATCCTCCATGTTCAGCTACGCTACAGGCTCCTGACGGGAGTCACCTAGTGTTGCTAGGGGTAAACTTGTGCCCGATGTGTTAATCCACTTAGCATGAGAATTCATAATTGACAAGATCATTAGTAACTAACTTAGGCTATGTATATGTACATTAGAAGCATAGGAGGAGTCTCTACCTGACTCTTAGCCAAATTCCTCTATTACCTCATTTATCCCCTCCGGATAGAATGCTCTTGTGTTGTCACACTACCTCAACATATCATTTAACCCATCCTTGCTAGAACCCTACCTAGACCTACCTAAGACCTTTCCACTTGATGATTGTTTTACTTCCATCTAGCCTTCCTTTGGAAAAATATAAATTACACCCTTTGGGAAGGCAGCCGAAGTATTACATGATTGAGTGAATAGGATAGGACCCTGGTAGGTTTTAGTAGGATGACCCCTCTTTGTTTTTGCATTTTATTTGAAAACAGAGTAGTGGATGTCTGGTTTCCGCTTGCTGGAAAACATTGTTGAAGATCTCGAATCTCTTCTGAGAGATTTAACTCGTGTCGTAACCCCTCAAAAGCTTCGAGCAGCAAAGCAAACCAGCACAACCGCACCAACAAACGAAACACCAATGGCCCAGAAGATCCTTCGTGAGTTTTTGGCTCCCTCTACTAACAATGTTCCTGTTGTGCCCACTATTAACACGGGAGACGTAAACTTCAAAATCAACACTGACCAGATCACTATGGTGCAAGCATACCCTTTTGTGGGAAGGCTAACGAGGATGCAAGTGCTCACCTGCAACAGTTTCATGAGATCTATAACACTTTTAAGATAAAGGACGTATCTCCAGATGTTGTCCGACTTAGGCTGTTTCCGTTCTCTCTTCTTTGGAGAGCGAAACAGTGGTTCTACGCAAACCGAAGTGCTATAGACGCTTGGGAAAAATGTTCTACGACATTCCTTGCCAAGTTTTTCCCATTCGGCAAGACCAATGCCCTACGTGGAAGAATTTCTAGCTTCCAGCAAGATGCCAACGAATCTATTCTCGAGGCTTGGAAGAGGCTGCAGGAGTACATCCTAGCCTGTCCCCACCATCAGATGGATTATTGGCTAATTATCCAAAACTTCTACAACGGGTTGATCCCTTCCGCCTGTGACCATGTTGATGCTGCTGCTGGAAGTACCTTCTTCTTATTGGTGGTGCCCAAAGACAAGGAACTGATTGAGAAGATAGTGTCAAATATGGGTTTGAGCGACGAGCGTCTCCATACCTGCCAGTGAGGCACGCACACCTTGAAGGAGGTGGATATGATCGCTGCCAAATTGGACCTCCTAATGAAGAAGATTGATAGACAAGGCAATGGTGAAGTATGCGGCAATACCTATGCCTTAGACTCTCACATCACATGTGAAGTTTGTGGCAACAAGTGCCTTATGGGCAATGACTGCCCAGAAACCCGTGAAGATGTCATATACCTAGCCAACAAAGGAAACAATAATGGTTATTGTCCAGGAGGTCAAGGGTGGGGCCAACCACGTCCATTCTTTCAAGGAGGGTACAACAACAATGACAACAATGGGAATCAACCCAACTTGAGAGAACTTGCTTTTAGCCAGCTAAAGATCAATGATGCTCTATCCAAGAAGCTGTCAGCTAATGACAAGACCCTAGAAAGCATCAATCCCAAGATCGAAGGACTATCCTTAGCCTTCAAGAATCAATTGAGTTTCAACAAGATGTTGGAGACTCAGTTGGCTAAACTGGCAGTTGTTGTTCTTCCAATGAAAAATTGCAAGATGCCAGCATAGCACGAACCTCCCGTGGAAAGTGGCAATATGATTTCTCCACAAGGATGCAACTGGTTGAAGGACCCTGGATGTCCTACAATCTCATGTACATTGGGGCACACCACTTTGACAAGGCCCTTTGTGACATTGGAGCAAGTTTGAGGGTGATGCCCAAGGTGGTTTTCGACCAGCTGAACTTCACGGAACTTACTCCGACACCAATGCAGCTCCAACTGGCTGATTCTTCAGTCCGTTATCTGGCGGGTATTGCCAAAGATGTCCTGATGAAAATCCGTAACTGCTTCATACCCATGGATTTTGTGGTGCTCGACATGGAGGTCGAGAAGGATACACTGCTCATTCATGGGCGCCCATTCCTAAGCACCGCGAAGGCTTGCATAGATATGGGAGCTAGAGAAATCCACTTCCATCTCAATGGCAAGGAGAAGAAGTTTAACTTTCGCCCAATGTTGTAGCAATCCATGATCCGTATCAAGTATGGGCCAAATGTTAAACACATTCAAGAGGTCGAAATCACACCTCCAAAGGTGGACCCACTCATTGCATTCATGAGGAATTTGATCTATGCGAAAAACCCGTCTTACCGTCCACGCCGACACCCCAAGAAGACGGAGAAGTCCGGGCCTCCACAAAGGCCCAAGTCCACCAAGCCGCCAAAGAAGGTATGGCAGAAGAAGCAAGATAAGCCATCTGAGCACATCCCTTCGGGCCCGGATGTCAAGAAACAAAGAAGGAGGAATGTCCATCTCATCGGACGGTGGTGAGACCTAGCCAATAGGTTAAATTGGTAGTTATCCTTTATTTGATTTTTCTTTTCTTTTTCTTCATTTTATTTTTTCCCTGTTTAGTTTGATTTTCCCCACTGTATATTTGATTTTCTTAGCAAGTTGAGAATCTTATATTCTCAAGTATCATTTTTTATTTCTTTACTTTTCACAAAAAAGAATATTGTTGGGTTTTGAAAAAGGAATTTTATTTGGAAAACAATCTTTCTGAACCGCAGAAGTGGTATTTCACCAACGGGCTGATTCCATAGCTGTTGGGGAGCCACCTGCCAAAAGAGAGAACTGGGGGGCCGACCTGTCAGGTTGGCCAACCCCCCTGCTCGGCCAACTGGGGGAAAGAGCCAATTTGGCTCTCTCTCCTCCAACGGCTACATTTGGTGCCCTTGTGACCGTTGGGGGTTGCACACTATAAATGGTGGTCGTGAGGAGCTCTTCTCTTCAAACTTCACCTCATTTCATACATCCCAAAAGTCACTCTTGCTCAAATTGTTTTTCTTGCTCTTCATTGAAACACACTTGCTCAAAATCCAACCCAAAAAGATTTGCTTTCATTTGCATTTGCAATTTGCTTTCAAGTTCTTCAAGGGTAAATTCGTCGGGGTTTTGTTTTCACTAACATCACCTCTTTCGAGTTTTTGCCTTGTTGTGTTCTTGTTTGTTGTGTCCATGAAGGGAATGAAAAGGTTGTTTGGGAAGAGGAAGGAGGCTGCAAGCTGAAGCCATGGCGGAGACTCAAGTGCATGCCCCTCTCCCGTTGCTACACCAAGTTCACGGAGGAGGAGTGTAGGAGAGGACACCCCAATGGGTGAGTGAAGTTGAATATCAAGCACGCAAGATCCTCCAAGATCGTCAGTTTTCTCGTACGAAAGCTTATGATCCGGATTTGATCTCCAAAATAGGTATGGATTCCAAATTCTTTTCCATTTGCTGTGCATTAGGATTGGAAAACTTCGATCACATAGAGGAGAAATATTCACTCCTTCTTTCCATACAATCCCTTTGCACACCCAAAATAGGATTTGATTGTATTACTTGTAGATTATTTCAAAAAGAATACAACATCATATGGAAAGAATTATGTGAAATCCTAGGCTTCCATAAATGTTGTTTGCTAGATTTAGACACTTTGCCTAAGTTTAACAAACAAAGTTTTTAGCAAGATTTAACTGGTGAGGTCAGATGTAGTGCACCTAGGAATAGCCAATTACACAACCCCACTTTACGCTTCATGCATAGATGGGTGGCTATGACTATGTTCCCTAGAGGAAATGTAAGGATAGTCCATGATGATGAGCTAAAAGTTTTATTTGCCATGATTAAAAAGATAAAAGTTGCTCCAGTTATTGCCATGATGACACGATGGTTAGGTTACATTCCAAGGGTAGGGCCAATTGAATGCACTTCATTGATTACCCGTATTGCTACGAGGGTAGGAGCACTTGAATATTCTTCATTTGAATACATTGAAAATGAAAGTGAATTAATTGATAAAAAATATTTAGTGAAAGGACATACTCTTAAGCATGATCAAGATGGCTCTTTGGTATTTTATTATCCCGGCTTTGTCAATGAAATTTGGTTACCTAACCCGGATTATCATTTGTACAAATGTCAAAGGCTAACCATGGACCTACGTCCCATCGAGGAAGCCGGAAGAAGTAATGTCTCTGGAAGAGTAACTAGAAGTCGTACATGAAGAGCGGCAATGCCCCCGACAACCTCCACGGTCCACGAGTATGAAGAGGAAGGGAACCTAATGGGTGATGCACTAGGATAGACTCAACCTCCATCGTATGAGACCGAAGGTCCGTCTTGGCATGGATGGCCAGGTGCTACATGGGAGACACCTCTATCCACTTCATGCACTAGCAGCTTGCCTTCAACATCTATGAGAAGATGTCATTCCACTTCAGCTAGAAATCATCGTGACTATAGCCAAGAAATGACTGACCTCTCCAAACGTGTGGAGGAGCTTGAAGTGAGGACGGGGTGACATCTACAACACTCTCCAAGGGCATGTCCATGGTACCCAAGACTGGCAACAACACATGGATGCTCAATTCATCAACATCAACTCCACGCTACAACAACAACAAGCCGATCTCGCGGCATACTTCCGTCATCAAGGGTTTAACCCTCGACATGGAGGTGAGTGAAGAACAAGCTTGGGAGAGGACCCCCACTTGAGGTAAATTGTATCAACACCTTGCATAGTTTTATTTTCAAAAAAAAAAAGATGTGGGTAAGAATGACTTGAAATTTACATAGATGAAATGATGAATAGTTGCTCTGTTTTAATTTTAAGTCCCTAGTTTACAACTTACTACTCTCCAACATATTGCTCTCATTGGCTACGAATTGCTTTTGCCTTGATTTGGAAATTGTGGGTAGCAAAAGCTTAACCCATTCTAAGTTGTTGTGAGATATGATATAGTGATAGGGCTGCTATTATTAGCTTGATAGTGAAACTTAGATTTCTGGAGAAATTCTAAAAAGATTAAGTTCTTCATTTGATTGGAAATACCCACCAAAGCCATATGATACATTACATCAATAGACCTTATGCATATGCTATTTGCTTTCACATTGAGCTTTGTCAAATTAGTATACACCTATATGAGATTTCTTTCATTACTTTTTGAATTCAAGACTTCACTCGCACATGCTATACTTCTACACTAGAAGTAAGCAAATTTCCATCATACCACCGTCCCACAATAAAAAGAGAAACTCCATATCATTCACTCTTAGTATTGTCTCCCAAATTCATAGCATAAAAAGGGAGCAGAAGACATGGCTACAAGAAAAAGAAAAAATGCATGCTTACATCATAAGCATGAGAAAAACAAGAAGAAGAGCAATAGCCATGTTTCATCCCTGCAAAGTAAGAGAGTCCACTCAAAATGGAGTCATCTCAAAAATATCCACATCCACTCCATTCCATCACACATGCACAAGTCTTGAATCAAATTGTTTTGAATTGATTTCTCCTAAGGCTTGCTCTTTTGACTTAGCAATATTATGTGTTGCAAATATGCCTACTATATTCCCTACAAAGCTCCACATACAAGCCTTATGTAGAGGTAGGATGGATTTAGGTACAATGCCTTGGTGAGGATATATTTCCACTACACACAAAGGAGAGACTTGAGAAAATCAAATTGAGATACTTAAAATCTAAATGGAACTCTCCACAATTTGAGTGGAACTTGATTTCTAGAGTATGTGTGCTCCATTTGTTGTTCTACCTTTCAACCACCCATGAATAGGAGATGGCATAAGCCCCATAATAACCTAAGGTGGGTGAAGTATCGTGCCAATCTTTGCAATACTATGTAGAGTATTTTGTTGCGCACATGGTACTTTTGAAAAATAGAACATAGTAGCAACTCCTGATCATCAACCTAAAGTCTTGACTTTGCTCAGGACGAGCAAAGTATAAGCTTGGGGGAGTTTCTTGACGGCTGTTATACACCAATTTCACCCGTCAATATAACTCAATTATGTGAAGGAATTGTCATTTCTTGTACACATCACCTTTCTATTTAACCTATTTCCACTTGTCCTTGGAGAACGCAGTGCATGCAGGGATTCTATGCAGAAATGAAGTGAAAGAAGGGGATGAATCCTATAAAATATCATTCCAACCAATCAAGCGACAACACGTTGCACCACATAGATCAAATGGCCCACAAGTATCTGAGGCCATCCAACGGTGTAGCACCAATATTAGTTAATGGGACCCACCTGTTAGTCACCTAGAGGAAGCACACCGCGAAAGGGTCCAAGACCAGGTCGGCCGACCCCCCTAGTCGGCCAACTAGGTCCTGGTGCCTTTCTAGGTGGAACTCCACGTGGTGGCTTCTCCTAGCTTGAAAAGGTCATGGGTGACTGATTCGTGCACTTTTGGTGGCAGAACCAACCCTTCTCCAAGCTATAAATAGGACCCCTCACTTCAACACACACCACTTGAGTATTCATCCTTGTATCCACTACACTCCATAGGTTTAGAGGAGTATAGGCTGTAGAGAGGAGAGTCTCTAGTCCATCGTCCAAGTAGGAGAGGAGTAGGAGTCTCTTCCCAATTGGGAAAGGTATGCCTTCCATATTCCTATGTGTATTTGTGACATTATTCATAATAAAGATGTTATCTTTAGTCTTCATATGTTCATGTACTTGGATGAAGCGTTCTTTGTTTGATTGTGGACTCCATGTATGTGGTTGGAGTAGTATTTATGATTGTGCTATACCACGTTCATTACACTATTATAAACACAACAAACCCCCACTATAGTCTACTTGTCTATGATATGATATGTTAACATGAATCACTGCTATTGTCGGTGTTTGGATCCGGCAGATCTCCCGACACTACCTTCGGTAGATCAAGGAGTTGTAGTTTGGTACTGGGCGCGCAGAGATTCAAGAAGGTGAATGACAAGTATACACACAGATTTACGTGGTTCGGGCCACCTGAGCGTAATACCCTACTCCACGGCGTATGTTGGTATTGTATTAAGCGTGTGAGTCTAGAAGAAGCTCCAGAAGGAGAAGCTCGTCTAGCTCAGGGAGTTCAGTAGTGGTCCGGAACCGTCCCTTGTGTATCGTCGACCAGTCCTTTTATAGTACAAGGACTGGTCGTTACACCTTTAGCCTGCCCCGACAGGTGGCCCCGACGGTTACACGTGCTTGATACACAATTAATGAGGTTAATTGCCCTTAATAGCCTGGTAACGATGCCGTTACCAGTATTAAGGGTCATCCGATCATGTGTCATTAATATGGTATTAATGACACTAAATCGGGTCTTGAAGTCTTTGATTGCTCCTTGAAGGTCCGGAGCCGTTGGGGGGTCCACTGGCCTGATAGTTGAAGTTGAAGGTCCGGGGGTTGCCACGTGGCAGCTCTGGAGCTTACCATCATGGACGGGTAGGTCCAATGCTGTTGGACACGTGTTAGTACCAGAGCTTCCCTCTGTCTGGGGTTAGATCCGGGGGTGCCATACCGGTATTTCGTCCGGAGCTTTCCCATGTGTGGGTGATAGCTCCAGTCTTATGATACACGTGGCGGCCCTGGGACTAACCATGTTGGGGAAGCAGGTTCGGTTACGCCTGACATGTGGGTCCATCAGAGGTCTTCAAATCTGATAGATGGAGTTTCCTTGTGATCTTTGCAATCCCAAGGGGTATCTGGTACGGAGGGTACCGACAGTGGCCCCCTGGGCTCACCTCCGGGAGAGACCTTTTGGATGAAGTCATTTCGTCGGAGGTGGGTCCATTCTTTGTTTTCTGAGCCGTGTCTTCAAGGGTCTTTGGTTGTGCCGTTGGTGATAGTTCGCAGTTAAACTTCCGCCGCATGGTGTATCTAGGAGGCGGCAGGTGAGATCTCAGCGTGCGGATCTCACGAATTTGAAGGTCGCCGGTTCCCGATACGAAAATCGTATCGGTTCCGCGCGCCTTGTTAGGCCGACGCCTTCGGGTTTCCCGCCTTTCATGATGACAACCGTTCGCCTAGGGTAAGAACCTCGACTTGATTGTCGGGGTGGCCCCAGGCCCCCTTGTCATTGGCGGGGTGAAATTTTTGACTGGTATCGTTGGCTCCTTTGTGGTTTCCATCCAGACATTGTGGGGGCTTACTTAAGAAGGAAAGCACGCACTGTTTGGGGTTCTTTACGCCTTTCAACCGATCTTGCGCTCAAACCTTCCAAACTTTTGCTTGCCTTTCCTCTCTTGCCTCGCTGTACCGCGATGGAGTTGGGTCTCCGCCAGAGCTGACTGAAGACCGATGACGATTTGAAGAAGGTCCGGGCCCTCATGGGATGGTCCCCTAAATTCTTCAACCACTTGGTCCGCGCCGGCAAGCTTCCGTTTGAGAAAGAACACGCCGGAGACATGGTGTACTTCTCCGCGTACGCCATGGTGGGACTGATCCCACCTTTCTCCTCTTTCTTCTTGATGCTCCTAGACTTCTATGGTCTGCAGCTGTACCACCTTGGCCCCCACTCCATTCTGCTGGTGTCAATCTTTGTCCACTTCTACGAGATGTTGGTGGGCATTCCCCCCTGCATTGAGCTCTTCGCACCTTCTTCACTGTCCAAACTACGGGCAGGAGTGACGAGTACCTTGGCTTCTACTTTTTTGTGAAGCGCAAGAAGTGCCTGTACAAGTACTTGCGGTCGTTCCCTTCTGGGAAGTGGGACAACTAGAAGAAGGATTAGATTGTCATCAGGGTGGAGGAGCACAAGAAGCTGGAGCTGCCGGAAGGCCTCCCCAACATTGACACTGCAGTTTGGAGTGAAGCTCCGGTGTTATCGGACGCCTTCAACCCTACTCTGACCAGGATCCGCCTGTGCGTGGAAGGAGGGGTGACTCCTCAGGCGGTGTTTTGCAGCTTCCTTACCAACAGGTGGGCTCTGCTGAAGAGGAGGGAGAAGCTCGCTTGGGCCCTCAACAGTATGTTGGACGACGACCGGATCGAGACCGGTTTGAAGTCTAACATGGAGGGTGCAACTTTGAAGTTCCACCTTAAGAAGTTCTATCACGGCATCGACGTCGAGGGTGACGACTTAGCTCCGCCGGCAGCTTTCCTCCCTCTAAACATGGAGGCATAGTTCAGCAGGGAGCTCCGGTGGATGATGCCGGTGCTTGACGACCTCGGTATCATTGAGAGGCGTTCGATCACCGGAGTGGCGATCTCTAAAGCTCCTGAAGGCGGCTCCGTCCCTGCTCCGAAGCCAAGAACTGAAGTCGTCGGCAAGGGCAAGGAATTGGCCGAGCCCTCAAGCCGTAAGAGGAAGCATGCCGACAAAAGGTCCGTCAGGCCTGCTTCTTCCATGGCGGCTCCTTCTCCCCAGAGGGGGAGGTCTACAATGGCAGCATCTACTCCAGTAGCGGCATCTTCCTGGGGTGCTAGCTCCGGCCAAGTGACTCCGGTACCAGAGCCGGCTGATGACTCCGGGTCCAGAGGTCCTTTCTGGTCCAGGGGGCTTCGACCAGAGCAACGCCGATAGCAGCAGCAAGCTCTAGGGGGCCCTCCGGGACTACCACGCTAGTGGCGGGTGGGGCCAGTCTGGAGCGTTTGGAGAAGAGGTTCCATGGCAACTGGTGCAGAAGCCTTCCGAGGTAATTTTTGATCTTTTACCTTAGTCTGTTGTTTTATTGTTAACTGTATTTTGAGATTCTTCGTCCTTCATCCACAGTGTGCCCAAGAAAAGGGCTGAAGCTCCGGTCCCTACAGTAGTGGTTGAGGCTGTGCAGGCTGAAATTCCAGCTCCAATTCCAGCACTGCCCCAAGAGGTGGCTGAGGCTGTGGCAGCCCTGGCGCTGGCTGTCATGGTTTTGGATCTCGACTCATCCCCAGAAGCTCTCGTGGTATCACCGGACCACGGGAATGAAGATGTACCAGCGGCGCCAGTCTCGGAGGTTGAAGCTCCGGGCTTGGATGCTGAGATGTTGGACGCTCTGGTCGCGGAGCCGGAGGTAGATGCGATTCTGGCCCTAGAGCCGGATGTTGTTGAAGCCCCGGCAGTCGAGCTGGTGGTTGATGAGGTCCTGGCGGTAGAGTCGGGTGTTGATGAAGCTCCGGCACTTGAGCTTGTTGTTGAGGAAGCTTCGGCTGTAGAGCCGGTTGCTACAGAAGTTTCGGCTGTGGAGCCGGCCGTTCAAGAGGTTCTGGCGTCTGAGCCAGTTGATGCGGAGGTGTCGATGACTGAGCCTTTGGTGGTCGAAGCGCCAGCGCCTGAGCCCATGATGGTCGAAGCGCCAGCACCTGAGCCATAGGTGGAGGAGGCGCCTGCGCCGGAGCCAGAAGTAGCTTCTACTCCAACCGAACCTTCAACACCTTCTCCGGAAGCGGTGATCCCGGAGGTGCCTGCTGCTGAGCCAGAGTGCCAAGATGAAGCTGCTGGCCCCGCCGGAGGGGCTAGTTGTTGATGACCTGGCGGCTGGGCCTTCGGAGTCAATTCCGGAGGTTGGAACTTCGGCTGCAAGTACTTCCTCGGTGGCGGCCGAGGCTATCCCGGAGGACGGCCCTAGTGCCGTGGAAGCTCAGGGGACCGCTCTTGTAGAGTGGGACCCATTGTTGCTGAAGATCCGCTGGAGCTAGCGGAGAGGACTCCAGAAGGTCTGGACCCGATCCCCCTATCGTTGTCTATCGACAACGCCTGCTCTAGTGTTCGCCAAGTCCAGCTGGCTTTCTACCACGACAGCAAGGCCCTCGAGGAGGAGCGCCAAACCCTTAGGAGGTGGCGCAACCGACTCCACTTCGAGACCAAGCTGGCGCAGTCAAGGCTGGATGACGACAAGGAGTGGGTGCAAAGGGAGAAAGTCCGCCTAGAGTACTGGGGTAAGTTGTTGGATGAGAGGGAAAGCATGACGCGGACCCTCGACAACCAATCCCGGGCCATCTATGAGCAGGCCAAGGCTGCAAATAGTGCAGCGGATGGTCGCCAGGAAAGGCTCGCCGCCATCCACGATAGTCTCATCAAGCGCCGGGAGGCTCTTGAAGTGCGGGAGAGACGGCTCAAAGATGAAGAGCAGAAATTCTTGGAGCTACGGGATGACCTCGTGAAGAGGGAGGAAGAGCTTGTCCAAAAGACAGCATTAGCTGACAAGAGCATCGAAGAACGCACCAAGAAATTGGAGGAGCGTTGCAAGGAGGAGGAGAAGAAGGGCTGGGAGCAAGGGCAAGATCTCTACAAGCAGGAAAATGCCATTGCCGCCGGGGAGAAGAAAGTACGGGGCCAAGAGAAGGATCTGGTCCGCTGCCGGAATGAGATCCACCTCCGGGAGGAAGAGCTTAGCAAACTCGAAAGGCAGGTTGCTGAAATGATTCAGCAGAATGCCAAAGAGGTGGAGCGTCTTGCTCGAGAGAGCTTGGAGCTTGCGGCGGCCAAAGATCCTTGGCGGAGATGCATGGTGCAAGGGTTGCGGAGTCCCAACAAGTTTGGGACTTCCTGGGCAAGGCCAACGACGCGCTGATGCCAATGGGCCTTAGTCCCGTGCGTCTGGATGATCCGGAGCCAGAGCTGGACCAGGCGTTCGAGGTGCTGAGTTCACCAGATAACAAGCTCTCCATGATTGGCGATGTTATCGTGGACCAGCTGGAAACGGAGGGTCAGTCCCTGACGAAGAATGTCGCAGAGTTTGTGCTGACGTGCTACACCAGCCGGGACCCTCAATTCCCTCTGGACCCGGTGCTTGAAGGGCCCATCGAAGGAGAAGGTGAAGCCGCCCGAGCCAGCGTGTCGGAGGTGGCCCAGAAGGTCGCCCAATTCTTCCATAGGGTCTAGGACCATCTCTCTGTAGCTCCCGCTTGTATTCTCTCTTCTTCTTCTCCAATTTTGTAATCTCTTGTCTCCAGATGAATGAAATCCAAATTTTTGTGAATTCGAATTTCATTTTTTGTCTTCAACACCTTTGTCTCACTTGGCCCCCTGGTAGATGTATACAATTTGATTGTGAACATGTACCAAGAGGATGTAACAGTTGTTGAAGACCTGCGTGCTTCGAACTTGTAGAATGTAGGTCCGAAGTCTTCGATAGTGTAGGCCCCCTGAGGTTGTCGAAGCTTAGTGGCTCCGGCATTGACCATCGTCGGAGCTTATTAGATCCGGCTGTAATCTCCATCAACGCGTAAAGCATCGATAGTTAGACCTCTGGGGTGTCGGAGCTTGGTAGCTCCGGCGGTGACCTCCATCAACACGTGTTGTGTTAACATCATACTCCACTTTAGAGTCTTTCCACCATCTTCACGTTGACGGCTTGCCCTCTAGCTTTACCGGAACTGAGTAGCTCCAGAGATGCTCGATGTCGATGTTTGAACATAGAGAACAAGCCACCTAGAGGATGTCATAGATTATTTATTTTTCCTGCACACTGAAGTCAAGAAAAACAGTAAAATCCGTTTCCTATCTATAACTTCATTGTGGCTTACTATTCTCGAGAAAGCTTTAGATCAAACTCAGTTCCAAATACAATTAAGAGCACCGTCTTGTTTCCTTCGGGTCCGATCGTTTCTGGACTCGCCTTACTTCGCCCTGCCGGGGTGTAGGTAGAGTGGCGTACTTAGGGTGCATGACCAGACCAAGTCGATAGCACATTCCAGCCCTAGATTGGCTTGGCGGCATTCAGACGAGTAGACCATCAACAATGTTTGAACCCGGAAGGATAGACAATGCAACTCGAATTGTACATGAACTGGTCGAGCTAAATTTTCTTAAGAACTGCACAACTTTGTTATAGACAAGAAAGAGAAAAATAAAAAATATTGAGCCTGTACAAAGTAAATGCATGTGGAGTCTATTTTCACACAATGATGTCTTTCATTATAGGTCCAGGGCACAGGGGAAACAAGTACACTCTTAGGGTACGAAACCAGGCTAAGTGTGTTTCGTTTCTCGTTTGACCCAAGGTAGCTAGCTACACCTTTAGTTCTGAGACTATGACAAGTGTTGCATGGACGTTACGGACCTAACTGGGTAGGTCTGGCTGCCCTCCCGGAGGAGCTACCCGACTTTGTACAATTACTCTATAACATACATCACATGTAATTACAGACTCACCTCTGTGATATTAAGCGTAGAACTTACGGAGGTGCTCAATGTTCCAAGGATTTGGGAGAGGTGTCCCATCCTCGGTTGCCAAGCGAACGCATCTGGGACGGGATAATTTGATCACTCAGAAGGGTCCCTCCCAGCTGGGGGAGAGTTTGTTTAACCCTTCTCTGGATTGTACTCTCCGTAGCACCAGATCGCCTTCCTCTAGCTGTCGGCTGTGAGCATGCCGTTGGTGATAGCGCCGAAGAGCTTGGCGGTATCGGGAATTTCGAACAGCTGCTCGGCACCTTCCCTCTTCAAGGAGGTCAAGGTCTTCATGCCGAAGCTAGTCCTGCATGGCTTCGTCGGAGGTCCAGACCCGGAGCGACCCCGAGGTGATTTCCGGAGGAAGGACTGCTTCAGCTCCGTACACCAGGAAAAAGGGTGTCTCTCTAGTTGACCGGTTTGGAGTTGTCCTGTTGGCCCATAGAGTGGGTGGAAGCTCTTCAATCTAGTTGGCTCCATGTTTTTTCATGTGCTCATATGTGAGCGTCTTGAGTCCTTTTAGGATTTCTGCATTTGCTCTCTCGGCTTGGCCATTGCTTGCCAGGTGAGCTACGGAGGCGTAGCTGACTTGGATGCCGAGGTCTTCGCAGTACCCTTGGAAAGCAGAGCTTGTGAACTGGGTCCCATTATCTGTTATGATTTTGTTTGGGACTCCAAATCTGCATACGATGGACTGCAAGAAGTTGATAGATGATTGCTTGTTTATTGTCACAACTGGAGTTGCTTCCGGTCATTTGGTGAGCTTGTCAATGGCAACATACAGGAACTTGTAACCTCCGACGGCTCTTGGGAAAGGTCCCAAGATGTCCATCCCCCACACAGTGAAAGGCCATATAGGAGGTATCATTTGTAGAGGCTGAGCCGGTGTGTGAATTTGCTTTGCATAGAACTGACATGCTTTGCATTTCTTCACTAGCTCAGTTGCATCCTGGAGCGTTGTAGGCCAGTAGAAGCCATGTCAGAAGGCTTTACCGACCAACATGTGGGAAGACGCGTGGTTCGCACACTCGCCTCCATGGACTTCTGAGAGGAGCTCGCAGCCTTCTTCCCTTGTGATGCACCGCATTAGGACGATGTTGGCACCGCGCTGGTAGAGATCCCCTTCTACTAGCGTGTATCTTTTAGCCAATCTGACTATCCGGTCAGCGGATACATCATCGTCAGGAAGGATATTGTCTTTCAAGTAGCTCCGGATCTCCGAGATCCATGCGAAGCTTGCTTGAGTATTTGAGTCTTGCGTGCTGGGTTGCTCGGAGCTTCCGGAAGCACCTACGACCCTTTATGGCTACCATGGTAACAGGGCCATCAGGACCGCCAGCTTCGGGATGCTGGTCTTGCCCCCTTCGCTCAGTTCGGCAGGCTGAGCTGTGGGTTTTGACAACCTCCGGACGAAGGTTCTGTCAGGAGCCGGAGCTCCGGTTGATGCTTTCGTCGAGAGTTCGTCAGCTTCAGCGTTATGGACACGCTGGGCGTGGTGGAGATCCAGGACTTCGAAGTCCTTCTGAAGCCTCTGGACTTCAAGGAGATAAACAACTAGTTGAAGATTGTTACAGGAGCATTCACCCTTCACATGTTTAATGATAAGCTTCGAATCTCCCTTGACCAACAGCTGCTTGACACCATATGATAGTGTCACCTTTAGTCCATAAATGAGCGCTTCATACTCCGCCATATTGTTGGTCGCCTTGAAGTCAAGGTGGACCATGTATTTTACCTTCTCCCCGGTTGGAGCGAGGAGAAGGATTCCAGCTCTGCCCCCCTGCTTTTGCATGGAGCCGTCGATGTAGAGGGTCCAGTGAGGCTCGGTGAAGACCGGAGCCTTGAGTTCTGGCTTCTGCTCACTAGGGCCCCCAAGGTTTGATGGAGAAGGGGTCCACTACGCCATAAAGTCCGCCAGTGCTTGACTCTTGATAGATTGTCTTGGGATGAATTTTAGATCAAATTCGGCCAATTCCGCTACCCACTTGGTAATGTTCCTAGTAGAGTTGGGATTATACAAGATCGCACACAGTGGGTAAGAGGTCACTACTGAGATCTTGTGAGCTTGGAAGTAATGTTGAAGCTTCCTAGAGGCGATGAGAACTACGTATAGCAACTTGTGCACCTCCAGGTATCGAGTCTTGGCATCATGTAGTACTTCGCTGATGAAGTACATTGGGCGTTGGACTGTCTGGACCCTCCCAGAGAGGTCCGAAGCTTCCTCCACATCGACACGGACCCTCCCAGAGGGGTCCGGACCTGCTTCGGGGACTTCTGGGTCCTTGCTAGAGGAACCCAAAGCTTCTACTGGAGCAACTTGGACCCTCTCGGAGGGGTCCAGATCTTCTGGAATATCTCCCTGTAGACACAAGTCTGGGGGCTGGGACCCAGACTCACCTTCAGGAACCTCCGAACCCTCTCGGAGGGGTCTGGATTCCAGAGCTTGAGATGGTTCTGGTCTCTCCGCAACTAGGACCATGCTGACAACCTCGTCGGTTGCTTAAATGTAAAGCATATGGTCTCACCAGGGTCTGGAACGCCTTTTCTGCTTCTTCAGACCATTGAAATGGTCCGGACTTCCTCAATAGCTTGAAGAAGGGTAGTGCCCGTTCCGCAAGTCTTGAGATGAACCGGCTAAGGGCAGCTAGACATCCAGTCAATTTCTGGACATCCTTAATGCGGGCTGGTGGCCGCATCTCCTCTATGGCTTTAATCTTCACCGGACTTGCCTCTATGCCCCGGTGGTTTACTAGGAAACCAAGAAGCTTTCCGGAGCTAACCCCGAAGATGCACTTGTCTGGGTTCAGCTTCGTGAGGGTGACCCGTAGCTTGTCGAAGACAACTTGCAAGGTGTCAAGGAGTGATTCCTTGTCCTTGATCTTGACGACTATGTCATCAACATACACTTCCACTACGTCTCTGATGAGCTCTCCAAAGGTTTTGTACATAGCTCGTACAAATGTTGAAGTTGCATTCTTGAGACCAAATGGCATGGCAGTATAACAGTACAATCCCTCTACTGTGATAAAAGAAGTATGTTCTTCATCTTCCCTAGACATTCTGATTTGATGGTACCCAGAATATGCGTCTAGGAAACACAGTAATTCACACCCGGAGGTGGAATCCACTATCTGATGTATTCTAGGTAGTGGAAATGGATCTTTTGGGCATGTCTTATTTAGTGTTGTATAGTCGATACACATCTGAAGCTTCCCGCTGGCCTTGGGTACAACGACTGGGTTTGCCAGCCATTTTGGATGGAAGACTTCTCGGATGAATCCAGCTTCGAGCAACTTCTTCACTTCTTGTCGTATGATGTTCTGTCGCTCTACGGATTGCTTCCGAGGCTTCTGATGTACGGGCCGAGCGTCAGGATAGATCTTCAGATTATGCTCGATCACTTCCCTAGCGATCCCAGGCATTTGTGACGGATGCCAGGCAAACACGTCAACATTAGCCCGTAGGAAAGTGATGAGTGCGAGTTCCTATTTGTCATTCAGACCTCCCAATATACGGGTGGTCTGAGTGGCATCGGAACCGATTTGGACGACTTTGACGGGAATGTCGATGTCGCCGCTTGGTTGCATGCGAGGTGTGGAGGTTGAGCCTCGTTGACGAATGCTCGGGGGTTTCGGAGCTTGTTCCTGCCTGGATTCTTCCTCCTGCGCTGTAGCAAGCGCATGAAGTTCTTCCAGAGCAGTCACTCTGGCAGTACGGTCTCCACGGATCTGGAGAACGCCAGCTGGTGTTGGCATCTTCAACACCACGTAGCCATAATGAGCAGCAGCCATGAATTTGTACAAGGCGGGCCTGCCCAGTATGGCGTTGAAAGGCAAGTTGATCTGAGCGACGTCAAAAATGAACTTCTTAGTGCGATAATTCTCCCGAGTCCCGAAGGTCACAGGGAGAGTAATGGCACCGAGTGGTGTTATGGCCCCCGGACCTACTCCGGAGAAAGGTTGGGAGGGGCGAAGGTCCAAAGGTCGGAGCTGAAGCTTGACAAAAGCTTCGAAGCTTATGAGGTTCAGCCCCGAACCTCCGTCCACCATTACATGGTGGAGTTGAATATTATTGATGGTTGGAGATACCATCAATGGTAGTTGACCAGCTCTGATCATGTTCCGAGGGCAGTCTGAAGTCAAAAGTGATGGTGGTGTCCATCCACTTTCGATGAGGCTCCGCCCTGGTTATAGGAGCTACTGAAGCCATGTCTCACCGCATGGTCTTGAGGACACGGTGGTAGGTGATGTCCCACGAACCACCAAAGATGGTGTTCATAGTCTTTCGACGCTCATTGTCGGAGACGTCGGAGTCGTCGTCGACGGAGGTGTAAACAGCCTCCAGGACCTTTTTAGGGTCCTGGAAGCCTAACTCCTCTTCAGCCGAAGCTTCATCGACTTTCTATTTTCCTTCCCTCTTACGAAAAGGAACTTCTTCCCGGCGCTTGTGGTAGTGCTCGGCAAGGTTTTGGACCTCCCGGCAGTCCTCCAAGTTGTGGCTATTCGACTTGTGGATGGGACGCCACAATTTTGGAGTTGCCGCCGTCTTCAGAGGACGGTTGAGGTCGTTTCTCGGGGCGTGGCCCCTGGCCACCCGGAGCTGCAGCGGTAGATGTGTCGTCCGACGGCTTCTTCTTGCCGTTGAACTTTTTCTTCTTTTTGCCACTACCGAAGGTAGTGGCTTCGCCTTTGGAGGATTTTTTGCCATCCTCCGGAGGTGTTTTGGAGTGCATTTCACAGCCCTCCGCAGCGTTGGCACACTTGTCTGCCCAGCTGAAGAGCTCTGTGACGCTGGTGATCTCCTTGAGTGCCAGCTTCTCCAGCATCTTCTTATCTCGTACGCCCTGTCTAAATGCCATGATAACAGAAGCGCTAGAGATAGAAGGAACTGTGTTTCATACCTGGGAGAACCTCTAGATGAATGAGTGCAGGGATTCTCCCCCTTCTGCAAAACTGCAAAAAGGTCCAGCTCGGTGCCTGGTCAGGTGTATGAACTCCTGAAATTGGCGGTGAACTGTTGGCACAATTCCTCCCAACTATTGATAGAGTTGTGAGGAAGGCTCATGAACTAGGACCTGGCGGTCCCAGTCAAGGCCACTGGGAAGTAGTTGGCCATTACGGCCTCGTTACCTCCGGCCGCAAGGATTGCAGTGGTGTAAATTTGGAGAAACTCGGCGGGATTAACGGTCCTGTCAAATTTCTCCGGCAGGTGAGGCCGGAACGTTTGTGGCCATCTGACCATGTGTAGGTGCATGGCCAGTGCAGAACAGCCTCCTCCTACTCCCTCGGGAGCAGGACTGTCTCGAGCCTCTCGCCTTTCGCGAGCACGCTCGATATGGACACGGCCGTCTTGTTGACAGTAACGGTGATCAAGCTCCGCCCGGAGGTCATGAGTTGAAAGCCTAGTTATCGTATGAGTATGTCGCGCCTCAGAAGGTAGCGACGTAACTTGCTGTGATGCAGCACGCCTCCTATTCTAGGAAGCATGCGGACCAAGTCTGCCAGACACGGTCTGGCGCTGCGATGGGACCCGCCCTGAAGGAGGAGGACCTTGGTTGCTGATGCGGTTGGCTGCTGCTGCAACCAGATGTTCCACATCAGCCCTCCACTGCTCCATCGCACCCTGGGATGCACCTAGAGGTGGTGGAAGTTGGAGGAGAGCACGCGCTGCATGAAGCGTGTGTTCAGGGTTGTTGTTATTCACCGATGCAGTGACTGACGCCGATGCAACGTCACGCTGCTCAGCGACTTCCTGGCGCGACAACTGTCGGTGTTTGGATTCGGTAGATCTCCCGACACTACCTTTGGTAGATCAAGGAGTTGTAGTTCGCTAATGGGCACACAGAGATTCAAGAAGGTGAAAGACAAGTATACACAGAGATTTACGTGGTTCGGACCACCTGAGCGTAATACCCTACTCCACGGGGTATGTTGGTGTTGTATTATGCGTGTGAGTCTAGAAGAAGCTCCAGAAGGAGAAGCTCGTCTAGCTCAAGGAGTTCAGTAGTGGTCTGGAACTGTCCCTTGTGTATCGTCGACCAGTCCTTTTATAGTACAAGAAATGGTTGTTACACCGTTAGCCTGGCCCGACATGTGGCCCCGGCGGTTAAACGTGCTTGATACACAATTAATGAGGTTAATCCCTTAATAGCCTGGTAACGGTGCCGTTACCAGTATTAAGGGCCATCCGATCGTGTGTCATTAATATGGTATTAATGACACTTAATAGGGTCTTGAAGTCTTTGATTGCTCCTTGAAGGTCCGAAGCCGTTGGGGGGTCCACTGGCCTGATAGTTGAAGTTGAAGGTCCGGTGGTTGCCACATGGCAGCTCCAGAGCTTACCGTCGTGGACAGGTAGGTCCGCTGCTGTTGGACATGTGTCAGTACCAGAACTTCCCTCTGTCTGGGGTTAGGACCGGGGGTGCCATACCGGTATTTCGTCCGGAGCTTTCCCATGTGCGGGTGATAGATACGGTCTTATAATACACGTGGCGGCCCTGGGACTAACCATGTCGGGGAAGCAGGTCCGGTCACGCCTGACATGTGGGGCCTTCGGAGGTCTTCAAATCTGGTAGATGGAGTTTCCTTGTGATATTTGCAATCCCAAGGGGTATCTGGTACGGAGGGTACCGACAGCTATGAATTAACATTGGTTCATTGATGATTTAGTTCATTGCCTTAGGATGGTTTGTGCCTAAGCTCTTAAGGTAATTACTTAATATGCAAGCATGGTGCTAGGATAGAGAGTAGTGTTGAATGTCTCGTAGACCTGCGGATTGAAGAGCTAGGCAGCAGGTGGTGACAACCCTATCTGTCCTTTGTAATCCTCCACGTTCGGCTATACCACAGGCTCTTGGCGGTAGTCGCCTAGTGTTGCTAGGGGTAAACCCATGCCTGATGTGTTAATCCACTTAGCATGAGAATTCATAATTAACATGATCATTAGTAACTAACTCAGGCTATGTATATGGACATTAGAAACATAGGAGGAGTCTCTACCTAACTCTTAGCCAAATTTCTTTATTACCTCATTGATCCCTTTAGGATAGAATGCTCTTGTTTGTGTCACACTACCTCAACTTATCATTTAATCCATCCTTGCTAGAAAACTACCTAGACCAACATAAGCCCTTTCCGCATGATGATTGTTTTACTTCCATCTAGCCTTCCTCTGGGAAAATATAAATGACACTGTTTGGAATACTCTTTAAAGGGGAAATGATGCATCAATAGTTTCCGAGCGCTTGCAAACATTCACTTGAGAATTAAAACCTACCAACAAACATTTCTAGCACCACTGCTATGGATGAATTGTTAGTAGTGCGTAGGAAATATAATTAGTCTTACAAATTGAATTACAATTTTATTTCACATGTAACCTTGCAACACTAATTGTTCAATCAAGTGATCTCAATAGTTGTTCAATTTTGGCTGCTATAACATCTAGATTTCCTGCATTAACACTTGATTATTTCACAACACATCATCACACCGGACTAGTCCGCTACTGCACCGAACAAGTTCGGTCTCTCTGGTATTTGACGATTTGATTAAGTGTGCAGGAAATTATCAAAGACTATTCACCCCCCTCTAGGCCATTCAATTGGTACCAGAGCAGGTTGTCCAACTATGAGACTTGCCGCTCGGAGGGATCAATTGCCTCTGACAAGAACAACGAGATCCCGAAGGTGCTCAACACCAAAGAAGAACAACAAACAAAAGCCTTTGATGTACTCAGGGAAAATCTACACGGTGATGAAGAAGTGTGTCAACTCAAGGCACTTCTAAGGATAAAACTTCTAATCCAAAAAGGAAAAGAATATGAGAAGGCGAAGGGAGTGGTCATCATGACTACTCCTGATATCCTTACAATTACAGTCGTCTTAATGCCAATAATCATTATCTTTCCATCCCCATGGGAAAACCTCCGCAGTTCGACAGAAACAATTATACCATGTGGAAGTACAACATGAAAATTCATTTAATCTCCTTGAACTCTAGTCTTTGTCATATTGTGTGCACAGGTGTAGATATCCCGGATACAGACAATGAACTCACTCCGGAGCAAGAACAAGAAATTCACCGCAACGCACAAGCCGTTGCAGTGATCACGTCATCTCTGAGCCGAGAAGAGTTCACTAAGATTGATGGACTAGAAAGTGCCACGGAAATCTGGGATACACTCAAGACCGCACATGAAGGAAATCAATCAGTTCGAGAAGCAAAAATTGAAATGCTTGAAGGAGAATTGGGGAGGTTTGCCATTGAAGAGGGAAAATAACCTCAAGACATGTACAATCGAATGAAGGTGCTTATCAACAAGATCCGCGCCTATGGAAGCAAAAAATGGACTGACCATGAAGTGGTCAAAAGAATGATTAGAGCTTTTATGCCACGAAATGCCACCTTGTGCTCCATGATTCGAGAAAGCCCGGGGTTTCATAAAATGACTCCGGATGAACTATTGGGGAAGATTATCAACCATGAGATGATGGAGGAGGACCAATACATCAAAGACTTAGTTGAACTTACCTCCTCAAAGAAGAAGGAAGTTGCTCTCAAAGCAACTTGCAAGCCTAAAGGAAAGGAAGCTCATGAAGCACGAGATGAAGAAGACACAAGTGATGTGAGCACTAATTTGGATGATGAAGAGATGGCATTCTTCATCAAGAAATTCAAGTGCATGATGAGGAGAAGGAAGGGCATCAACTTGAGTGAAAGGGGGGGGGCAAAGAGAAAGGAAAATCCAAGGCTCGATGTACCTGCTACAATAGTGATGAGTATGGTCACTTCATTGTTAACTGCACTTATGAAGAAAATAAAAGGAAGAAGGAAGTGAAGCCTCAAGAGAAGAAGACCTTCAAGAAAAGGAGTCAAGCTCACCAAGCGCACATTTGCAAGGAGTGGGACTCAAATGACGAGTCCTCCTCCGATGAAGAAGAGATGGTCACCATTGCCATCAAGAATCCTACCAAGAAGTCTACACTCTTCCCAAGCATGGGAGGATAGGAGACTCATAATCATACTTGCCTCATGTCCAAGGAGGGGAAGAAAAAGGTTCGACTCACACCTCCCTTGCTTAATTCCTCTATTGATGATTTGATAGCTCTAATGAAAATGAGGAAATATTTAGAGGTTTAAGTAAAACTGCTTTAAAGAAAATGAAAATGTTGTCGAATGAAATTTTTGAGGAGGAGGAGATTGTCAACCGACAAGAAGATATGCTCATCCTCGAAAGGAAGAGATATCAAGAGGTTGAGAAACTCCTTGAGCTTGAGAAGGACAAGAGCAAGTCACTTGAGCATGAGCTAGCCTTGAGTAAGGAAACTTACTGAAAACTAGAAGGCTCACACATTGCAATCAAGGATGAACTTACTAACTTGCCAAAAGTTAACAAAATCCTTTAAGTGCAAGTAGAGTCACTCAAGCAAAGTGACTTCTCCTCCTCCAAGAGCTCACTTTCCAAAGACGTATATTCGACAACAACTGTAATTTGCACCTGCTCTAGTAAGAAAAATACTGTTAAACATGATGCTTCTACTTCACATGCTAAACATCCATCCCAAAGTGGCATCTTTGACAAGGAAAAGATTAAATATGCACATGGTTCATATATGGTCACTAGACCTCCTAACGTCAAAGATGGACTTGGGTTTATCAAAAACAAACACATGTCCACTAATGTTCATGATAAGAAGCAAATTACTTTTGTTAAGGAAACATCAAACGAATCCGAATTGCAAATACTATTTCGTACTTTTGATGCTTCCTATGTACTCATGAAAAACAAATCTGGACATGCATTTGCTAAATATGTAGGGCCACGCCACAAGAACTCAAAAAATTTTGTGTGGGTGCCAAAGATTCTTTTGACTAACCTATGAGGACCCAAGCAAGCTTGGGTACCTAAAACCAAGAAATAACTCTGTTATGCAGGCCTAATCCTTCGGTGGATCAAAATGGGTGCTAGACAGTGGATGCACTAATCACATGACCAGAGAGAGGAGTATGTTCATGGAGTATGAGCACAACACGGATCCATGTGAAGTAATATACTTTGGAGACAACAGCCAAGGAAAAGTCATTGGTAGCAGTAAAATAGAAATTTCTTCTAAACATACTCTTTCAAACGTTTTACATGTTCATTCTCTAGACTATAATCTTTTGTGTATATCTCAGCTTTGCAACAAAGGTTATAAATGTTTATTCACTAATGAGGGTGTGATTGTTTTTAGAAGAAGTGATGGCTTGAATGCATTCAAGGGAATTGTTGAAGGGAAAGCTTTATCTTGTTGACTTCAACAAAGATAAAGGTGAACTCAATACTTGCTTGGTTGCTAAAACTAACATGGGATGGCTATAGCATAGACAGCTAGGCCATGTTGGGATGAGAAATCTGCAGAAACTTCTAAAAGGTGGTCAAATTCAAGGTTTAAAGGATGTTGTTTTTGAGAAAGACAGCCCGTGCAGAGCTTGCCAAGCGGGAAAACAAGTTGGAGCACCACACCAAGCAAAGAACGTGATGACTACCTCAAGACCGCTGGAACTTCTCCACATGGACCTCTTCAGTCCAATTGCTTATATAAGCATCGGAAGTAACAAATATGGATTAGTTATTGTTGATGATTTTTCTAGATTTACCTGGGTGTTTTTCTTGTACGATAAATCAGAACTCAGGGAATCCTCAAGAAATTCCTGAAAAGGGTACAAAATGAATTCTCCTCAACTATGAAGAACATCAGAAGTGACAACGAAACGAAGTTTAAGAATACACAAGTTGAGGAGTAACTAGACCAAGAAGGAATAAAGCATGAATTTTCGGCACCCTACTCCCCTGAATAAAATGGGGTGGCTAAAAGGAAGAACACGATGCTCATCGAGATGGCGAGGACAATGCTAAATGAATACAAGACTTTAGTCTGGTTTTGTTCTGAAGCAGTAAAAACCGCTTGTCACACCACAAATCGGCTATATCTTCATCGACCTTAACACCATATGAGCTCCTCACCGGTAAAATACCAAATGTTTCATATTTCAAAGTATTTGGATGCAAATGTTTTTCTTGAACAAGAAACCGAGGACTTCGAAGTTCGCTTCAAAATCTGATGAAGGGTTCTTGCTTGGTTATCATTCGAATGCCTATGTCTATCGTGTCTTTAAGAAAGTCATTGGTGTTGTTGAAGTAGCATGTGACGTAGTGTTCGATAAAACTAGTGGCTCCCAAGTGGAGCAAGTTGTTAAGTGTGTGTTAGATTGAGAAGAAGCCCCATGCCAAGTGTTGAGGAGGATGGCACTTGATGAGATTCGACCTCAAGAGCAACCACAAGACTCAAGTGCTCAAGATGAACCTCAACAGGAAAGCAATGATCAAGTGGGAGCTCATGCACAAGATCAATGTCAGGAAGATCAAGAAGATCAATACAATCAAGGAAGCAATTATCTAGGGGGAGACATTGACAATGAAGAAAATGAAGTGCAAGCAACTTCACAAGTTCCTCACCCGAGAGTACATCAGAGTATACAAAGAGATCATCCTGTTAAGAACATCATTGGAGACATTGCTAAGGGAGTAACCACTAGATGTCGCATAGCTAATTTCTGTGAATATTACTCTTTTGTCTCTTTTCTGGAACCATACAGTGTAGAAGAAGAACTAAACGATCCAGATTGGGTGATTGCAATGCAAGAAGAGCTGAACAACTTCAAAAGAAATGGAGTATGGGAGCTTGTAGAAATACCAAAGGCCAACATCGTAGGAACCAAATGGGTCTTTCGGAACAAGCAAGATGAACATGGAGTGGTAACAAGAAATAAGGCGCAACTTGTGGCAAAAGGTTACTCACATGTCAAGGTTTGTACTTCGACGAAACTTTCGCTCCTGTAGCTAGACTCGAGTCCATTCGTATTTTATTGGCATATGCTACTCACCATAATTTTAAGCTATATCAAATGGACGTCAAAAGTGCCTTCCTCAATGGCCCCATTAAGGAGGAAGTGTACGTGGAGCAGCCACCAAGATTTGAAGATCAAGAGTACCCCAACCATGTGTATAAACTGCGTACGGCTTTCTATGGCCTCAAAATAGCTCCTCAAGCTTGTATGAGTGCCTTTGAGATTTTCTAACTCAAAATGGGTTTAAAATTGGAAAAGCTGATTATACTTTGTTCACAAAATATTTTGATGATCATCTATTTGTATGTCAAATCTATGTTGATGATATCATTCTTGGTTCTACTAATAAGTCCTTTTGTGAATAATTTAGCAAAATCATGACAGACAGATTCGAGATGTCGATGATGGGCGAGTTAAAGTTCTTCTTGGGATTCCATGTAAAGCACTTAAGAGAAGGAACCTTCATAAGCCAGACCAAGTACACGTAGTACATCCTCAAGAAGTTCAATATGGACAAAGTCAAGCTCATCAAGACTCCCATGGCAACTAATGGACATCTCGATATCAACAAAGATGGTCCAAATGTGGATCAAAAGGTATATCGGTCTATGATTGGCTCATTACTTTATTTATGTGCATCTAGGTCAGACATCATGCTTAGTGTATGTATGTGTGCAAGGTTTCAAGCTGCACCTAAAGAGTTCCATTTAATAGATGTAAAAAGAATTTTAAGATACCTTGTGCACACACCGAACTTGGGCCTTTCGTATCCCAAAGGATCCAAGTTTAACTTGATAGGATATTTCGATGCTGACTATGCACGATGCAAAGTCCATAGAAAGAGCACATCAGGGACTTGCTAATTTCTTGGGAGATCCCTAGTTTCATGGTCATGTAAAAAGCAAAATTTCATTGCTCTTTACACAGCCGAAGCGGAGTATGTTGCAGCCGGTAGTTGTTGCGCACAACTACATTGGATGCGACAAACTCTAAAGGATTATGGTTACAATCTGAACCATATTCTACTTCTATGTGGTAATGAGAGTGCTATAAAAATTGCAAACAACTCAGTAGAGCACTCAAGAACTAAGAACATAGATATTCATCATCATTTCTTAAGAGATCATTCATTAAAAGGTGACATAGTGATCTCACATGTTAGGACTGAAAACAACTTGCAGACATTTTCACCAAGCCATATGATGAAAAGAGGTTTTGTGAGCTAAGAAATGAACTAAATATACTTGACTCTCGAAATGTGGCTTGAAACACTGCATACCTGGTTGTGATTTCAAAATTTACTCATTTTTGCAAAAAATTTGCCGCTTATCTCGATTTTCTCTTAAAAACTATTTAAATCAGTGAATCTTGGTTAATTATGGCCATTGTATGATTGTTGATTGCTTACTGGTCATGTTCACCAAGATTATTTGTGAAATGATGTCCTTTGGATCACTATTAGTTCAAATTCCCAAAATCAATTTGTTCTATTCAGTTTATGTCCAGTTTACCTGGACTAGTCCGGCATCATCACCGGACTAGATCGTTATCTCAGACTAGTCTGGCCCTGGTGCGGCCTACCGGACTTGTCCGTTCCCTACCGGACTAGTCCATATTTATCAGGCTTAACCCTAGCCTGCTGCCAATACCCTTCTTCCACGTCTCACAATCATTTTTGCTCTCTCTCTCTCTCTCCTTGAGTTTGATCTCCCAAGGCAATTTTTGTGTCTAGCCACCAAAATTGATGATTTTTCCAAGGGAAATCTTCTCCTCGGTGGGAGCTTGTCCACTCCAGACTAATCCGGACCCTACTCCGCTCCTTCAACTCTGATCCTCAAATTTTTCGATAAAATCTCACTCAACCCAATTTCTCACCTTTTCTCCAATCTTGCTTATTTTTCTTGATTCCTAGGGAATACATTACCTCTCTAGATGTATTACTACTGTATCCCTACATTCTTTGTATCGATTCGAGCTAGATTTGCTACAAATACGAAATTAGGGTTCTTATGCCAGACCGAACTACTCTGGGTATTCAAGTGCAGACAAGTCCAGTACCCCAGACAAGTCCGCACTCTGAAAACGGACAAGTCCGGCACACTAACAATTTGAACCTCCAGACTCTTATTTGCGCCAAGTATACAATCAATTCTTATCAATCCTTTAATTCCTCTGTCAGGCACGATGTCGTCAGGTTCTGAGGATAGCTCGTTTGACTATGACGAAGAGTGTGATCAGGCAAGAGTGCAAAGAGCAAAAGAACGAGTCATAAAGAAAAGGCACGACCACAATGTTCACTCCTCTCCTCCCGACGATGTTCTTCCTAAGATGAGAAGAGTGGTAGTGAAGAAGCCACTGAGCAAGGAAGGTGCTAGCAGTTCATCGTCACATAAGAGAAGTCTCAACAAGGGCAAAGGATTGGCTAGTGGTCCTATTGGCCCGTTGAAGATGAAGGCTCCTATTCACCGCAACAGGCAGCCATCAAGAGATGATTTTACTGGGAAAGGGAATGAAGTGGCTGACAAATTTAGAAAGATGGAAGTCTATGAGCAGCCCAAACAGTCAGCTGATTCATGATTCTGGAGCAACTTCCATGCTGCCTATTGTGAGCATGTGTATATGAAGATGAAGAACCCAGTGATTGAAAGTCAGTGGGTCAATATCACCTACCTCCAGTCCACGAAATGCCAAGCTTATCAAGAGGTCCTGGAGGCATTAGAGAGACATGGACTGAAGGATCTCATTTCCTTCCAGCGGGACTGGAACAATGAGGTCATAACTCAATTCTACTCGACTCTATACTTTGCTCGTGATGATGGAGATAAAATGATATGGATGACACATGGAGCAAAGTACAGTGTCACTTATGAGGAATTTGTAAGAACTCTTCATCTTGAAGATTCATTGGAGAATGACATCATCATTCACAACATGAAACCTCTAGAGAAAGATGAGATTCACTTCCTCTATGATACAAGAATGCCTTACAAGTCTCCAACTACCAAGTATTTGAAGCCATTCTTTGCAGTCTTGAACAGAATTTTGAGGAAGACAATAGCTCCCAAAGAAGGGGATGCATGATCCATCCAAGGTACTCTAAGGACCTTGATGAAGGTGATAAGCAAGAGAAGGACCTTCAATGTCTTTGAGTACATCTACAATGACATTGTGAACATCTCCATTACTCCAAACAGGTCCTGTGGCTACGCACCCTATATCATGTATATGATTGAGAAGGTGGCGGGACTTGAGTTTATCAAGGATGTTCCTCACACTGGTCTCAAGCCCCAGAAGCCTACAATCTACATTGTTCCCTCTGCTCCTACCTCAGCTGCAGGGGAACAAAGATCTAAGAGAGCTCATGAAGGAACAAGGACTCAAGCTGCTACTCCTGCTCCTGCACCCTCTAGAGAGCCCCCCATTGGTGTGCTGAAAATGCTTTCCTCCATCTTTGCATTCTGCCACAAAGTGGAAATTAAGCAGCACAAGGAGAGTTTGGCCAGGAAGAAACATCAAAGATATGTGAAGGCCAACATCAAATCCATTTGTGAGAAGCTAGAGATTGAGCCAGTGGGATCACCTCAGATTTTAGAGGATTCTAAAGAGGATATCACTAAGATGGCACCCCTCTCGAAGCAAGAACTGGCTTCATTTGGACTAGCTGGCATCTCTGCTCCTCCTCCTCAGCAAGAATTTGTAGATGAAGAAGAGGATGAAGATAGGACTAAGAGTGAGGGAGGTAGTGGCAATGAGTGATTCCACTCAATTTTTCCCTTTTTGGTGATTTGATTCCAAAGGGGGAGAGATTGAGACTAGTAGCTTCTTTTGTAGCCTTAAGGATTTGTGATCGAGGACATGTATCTCAATTTCAAATTATTATAATCTCTTGTGGATGTGCCTACATTATTTAATGTGTGATGCATAGTTTAACGTTAATGTGATGGTTGCTGCTATAATTGTCAAGTTTTAATCTTTTGCTCATCACATCATTTGATCACACACTCTATAGGCACCCCACCATAAAGAGTGCATATATGTGAGAAGTTATTGTTACTCATTTTTCATTCTCTTGTATGCACACTTTATGAAAATCAATTTTTACTCTTTTTTGAAATCTCAATTGGTTGTCATCAATCACTAAAAAGGGGGAGATTGAAGTGCATCTAGGCAACCCCTATGGGTTTTGGACGATTGATGAAAAACGAATGAGATCCTATTGGACTCATTTAGATGAATGTTGGTGCACTCAAGAAGTGAAAAAATGAAGTGATGAAGAAAAAGAAAGGCCCCATTGATGAATGAAGTGCAAAGTAGACTTAATTGTAGAGGATGTGTGTGAGAGACACATCCCAAGAGCTCAAGTCTTTGCGTAGGGGTAAGGGTCTTAAAATCAATCTTAAATTTTACTGAGCATCGGACTAGTCCGTTCATGGATCGGACTACTCCGTTATTGGTATTTCTTAACACCAGAGAGTTATCCGCAAGCGCACGGAAATACCGTTGTAGCACTTCCCCTTAAGGAGTATTCCCAAGGGTATCGAATCCAAAGAACGTGTGTGCTAATCTTTCGAACTAGCTCACCCAAGGACACAAAGTTGTTTGGTAGGCAAGGAATAGAGAGAAATTCAAAGTATTGATCCTAATTCAAGGTAGTTTGTAGTAGATGCTTGCTTCGGGCACGGGCTTACTCCTAGCAATACTAGGACGACCCCCGCCAAGAGCCTATGGCATAGCCGAACGTGGAGGATTACGAAGGACAGATAGGGTTGTCACTAGGGATGAAAATGATACGGTAATTTTCCAACCATCCGATGCCGTTTTTGAGATATTTCGAATCATTTACTGTTTTGGTCGGAAAAATATGGAAATGATATGGTAATTGGAAATTTTAATTCGGAAACAATACGAAAATGATTTAAGCAGTTTACCGACCGAATTGTCAGAATACCATATTTAAGCGGAAAAAATCCGAATAAATTCAGAGTAATTTCTGAACTGTAATATTGCTTGCTCCGATCTGGCCCATGCGACCATGACTGCTTGTTCCGGCCCACCTGGGCGAAACCCTGGTGTGTGAGCATGAGGCGTCCCAGACCCAGACTCCCGCCAGCCATCTCCCAAGCTCGAGTCCCGAAGACTGAAGCCACTCGTGACTCGCTCGTCCCTACACTTTTTCAAATAACTATTTTCTGTCTTGATGCTTTTTAATATCAAACAATGTAATGAATTATTCTGTGCTTTCAAAAACTTTGTACTTGGTGTGCAGTTTGTTGTTTACAATCAAATCAAATTTGATTCACTTTGTCCTGAGTATGTTGTAGACTTGCAGTGCTATACGTGCACTCCTGTAACATGAAAAGTTTCCTTTGTCCTGATTGTATTTTTTCTTTTGACATTCATCCTAATTCTTTGTGCTTCATATATACAATGTTGATGTTGTCGTTGTGTCATTGTGTAAAAAACAAACCACATGTTGATTTAGTGCTGGTTCCGTTCAGATTTTGAAACCGTTCTGATATCGACGTATTCCCGTTCAGATTTATCCGTTATCGATATTTCCAAAGTTTCCGATACCGTAACCGTATCCGATAATTCCATTCCCAACCCCGTTTCCGAAAATTAAATATGAAAATGAAAATGATTTGACCCTTTTTTCCGTCTGTTTTCGACCATTTTCATCCCTAGCTTTCACCACCTACTGCCTACCTCTTCAATCCGTGGGTCTACGAGATATCCACTGATGATTTATAACCTAAGCCCCACGCTTACTTTCTAAATCACTACTCTAGATGTTTTGAACACAAATCTACAACTAGAGCTTCTAATGAATTAAAGCAGTGAACCCACAAGTAACTACTTGTGCAAAGTACTAAGAATAAAAGATCAAACTTGTATTGAATTCACAAAGGATTACTTGATTGAGTAAAACCTTTGTAGGGGTACAAGTGTAGAAGAGGGACTTGACAAGTCCAAGCCTCCTTCTCCTAGACTCTTCACCACACTCTCCTTGATTGGTAGCCTCTAGGACTACTCTAAACCTTTGGAGTGTAGCACTATTCTCAACTTTTGGTGTGTGTGAGAAGTGAGGTGAGGGGGTCTATTTATAGGTGGAGAAGGGTCGTTTCCCGCCACAATTAATGCGCGAATCAGTCACCATTGACTCCAGCGAGCCAGGAGTAGCCAACACGTGTCATTTGACAGGGTTTGGTGCCAGGAAGGGGTCGGTTGAACCCCTTGTTCGGCCGACCTGGTCAAGCCTCCCCTCGGGGAGTGCTTCCTCCAGGTGGCTTCCAAGTGGGCCCCCTTGATGTGTATGGGTGCAACACCGTTGGATCTCCTTGTATTCTTCTGTTTGTGAGCCATTTCATCCATGTGTTGCCACATGTCATCGCTTGATTTGTTGAAATCCATTCTCATGGATTCATCCCTGCATGTTCTGGTATTTTGGGTAATAATTCACCTGCATACTATTAAACACCAACACTTGTGGAATTGGGTTAGTGTATAGCCCTACCACTATGTTTTGTGTTTCTTTTATGCACATTATGAGGTGAATTGACGGTAAAATATGGTACTTAAGGACCGTCAACTAACTCCCCCACACTTAGTCCTTTGCTCGTCCTCGAGTGAAGGCAAGAACAACTAGAATGTTGTCATGAATTTGCTATAAGGTAGAAAATAAGGATACTAGATATTTCAACTTATACCTGAATTCATGGATCCCCTTTGTGTATGTGGCTACCACATCAATCTTGGGTGTTTGAAAAGTGGAACGGTTAGAATGAAGTTCCCTTGGATCATTCTCTATTGAAATGATTTGGAAATTGCTATATTTGAAAGTCATAGGAACATTTGCCCTTGGCTTCTCAATCGAAATCTCTCAAAGTGTTTGAGTCCTCACCATGGCATGTTTTGCCAATTCTTGTCCCTATACAAAAAGTGGCTATATCTGGAGCTTGGTAGGGATCAATGTGGCACACATTTACAATTCATATGTTACTAAGTCAAAAACTTGATCCTATGAGAGACTTATGCAATGAACAATGTGAAAGGAAAATTCTTGTGCACATGACTGAAATGGAGGGGTGAGGTGATAACTCCCATGAATTTGCTCTCTTTTAAGGATTACACATGGCTACTTTTTTTTAGCACTCTTACTCTTTTTCAAGAGTGGATGCTTTGTCTTTTTCTTGTAGCCATGTCTTCTACTCCTTTTTATTTTTAGAGAGGTTTTTATTTGTATTGTATGGAGTTTCTTTTCGGTGGATGGGTAATCGATGGATGCAAACTCTCAATGTGAGAAATTTTGCATGAGTGGAGTGCACAAGAGTTTTCAATTCAAAAAGTTCATGCTTGTCATTCAATTGGGTCACGGTTTTGACAAAGTTCAATGAAAAGCGAAGTGGCATATGCTTGTGGTTTTCAATGAATGTATCATATGGCCCTGGTGGGTATATAAATTTCAAATGAGAGATTTAGGCAAAGTTCAAGACTTCAAATAGTTACAAATGTCAAAATCAATTTCAAGCAAAAGGATGATTTCTAAATAACTCATTTACCATATCACACTAGTCAAATACCTAGATGATATGTTTTTCCTATTGAATTATGGGAATCATAAACAAGGTAATGAATTGAAATATAAAGTATTCAAATTTTCAACTTAAGCAAATTCTTGACTGCCAAATTTTATTTCAATTTGTTGAGTTGATTCAATTTAGATATGCAATGAAAAATATGAAATCAACTCAAACAGCAGGGTAGCGCATAAAAGTGGGGATAGGAAACCCAAACCAATTTTCTGGAGCGAAACAGAGTCGTATGGTGCAGAAAACAAGTTGGCCGACCAGGGGGTTTGTCCGACCTCCTGTTGGCTCTTCTATGGCTCTGTTTCGTCGGGTCATTTTGCTCATTCGGTCGTGATGTGTTTTGATATGCAACGTTAATTTTTCACGTCGGCATTTTGTGAATTGGAGACATGTTTCCCCCACACCTGTTTCCTAAATTCTTTATTCAACAAAATAAACTAAAGGGGGAACTTTACCGGTGTTAGATCAACCGGTAAGTTCACTTTATTGAAATCAAAATATGGGGATGCTTACATTATTTAACCTAGCTTTAGAAAACAAATGTTTTTAACAAAATTAAAATCCTAAGTAGTAAGCATCCTATGCTGTCGGGACATCTAAACTATGGTGCGTTGTAGATGTCGGGCTCCCCGACGGCATTGCACAAGCGCCGCAGTTTGGCTCTCATGCCACGGCGAACACCGCCAATCTCCTCCTTGAGGGCCATGATGTCGTCCTTCAGTTCTGCCCTCTCGATGTGCCCTTCAGCCACCAAGTCAGTCAGCTTCTTGTTCTCCAAGCGGAGAGAAACGAACTCCTTGGTCAGCTGTGCCACTTTAGGGGCACGAGGAGAGTCCTCATCACTGCCCTCGAACTGGCCGGGTGGCCCGTTGATGGCAAGTGGTGGGATGTGTCGCCTAATCTTGGAGAGCGACGAGCCCATCGACTCCTCCATCGCCAGATGATCCACGCGCTTGAATAGGCCCTTAGCGTAGCCTCCTTCGGGTTTGCGCACCCCGTTGATAAGAAAGCGATCTCCCGTGCGTTCCGGTGAGGTACAGGTGGGCATCTTGTAGTGGTGGCTCACTACATCACCCTTCTTAGTTTTCAGTGTGTACATGAACTCCTCGCCGGGCAGCAACGATGGGAGAGACTCATATTTTCCATGGAAAAGACGTGTCTTGACTGGGTTCAGTCCAGCCAAAGTCAAACGGCATGGCGTCGTCGACTTCATCAGCATTCTCCGAGGGGAGAGCGACCGGACAGTGCTACAAGGTGTAGGGCTGCGCCCGCGCGGAGTCGTCGCAGGCGGGATCATGGCAAGGGGCTTGACATCGATTGCCATGACGGACTCCAAGGCGAGGGAAGTTTTGTCGTTGGCCGGCGTAATGTACCCGCTCAGGTTGAAGGTTGAGCTAGAGGAGGTGTGAGGCACAATCTTCTTGTCGGCCATGACAAGGACGGGAGGAAGATGATGATTCAATGAGGTGTATAACTTTCCTCTTTGTTTCTGTCCTTTAAGTATGCGGGGAACGACGCGTTTCACTGAGGATTTTGTGGAGGATATCGAGGAGGATCAACACGAGAAAACAGAACGTGAACGGCGCGAAGGGAGAGTCGACCGACCCTAGGGTTCGGCCGACCCCCTTCTGGCTCCGTTCGGGCCACATTTTCTCGGGTCGATTAAATGGGCCTCATAGATGAAGAATTGGATGGGCCCATTAGTTGGATGTGGAGAATTTAAACAAAATTGAAAGAAATGGCATGGAAATTTATTAGATTTACCACGTCAAATTATTTTTCTGTATCCTTTTGGGAATCGAGAAATAATTTGAGTCGGTGCCCATTCACTTTGAATAGTTGACCGTCATCACCTTGGAGTGTGATTGCCCCATGGGATGAAGTATCTACTACAGTGAAGGGTCCTTCCCATTTACTTCTAAGCTTCCCATGTCCAAAGAGTTTAACCCTAGAGTTAAAGAGTAAAACTTTATCTCCAGGTTTGAACTCTTTCGGCGTAATCCTCTTATCGTGCCATCTTTTCGTTCTCTCATTATAAATTCTGGCACTGTGGTACACCTTATCTCTCCATTCCTCCAACTCAGAGATTTTCTTCAATCGTTGATTTCCTGCTTTTAAGATTCATGTTCTACCGCTTGATGGCCCCATATGCTCTATGTTCCAATTCTACGGGAAGATGGCAAGTCTTCCCATAGACAAGTTGGAAAGGAGACATGCCGATAGGTGTCTTGTAGGCAGTACGATATGCCCACAATGCGTCGGGTAGCTTTTGCTTCCATCCCGTTCCCATTTCCAAGACAGTCTTTTGTAGAATATTCTTAATTTGCTTATTAGATGTTTCTGCTTGACCACTTGTCTGTGGGTGGTATGGGGTAGCAATGTTATGCTGGACCCCAAGTTCCCTTAAAAAGTTCCAGAAGGTCTTATCTATGAAATGTGACCCTCCATCACTTATGACCATATGGGGAGTTCCAAAGCGTGGGAAAATGATCTCATGGAACATTTTCCTTGCTTGCTTGGAATCAGCATTTTTGCATGGCAATGCTTGTACCCATTTTGACACATAATCGACGGCAACCAGAATATACTCGCAATCATAAGACCTAGTAAAAGGTCCCATGAAATCAATACCCCATACATCAAATATTCCACTTGGAGATTGTATGTTAGGGGCATCGCATTGCGAGTAGAGATTCCTCCATGCTTCTGGAATTTCCAACATCTGCGAATGAATTCCTTGGTATATTCATACATTGAAGGACAATAGAATCCACTCTGCCAAATCTTTGCCTGAGTACAGTAAATACCGTAATGACCACCATAGGGGCCAGCATGACGTTTCTCTATAATTTTGGTGCCTTCGATTGATGGGACGCACCTTCTAAGAAGTCCATCAGCATATACTCAATTCTATTTCCACCTGAAATTCATCCTCCTCTTGGATGAAGTCTTCTTCTCCTTTAATTTCAGGGGGTTCTAAAAATTGAAGAGTCCTAAGCTCCTCCATTGGCTCATCTTGGATGAGATATTCTGCAGATATGTTCTTTGAATGCATAATAGGCATGTAGAAATTTCTCCCTCTAAGATTGATATTGAGGCTTCCTTCCAAAGGAACTTCCATGAGAAATTTCTCTATGCGAATCCCTATCATGATGTCAAAATCTTTGATTTCGAACACGTGAAAATCTAGGAGAGCCTCAATATCTTTGTGTCTAACAGACACTAGTTGCAGAACCCCACATCCTTCAAGAATGGTTCCAAATGAATCTTGGAAGGATTTGCGTGTTGGTGCCAATGGCACATCGCCAAGAATGGCGAGAGCACAAGAATCGGAAATGAGATTTTCTCCAACAGTAGGGTTGTATAGGATTCTCATTGGTGTCCCTTTAATAGAACATAAAATGATATCCAAAGCTGAGGTCATCTGAAGAATTTCGGGTGAATTCTCAACTTCAGTTGTCCACTCTCTGCTTAAGATAGAGGTCAACTCCTTGACCGTCTGACGGACGAACACCCCGTCAGGTGGTTCAGGTGGAGTTGGTGGCAATGAAGGTTTCCTATAGCAACAATACTTCGAGGTATTTCCATAATCTTCAAAAAGCTCTTCCTCGAAGTAAAATGGAAACTTCGAGGGTTGAATTTCTTCTACCTTCGTAGTCTCAGGTTCGGGAGAGGATTCCTCTGGCAAGGCTTGGGGTAAACAAGAAATGGGTTCATCCTTGTCCAAGAGTGTATCCTCCGTTCTTGACACGACTTCCTCTTGGGGAGGCTCATTAAGACCCATAATGAAGGAAGAGTTTTCTAGAATTATGTCTAGAAGATCCTTACCTTCTTCTGGAGTCTTATGGAGGAAAGATCCTCTAGCCGTAATGTCAATATATAGGGCAGACTCTTTGTTCAATCCCATGAAAAAATGTTGCAAGAGCATCGGATCAGGGATTAACAAATTTGGGCTAGAATTTTTCAAAAGGGAAAATATGTCCCAAGCTGCACCTATGGATTCCTTCTCCATCTACTGGAAGCATAGTACTTCCCTCCATAAGGAAACAATTCTAGCAATTGGAAAGAAAGCAAGACAAAACTTGTCTCGTAATTCACTCCAATCACCGTTTGTCTTTCCAACGTAGTGGTTGTACCATTGTTTGGCTTTTTCCTTGAGGGAAAAAGGAAACAACTTCCATTTGAGAGTTTCCTGTGTCGTACCTTTGATTAGAAGGCATTAACACAGTTGATCAAACTCTCGTAGATGGTGGTAAGGGTTTTCACAATCCGTTCCTGAGAAGGATTGTTCCCGAACCATGGTTATAAAGCCAGGGCGATGTTCATAGCTGAACAAATAGGTTTCGCCGAAGGTGGTGGCTCACAGAACTTGCCCTTCAGAGCAGAGTAAGAAAGAATGGTGGGTTGCTCCATTTATATGGTGGTGGTAAGGTAATAATAAGAAAGGTAAGATGATAGATAAGGGGGATATGATACGAGGGTGATCTTGGTTCAAAGATTAACAGCAACCGTTCCCTGGCAACGGCGCCAGAAATGCTTGTTGTTATTTCTTAACACCACAGAGTTATCTCTAAGCGCACGGAAATACTGTTGTAGCACTTCCCCTTAAGGAGTATTCCCAAGGGTTTCGAATCCAAAGAACGTGTGTGCTAATCTTTCGAACTAGCTCACCCAAGGACACAAAGTTGTTTGGTAGGCAAGGAATAGAGAGAAATTCAAAGTATTGATCCTAATTCAAGGTAGTTTGCAGTAGATGCTTGCTTCGGGCACGAGCTTACTCCTAGCAATACTAGGACGACTCCCGCCAAGATCCTATGGCATAGCCGAACGTGGAGGATTACAAAGGACAGATAGGGCTGTCACCACCTACTACCTACCTCTTCAATCTGTGGGTCTACGAGATATACAATGATGATTTATAACCTAAGTACCACACTTACGTTCTAAATCACTACTCTAGTTATTTCGAACACAAAGCTACAACTAGAGCCTCTAATGAATTAAAGCAGTGAACCCACAAGTAACTACTTGTGCAAACTACTAAGAATAAAAGATCAAACTTGTATTGAATTCACAAAGGCTTACTTGATTGAGTAAAACCTTTGTAGGGGCACACGTATAGAAGAGGGACTTGACAAGCCCAAGCCTCCTTCTCCTAGACTCTTCACCACACTCTCCTTCTACTTTGGTAGCCTCTAGGAATACTCTAAACCTTTGGAGTGTAGCACTATTCTCAACTTTTGGTGTGTGTGAGAAGTGAGGTGAGGGGGTCTATTTATAGGTGGAGAAGGGTCGTTTCCCGCCACAATTAATGCGTGAATCAGTCACCATTGACTCCAGGGAGCCGGGAGGAGCCAACACGTCTCATTTGACCGGGTTTGGCGCCATGAAGGGGTCGGCTAAACCCCTGGTTTGGCCGACCTGGTCAAGCCTCCCCTCGGGAGTGCTTCCTCCAGGTGGCTTCCAAGTGGGCCCCCTTGATGTATATGTTTGCAACACCGTTGGATCTCCTCGTATTCTTCTGTTTGTGGGCCATTTGATCCATGTGTTGCTACGTGTCATCACCTGATTCGTTGAAATCCATTTTCATGAATTTATCCCTGCATGTTTTGGTATTTTGGGTAATAATTCACCCGCATACAAATAAACTCCAACACTTGTGGAATTGGGTTAGTGTATAGCCCTACCACTATGTTTTGTGTTTCTTTTATGCACATTATGAGGTGAATTGATGGTCAAAATATGGTACTTAAGGACCGTCAACATCCGTTCAACTCTCTGTTGTTTCACTTCATAGGCACCGGAGTAATCCGTTCATGGACCAGACTAGTCCGATCTACTTTCTGGAACCTCACTACACAGTGCACCGAACTAGTCCATTTATGGACCGGACTAGTCCGTTCAACTTTCTGTAAACTCAATACACTATGAACTGGACAAGTCCGTTCGAGGACTGGCTCCATTGAACTCTCTGATGTTTCATAACACATCACACCAAACAAGTCTGTTTATGGACCGGACTAGTCTGAGAAAGTTTATGATTTTCCAAATCACAGGGAACCAGACAAGTCCGTACTCCTACCGGACTAGTCCGATATGCCTCACACAATTTAGGGTTTCTAGTGTGCTGCACATTCCACGCCAATTTTACACAGCACACCGGACAAGTCCGGTCCCCTGTACGGACTAGTCCGGCCGTCCAGATTCCTAATGGTAATCTTTGGAAACACTATAAATAGAAGATCCACGAACCCACAATGAGAACTTTCGAATCAAAGTGTCAAGCACTAAAACCATAGTGCTGCCACCTATCCCAACAGCACAAAAACACATCTACCCTTGCATCTAAAGTCCTTAAAAGTGAAAATCATTTGAGTATTTTCATTTGGGATTGGGAGATCATTGTCTATGCATCATTGAGCTCTTGGGGTTTGATCTCTTTACACTCGTGCAATTACTTGTAATATTTTCAAGTGTATTTGATCATATTTTTGCTGTAATTCTTGTGGGAGCCCTCAAAGTTTGAGGTTGCCCCACCAATTCAGTGATTACCCATTATAGTGGAATCAAGTCAGCCTTCTGTGGCGACTAGACGAGGGAAAGGGTTTGAAGAGACCCGACTCTGTGTGGGCTTCCTCAACGAGGACGTAGATATCTTTGGTTAGATCGAACCTCGGTAAAAATTTGTGTCCCTTGTGCTTATTTACTTTTTCAAGTATCATTACTTGGGGCACTAAGTTGATCAGTCTTGCAAATTGAATTCAATTGTATTTCACGTGTAACATTGCAACACTAATTGTTTAATCAAGTGGTCTCAATAGTTGTTCAATTTCCACTATTATAACATCAAGATTTCCAGCATTAACACTTGATTATTTCACAACACATCATCACATCGGACTAGTCTGCTACTGCACCAGACAAGTCCGGTCTCTTTGGTATTTGACGATTTTATTAAGTGTGCAGGAAATTATCAAAACCTATTCACCCCCACCCCCTCTAGGCCACATTCATTATTTACTTTAACCAAACCCTTAGCAATTATAAGAGTTGAGGAAATATCAGCAAATGTAACATTCCCTACAGGCGACACAAATGAGAGGGAGTGAATGTAGCGTAGAGGGGTGGTGAATAGGCTTTTTGAATTTCGTCGGATCCTGAAACACTTAAAAAACTTGATCAAATATAGAAAAATCGGACTAGTCTGGTGTGGTGCAGACTAGTCCGGTGTGTGCGGACTAGAACGATCAAGTTTGATCAAATAATTCATGATAAGTACTCTATGCAGCGGAAAGTAAGTTGTAATTTGGATGTATCACGACAATGAAACTATATATGACACAAATTAACTTTGATTTCAATATTTTAACGTAAGTTATCCAAGATTGAGTAAACCCTAGAATGTAATGAACAATAAGAACAATAGTGCACAAGACGCGATTTTATCCCGTGGTTCGATTCCCACGAAGGGAACCTACATCCAGGTTGAGGAGGCCACGGAGGACCGGGTCTTAACCAACCTTAATCTCGTCAAATCGCCACGGAGGCTAATTCTCTTCCACTAATCACAAAGGGGCAAATAACCGAATTCAAGGGGCCTTCTCACAAGTTGAGGGCTCCCCAAGATTTACAAAGATGAACACCACCAAACACACTCAAAATATATGCAGTAAAAAACAAGAGTGTACGAGAGAATCAAACCAAAGAGCTCAAGACGTGTGAAACAAGTCTCTCCTTTTGATCAACGCTAATCCTCAAAGATTTGATCTTCTTTTGGTTAGTATGTGTGGAGAGATGTGTTTTTAGGGCTCTTAGGAGGTGTGACAGCGCAGGGAATCGAGAGAATTGGTTGTAGGGCCGTACACCTCTATTTATACTAGGGTTTCCAAAACTTATCGTTAGGGTTTGCGATGTCCGGACTAGTCCGTGGCGGACTCTGGACTAGTCTAGTGTGCGGCGTGTGGGACACCCTAAGTGTTCTGATATATCGGACTTGTCCGGCAAATGGAGGACTAGTCCGATTTGGGCTCTGGAAGTGTTCGGACTAGTCCGGCACATATCGGACTAATCTGGTGTGGTGAACCTCATGTAGAATTTAGGACAAGTCTGCAATGGGAGGAATTGTCCGATTTTAGTTAGAGAGTTTTCAAACTAGTCCGTGGTGATATCATACTTGTCTGGTTATGTGTGAAGTGTGAGGTCCTGAGGACAAGTCTGCACTGGAGCGGACTTGTCCGTTTTTAGTCGGAAAGATATCAGACTAGTCCATGGTGATATCGTACTTGTCCGTTTTTGTACAGATGTGAACGGATGTGGACTAGTCCGCACTAGGGGGGAGTAGTCCGATCTTAGTCAGGGAGATATCGGACTAGTCCGGTGAATATTGGACTATTTCGGACTTGTTAAATTTTGTGCAGTGAGGGTGATTTCTTTTGCTTGAGCTCTTGGGGTGTGTTTCTCCAACACACTCCATACACAACAAGGTATTCTATCCAGCTCTTGAGTTTTTTTTCATATGGATTCCTCATTCTCCTTTCTTTTTGCGCTTTCTTCATAATTTCATTAAAACCTGCGCTCATCTCAACAATTTTGTTAGGATCTCATTTGTTTGTCAATCAACCAAAACCCACAAGGGATTCCTAGATGCACTTTCAATCTCCCCCTTTTTGGTGATTGATGACAACTAATTGAGATTTCACAAATATGATAAAAATCCAGATTTTCATAAAGTGTGCACATATGAGCTTGGAACAAATTAAGCAATGAAAAAATAAGACATATGTGCACTCTTTATGGTGGGGTGCAAAACTATATGTGTGTGAGCAATAATTGTGATGAGAATGAGGTATATGACATAATCATATCAACGGTAAGCATGTATGCCAATTTCAGAGCATAAACATAGATCATATCAAAGGATCATCAGAAACTTCATAAACATGTCTAGAAACGGAATAAGAGTCTTACAACACCAAAAGCATAACAAAGAGCAAAAGATACAAATAGAGCTCTCATCTCTCATCGAGCTCTCATCTCTCATCTACTGCTACAAACTAATGACTCACCCTCAATCTCTCCCCATTTGGCATCAAGGCACCAAAAAGAAGGAGAAGAGGGATCTACTAGGCGTCGCCGACTCACTCCTCGTTGTCTGTCCTTTCATCGTCTTCATGGTTGGCAGCCTGAGGAGGATGAGGATGAGGATGAGAACCACTCGTCGAGCCCCCAATGCCAAAATAGGCAAGTTCAGAAGGATAAAGAGGTGGAAGTTTCAAAAATTCATAAGGAGAGTCCTCAGAGATAATTGGAGATCCAACAGGCTCAATATCCAGTTTCTGGCACATGGATTTGACATTTTTCTTTATGTACCTCATGTCCTCTTTCCTTGCCTTGTTCAACTTGTGGATCTTCACTTCAGCTTTCCGGCAAGATCCAAAAATAGCATCAAGTTACTTCAAAATGCCACTAGGAGACCCTTTGTGAGGAGGGGCCCCAGTGTTAGAGGCAGGCCTTGCATCTCCTTGAGTTCTCTCCAGGTGTTCTTCAGTTGAGGCAGGTGAGGGAGCAGCTGGGAGAGTGGCTTGGGGAGGCTTCTGGGGCCTCAAGGTTGTGTGCTCAACATCTTTCACAAACTAAATCCCAGTGACCTTCTCTATCATAAACATGTTATAAGGCGCATAGCCACATGAATGGTTAGGGGTGCAGGAAATGTTCACCATGTCATTCCAATGTAGTCGAAGATGTCAAATTTCCTGCTCTTGCTAATCACCTTCATCAATGTTCTCCGGTAGCCATGGACACTCCTTGCATCTCCACCCTTCGAAGCAATTGTCTTCCTAAGAACCCTGTTGAGAACCATGAAGAAGGGCTTCATGTTCTTGGTTGAGGGAGGATTGTACTTGAGACGGGTATCATAGAGAAAGTCCATCTTGTCCTTCTCTAAAATCCCAATGTTGTGAATAATCACTTCATTGTTGCCGGTGTTGCCAAGGTGCAGCAGCCTAGCAAACTCATCATATGTCACAGTGTACTTGGATCCATGTGTCATCCAAGTCACTCGCTCTTCTTCATCACTGGCAAAGAAGCAGGTTGCAAAGAACTGTGCTATGACCTCATCATTCCAGTTGTACCTGAAAGCAAACAAGTCCTTGAGGCCATGCCTCTCTGCATCCTGTACCACTTCATAAAAAGCACCACAACTTTTTCTTTCAAAGTGGCTCCAGTCAATCAATTGGCTGTGGACTACTGGAGTCTTCATCTGCAGGTACACGGAACTGTAGTAGTCCACGTGAAAGTTGCTCCAAAACCATAGATCAACTGCCTTCTTAGCACTGCCATAAGCATCAACTTTCCTTAGCTTCCAAGCCACATCACTCCCCTTGGCATTGAATTTTCTTTTGAGGGGCCTATTCCCTTGTCTTGGAGATGTCATTTTGAGAGGTCCAATCGGGCCAGAGGCAATTCCTTTGCCTTTCCCTTTGGTTTGGCGATGAGCCGTTGAGCTAGAGCCAACTATATCTTCAGCTTTCAAAGCCAGCTTCTTGGCCACAACCTTCCGCCGCATCATAGGTGGAGTAGGCGAAGGCTCGGCAGCACGCTCTTGCCTTTTGTTAGCGCGAGATTCCGAGACTCGCGGCACCACATCTTGATCCATCTCGTCTTCAAAGTCGGAGGTGTTTTCATTCGACATTGTCCTGACAATGAGGTTATACATGACATAGATAAGGATTTATGGCAAGGGAATGCATTGAGTAGAAGGAAATTAGGGTTGTGTCCCGTCAAAAATTGGACTTGTCCGGTTCTCAAGTGTGGACTAGTCCGGAGAGCTGGACTTGTCCGCACTGTAGGATCAAAGAGCACGTGAAAAGCTACCAGAGGGGGTGAATGGTAGATTTAAAACTTTTTCAGCAGAAGCAATGAAAACCCCCCGGCAGAAAAACAATTTGTTAAAGAAATTGTGTGTGCGACTAATATAAATGTGTTTCACCATGACAGAAGTGATAGATATCATAAATAATCAAGTCACGAAGACGACATAACAAGAATCACTCAAATCCATCAAGAGAAACTCAAGTTACGATTGAAAGATCGAACAAAGGTCAATCTGTTCTACCGAGTAAAAAACAGATCTGCAATACTACAAAGAAACTCGTGTAGATCAAAAACCACAAATCCAATGACTGTGAAATTCTGACAGATAATAGATAATCAAGTTGTGAAGACAAACCAGAAATAATCAGGCCAATCGGATCTGTAAAACTCGAGTTATGATAAAACCACCGATGAAAGGTAGTGCTATGCAGAAAACTCGACGAGAAAAACTTGTCTGGAACAAGTCGGACGAACAAGGCACAAAAGTTCCTTTAAACTATGATCTTTATTCAATAGAACACAAGTGGAACAGCCCAAAAGTCATTCACCACGAGCTCTGGCCTCCCTTGCTTATATAACCAGCCCTTAGGCCAACCCAAACTTAACTAGGACTCTAATCCTACTCAATTCACGAATCGAAACTTTCCATAACTGCTCAAGACTCTTCTATACGCAGATAGAAGCAATCTTAAGACTTCCAAACACCTTAGTAATGTATCCTACATTCCTAAAACAACTAAAATTCGTGACCCACATGAAATCCTATCATAACCAACTCAAAGCTTTCCATTTTTGAGTCAAACACGACTCAGCCGCAGCCTGAGTCCATAACCTAGTCCGCTGGACCTTTCCAACCAATTCTTTATGTCCACATCTCTTCATCATGCCTCAGAACCATGTAGCCACGTCTGTGCACTCCTTGCATACATGCAAACATCTTCCAACGACATCCACGATACCTTCATATGCATTGTTCTTGATTCCAACATGCTGCGCGACCTCCAGATCAACTCAACCACAATTCCTTCCGAACTTGGTTGTTGAACCTCATCTTCTCCCTAAGACTAGTTCAATGGGTCCCGTCACCAGCCATGTCTTGAACTCAAGCAACACTTGCACATGAACAAACAACCAATCTGTACGAGGCCAAGTCAGCGACTTGACTCAAATTAGTCCCGAACACAACACCTTATGTGAGCACCTCACATAAGCATGTTGCAAAACCACAGTAAAACGATATCAGGCATATCAACCAAGACGCACAAAAAAACCTAGCAAATGAATACTAAGAAATCTTTCCAACAATGTAAAGCAAATTCGAAACATTTCACAGTAAAAGCAGAAACATTGCAATCAAGCTCCGAATCTTGCCAAAGCTAACCGGAGCTTGATCGCAATGTTTACCAATGCGTTTTGACCACAGTACAAACTAGCACCAGAGCTTACCAAAGCTAGTACAACCTAGCACCGGAGCTTACCAAAGCTAGTACAACCTAGCGCCGGAGCTTATCAAAGCATGTACAACCTAGCACCGGAGCTTACGAACATAAGTCAGACATTAGAAAAACATGTCGGAGCTTAACAATGACATGTCAGAGCTATTAAACACATGTCGGAGCTAAAGACAAAGCTCACCGAAGGTACCCAAAAACATGTTGGACCTTGACAAAGCATGTCGGACCTATTGTCAAACCTTGCAGAAGCTCGGAGCTAGAGTCGGACCTTGCTATAAAGGTGTTTTGGCATAATTTTAGAACTTATATTATCAAAGCCAATGTATTCAGTAGAAGCCAATGTATTCAGCACACATAGGTCTCACAATCTCCCCCTTCATGAATGCATTGGCAACACCACTTAAAATCCGAACATTGGCTTATTTACATGAAAAGTTTTGAAAAAAATTTCTCCCCCTTTGTAAAACGGAAATAAAATGAGAAGAAAAAAATTCTCCCCCTGAGAAGAATCATGACAAAACAATTGTGAATATGTGCAATGTGCAATCAATTTCTCCCTAATTAATTTCTCTCCCTTGCATACTTATCTTTAAAAATTCACATATTATCTATTATCTCTCCCCCTTTGACAATGTATTCAGAAAGGTACAAAAGAGAAATTTTTATTGGTTATGAGCATATTATAACATATACATATAAAACAAAGCTCATCCATGTCATACTATCAAGTAACTACACTATTACAGCAATGAGATACATAAAGTAGTTTAAGCCATGAAAGAGATCAAATGTAATTTTCAATTTAAGCAAGTCATGATCTCACAAACTTAACTATTTCAACACCTGAAAGCATGACACTTGTTGCTGCAATTTTTTAAAGAACAAAATTAGATCATATTATATTTGCAAGAGATTATATGTGCATCTGCCTTATTCTAACCAACCAATCCAAACCAATGTCATTTAACAATCAGAAGCTTCAGGACATGGTTTTAGTCATACACAACTTCTTCCAAGTTCATATCTAAGTGCAATGATATTCCATCTCAAAAGAAGAAGTGCGATGCATGCATATTCTCTTGATCTTTTATCAATTTATATTTGTTCATAAAAACTCAACATGTGAGTTGATTGATTAAATTTTCATGATTAAAAGCACTTGTGAGCATGCAACAAGTTCAAAATATCAAGAAAGTTTGAGCATGATCAGATTTAGTGTAAGTAATTATTCCAATTACTAGACATGGCAACAACTACAAAATGTATAACAGGAGTAATGTAGTAAGAACTTTCAGCATGTAAAAGGAAACACAAAGTCATATATGTATGAAATACTATGATCGTATTATTTTAATTTCAGATTCACACATAGACTTCCCAAGTTTCAAAACTCCCCCTCAATGTAAGCAATGAGGATGCATAACCCCTATTTCACTATGAATGAAAAAAAAACGAGTAAAATCCAAAAGTTTTGTAAAAATGTCAGTCAATTGTTGTTCGGTATCTACATAGTGAATCACAATGTTTCCTTTTTCAACATTATCACAGAGAAAGTGATACCTAATGTCAATGTGCTTAGTTCTAGAATGTTGCACGAGGTTTTTAGCAATGCAAATGGCATTAGTGTTATCACAAAACAGTGGAACACTATCTAGATCAACCCCATAGTCCTTAAGTATTTGAACAATCCAAAGAATTTGTGAACAAGCGCTAGCAGCAGCTACATATTCAGATTCGGTTGTGGATCGTGCAACTGAAGTTTGTTTTCTAGAGGACTAGGCAACAAGTGAATTACCAAAAATGACAGACACCCGAAGTACTTTTCCTATCAATCCTACAACCTCCAAAATCAGCATCGGAAAAAGCTTTCAAAATAATAGTTGAGAAAGAAGGAAGAAAAATGTCAAATTCTTGAGTTCCATGTAAGTACCTGAGAATCCTTTTGAGAGCTTGATGATGTGAAGCACGTGGGAAGGCTTAAAACTATGCACAAAGACATATGTTGAATTGTATGTCCGGTCTTGATCCGTGAGGTACAAAAGTGATCCGATCATGCTTCTATATTCTTTTTGATCCACAGGTTCACCATCTTCATCAAGTTCAAGTGTTGTTGTTGTTCCCATTGGTGTCCGAAGAGGCTTGCTTTTCTCCATGTTGAAGCACCTTAAGAGGTCTTTTGTATACTTCGATTGATGCACAAAGGTACCCTCCTTGGTTCGCTTGATTTGCAGCCCCAAAAAGTACGTGAGTTCTCCCATCATACTCATCTCAAATTCTGAACTCATCATAGCTGAAAACTTGGACACAAGATCATGAGAAGCACAACCAAAGATAATATCATCCACATACACCTGAACGAATAATGAGTAATTGCATGCTTAAGAACAAAAAGAGTTTTATCAACCTTGCCCATGGTAAACCCTTTTTCAAGTAAGAATGTTTTTAACATATCATACCATGCTCTAGGGGCTTGTTTGAGACCGTACAAGGCTTTGGACAGTTTGTAAACATGATCAAGAAAATCTGGATTTTCAAGACCCGGTGGTTGTTTGACATAAACCTCCTCATCTATGTAGCAATTAAGAAAAGCACTTTTAACATCCATTTGATATAGCTTAAAACCTTTAAATGCAAGAAAAGATAACAAAATTCTTATGTCTTCTAATCTAGCAACGGGAGCAAAAGTTTCATCAAAATATAGACCTTCAGCTTGAGTGAAACCTTAAGCAACCAACCTAGGCTTATTTCTAACCACAACCCCATCCTCACTTTGTTTATTTTTAAACATCCATTTAGTTCCAATTAAAGTGTCACCTTGAGGTGGAGGTACAAGTTTCCAAACATTATTTCTTCCAAAATTTTCTAACTCTTCTTACATGGCAATAATCCAAGATTCATTAGTGAGTGCGTGTTATATATCTTTGGGTTCAAAATAGGCAACAAAAGTAGAATGAGCATGAGAGTTTGGATCGCAAAACCTGAACCGTGGGACTCGTTCGTGTAAGCTTCCAATAATTTGTTGTGGAGGATGACTTTTGAGAACCCAGCGGGCAGTGGACACTTCACAAGCTTCTTCTTCTTCATGTTCATCACAAATCGATGAGCTTGTGACTTGGGGAGGATCTGGACCAGCAATGGTGGTCGTCAGTGCTGGCTGTGAATCAAAACCAGGAGCTCGAACAATGTCATTAGCTGCTGAATTTTCGGGCAGTAGCACCACTTCTTCCTCATCTTCAACAAAAATGCTCTCCCCCTGCGGATATTAATCCACCTGCAATGTTTGAGCTAGTACTTGGGCATTTACCTCTGAAGGATTAAACACGTGAAGGTCCTACAGGTGTCAAGGTGCAAAAGTTAACCCGATCCAGTTGTCATGATCATTGTGAGAGGAGTATGTGAAAATGCAACCATCTTAGCATGTCTACAAGAGGAGCACACAATTTCTTTGTCCCCTTTAAGCTTAGGCAGCCCACGTATGCGATCAAGAGTACTAACACATGTTAGATGATCAAATCCTACGTGACCAAGTCTAGGATGCCAAAAATATAAGTCCTTTGAATCATTAGCAACTAGACGCCTATGCTTAGACAAAGACGTATAAAAATTAGCTTTAAAAACTCTTCCAAACTGAGACATGTTAAAAATAAGCTGACTATTGAATTTTCAACTTTGCAGCAATTTTCAGTGAAAATAATTTCCAGATTTTCATCTAGCAGTTGTGAAACAAAAAGCAAGTTGTATTTCAAATTTTTAACAAGTGCCACATCCTTCAAAGTGTAGTGATCATTTGCTCTAACCGAACCCTTAGCAATAATAGGAGTTGAAGAATTATCGGCAAAAGTAGCATTCTCTACATGTGACACAAAAGAGAGGGAGGAGAACGATACTTTGTTGCCGGTCATGTGGAGTGAGCAACCTGAATCCACAATCCATATGTTCTCGTTCCTCAACCGTGAAACCTACACAGCAGCACAATATGTCGATGACTCAATACTGGGGTTAGTCAATAAGTATTTGGGAATCCAGTACTGAGCCACACAATGTCCAGTAGGAACAACACGCGAAAGCTGTAACAAAACAGCAGGTTTATGAGTCAGGAGTTGAGGATTTTTGTACCCAACTACAGTCCTACGAGATGTTACATGTGTAGCACGAAAAACAGTAGGTTTGGAAACAAACTTTGCATGTTTTCGACTCATGACAGCAGATTGCATGTTCCTATCATTCGGTTTAGCAAGTGCAGCAAATTTTGCATGAAAATTATGAGATCTAGCAATCATTCTTTCTTTTTTCTGTTGTTTAGCTAGTATATAACAAAAATCTATGACATGACCATCTCTACCACAGTAGGTACAATGAAATTTAACTTTGTGTTCATGTATAGATGAGCAAGCAACATTTTTATTTGAAACCAAATGAGACAACACTCCTGCAGATTTGAAATCCACTTCTTTTTGTTTAGGAAATGTTTGAATCAAACCACTTCCTAATGACTTTACAATTTTAGGTGGATGTGCCTTAGCATGAGCATGAAAATCAAAACCTAAACCAGTTTTATCATTGCAAGACTTGGAAGAATTCAGCAGCAAGTTTAGGTTCTTATTCCCATTACAAAACCGATCTAATGTCCTATGCATGTCATCAAGATTATTGGACAGATCAAGGCAATTTTCACATGAAGTTTTTCCTTTTAATTTGCAATTGGAACAATATTTAACTTCATGAGAATGTAAAGCATTCAATATAGAAATTTAATTCATAGCATCTTGTAGTTTCTTATCAAGATCATCACAAGTAGAACAATGCAAATCAATTGTAGAACAGCTAGCATCTTTCAAGTTTTTATCATTAAGTGCAGCAAGCTCTCTGTTCTTTTCAATTTATAACTCAAGTTTATCAAGAGTGGAGGAGTGTGCACTTCTTAATGTGTACAATTGTTCATAGATTAAGTCACATGAGGGACATGCATCATCACTAGGAATCAAAGTTTTTAAATGGTTGATTTCAGATTCTGGTGATTCAATTTTAGCAGCATTATCCCTAAGCTTTTTGTCCTTTTTCTTGACAATAATAGTTGCACAAGAAAATGCATCACACATTTCATTATAGATAGAACATATTTGATCATCGTCATTGTTGTGTTCTGCATCCTCTTGACTCTTGATCTTGTTTTGCCCGCCATGAAGCATAAGTTGGCCAGATCATCATCATCTTCATCACTTCTAAAGTCTACATCACTTGAACTAGGTTCTTGAAGTGCGGTGATGAAGTTGTTTATCATCTTGCATCCTATAGTACCCTTCTTTTTCTTGTTTGAGTTTCCAGAGGTGGTCTTGACCTTGTTCTACTTTTCGTCATGGGTACAAGGACCTAAAAGATTAGGGCATTCTGTACAAAAGTGTCCTGTCTTACCACATTCAAAATAGCGCTGAGGTCTGGAGCTTCCTCTCCTTCTAGTTCTCACATTTTGCAATGCTTTTGAGAATATAGTTGAGATGAGTGCTAACTCCTCTTCTGGAAATTCCTCGATGTGCTCCAAGGTTTGTGAGAACAACAAAACAAGACTATTGCAAGATGATGATTGATCGGAGCTAGGCATGTCACGTTGAGAAACAAAAGCAAGAGACTTGTTGGGGTTCTTACGTGAGATTATGTCAATTTCATGAGTTTTTAGTTAAGAATATAGCACATATATGTAAGTGTACTCATGACAGTAGATTCACGAATAGATGTTACTTTCATCTCCCAAATTGGCATGTCTAATGCACTTAACAATTGCCTAGCATTTTCAGCATCTGAAAAAGTAACATTGACACTATGCAAGTTGCTGAGAATTTTATTAAAGCGAGCAAAGAGGTCATCAATGGACTCACCGGGTTGCATCTCAAAATGCATGTATTCCTTCTTGAACATATCTTGTTTTACCTCCTTGATTGTGTTGGAACCTTCGTGATAGTCACAAAGTGCTCTCCACACATCGTATACCGATCGGAGATGTGCAACGCGGCCGAAGTCGCTCTGAGTGAGTACTTGGATGATCAAGTTTCGGGATTTGTTGTTGTTGTCGATGTTCTGTAGAATGTGAGGAGGAAGATTTAGTTGTTACCTTCCTTGGCCATTAGACACGTATGATCGGTGTCTTTCCTTGCACCGATGGTTGTGAAGAGGGTGGATTTCTTGGTAGGTTTCATGATGGCTATGGTAGTCATCTCCTCTTCTTCTTCGGATGAGGACTCATCATTAGAGTCCCACTCCTTCCCCAAGTGTTCTTGACCATATTGTTTCTTTTTCTTGAATGTTTTCTTAGGTTGAGGTTTGTTGTCTTTGGTCTTCCTCTTACTTTCTTCATGTAGACAGTCTACTCTGAAATGGTCACACTCTCCACAGTTATAGCAAGCACGCCTCATTTTTGTTCTTGGCTTGTCCCTTTGTCTTCCTTCACTTGGTCTACCACCTTGTCTTCTTCTCATCATTTTCTTGAATTTCTTCATGAACAGGATATATCTTCTTCATCTATATCACTGCTCTCATCGTTGTTGTCATCTTCTTCTTGAGCTTCTTGAGCTTCTTATGATATAGGTTTACAAGTGGACTTCAAAGCAACTCCTTTATTCTTTGCCGAGGTAAGGTCGGCAATCTCTTTAACGTTCTTGGCTTGCTTCTCCATCATTTCGAAGTTGATAATCTTCCCAAGAAGCTCCTCCGTCGTCATTTTCCGATACCCGGGGCTTTCTCTAATAATCGAGCATAGGGTTACGTTGCGAGGCATGAAAGCTCTCTGAATTAGCTTCACGACCCCATGATCATTCCACTTCTTGCTTCCATATGATCGAACTTTGTTGATGAGATTCTTCAATCGATGTCTTGCGGTGACTCATCTTCTTCTATAGTGAATCTTCCCAATTCGCCTTCAATCATTTCAATATTGGCTTCTAGCACATGACGATCACCTTCATGTGCAGTTTGTAAAGTGTCCGATATCGCCTTAGCAATTTCGAGTCCATCCACCTTGGTGAACTCGTCTCGACTCAGTGATGATGTTATGACAGCTGCAGCTTGAGCATTCCGATGAATAGCTTGTTCTTGACTTGGTGTGAGCTCTTCATCGTCATCCGAGGTATCTATCCATGTACACACTATATGACAAAAGATGGGGTTAAGTGATATGAGATGCATTTTCATATTTTGCGTCCACACTGAATAATCATTGCCATCAAAGTATGGGGCTTTTCATAGAGGAATTGATAAGTAATGGTTATTGTTGGAATTCAGGCGATCATAGTTAAAAGGATGTCGGGAGTAGTCGGTGTGACTACTCCCCTTCTACTTATTTTCATCCTCAATCTTCATCTTCCCTTTTGGGGATAGTGCCTTCTTCCTTAGGAGTGCCTTTATTTCTAGCATCTCCTCATCATCATCCTCGCAGTCTTAGATGGCGTCGAGGAGCTTCTCCAGCTTCTTAGTCTTTTCATCGTCACCCTTCTCTTGGTTGAAGTTCTTGTGTACATCCTTAATGTCCAACATCTTCTCTTCGAGCGGTGAGTCTCTTTTGAAGAGTTCTGCTCTGATACCAATTGAATGTAGCCTAGAGGGGGTGAATAGGCTTTTTGAATTTTGTCGGATCCTGGAACACTTAACAAACTTGATCAAATACAGAGAAATCGGACTAGTCCGGTGTGGAGCATAGTAGAATGATCAAGTTTGATCGAAGAATTCATGACAAGTACTCTATGCAGCGGAAAGTAAGTTGTAATTTGGATGTAACACGACAATGAAACTATGTATGACACAAGTTAACATTGCTTTCAACATTTTAACGTAAGTTATCCAAGATTGAGTAAACCCTAGAATGTAATGAACAATAAGAACAATAGTGCACAAGACGAGATTTTATCCCGTGGTTCGATTCCCACAATGGAAACCTACATCCACATTGAGGAGTCCACGGGGGACCCGGTCTTCACCAACCCTAATCTCGTCGAATCGCCACAGAGGTTGATTCTCTTCCACTAATCACAAAGGGGCAAATAACCAAATTCAAGGGGCCTTCTCACAAGTTGAGGGCTCCCCAAGATTTACAAAGATGAACACTACCAAACACACTCGAAATATATGCAGTAAACAACAAGAGTTTGCGAGTGAATCAAACCCAAGAGCTCAAGGCGTGTGAAACAAGTCTCTCCTTTTGATCAATGCTAATACTCAAAGATTTGATCTTCTTTTGGTTAGAATGTGTGGGGAGATGTGTTTTTAAGGCTCTTGGGAGGTGTGATGGCGCAGGGAATCGAGAGAATTGGTTGTAGGGCCGTACACCTCTATTTATACTAGGGTTTCCAAAAGTTACCATTAGGGTTTGTGATGTCCGGACTAGTCCGTGGTGGACTCCAGACTAGTCTGGTGTGCGGCGTGTGGGAAACCCTAAGTGTTCTAATATATCAGACTTGTCCAGCAAAGGGCGGACTAGTCCGATTTGGGCTTTGGAAGTGTTCGGACTAGTCCGGCACATATCAGACTAGTCTGGTGTGGTGAACCTCATGTAGAATTTAGGACAAGTCCCTAGTGGGAGGACTTTTCCGATTTTAGTCAAAGAGTTTTCAGACTAGTCCTTGGTGATATCGGACTTGTCCGGTTATGTGTAAAGTGTAATGTGCTGAGGACAAGTTTGCACTGGGGCGGACTTGTCTATTTTTAGTTAGAAAGATATCGGACTAGTCGGTGGTGATATCGGACTTGTCCGTTTTTGTATAGATGTGAAGTGTCGAGGACTAGTCCGCACTAGGGGGGACTAGTCTGATCTTAGTCAGAGAGATATCGTACGAGTCTGGTGAATATCGGACTAGTTCGGACTTGTGAAATTTTGTGTAGTGAGGGTGATTTCTTTTGCTTGAGCTCTTGGGGTGTGTTTCTCCAACACACTCCATACACAACAAAGTATTCTATTCGTCTCTTGAGCTCTTTTCCATATGGATTCCTCATTCTCCTTTCTTTTTGCGCTTTCTTCATAATTTTATTCAAACTTGCGCTCATCTCAACAATTTTCTTAGGATCTCATTTGTTTTTCATAAATCAACCAAAACCCACAAGGGATGCCTAGATGCACTTTCAGGGAGGAGAACCAATCTTTGTTATTGGTCATGTGGCATGAGCAACCTGAATCCACAATCCAAATGTTCTCCTTCCTTTAAGTGTGTAACCTACAAATAAGCAAAATACGTCAATGACTCAATACTGGGGTTGGTCAGAAGGCATTTAAAAATCCAGTACTGAGTAACACGACGTCCAGCAATAATAGCACGCAAAAGCTAAGATAAAATAGCAAGTTTATAAACCAAAGTTTGAGAATTTTTGTACCCAACTACTGACCTACTAGGTGTTACATGTGTAGCACTAAAAACAGTATGTTTGGGAGCAAACTTTGCATATTTTTGACTCATAACAGCAGGTTGCATGTTCCTAAGATTCGTTTTGGCATGTGCAACAAATTTTGCATGAGAGTTATGAGATCTAGCTTGCATTCTTTCCTTTTTATGTTGTTTAGTGACATGACCATCTCTACCATAGTAGGTACAATGAAATTTAACTTTGTGTTCATGACTAGATGAGCAGGCAATATCTTTATTAGAAACTGAATGAGACAACACCCCTGTAGATTTGAAAATCACTTCTTTATGTTTAGGAGCTGTTTGAATCAAACCACTTCCTAGTGACATACAATTTTAGGTGGATGTGCCATAGCATGAGCATGGGAATCAAAACCTAAACCAGATTTATGATTGCAAGACTTGGAACAATTCAGCAGCAAGTTTAGGTTCTTATTCCCATTACAAAACAGCTCTAGTGTCCTATTAATGTCATCAAGTTTCTTAGACAAGTCTAGACAGTTTTCACATGAAGTGTTTTGTTTTAGTTTGCAATTAGAACAATATTTAACTTCATGAGAACATAAAGCATTGTTCAATATGGAAATCTCATTCATAGCATCGTGTAGTTTCTTATCAAGATCATCACAAGTGGAACAATGCAAATCAGTTGTAGAAAAACAAGCATCTTTCAAGTTTTTATCATTAAGTGAAGCAGGATTTTTGTTCTTTTCATTTTCAATTGCAAGCTTATCAAGTGTGAAGGTGTACATACTTCTTAAAGAGGACAATTGTTCATATATAAGCTCACATGAGGAACAAGTATCATCACTAGGAATCAAAGATTTTAAATGATTAATTTCATATTCTAGTGATTCAATTTTAATAGCATTGTCTCTAAGTTTTTTGTCCTTTTTCTTAACTATAACAGTGGCACGAGAAATAGCATCACACATTTCTTCGCAAGTGGGACATACCTCTTCATTGTCGTTGTTGTGTTCTGCCTCCTCCATACTAGATCTTGAGTTGCCCGCCATGAAGCACATATTTGCCAAATTCTTTTCATCTTCATTACATTTGATGTCCACATTGCTCGAGCCAAGTTCGTGAAGTGCGGAGATAAAACTATTTACCCTTTGGTGACCTGTAAAACCCTTCTTATTTTACTTACCGTTTGCAGTAGTGCTTCGTCCTTGTTTGCTTTTCATCACGGGAAGTAGTACCTGAAAGATTAGGGCAATCTGTACGAAAATGCCATGTCTTACCACATTCGAAGCATTGTTGAGAACCGGCACTTCCACTCCTTCTAGTTCTCACATTTTGCAATGCTTTTGAGAATCGAGTAAAGATGGGTGCAAGTTCCTCCCCTGGAAACTCTTCAATCTGTTCAAGGGTTAGAGAGGACAACAAAGCAAGTGTACCACATGAAAAAGATTGACTAGGGCTACGCATGTTACATTGTGTAGCAAATGCAAGAGACTTGTTGGGTTCTTACGTGATATTATGTCAATTTCATGCGTTTTTAACTTGGAATATATCACATCTAATGTAAGTGTACTCATGACAGTGGATTCGCGAATAGATGTAACTTTCATCTCCCAAATGGACATGTCTAATGAACTTAGTAATTGCCTAGCATTTTCAGCATCTGAAAAATTAACATTGACACGACACAAGTTGTTGAGAATTTTGTTAAAGCGAGCAAAGAGGTCATCGACTGACTCACCGGGTTGCATCTCGAAGCGCATGTATTCTTTCTTGAACTTGTCTTATCTTACCTCCTTGATAGTGTTGGATCTTTTATGATAATCACAGAACTTTCCAAACATCATACGTAGATCAGAGGTGTGCAACTCGATCAAAGTCGTTTTGAGTCAATCCTTGTATGATCAATTTTCACACCTTGTTGTTGTTGTCGACCTCTCTCATGTTCAAACTAGGACTCTAATCCTACTCAGTATCAACCGAAACTTTCCATAACTGCTCAAACTCTTCTATACACAGATAGAAGCAATCTTAAGACTTCCGAACACCTTAGGAACGTATCTCACATTCTTGAAACTCAACTTCATGACCCACACGAAATCTAACCAAAACAAACTCGGAACTTTCCATAAACGAACCATAGCCACCTCAGCCGCAGCCTGAGGCATAATCCAGCCGGTTGAACCTTTCCAACTAATTCTTTTCGTCCATTTCTCTTCATTATTCCTTGGAACCATGTTGCCACATCCATGCACTCCTTGCACACGTGCAAACACTTTCCAACAACATCCACAATACCTTCATATGCATTGTTCTTGACCCAAACATGCTGCATGACCTCGCGATCAACTCAACCACAATTCCTCCCGAACTTGGTTGTTGAACCTCATCTTCTCCCTAAGACTAGTTCAATGGATTCTGTCACCAGCCATGTGTTGACCTCAAGCAACACCTGCACATGAATAAACAACCATCCTTTGTGAGCCTAAGTCCTCGACTCGACTCTCGTTAGTCCACAAAACACAACACCTTACGTGAGCACCTCACATAAGCATGTTGCAAACCATATCAAAACAATAACCACCGTAAAAAACTATAACACTTTAAAAACTTAGTTAAAGAATACTAAGCAAACTTCCCATAGGTGTAAAGCAAGTTTGAAAAACTTGCAAGTTAAAAGCAGAACAACTGCAATCTTGCACGAGACCTTGCCAAAGCTAACCGCACCTTGCGCCAGACCTTGCCAAAACTAACCGGACCTTGAGCTAGAACTTGCCAAAGCTAACCGGACCTTGCGTCGGACCCAGCCAAAGTTTGTCGGACCTCACGTCGGACCTAGCCAAAGCATGCCGGACCTATTGTCGGACCTTGCCGGAGCTACCCAAAACATGTCGGACCTATCATCGGACCTTGCCGGAGCTATCCAAAACAAGTCAGACTTATTGTCTGACCTTGCCGGAGCTACCCAAAACATGTCGAACCTATTGAAAAGGGTGTTTTCGCAATATTCAAAACTTCTATCGTAATAGCCAATGTATTCAACACACATAGATCTCACAAAGATATGTGATAAAAGGGGTATTTATGGAATATGTTTTGGAATCTCCCTTCCCTCTATCAATGTCTTATGGACGAAAGACCCTCCAACCGTAATGACGAGATATATGGTAGACTCTTTGGCAAGTCCAAAAAAAATTGTTGCAACAACACATGATCATGAATACACAAGTATGGGTCTAATTATATCTACAATGAGAACTTAGCCCATGCTGGACCTACGGTTTTCTTCTCATACTGTTGAAAGTCTAGAATATCCCTTCATAATGAGGAAATTCAAAAGATCAGAAAGAATGCAAGACAAAATTTGTCTCAAAGCTCTTACCATTTTCCGTTCACACTCCTGACAGCATGAGTGTATCATTGTTTCGCTCTTTCCATAAGGGGAAAATGAATCAACTTGCATTTAAGGGTTCCTTTTTTTTCCCTTGATTATAAGGTGAGAACACAATTGCTTCAACTCTCGCAAATGGTTGTAGTGATTTTCACAATCTATTTCTCTAAGGATTATTTCTGAAATATGGCTATAAAGCCAGGGTGGAGTTCATAGCCAGATGTTCTAATAGGATCCATCAATGGTGGTGGCTTGTAGAACTCACCCTTGGGAGAAGAACAAGATAGAATGGTGGGTTGCTCCATTGTATCTAGGGTAACATGGGGAGAAGTAAAAGAAAACAAACAGACACGAGGATGAACAAGGCTTGAAGATACAACAACAACTATTCCTTGACAACTGCGCCTAATATGCTTATCGTCTTTTTGTTGGTAACAACAACAAGAACTATCCCTGACAATGGCTATAGAGAAGTTTAATTAACTATGTTGTGGTTTTATAGAACTAAATTTACAAGTGCATGTATAATGTTGTAGCACTCACTACAAGGATTTCGGCTTATTGCAACGACGCATATTGTTGCAATAGGCCAAAAATCATTGCAAAAGGTAAATGTTGCAACAAATTAAATCATTGTGATAGTTTTTAATAATTGTGACTATAAGTGGCATGGCAATAAGATATTGCAATGATTTGACATATGCGGTAATAGCTATAGTATTACAATAATTTGAATATGTTTTCGCAACCGTTAGTATAGTTGTAAAAAAAATCTATGTTGCCACGATTGTAAATTGTTGCATTTATAAATAATTGCCACAATCAGAATTTGTGGACTTAGGATCTTAATGCAACGATTGCGGATCTATGGCAATAGGATGCAAATGCAACAATTCATGATTCATGGTGATAGATTGCCGATGCAATATTTTCAGTTCCGTGGCTACAGGTTCATAATGCAACGTTTAATGATTTGTGGTGATGGGTATTCCAATGCAACATTTGTTGATTTGTGGCAACAGGTTCGTAATGTAACGTTTAAGATTTATAGCAACAGAGGTCTAATGCAATGTTTTCTGATCTGTGGAAATAGGTTTGTAATGCAATTTTTCTAATTTATGCAATAGGTTCAAAATGCAACATTTAATTATTTGGGGCGATAGAGGTCTAATGCAATGTTTTCTGATGCATAGCAATATGTTTCTAATGCAATGTGTAATGAACTGGGGTGATAGAGTGCTAATGCTACATTTTCTTATTTGTGGCAATAAGTTTGTAAAGCAATGCTTAATGATTTGTGGCAATAGATTTCTAATGCATTATTTTTTGAATCATGGAAACAAATTACAAATGCAATGTTGCATTATTTGTGGTGATTGGGTGCTAATGTGACATTTACTTATTCATGCACTACAGGAAACTCGCAACATTACGTCGGCCAGGATAATTTACGTAGGTCAGCCGACGTAAGCAAACTAACTTACGTCGGTCGCCTGTACTCGACGTAAGTTATAGAACTTACATCGGCTATGGTCCCGTGGCCGACGTAAGTAAGCAAGCCGACGACATTTAATGCATTACTTATGTAGGCCTAAACCTAGAATTACATAAGTAAGAGGACCGACGGAATTTAATGCATGACTTACGCTGGCTTAAACCTAGGCCGGGCCGACGTATGTTTGGGTATTAACCCTAAATCTCGCGGGCTGCGCATGTGACCCATTCCATGTGTGCTTCCTTCTCTTCCTCGCGCTCGAGCTCCAACCGTCACCGCGCCGGAGCTTCTGCTGCCGCCGCCACCGCCCCCGAGCCACCGCTGCGATGCTCGAGCCGCACTCGTCGACCTCCCTTGCAGGAGCCAACACCGCGCACCAAGCCGACACCACGCCCGAGCTCCGTCGTGCCCGAGATAGTGCAACCTTGTTGGCCGCCCTCACCGCAGCCATCGCCGACCGCCACCAGGTATGGTGCCTCACGCCCCTACCTTGTCGGCCGACGGACGTGGCCGGCCGCCAGTGCCTCCGCGCGGATGTTCGAGGCTGCATTTTTTTTCCTTTGTGAATTAGTTCAATTACTTGTGAATTAGTTCAATTACATCTACAATTACTTGTGGATTAGTTCAATCACCAATTTGTGTAGCAATTAGTTCAATTACTTGTGAATTAGTAACTATGCAATATGTTTAGCAACTAGTTCAATTAGTTATGAATTAGAGATTATGCAATGTTTAGTAGCAATTAGGTCAATTAGTTCAATGGCATGCCTCATTACGACTGGATGGTGTTGACTGCCGACCAACGTGTCCTCCTCCTCCCCACCAATCTTACTCATTGGTTGTAGTAGTTTGAGAGGCAGGATGGTGCCCATGCTTGAGTGCGCCAGCCTCAGTTCTGCAGATGACTATGGCTCGTCTGTTCATGTGATGGACTTGCTCATGTCATTTTAGCTTCGTGGTGGCCTTTCCTCCTTTGACAAACTTGCATCTCGCCGGCCACCACCTGCTGTCAGGCTCTCTCTCACACATCACACGCCACGACATACCTCATGTATGGAGGAACGCGAAACCGCCACACGAGCACGTCGAACCGCGTCTCACGCCATGGGGCGGCAGTGTCTCCGGCCAGTCACCAGCTCCAGCACCAATCGTCGCTTTGTTGGGTGTCGCATTTGCATCAGGAAACACGACAATCTCGTAAAGTTGTTCGAGTATTTCAGGGCTACTTTGATGATGCAGTGTGGAAGGTGTTAGCCGAACTTAGCCACTTCTATAGACAACTCTGTGCTAAAGAAATCACGACAGAGATGACGAGTAAGTTGGAGAAGGAGATACTGGCTCTATTGTGTAAGATGGAAAAAATCCTCTAGGGTTCTTCAATCCAATGCAATATCTCCTAATCCATCTTCCATTTGAAGCGAAAGTGGGCGGTCCCATGCAATATAGGTGGATGTATCATATTGAAAGAGCCCTAAGATATCTGAAACCAATGGTTGGTAATAGGGCAAGGGTTGAAGTGTGAGTCGTCGAAGCATATACTCTTAAGGAAGGAGGATACTTCTCAAGTGTTTACTTTGTAGACAAACACAATGTCAATACTTCAGCAATGCGTTACAATATGGATAAGAAACCTCCTTGTAGTGATCTCTCCATTTTTGCAACAAGAGACACTACTGTTGGTAGTTACATTTCCTACGACATTAGCGAAGATGAAAGGAGTGTTGCTTTCCTCTACATGTACGCTAATATAGATGAGATGGACAAATATTTTGAGTAAGTGTTTGTCCTACATTTATGCTAATTAGCATATTTTTAACGAATCTATTTTAAAAGTTCTCTTTTCGTACAATGAGTTCCACAAGTAAAATTTGACACATAGACAACAACCTACAAGCAAACAAGTAGAAGGGATGCGACAAGATGGAATAAACAGAGGACCTAATTTTCTATCCTAGTTTCAAGATCATGTAACATTTTCTCCTTAACTTATTAGTATTAACAATGTTTTCTAAGAACTTACGAATATTTACAAAGTTTCCTAACAACTTCATATCTTGGACAGTTGTAAGGAACGAATGCCCAAGAGGGGGGGTGAATTGGGCTTTCTTCAAAAAATCTAAGCAATTGAAACTTAATTTCTAAAGCCCAATTCCCTATGCGACTAACTATGCATTCTAGTAGATAGAAACTTTGCGGAATATAAATGCATAAAAGAAAAGGGAAGGAGAAGGATGCAAACTCCCGAGGAGACAAGGATTTATCCCGTGGTTCGGCAAGATCGTGAAGATCTTCCTACATCCACGTTGTGGCACCCACCAAAGGGTTTTGCCACACACACGTCACCGAGACGAGGGGTCTTCACTAATCTTCTCCGTTCGCCTCCTTGGCAAGGTGGAGCTCAAGCCGTGTACAACTTCGACCTTCCGGGCTTCCACACACGCCTTGGCAAGCTCCGGAAGTCTCTTCACGATTACAACACCAAGGGCACTCCCTTGAGGCTCTCACACTATCCTAAAGAGTCCACTCACACAGAATGGTGGCACACAAGCTCTCTCTCTAGTTAGTTCTAGCCTAAACCGTGGTGTAGAGATGATCAAAATGGTGTGGAAGTGATTTCTCTTGGTATTGAACACTTGTGGATGTGTTGGTAGCTTCAGGTGATCAAGACTTAATGAAATGACGGGGTTAGGGGGTATTTATAGCCAGCCACCCCGAAATAGCCGTTGGAAAAGTAGGCTGACAAAACTTTACTGTGAACACCGGATGATCCGATGTCTCCCCTTTAGTTATCATCGGTCTAATTACTTTGGCTGACGTCATTGTGTCAGATATGACCGTTGTTAGACCGATGTTGCCCCTGTCTTCTCATCGGATGATCCGGTGGCTCTTCCTCCAGCATTTGCTTAACCTTGATGCTTACTGGAGTGATCGACCGATGTGTGTAAGTCTGCACATCGAATGATCCGGTGCTTCATTTGGTCCAATGGTATTGCAAACTGTACTGATGGACTGATGTCGCTGAGCCATTCACATCGGATGATCCAGTGAGTACATTTGTCTGAGGTCTTCTTCTTCAGTTGAACCAACTCGACCGATGTGTACATTTTTGAAATCATCGGTTGATCCGGTGAGTAGATTTTGTTTGCTTCGAGTTGTTTTGAGTGAATATTTTGTGTCTTGCTCAGATGACCTCTTAGACATTTGTTCCACAAGGCTCTCTGATGATCTTCAAGCATTGTATGTTGTCAACTTATGGTTGAGTGACTTAGACATAAGAGCTTTCACTTCGTGTCTTTATCTCATTGATTTGATCTCAAAAGTTGATTGTATATGGGTCTCCAATGACATATTCATTTCATTTTATGAGTGATTATGGGGACCTTGCATTCACAAATTCATTAGTAAAGTTCAATGGTTGTCATTAATCACCGAAACCGTACATCATGGGGGGCATAGATGCTTTCAATCTCCCCCTTTTTGGTGATTGATGACAACACAATAATCAAAGCGCAATAGTAATGAATTTGATAGAATGAAACTTAAAAGAATATGCAATGAATACAGGATGTCACACTTGAAGCTTAAACATCAATTAATAACTCGAGTGTGAATAATAAGTGATCATAAACATAGATAAACACCAAATGAGCCCAATCGATTAATAACTCATGGAAATAAGTTCATTAGAGCTCAAAAGTAGAAACACACCAAATGTAGCAAACACACTGAATTACAAGAATGATAAACGATAAACGAGACTCCCCCTGACACTAAGACGCTCACTAAGACGCTCCCCCTGACTCCTCTAACTCTTCTCCCCCTTTGGCATCAAGACACCAAAAAGGGATCCGAGCGCCTAAGGATCCTGAGTGCTGGGCGCGATGACGAACTGGTCACCGTCGCTGTCGTCGGAGCTGCTGGCTGGAGTAGTGGTGGAGGGAGCTGCCGGAGCCGAAGGAGCCACCGTCGCTGCCTGCTGTGGAGGAGCTGCTGGAGCAGGGGCACTGACGATGGAGGTCGGCGACTACTGGAACAAGGTCGTGGCCGGCAGCGGGGAGTGAAGTGGAGCACTAGAAGCCAGAAGAGGAGACATGCTAAAGGAGGGAATCGGTGTAGAAGGTACTGGGGCCACTGGAGCAGCAGCTGGAGCTAAGACTGGAAGTGGTGGAGCGACTCCTGGCAGCTGCGACGGGAGGGCAATCCCGGTCTGGGTGTAGAGGTTGGTGATCAACCCCAGGATGTCCATCATCGCCTGCTGCGTCTACTGCTACTGGTCGAGGGTGCGTTGGTGCATCTGGTCGATGAGCCCCGTCAGCCTGTCAGTGTCTTCACGCCTCTCACGGGCGATCTGACGCTGCATCTCCTGCTGCTGCTGCTGGAGCTCAAGGAGATGGGCAGCCTGCTCCGCTCGGGCCTGCTCGGCTGCCAGCCTGTCCAGACGCTGTTGCTCAACCATCTGCTGGAGAAGCGACGTCAGTTCTGACGGTTGTGTGACCTGCGCCTCAGTGATGGGAGGTGGAGTAGGTGTTGGCACTGTGGAGCCTCCAGCCTCCGCGTCGTGCTGCCTGGGAGAGGGCGGAGGAGGGAAGTACTCCTCGACACTGTCGTTGGTGTCGCTCTCAGACCAGATATGCTGCAGGTCCTCCCCCTGTGCCTCAGCCTCGGCAAGCCTCTCATCCTCCTTCTCTAGGTCAGACCAGTCCTCCTCAGACAGTCGGGCCCTGACCTGACGCTCAACTGGACGGCCAAGGCGGTGGTCTCCAGGAGCCGGGGCACGGTAGTGTCCGAACCATGTCACACTCTCGTCAGAGAGACGGTCGTGCACGGCGGACCCCTCGGGAGCCATCATAGTAAGCAGGTAGCTGATCCAGTGCCCATATACTAGCTTCCTCATCATGCCCACACCGTCTGTGATCACATCCTCCATCTCGCATATGAGGACGTCCACGATGTCGAACTCCATCCCGTTCATGATGTAGAACAGGAGAGTCTGCTGCAAGCTGGTGAACCCCTCCAAATAACCAGACCTCAGTAGGAGCATGCGGCGCAAGGCGAGGTGCACTGTGCGCGCAGCTGGAGTCAACAGGGCTGGAACTCTCGGCTGGTCAGGAGAGAAAGTAGGACCAAACAAAGAACGGATCTCCTCTAGCGGCGGTGCCACTCCTCAAGTAGCACATTCCATCTGAGCTTGCGAAGCTGCTTGGCCTTCATCTTCCGGTAGTCGGTCAACCGGACTCCTTCAGCGACATGGACAGTGGTGTCCGTCTCGTAGATAGCACGCTGGGCCTCCCTGTCCTCACGACGGTCGGCAGCCATCGGTCTTGGACGAGGAGCAGCCTCGGTGTGACCCCCACGTGTCCGGGCTGAGCGCCGGCGGATGAGAGGCTCAACCGGCTCCTCTTCGGCCTCGGATTCGTCAATCACCGGACGCTGCCTTGGACGAGCCTCACAGATCCTTAGCGACCCTCCTCAGCCACGTTCACGCTCCTCGGCGGCGCGAGCGGCCATCAAGGCCTTCTTCTCCTCCTTCGACAACTTTTGCTTCTTCGCGGCCGGCTCCGCGATAGCCTTGCCCTTGTTCTTCTTGTCGCAAGCCATTGTGATGCGTGAGAGCTCGGAGTCGACGAAGGAGATGACGTGGAGATCAACGGGGTTGCGAAACCCTAGCGGCGATGAATGCACCGCGACGGCAATGAATGCGCGGGGCGGCGGAGGCACTTTGGCGATGGGGAAGAGCGGTGGCGGCACTTGGATGCGGTGGCAAGTGGTGGAGGCGGCGACTGGTGAGGCGGCAGCGCTTGGAGGTGAGGCGGCGGCGCGGGTGTGCGGCGCGTGTATGGAGGCAGCGGCGCAGCGAGAGGGAGGCGGTGGAGGCGTCGGGATCGGGAGAGAGGAAGGGGAAGAGGTACGACCGGTTTAAATAGTGGGTCTCAAACCCTAGCCGAATTTTTAACACCGGATGGACCGATGTTAGAACGGATATACATCGGTCGAATGCCACAGTAAGGATATTCAAAAAGTTGCTGTTGACATCGGATGAACCGACGTTTGGGGTTTTGATCATCGGTCGAATGGCACAGTAAGGGTGTTCAAAAGAGGGATGTTGACACCGGATGGTCCGACGTGGGAGGAAGTAACATCGGTGGAATTGACCACAGCTCCAGAATAGAGAACACCGGATGGACCGATGTTTTTCAGGATGAACGCGTCAGATCATTTGAGATTCTGACACAACTGGCCCGTGGAGATTGAACACCTATTGGTCCGATGAGGGATAGACCTAGGCATCGGATAATCCGATGACTACAGAACAATAACATCCCATATATGTCCTTTGACCAAACAAACAAGCAAAGAGAAACACATGTCTTAGGACTTTTTGGGCAACCCCTTACCCCTCAAAAATACTAATATGCCAATAGTTTGGCTAGGCCTTAAAGCAAATGGAACATCGAGAGAAAAAATAGGAGGAAAATATCCAAATAAAATGTAAGGCCCATGCTTTGTGAGGTAGAGTACGAAGACTTCTATCTCTTTGAAGCATGTTCCTCTAGGCATTAACGCGCCTAACATTTTGTTCTTTCCACCTTATATGAGTTGAGATATTGCATTTCAAACAAGTCTCTTTCTCATGAGGTGGGTTCCCCTTTGTGACAATCTACCGTATGCAATGCCAAACATTTTATAATGCAAGAAATTGTAAATCTATATGGCAGGCATCATGCAAGACATAAAGTAAATATATCTTGCCAAGTTTGAACCTTTCAAAGGCTTCTTCAGGGAGAGATACTCTCCAAGCCTTGGGAAAACCCAAAAGAACCACCATCCCAAGCTAACCCTTGCTCACCCGTATCCTTTGAGAGTTAGGCAAGACCTATATGATATGCATTCTTACATGACGTTCGTTGCATCTAGCACATTTAATTCACTTCTTAGCCTAGAAAAAGTTTTCTCATCAAGTGGTTTAGTGAATATATCCGCCAATTGTTCTTCGGACCTAACACCTCTCAAAGAGATGTCTCCCTTAGCTTCATGGTCCCTTAAGAAATGATGGCGAATATCGATGTGCTTAGTGCGGGAGTGTTGAATGGGGTTTTTAGCTATCTTAACTGCACTTTCATTGTCACAAAGGAGAGGCACACAACCAAGTTTAATACCAAAGTCCAAAAGGGTTTGTTTCATATAAAGAATTTGGGCACAACATGCACCGGACGCAATGTATTCCGCTTCCGCCGTGGACAAGGCGACGGAATTTTGCTTCTTGCTTGACCAAGAGACTAGGGAACGCCCAAGCAAGTGGCACCCACCGGAGGTACTCTTGCGATCCACGCGGCATACGGCAAAGTCCGAATCCGAGTATCCCACAAGATGGAATTTTGCACCTTTAGGGTACCACAAGCCCACACTAGGAGTATGCTTAAGATACCTAAGTATCCTAAAGACCGCCTTCCTATGCGATTCTTTAGGTGCCGCTTGAAAGCGAGCACATAAGCATACACTAAACATGATACTGGGCCTAGATGCGGTAAGGTAAAGCAATTAACCAATCATAGAACGGTAGTTGGATTGATCAATAGGTTTACCGTCCTTATCCGCGTCGAGATGACAATTGGTTGCCATTGGAGTGCTTCTTGTGCTACAATCTCCCATCTCAAATTTCTTCAAGAGGTCCTTGGTGTACTTCTCTTGATAGACGAAGGTCCCCTCTTGAAGTTGCTTGATTTGAAATCCAAGGAAGAAGTTGAGCTCTCCAATCATTGACATCTCGAATTCCCTAGACATCATTTTGCCAAACTCATGGCTAAGAGCTTCGTTAGTTGAACCAAAAATAATATAATATCATCAACATAAATTTGACAAATGAACAAATCTCCGTTGATGTCCTTGGTGAAGAGTGTAGTGTCCACCCTCCCGATCTTGAATCCTTTCGTGATGAGGAAGTCCCGTAGTTGTTCGTACCACGCCCTAGGTGCTTGCTTGAGCCCGTAGAGCGCCTTGTGCAACCTATACACATGATTAGGATTCCTCGGATCTTCAAACCCAGGAGGTTGTTCAACATAAACAAGCTCGTTAATGTAACCATTAAGAAAGGCACTTTTCACATCCATTTGATAAAGTCTAATACTATGATGTGATGCAAAGGCAAGAAGTATATGGATGGCTTCTAGCCGGGCGACCAGGGCAAATGTCTCCCCAAAATCTAGTCCTTCAACTTGCGAGAACCCTTTGGCCAGAAGTATTGCCTTGTTGCGGACCACAACGCCATTCTCATCTTGTTTGTTGCGGTACACCCACTTTGTTCCGATGACGTTCTTGTCCTTGGGTCGCTCCTCCAACACCCAAACTTCATTGCGGATGAAGTTGTTGAGTTCTTCTTGCATGGCCATCACCCAATTTGGGTCTTGGAGCGCTTCCTCAATGTGAGTGGGTTCTACACATGAAACAAAAGAGTAGTGCTCACAAAACGAAGCAACGTGGCGAGAACGTGTACTTACACCCCTTGACGGACTTCCAATGATTGGATCCATTGGATGCGCCTTGGAGATGCGTCCACATGCCTCATAAGCGGTTGTGAAGCACTTGGCGAAGGTGATGCGTGTTGCTCCTCTTGTGGTTGGACCTGATCATGGACTTCTTCTTCTTCTTGATGTTGTTGTGCTTGTGAGTCTTGAGTTGGTAATGGATCATCCTTCTCTTCTTCGTCAACTTGAGGCGCCATAGAGGTGTTGTTGTTGGAACTTGAAGCTCCCCCTAGATCACGGCTCTCCTCAACTTCGGGCTTGATGTCTCCAATGGTCATGTTCTTCATGGCGAAGAGGCTCATCATCTATTTCATCATGACCAAAACTCTCCTCTTGGGAGCCATTAGATTCATCAAACTCAACATCACAACTTTCTTCAACTAAACCGGAGGTTTGGTTGAATACTCGATATGCTTTTGAGTTTGATGCATAACCAAGAAATATACCAACATCACATCTTCTTTCAAACTTACTGAGACTTTTCTTGCGGTAGATGTAGCACTTGCATCCAAAGACTCGAAAGTAGGAGATGTTGGGCTTTCTCCCAATGAGAAGCTCGTACGGGGTCTTTTGAAGTAGGTGATGTAGGTAGACCCTATTTGTGGCATGGCACGCCGTGTTTATTGCTTTGGCCCAAAACTTCTCCGACGTGCCGTAGTCATCAAGCATTGCTCTTGCAAGAGTGATGAGTGTCTTGTTCTTCCTTTCAACGACACCGTTTTGTTGAGGGGTGTATGTGGCCGAAAACTCATGTTTCACTCCTTCACGGTCACACCACTCCCCAATGTTGTAGTTCTTGAATTCGGTGCCGTTGTCACTCCGGACCTTGATGATGGGAAGTTGAAATTCCCTTTGAGCACGGTTGGCGAAGGTCTTGAACACTTCCGGAGTTTCACTCTTGTCACCTAGAAATAAAGTCCAAGCATAGCGAGAATAGTCATCAACAATACGAGACAATAGAGGTTACCGCCAAGGCTTTGATATGTGGACGGTCCGAAGAGGTCCATGTGGAGTAGCTCAAGTGGCTTGGAGGTTGACACCATTGTCTTCATTGGGTGGTGTGAAGCAACTTTCTTCCCGACTTGACAAGCGCTACTAAGCTTGTTCTTCTCAAATGTGACATCCTTCACGCCGGTCACCATCCCAAGCTTGAATGACTTCTTGAGTTTGCTCATTCCAATGTGCGCTATGCGTCAGTGCCATAGCCATCCCAAGCTTGTCTTAGTGAAAAGACAAGTGGTCAAGCTAGCATTCTTTTTGGCGAAGTCCACTAGGTAGAGGTGTCCATGCCGGAATCCTTTGAAGACTATGTCTTGGCTAGTTTCACTACTCACAACAACATCATTTTTGCTAAATGTGCACGTTAGTCCAAGATCACATAGTTGTGCAATAGAAAGTGAATTGAAACTAAGTGACTTAACATACAAAACATTAGAAATAGACAAGTCTTTTGAGATAGCAATTTTACCTAACCCAATTACCTTTCCCTTAGAGTTATCACCAAAGGTGATTTGTTCATGATTGTCGGGGTTTTCTATGGTGGTGAACACACCATCGTTGCCGATCATATGTTGAGTGCACCCGCTATCGAGTACCCAATGCTTTCCTCCGACTTTGTAGTTCACCTACACACATGAATTCAATTTTTGACTTTAGGCACCCAAGCCAACTTAGGTCCTTGTATGTGTGATACAAGTGTTTTTGGGACCCAAAGTTGCTTGGGGAGCTTCCCCTTCATGCCCTTCATGTCTTTGCCAATGAATCTAGCCTTCACCTTGCCACCTACTTCACTTAAGAGATAATAATGATCATTGAAAGTAGATTTATAGTTAGTAGGCAATTTAGGAGAAGTTCGGTTAGGAAGAGGACACTCCCTTGTGTGGTGACCGGTGACCTCACAATGTTGGCAATAAGAACCAACTTTCTTGATGAAGCTTGTTCTTAGCTCCGGTGAGGGCACCTTTCCTTTGTTAGGCACCGGGAAGGATCCAGGTCCTCTCTTGTTGAAGGCCTTTTCTTGTTGGAAGAGAATTTCCTTGTGCTTGACTTCTCCTTTTGAAAGTCTAGCCACACTAGTGCGGAGACTCTCAATTTATTCCAACAAGTCCTTCTCCCTAGCATTAGCTTTCAAAGGCAAAGACTTGTGCAAAGCATTAGTGGCATGAGAAGTAATGGATATCTTATCATTAAGAGTTTGCTTCTTCATATTTTTCAACTCTTGATCAAGCATGTCATGAGCAAGGTTAAGTGTTTGATGTTCTTGTATTAACTTGTTGTGCTCTTCCAAGAGTGTTTGGTGTGCTAAGTCAAGTTCATGATTATCTATCTTGATTTTAGTCTTTTCTTCCTCAATTTGCTTGACATGGGATTCTAGTGTGTCATGCTCTTTGAGTATGCTTTCATACTTGTCAAGCAAATCAAGGTTAGCACTCTCAAGTTTAGCACGAGTTTCTTCAAGCACTTTAACCTTACTCTTTTCCCTCTTAATGATAGCATGATATTCATTTATCAAATATGTTAAATCATCAGGGGAAAGCTCATCATCGCTAGAGTCATCACATACCTTGGTGTTACCTTTAGCCATGAGGCACATGGGCAGTGGATGAAGAGGTGCATCATCATTGTTGGCGATGGTGAAGCCGGCCAAGCTTTCTTCTTCCTCTTCACTCTCTTCATCACTTGTTTCTTCGTCGGTGACCCATTCATTTGCCTCACACATGAACACCTTTTGTGGGACATTTCTCTTCTTTGGTAAGAGCCTTGCCTTCTTGCCCTTGTCATGTTTCTTCTTCCCAAAGGATCTTGGCTTTGGTTTGGCTTCCTCTTCATCATCATCACTTCCTTCAAGCTTGCGATTCTTGCTCTTGTGGTTCTCTCTTCGTTTGTCCGGACTTGGACAATCATAGGAGATGTGGCCTTGATCACCACAATTGTAGCATGTCTTGTGATCATCTCTCCTTGGTAGGAATGCTCTCTTCTTGGGATCAAATGTGTATCCCTTCTTAGTGATCTTGGAGTTCAAGCGTGAGAACTTCCTCATCATCAATGCAAGCTCATCATCATCATCTTCACTTGATGCTTGTTCTTCTTCACTTGAGCTAGGCTCAACCACCTTCTTCTTCTTGTGGCTTGTTTTCTTGGTGGAGGCCTTTAGAGCAATTGTCTTTGATGATGATTGCTCCATCATCCCAAGGACCTCATCTCATGAGCGTGTATTTCTCCAATGAGCTACGAAACTTCAATGTGGTCAAGTGACTCTTTTTGGAGCATGGAGTTGATGATGTTGTACTTTGGCTTAGGGAGGAGAATGAGGATCTTGCGGTTGATGAGTCCCTTGCCAAGAGAAGCAATGTCAAGAGCATTTATTTCTTCAATAAGCACATTTAAGCGAGAGAACATCTCATTGACATTTTCATGAGGAAGCATTTTAAATTCATCATATTTGGCTTTAAGCATGTGATATTTTAATTCCTTGACACGAGAAGAGCCCTCATGAATTTCTATTAAGCAAGCCCAAATTTCACAAGCCTTTTCCTTGCTAGCAATCCTAGAAAACACATCTTGACTAATACATTCATAGATTGCATTCCTAGCTTTAGCATCCCATTTAAGTTGATCACCAACATAATTATGTTCTCCAAACCCCGCGTGGGTCGCTTCCCAAACTTTGGGAGCAATAGCCTCTATATAAGCGTGCATGCGTGCTTTCCAATAGGCAAAGTTCTTGCCCTCGAAGATAGGAACCGAACCCCCAACCTTGGCCATTTTAGCTCTCTAGCAGTGAAGCTAGAATGATCCTATGAGCAACCTTGCTCTGATACCAATTGTAAGGACCGAATGCCCAAGAGGGGGGGGGTGAATTGGGCTTTCTTCAAAAAATCTAAGCAATTGAAACTTAATTTCTAAAGTCCAATTCCCTATGCGACTAACTATGCATTCTAGTAGATAGAAACTTTGCGGAATATAAATGCATAAAAGAAAAGGGAAGGAGAAGGATGAAAACTCCCGAGGAGACAAGGATTTATCCCGTGGTTCGGCAAGATCGTGAAGATCTTCCTACATCCACGTTGTGGCACCCACCAAAGGGTTTTGCCACACCCACGTCCCCGAGATGAGGGGTCTTCACTAATCTTCTCCGTTTGCCTCCTTCGCAAGGTGGAGCTCAAGCCTTGTACAACTTCGACCTTTCGGGCTTCCACACACGCCTTGGCAAGCTCCAGAAGTCTCTTCATGATTACAACACCAAGGGCACTCCCTTGAGGCTCTCACACTATCCTAGAGAGTCCACTCACACAGAATGGTGGCACAAAAGCTCTCTCTCTAGCTAGTTCTAGCCTAAACCTTGGTGTAGAGATGATCAAAATGGTGTGGAAGTGATTGCTCTTGGTCTTGAACACTTGTGGATGTGTTGGTAGCTTTAGGTGATCAAGACTTAACGAAATGACTGGGTTAGGGGGTATTTATAGCCAGCCACCCCGAAATAGCCGTTGGAAAAGTAGGCTGACAGAACTTTACTATGAACACCGGATGATCCAATGTCTCCCCTTTAGTTATCATCGGTCTAATTACTTTGGTTGACGTCATTGTGTCAGATATGACCGTTGTTAGACTGATGTTTCCCCTGTCTTCTCATCGGATGATCCGGTGGCTCTTCCTCCAGAATTTGCTTAATCTTGATGCTTACTGTAGTGATCGACCGATGTGTGTAAGTCTGCACATCGGATGATTCGGTGCTTCATTTGTTCCAATGGTATTGCAAACTGTACTGATGGACCGATGTCGCTGAGCCATTCACATCGGATGATCCGGTGAGTACATTTGTCTGAGGTCTTCTTCTTCAGTTGAACCAACTCGACCGATGTGTACATTTCTGAAATCATCGGTTGATCCGGTGAGTTGATTTTGTTTGCTTCGAGTTGTTTTGAGTGAATCTTTTGTGTCTTGCTCAGATGACCTCTTAGACATTTGTTCCACAAGGCTCTCTGATGATCTTCAAGCATTGTATGTTGTCAACTTATGGTTGAGTGACTTAGACATAAGAGCTTTCACTTCGTGTCTTTATCTCATTGATTTGATCTCAAAAGTTGATTGTATATGGGTCTCCAATGACATATTCATTTCATTTTATGAGTGATTATGGGGACCTTGCATTCACAAATTCATTAGTAAAGTTCAATGGTTGTCATTAATCACCGAAACTGTACATCATGGGGGGGCCTAGATGCTTTCAACAGTGCATGAAAGATGCCAACGTCCATGAAGACTTGCAACAACTATCCTATGGATTGGTTAAAGTTAGAAGCCATAGTCAATATGTTGTCAACAGCTTTTGATTCCGTACAACTCAATTTGAATCTCGTTGACCTCTTTCCGCAACATGTAATACCGGAGTTGTGACAAGGGCAACCGATTCTCAGGGTCGTGAAACTAATTACTCTGGGATTATTAAAAATCCTTGAATTTTCTTTTGTCGGAAACAAGGATATTCAAGCGTTATTCTTTGGCTATGATTGGTTTGATGGTAGTCGTGGTATTTGACTAAACCAATTTGTCATGGTCGAAGTAAAACACAAAGAACGGTTGAAAGGATTCGATTCATTTGTTCTTGCACACAAAGTGGAGCAAGTGTACTATCTACCTTATCCATGCAAAAAACTGAAAGCTTGGTAGGTGGTACATAAGGTGAATCCTCGTGAGCGGTTATATGCTCCAGGGGATGATGATTACCATGAGGAAGATGAGGTTGATGACGTTTACCAAGAGGAAGAGTTGCCAGACTCGTTCACAGTCGAGCCTGGTGTAGGACTTGATGACTTAGTTGGAGACACTCAAGATATGGAGACTACTGCTATGCAGAAATGGAAAAGGAAATGAAATGCAATCGAGATAGTCACAGAAGAAGATCGATGGGCTGGTTTAAGGAGTGGGGACATGACTGTGATGTTGATTTCTGAAATTTATGAAGTAATGTTTTCTTCACAAACTTAATATGAATTTTGTATATTATGTTATCATATTAATCAATTATTCCTTACAATAGAATGTCGCCATCCAAGGGAAAGAAGGGAAAGGAGGTGAGAGGGTTCCTCGCCCAGGCACGAGAGCAAGAACGTGATGATTTCTCAGCTACCTCGTCAGGTGCGAGCAGACGCGCCCAGGTGTTGGTGCAACTTCCAGAGCTTGCGGCTCAGATCCAGTCAGGTGAGGTGGCCTTACAACGCACAAAGGTAATTTTCAGTTGACAATTGTAACACCCTCATTTTCATGCATCATGTCCTACATACATTCTTATACATGTTTAACATTAATCCACATAAAGAGGAACGATTTTAAAATTGATTTGGAACAAAACCGCACTTAAAATGCTTAAAAGTGCGGACTAGTCTTGAGGACTAGTCCGATTTCTCTCTGACTTCAAACGGACTTGTCCGATTTTGCTGCGGACTAGTCCGATTTTGCCTCTGGACACTTTCGGACTTGTCCGATTTTATGTGGACTAGTCTGATATTCCAAGAATCCTTGAAATTTTGCTGAGTCCTTGTCCGGACTACTCCGGTGTTCCGGCGGACTTGTCTGAGTTCCTCTCTGACTAAAGTCGGACTTGTCCAATTTTTGGCCAGACTTGTCCGATTTCTTTCTGACTAACTTCGGACTAGTCCGGTCCTTTTCGGACTTGTCCGATATTTCGCAACTCCGAGTTGATCTTTTGTTTCACGACTTGTTTCTTGGGTTTCACATTAAGTGGGCCTAGGGACGTCGTGTCTAACTCATTTAGAGCCCATGTGGGACTCTAAACTGGCTTCTACTCTTCTGAAACTCGAAATCCATGTAACCCTAGCCTCCACCTGTACATAAACAACCCCACCCCTTGGCTTGACATCTATTTGCCACTTTTCCACCCCACCCAAACCCTAGTTCGTGGAGAGACGACATCAAGGAGGGAGAAGGAGATCCCAAGCAAGAAGAAGAGGAGGAAATGAAAGAGGATCAAGATCTTTACCAAGCTTTCGTTCTTCATAACCAATTCATCTCCAAGGTCATCATCAACCCTAGATCGCCAAGATACAAGTGTTGCCTCCAAGTTTCTTGATTCATTAGAGTCCTAAACACCTGGTATACCTTCTATTATCTTTTCCGTATGTGAATTCGACCCCTAATCTCCAAATTCACGTCGATCTAAAAAACCCTAGTTTGCTAGTTCTGTGAAGTGCGGACTAGTCCGGCCTTCTGCAGACTAGTCTGATTTTGCTAACTAAATTGTGTTGAATTGATTCTAAAAGTAGATCTAATCAAATCCAAACCTGTATAAACTTGTTAAAATCTATTAGAACTAGTTAGTGATCATTGAAAGCAATCTATTGACAAGTTCTACCTTGCATTTGCATTAATCATGCATGTCATGTCATATTTAGTAATATTTGTGCACTCTTTGATTGTGTTTCTTGTTTGTATGTTTATTGTGCGGATTAGACGGATTTGCGCAAGAGAGTGTCACGGAGGATCTATAGCACTAAGAGTTTGAAGGCTTTGACCCGAGTCAATCCCAAGAGCAAGGAAAGTGTCCTTGAAGCATATTGATCCTGTTTTAAAATAAATGTTTTGTTTGAAAAATTGCGTGCTTGTGTCAATTTGATGAGAATCCTATGATAGGAGGTTTACTAGCTTTGTTTAACCACCCTTGTCACTTGGAATATATGGTAGAGAGTCAGGATGGGATTTTTACCTTTTTGCTTTGCTTAATTAATTCAGATGGAAGAACAATTACACTACTTAATTGCATTATACATTAATGAGATTGTGGTTGACATGAACTAGTTAAATCTGATATGGTAATGGGTGATCTAAGCAAGCCTGGTATGTGGATGGGTTGGATGTATGGTGGATTGCTTGCTTTAGGTCTAAGGACTAGTTCGTGGAGCGACCATCCAGGATTTACAGTGCCACCACGAGGCCAAGTATGGGTGTGGCATAGCCGACTAATTAGGGCTTTGCCAGTGCTATTTGGACCATTAAGGATGCTCGGGGAAGGGGTAGTCGGATTGAGTTTGTTGATGATTGGTGGGACTACCCTGGGATCCGAATGGCTCAAGAGGGGGCCCTTGGTTGAAGATGTGCTCAGTTGGAGACATTGCCACCGGTGAAACCTCAGTGGGGTCTAAATAGGCTAGTAATCCCTTTGTAAAGGCTATTTTGTGATCTCTTGGCCACACACCTACGGAAGTGTGAGACGGCATAGTTGAGATTCTATAGTCATCGAATGGTGATGAAATCAGAAACACATGGGTAAAGCGGTACAACCTCTGCAAAGTGTGTCTAAAACTATCATGATAGCCGTGCTCCCGGTTATGAGCAACCTGGACCCTCACATGATTAGAGTAAAATTGGGATTTTGGAATGGTTATGGTGGGTATTATGGTTATGGATGGTTATGAACTGAAATCTGGTATTGAATATAGATATTGGTATATAATGATGGATATGGAATATGGACGTGTATTATGATAACTACATGCCTTATGATGGGTTTATTTCATATACATGTAATATATTGCTTTTCAAATGTTTTACTGTACTTTTCAGCACTTAGCCATTATTATATTCGTCATTTGAATCAGCCACATGTCATACTTTCCACACTTGCTGAGTACGACATGTACTCACTCTTGCAATCCTCCCCCCAACAGTTGCAGGTCAGGATTGGGAGTTTAATGGCGATAATGCGGAGTTCTAGACCGTGTCTACTGTCAGCTTTGCCTGTGGTGTTGCATGGAGTTGCGCTATACCCTATTGCTTATGCTGCCTAGCTGTTTAGTTTGATTATTTAGTTTATTTCCGCTGCATTAGTTGAACTTGTCATTAATATTCATTAGAAATTGTATTCGAGGATAATATGGTTTGTGCAACAAAATTTGGCTAATTAATCTGTGTTGTGGTAATTATCTGTATATCGTTTTTGATGCACTCGTGTATGTGTGTTGAACGTCCTCAGCACACATATGCGTTCACTTGGTTCTTTTTCGGAACCGGGTGTCACAACAATCATGTTATTTTAAATTGCACTTATGAATAATTAGTTCTTATCAATCCTTTGTCACAGGTTAGGGCACTGCCACAGGAGCAGGCTATCCCTTCAGAGCCACCAAGCATGAAGCCTTCGGGTCTTGTGGTGACCAGCCTTCCGGGTAACAGGACGTGGTGGCGGTACAGAGGCGACAGACGAGGAGGACCCACTTTGCGGCTCCTCCTCCATTTACTCATGACTGGATCACTATCCGTCCAGTCGGAGACAGGTAAAGTATTAGATGTTGTATTTTGGTACTTAATGAGTCAAAAAAAATTGCGGATCTTGGTACAACTGTTCATTCACGGGTCAGGGACATCACAGTCAGATTAACAGTGTCATTGGGGCTTTCGTTAAGTTCAACTAGCCTCGTCCATCTATGGTTTCTCTGCTCTGTCATGGACGACTACGCTTGTGTCTCTCATGAGGTCCACGACACCCTTTAGGGAGCCGTGTGGAACAATTTTATAGAAAGTTTAATTGTTTAAATTTTTCAACTCTCATTAAATTCTTAATGAATATCACATAAATGTTTGTTTGCTTAAAGCTGAGGTACTAGTTAGAGGAACCGAGCGAGAGCATGGAGGAGCACGCGAGACGCATGTTCTAACACAACGCTCAGAAGCTCATGATGGCGGTGTTGTCATACGCTCGGATTTAGGCCGTGAATGACTACCAGAAGCGGCATCAGCAGCAGTAGGAACGAGGTCCATTTAGGGAGTACTCCGACACGTACTTGATAGAGGAGCAGTACGCGGAGGTAAGTTTTTATTGTTAAATATTTATGATTCCTACGTATGTTAATAGTATTGATGAAATATGAAATATGTGCAAGTTAGTATTTCCTGGTTACAGGATCCACCCGAGGCGTACTGAGCTCTCTGTTGGTAATGGGCTAGCGATGCTTTCATCGCTAAGTCCATGAAGGCTCAAAAGTGGTGGGGTCGTAGGGAAAGCACAACTACGGCGGCGATGACTATTTGTGTTTCGCTAAACGCATGGTAAGTACATTTTAAGTTAATTTATGTGTTCACAGGAGCGAGAGACCGGTCAGTAGCCGACCCCAACTAAGGTTTAGAAGAGAGGTCACAAGGTAAGTGACCCTTCCCAGCCTAGGCAGTTTAGTCAGGTCACGACCGATTGACTAGTTACTTTTCAAAATTCATCAATTTAATTATAAATAATACTATTATTTACACTCTTACAAGATTTCTTTGTTTTTTAGTAAAAACATGCACAACACGCACAGGAGGTTGTGAAGATACACGACGAAGATAACGATTGAGAAAACACGTCGATCGACCCCCAAGCCGTGTACGCGAGCAGAGGCGATAAGCCCATGGATGGTGAGTTGGTCATTTGTTTCATTTTTTTTCATTCTACCTTCTTTTACTTATTATTTTTCATTCTTTTACAGGTTTGCCATCTTCGATGGAGTTGTCGACTTCAGGTCCGCGCGACCTTCGAGAGGCGCATTGATGTACGCCTCATTTGTTGGGCTATCAAGTGGCCATCTCTCACAGACCCAGGTGGAGCTCAATGGTGTGAAGGGGACTCTGACGCAGACCCAGGCAGAGCTCGACAGGACGAGGGCCATCCAGGAGGTCACGACCACCTACATTGCCCAGATGCAAGCAACAATGGAGGTAAGTAATTTATACTACTGAAGTTTAATTTCATATCATTTCAGTAACATATCTTCTAATATTTTACAATGGCAGGCCCTAGCTTGATAGATCAGTCACTAGATGGAGATTCTTCCATTTCAGCTACCGCAGGCGACCCTGGCACAAACGCCCCAAGAACAGGTGCCCCCGGCATAGGTAATAAACTATTTCTTTAGTATTTTCGTATCCATTTCACATATTGAGAGGAGGTGGAACATAGGGTGAGAGAGAGAGAGTGAGATAGAGGTGAAGTAATAGAGACAAAGATAGGTTGAGAGCAAGAGGGGTGAGATAGAGGTGGAGTAAGAGATACATAGATAGGGAGAGATAGAGGGTGAGAGAGAGGGTAAAGTTAGAGAGAGAGGATGCTAGAGAGGGAGAGGAAGAGAGTGAGAGAAAGAAAGGATGGATGGAGAGAGAGGGAGAGGAAGAGAGTTAGAGAGAGGAAAAGAGTGATAGGAAGAGAGTGAGAGAATGAGAGAAAGAGAGGAAGAGAGGAAGTGTGACGGAAAGAGAGGGAGAGGAAGAGAGAAAGTGTGAGAGAAATAGAGGGAGAGGATGAGTGTGAAAGAAAGTGACGGAGAGGAAGAGAGTGAGATGAAGAGAGTGAGAGAATGAGAGAAAGAGCGGGGGAGGAAGAGAGAAAGTGTGACAGTAAGAGAGGGAGAGGAAGAGAGTGAGAGAAAGTGAGGGAGAGGAAGAGAGTGAGAGAAAGAGAGAGGGAGGGAGGGGAAGAGAGTGTGAGAGAAAGAGAGAGAGGGAGGGAAACAGGGAGAGGAAGAGAGAGAGAAAGAGAGAGAGGGAGAGGAAGAGCGTGAGGATGGAAGTTAGAGAGAGAAATAGTGTGAGATGTATTTGTAACATGTCTAACTCTAATGTTCTTTTGCTGGGTTCGGTGATGGAGGCGCAAACTCCGTCCGCGCAGCTACCGGCACCTGGAGGGACGCGCGGAGACGAGCTTTTTAGCTCTGGAGGTAGTCGAGGGGCTAGCGTGTATCCCATGTGTAATGTGTTGTGGTTAACCTATTGTTAGATTATATATTGTTGTTGTGTTGACTTGTGATATATATTGTTGTTTTTGTTTGAATCTGTGAGCTTGCCATCGTGCATTAGTTTCTATTTTTTTAATAAAAATACAAACATAACTTACATCAGCTATGGCAAAGCCGATGTAAGTTAGCCCAGATTATCTTACGTCAGCCTGACCATGTCGACGTAAGTTAGCCCATGTTACTTACGTTGGCCTTGCCATAGGCGATGTAAGTAACGGCTCTTACTTACATCGGCCTCGGCTGGCCGATGTAAGTCACATGACCCAGCCCGCACTCCAGCCTGGTACTAACTTACGTCAGTTGCGGGCCGCCGACATAAGTTAGTTATTGTCGGTGGTTGAATCCGGCAGATCTCCTGACACTACTGTTGGTAGTTCGTAGAGTTCGTAGTTCAGTAGTGGGCACGCAGAGATTCAATAAGGTGAAGGCAAGTTGACATAGAGGTTTACGTGGTTCGGGCCGCCTGAGCGTAATACCCTACTCCACGGGGTGTGTTGATATTGTATTGAGCGAGTGTGTATGAGTATGCTGGTCAGCGTCCGAGAGTCTCGAGAGCTCAGAGAGAGACCAGAGAGCTTTTGTGTATCGTCGACCAGTCCTTTTATAGTACAAAGACCGGTCGTTACACAGTTAGCGTGGCCCAACAAGTGGCCCTAGCAGTTACTAATGTTTGATACACAATTAATAAGATTAATTACCCTTAATAGCGTGGTAATGGGTCTTAACAGTGTCGTTACTGGTATTAAGGGCCTTCCGATCGTGTGTCATTAATATGGTATTAATGACACTTAATCGGGTCTTGAAGTCCTTGATTGCCCCTTGAAGGTCTGAGCCGTTGGGGGTCCACCAGTCTGATTGTTGAGGTTGAAGGTCTGGGGGTTTGGACACATGGCAGGTCCGGAGCTTACCGTTGTGGACGGGTAGGTCCAGTGCTGTTTGACACGTGTCGGTACCGGTGCTTCCCTCTGTCTGGGGTTAGGTCCGGGGGTGCCATACTGGTATCTAGTCCGGAGCTTTCCCGTGTGTGGGCGATAGTTCCGATCTTATGATACACGTGGCGGCCCTGGGACTAACCATGTCGGGGAAGCAGGTCCAGTTACGCCTGACTCGTGGGGCCTTCAGAGGTCTTCAAATCTGGTAGATGGAGTTTCCTTGTGATCTTTGCAATCCCAAGGGGTATCCGGTACGTAGGGTACCGAAAGTGGCCCCCTCGGCCCACCTCTGGGAGAGACCTTTTGGATGAAGTCATTCTGCCGGAGGTGGGTCCATTCTTTGGTTTTTTAGCCGTGTCTTCAAGGGTCTTCAGATGTGCCATTGGCAGTAGTTCGCAGTTAAACCACCGCCGCGTGGCATATCCTGGAGGCGGCAGGTGAGATCTTAGCGTGCGGATCTCACGCAATTGAAGGTCGCTGGTTCCTTATACGAAAATCGTATCATATCTGCGTGCCCTGTCAGGTCGCCGCCTTCGGGTTTCCCGCCTTTCATGATGACAACCGTTTGCCTGGGGTAAGGACCTCGACTTGATCGTCTGGGTGGCCCCGGGCCCCTTTGTAATTGGCAGGGTGAAGTTTTTGAATGGTATCGTCGGCTCCTCTGCGGTTTCCATCCAAGCGTTGTGGGGGCTTACTTAAGAAAGAAAGCACGCACCATTTGGGGTTCTTTAAACCTTTCATTCGAACTTGCGCTCAAACCCTCCAAACTTTCGCTTGCTTTTCATCTCTTGCCTCGCTGTGCTGCGATGGAGTTGGGTCTTCGCCAGAGACGACTAAAGACTGATGGTGATTTGAAGAAGGTTCGGGCCCTCATGGGGTGGTCCCTTGACTTCTTCAACCACCTGGTCCGCACCGGCAAACTTCCTTTCATGAAGGAGCACGCCTGCAACATGGTGTACTTCTTCGTGTACGCCATGATGGGACTGATCCCACCTTTCTCCTCTTTCTTCTTGATGTTGCTAGACTTCTATGGTCTGCAGCTGTACCACCTTGGGACTCACTCCATTCTTCTAGTGTCGATCTTTGTCCACTTCTGAGAGATGTGGGTGGGCATTCCCCCCTGCGTTGAGCTCTTCCACACCTTCTTCACTGTCCTGACCACCAGCAAGAGTGACGAGTACCTTGGCTTCTATTATTTTGTGAAGCACAAGAAGTGCCCGTACAAGTACTTGTGGTCGTTCCCTTCTGAGAAGTGGGACGACTGGAAGAAGGATTGGATCGTCATCAGGGTGGAGGAGCATGAAAAGCTGGAGTTGCCTGAAGGCCACCCAAGCGTCGACACTGCAGTTTGGAGTGAAGCTACGATGTTATCGGACGCCTTCAACCCTGCTCTGACCAGGATCCACCAGTGCGTGGAAGGAGGGTTGACTCCTCAGGCAGTGTTTTGCAACTTCCTGACCAACAGGTGGGCTCCGCTGAAGAAGAGGGAGAAGCTTGCTTGGGCTCTCAATACTGTGCTGAACGACGACTGGATTGAGACCGGTTTGAAGTCCAACATGGAAGTTGCAACTTTGGAGTCTCACCTCAAGAATTTCCAGCACGGCATCGACGTCAAGGGTGACAACTTGACTCTGCCAGTGGCTTTTCTCCCTCTGAACATGGAGGCGGAGTTCAGCAGGGAGCTCTGGCGGACGATGCCGGTGCTTGAAGACCTTGGCGTCGTTGTGATGCGTTCGATCACCGGGTTGGTGATCTCCGGAGCTTCCAAGGGTGGTCCCCCTTCTGCCCTGGAACAGAGAGTTGAAGTCGTGGGCAAAGGCAAGAAGTTGGCCGAGCCCTCAAGCCGCAAGAGGAAGCTGAAGCATGCCGACGGGAGGTCCGTCAGGCCTGCTCCTTCCGTAGCGACTCCTTCTCCCTGGAGGGGAAGGTCTTCATCGGCGGCAACTACTCCAGCATCAGCATCTCCCCGGGGCGCTAGCTTCGGCCATGCGGCTCTAGTACCAGGGCCAGCTGAAGCCTCTGGGTCCGGAGGTCCTTCCCGGTCGAGGGAGGCCTCAACCCGTGTGACGTCGACAGCAGCAGCGAGCTCCGGGGAACCTTCTGGGCCACCACGCCAGTGGCGACAGGGTCCGGCTCCGAGCATCCGGAAAAGAGGTTTTGTGCTAATTGGTGCAGAAGCCTTCCGAGGTAATTTTGATTTTTTACCTCAGTTGATTGTTTTTTTTGTAACTGCATTTTGAGTGTCTTCGTCCTTCATTCACAGAGTGTCCAAGAAAGGGGCTGAAGCTCCGGTTCCTGCAGCAGCAGCAGAAGCTGTGAAGGCAGAAGCTCCAGCTCCAATTCTGGCGCCGCCCCAAGAGGTGGGTGAGGCTGCGACAGCTCCGGTGCCGACTGTCATGGTCTTGGACCTCGACTCATCCCCAGAAGCTCCCATGGTAGTGCCTGGCCACGGGAATGAAGATGTACCAACGACACCAGCCCCGGAGGTTGAAGCTTCGGGCTTGGATGCTGAAATGATAGACGCTCCAGCCTCAGAGCTAGAGGTAGCTGCAATTCCGGCCCTAGATGCCCCGACAGTCGAGCCGGTGATTGATGAAGTCCCAGCGATAGAGCCGGGTGTTGATGAAGTTTTGGCGCTTGAGCCAGTTGTCGAGTAAGTTCCAGCAGTAGAGTCGGTTGCTGCAGAAGCTCCGGCAGTAGAGCCGGTCGCGAAAGAAGTACTGGCACCTGAGCCAATTGTTGTAGAGGCGCTAGCGCTCGAGCCCATGATGGTCGAGGCGTCAGCACCGGAACCGGCGGTGAACGTGGTGCCAACGTCGGAGCCAAATGTGGCTTCAGCTCCGGCGGAATCTTCTACGCCCGCCCCAGAAGCAGTGGTACCGGAGGTGCCCGCACCTGAGCCAGGGTGCCTAGATGAAGCTGCCGGCCCCCCACATGAGGGGTCAGTTGTTGATGATCTGGCGGCGGGACCTTCGGAGCCACTTCCGGAGGTCGAAACTTCTACTGCAAGACCTTCCTTGGCTGTGGCCGAGGCTATCCCGAAGGACAGCCCTAGTGCCGTGGAAGCTCAGGGGACCACTCTTGTAGAGTGGGACCCAATTTTTGTCACGGAGAACCCACTGGAACCGGCAGAGATGACCCCGGCAGGTCCTGACCCGATCCCCCTGTCGTTGTCTATTACCAACGCCTGCTCCAGTCTTCGTCAAGTCTAGCTGGCTTTCTACCACGACAGTAAGACCCTCGAGGAGGAGCGCCAATCTCTTAGGAGGTGGCGCAACCGACTCCATTTTGAGACCAAGCTGGCGCAGTCAAGGCTGCCTGACGACGAGGAGTGGGTGCAGCGGGAGAAGGTCCGCCTGGAATACTAGAGTAAGCTATTGGATGAGAGGGAAAGCATGACGCGATCCCTCGACAACCAGTCCCGGGCCATCTACGAGCAGGCCAAAGCTGCTAATAGCGCAGCGGATGATCACCAGGAGAGGCTTGAGGCCATCCACGCTAGTCTCATCAAGCGCCGGGAGGCTCTTGAGGCGCAGGACAGAAAGCTTGAGGATCAAGAGCAAAAACTGCTAGAGTTGTGGGATGACATCGTGAAGAGGGAGGAAGAGCTCACTTAGAGGCTAACTCTGGGTGACAAGAGTCTCGAGGAGCGCACCAAGAAATTGGAGGAGTGCTGCGAGAGAGAGGAGAAAAGAGCCTGGGAGCGAGGGTAGGAACTCCACACGAGGGAGGACGCCGTTGCTGCCAGGGAGAAGAAAGTGCGGGGCAGGGAGAAGGACCTGGTCGACTGCCGGAACAAGATCCACCTCCGGGAGGAAGAGCTCGGAAAACTCGAAAGGCAAGTTGATGAAAAGATTCAGCAGAATGCCAAATAGGTTGAGCGCCTTGCCCGTGAGAATTTGGAGCTTGCGGCGACCAGAAGATCTTTGGAGGAGATGCGAGGCTCAAGGACTGTGGAGTCCCAACAAATTTGGGACTTCTTGGGCAAAGCCAACAACGCGCTGACACCAATTGGTTTTAGTCCCGTGCATCCGGATGATCCGGAGCTGGAGCTGGACCTGGAGTTGCAGGCATTGAGTTCGGTAGGCAACAAGCTCACCAAGATGGGCGATGTCATCGCGGACCAGCTGGAGACCGAGGGACAATCTCTGGCGAAGGACGTCGCAGAATTCGTGTTGGCATGCTACACAAGTCGGGACCCTCAATTTCCCCTGGACCCGGTGCTTGAAGGCCCCATCGAAGGAGAGGGAGAAGCTGCTCAAGCCAGCGTATCGAAGGCTACCCCAAAGGTCGCCTTGTTCTTCCATAGGGTCTAGGACCATCTCTTTGTAGCTCCCACTTGTATCCTCTCTTCTTTTTCTCCAATTTTGTAATCTCTTGTCTCCTGATGAATGAAATCCAAGTTTTTTTGTGAATTTCATTTTTTTGTCTTCAACACCTTTGTCGCACTTGGCCCCTGGTATATGTACACAATTTAATTGTGCACATGTACCAAGAGGATATAACAGTTGTTGAAGAATTGCGCGCTTCGAACTTGTAGAATGTAGGTCCGAAGTATTCGATAGTGAAGGCCCCCTGAGGTTGTCGGAGCTTAGTGGCTCCGGCAGTAGTCTCCATCAACGTGTAAAGCATCGACGGTTAGTCCTCTGGGGTGTCAGAGCTTAGTGGCTCCGGTAGTGACCTCTGTCAACACGTGGTGTGTCGACAGCATACTCCACTATAGAGTCTTTCCACCATCATTTCTTCACGTTGACGGCTTGCCCCCTAGCTTTACCGGAGCTGAGTAGCTCCAACGACGCTCGATATCAATGTTTGAACATCGACCACAAGCCGCCTAGAGGATGTCGGAGCCTTGGCAGCTCCGGCTTCATTCACCATCATCATGAAATATTTATTTTTCCTGCACACTGAAGTCAAGAAAAACAGTAAAATCCATTTCCTGTCTATAACTTCATTGCGGCTTACTATTCCCGAGAAAGTTTTAGGTCGAACACAATTCTAAATACAATCAAGAGCATTGTCTTGTTTCCTTCAGGTCCGATCGTTTTTGGACTCGCCTTACTTCGGCCTGCCGGGGTGTAGGTAGAGTGGCGTACTTAGGGTGCATGACCTGGCTAAGTCGATAGCACACTCCGGCCCTAGATTGGCTTGGCGGCATTCAGACGAGTAGACCATCAACAATGTTTGGACCTGGAAGAGTAGACAATGCAACTCGAATTGTACATGAACTAGTCGAGCTAAAGTTTCTTAAGAACTGCACAATTTTGTTATAGACAAGAAAGAGAAAAATAAAACATGTTGAGCCTGTACAAAGTAAATGCACGTGGAGTCTGTTTTCACACAATGATATCTTTCATTATAGGTCTGAGGTACAGGGGAAACAAGAACACTCTTAGGGTACAGAACCAGGCTAAGTGTGTTTCGTTTCTCGTTTGACCCAAGGTAGCTAGCTACACTTTTAGTTCTGAGACTGTGACAAGTGTTGCATGGACGTTGCGGACCTAACGGGGTAGGTCCGGCTGTCCTCCCGGAGGAGCTACCCGACTCTGTACAATGACTCTATAACATACATCACATGTAATTACAGACTCACCTCCGTGATATTAAGCGTAGAACTTACGGAGGTGCTCAATGTTCCAAGGATGAGGGAGAGGTGTCCCATCCTCGGTTGCCAAGCGAACGCATCCAGGACGGGATACTTTGATCACTCGGAAGGGTCCTTCCCAGCTGGGGGAAAGTTTGTTTAACCCTTCTCTAGATTGTATTCTCCATAGCACCAGATTGCCTTCCTCGAGCTGTCGACTGTGAACATGCCGTTGGTGATTGCGCCGAAGAGCTTGGCGGTATCGGGCATTCCGAACAGCTGCTTGGCACCTTCCCTCTTTAAGGAGGTCAAGGTCTTCACGCCGGAGCTGGTCCTGCGTGGCTTCGTCGAAGGTCCGGACCCGGAGCAACCCCAGGGTGATTTCCGGAGGAAGGACTGCTTCAGCTCCGTACACCAAAAAGAAGGGTGTCTCTCCAGTTGACCGGTTTGGAGTTGTCCTGTTGGCCCATAGAGTGGGCGTAAGCTCTTCGATCCAGTTGGCTCCATGTTTTTTCAGGCGCTCATAAGTGCGCGTCTTGAGTCCTTTCAGGATTTCTGCATTTGCACTCTCGGCTTGGCCATTGCTTGCCGGGTGAGCTACGGAAGCATAGCTGACATGGATGCCGAGGTCTTTGCAGTTCCTTGGAAAGCGGAGCTTGTGAATTGGGTCCCATTATCTGTTATGATTTTGTTTGGGACTCCAAATCTACATACGATGGATTGTAAGAAGTTGATAGCTGATTGCTTGTTTATTGTCACAACTGGAGTTGCTTCCGGCCATTTGGTGAATTTGTCAATGGCAACATACAGGAACTTGTAACCTCCGACAGCTCTTGGGAAAGGTCCCAAGATGTCCATCCCCCACACAGTGAAAGGCCATGTAGGAGGTATCATTTGTAGAGGCTGAGCCGGTGTGTGAATTTGTTTTGCATGAAACTGGCATGCTTCACATTTCTTCACCAGCTCAGTTGCATCCTGGAGCACTGTAGGCCAGTAGAAGCCATGTTGGAAGGTTTTACCAATCAGCGTGCGGGAAGATGTGTGGTTCCCACACTCGCCTCCATGGATTTCTGCGAGGAGATTGCAGCCTTCTTTATTTGTGATGCACCGCATTAGGACGCCATTGGCACCGCGCTGGTAGAGATCCCCTTCTACGAACGTGTATCTTTTAGCCAATCTGACTATCCAATCAGTGGATACATCATCGTCAGGAAGGATATTGTCTTTAAAGTAGCTCCGGATCTCCGAGATTCATGCATCGAAGCTTGCTTGAGCATTTGAGTCTTGCATGTTGGGTTGCTTGGAGCTTCCGGCAGCACCTACGACCCTTGACGGCTGCCATGGTAGCAGGGCCATCGGGACTGCCAGCTTCGGGATACTGGTCTCGCCCCCTTCGCAGTTCGGCAGGCTGAGCTGTGGGTTTTGACAACCCCCGGATGAAAGTTCCGTCGGGAGCCGGAGCTCTGGTTGACGCTTTCGTCGAGAGTTCGTCAGCTTTAGCGTTATGGACATGCTGGACATGGTGGAGGTCCAGGACTTCGAAGTCCTTTCGAAGCCACTGTACTTCAAGGAGATAAGCAGCTAGTTGGGGATTGTTGCAGAAGCATTCACCAGTCACCTGTTTAATGATGAGTTGCAAATCTCCCTTGACCAACAGCTGCTTGACACCATATGATAGTGCCACCTTTAGTCCGTAAATGAGTGCTTCATACTCCGCCATTTTGTTGGACGCCTTGAAGTCAAGGTGGACCATGTAATTTACCTTCTCCCCAGTTGGAGCGAGGAGAAGGACTCCAGCTCCGGCCCCCTGCTTTTGCATGGAGCCATCGAAGTAGAGAGTCCAGTGAGGCTCGATGAAGATTAGAGCCTTGAGTTCCGGCTTCTGCTCACTAGGGCCCCCAGGGTTTGATGGAGAGGGAGTCCATTCTGCCACAAAGACTGCCAGTGCTTGACTCTTGATCGCTTGTCTTGAGACGAATTCAAGATCGAATTCGGCCAATTTCGCTGCCCACTTTGCAATGTTCCCAGTGGAATTGGTATTATGCAAGATCGCACGCAGTAGATAAGAGGTCACCACTTAGATCTTATGAGCTTGGAAGTAATGGCGAAGCTTCCTGGAGGCGATAAGAACTGCATAAAGCAGCTTATGCACCTCTAGGTATCGAGTCTTGGCATCATGGAGTACTTCGCTGATGAAGTACACTGGGCATTGGACCGTCCGGACCCTCCCAGAGGGGCCCGGAGCTTCCTCCTCATCGACCCGGACCCTCCCGGAGGGGTCTGGACCCTCTTCGGGGACTTCCGGGTCCTTGCTGAAGGAACCCAGAGCTTCTTCTGGAGTGACCTGGACCCTCCCGGAGGGGTACGAATCCTCTTTTTCGACAAGAGCAACTCCTTGTATATCCAAGTCTGGGGGCTGGGACCCAGACTCGCCTTGAGGAACCTCCTAACCCTCCCGGAGGGGTCTAGATTCCTGAGCTTGTAAAGGTTTTGGTCTCTCCGCAACCAGGACCATGCTGACAACTTCATCAGTTGCCGAAATGTAAAGCAATAGAGGCTCACCAGGGTTCAGAGCTACCAAGGTTGGTAGAGTGGTGAGGAGTTGCTTTAGCTCCTGGAACGCCTTTTCGGCTTCTTCAGACCATTGGAATGGTCCGGTCTTCCTCAATAGCTTGAAGAAGGGTAGTGCCTGTTCCACCAGTCTTGAGATGAACCGGTTGAGGGCAGCCAGACATCCAGTCAGCTTCTGGACGTCTTTGATGCGGGCTGGTGGCCGCATATCTTCAATAGCTTTAATCTTTGTTGAATTCGCCTCTATGCCTCGGTGGTTCACCAAAAATCCAAGAAGCTTTCCGGAGCTAACTCCGAAGACACACTTGTTTGGGTTCAGCTTTGTGCGGGTGACCCGCAGCTTGTCGAAGACAGCTTGCAAGGTGTCAAGAAGTGACTCCTTGTCCTTGATTTTGACGACGATGTCATCAACATACACTTCCACTATGTCTCTGATGAGCTCTCTAAAGGTTTTGTATATAGCTCGTACAAATGTTGAGGTTGCATTCTTGAGACCAAATGGCATGGCAGTAGAATATGCATCTACGAAACACAGTAATTCACACCCGGAGGTGGAATCCACTATCTGATCTATTCTAGGTAGTGGGAATGGATCTTTTGGACATGCCTTGTTTAGTGTTGTGTAGTCGATACACATGCGAAGCTTCCCGTCGGCCTTAGGTACAACGACTGGGTTTGCCAGCCATTTTGGGTGGAAGACCTCTCGGATGAATCCAGCTTCGAGCAATTTCTTCACTTCTTGTCATATGAAGTTCTGTCGCTATACTGATTGCTTCTAGGCTTCTGATATACTGGCCGAGCGTCAGGATAGATCTTCAGATTATGCTCGATCACTTCCCTAGGGATCCCAGGCATTTGCGACGGTTGCCATGCAAACACGTCAATGTTAGCCCAGAGGAAAGTGATGAGCGCGAGTTCCTATTTGCCATTCAGAACTCCCGATATACGGGTGGTCTAAGCGGCATCGGAACTGATTTGGACGACTTTGACGGGAATGTCATTGTCACCGCTTGGTTGCACGTGAGGTGCGGAGGTTGAGCCTCATTGACTAATGCTCAGGGGTTTCGGAGCTTGTTCCTGCCTGGACTCTTCCTCCTGCGCTGTAGCATGCGCATGAAGTTCTTCCAAAGCAGTCACTCCAGCAGTGCGGTCTCCGTGGATCCGATGAACACCAGCTGGTGTCGGCATCTTCAACACCAGGTAGCCATAATGTGCAGCAGCCATGAACTTGTATAAGGTTGGTCTGCCCAGAATGGCGTTGAAGGGTAAGTTGATCTGAGCAACGTCAAAAACCAACTTCTCAGTGCAATAATTCTCCCGAGTCCCGAAGGTCACGGGGAATGGCACCAAGTGGGGTTATGGCCCCCAGACCTAATCCAGAGAAAGGTCGAGAGGGGCGAAGATCTGAAGGCCGGAGCTGAAGCTTGACGAAAGCTTCGAAGCTTATGAGGTTCAGCCCCGAACCTCCGTCCACCATTACGTGGTGGAGTTGGATGTTGTCGATGGTCGGAGATACCATCAATGGGAGTTGGCCAGCTCCAATCATGTTCTGAGGGCAGTCCGACGTGTCGAAAGTGATGGCGGTATCCATCCACTTCCGGTGCGGCTCCGCCCTGGCGGTGGGAGCTACCGAAGCCTTGTCCCGCCGCATGGTCTTGAGGACACGGCGGGAGGTGATGTCTCACGAACCACCAAATATGGTGTTCATGTTTTTCTGACGTTCATTGTCAGAGACGTCGGAGTCTTCGTCGACGGAGGTGTATACAACCTTCAGGACCTTTTTAGGGTCCTGAAAACCTAACTCCTCTTCAGCCGGAGCTTCGTCGACTTTCTGTTTTCCTTCCCTTTGTCGGAAAGGAACTTCTTTCTGGTGCTTGTTGTAGCACTCGGCAAGGTTCTGGACCTCTCGGCAGTCTTCCAAGTTGTGGTTGTTTGACTTATGGATAGGACACCACATCTTGGGGTTGCCGCCGTCTTCAGATGAAGGTCGAGGTCGTTTCTCGGGGCGTGGCCCACGGCCACCCAGAGCTGCAGCAGCTGCAGCAGTAGGTGTGCCAACCGATGGCTTTTTCTTGCCGTTGGACTTTTTCTTCTTTTTGCCACTCCCGGAGTTAGTGGCTTCACCCTTGGAGGATTTTTTGTTATCCTCCGGAGGTGGTTTGGAGTGCATTTCACGGCCCTCTGCAGCTTTGGCGCACTTGTCAGCCAAGCTGAAGAGCTCCGTGACGCTGGTGATCTCCTTGATCGCCAGCTTCTCCAACATCTTCTTGTCTTGTACGCCCTGTCTAAATGCCACAATAACAGAGGTGCTAGAAATAGAAGGAATAGTGTTTCGTACCTGGGAGAACCTCTGGATGAAAGAACGCAGGGATTCTCCCCCCTTCTGCGTTACAACAAAAAGGTCCAATTCGGTGCCTTGTCGGGTGTATGAACTCCCGAAATTGGCGGTGAACTGTTGGCACAATTCTGTCCAACTATTGATGGAGTTGGGCGGGAGGCTCATGAACCAGGACCTGGCGGTCCCAGTTAAAGCCACGGGGAAGTAGTTGGCCATTATGGCCTCATTACCTTCGGCTGCAAGGATTGCAGTGGAGTAAATCTGGAGAAACTCAGCGGGATTGACAGTCCCGTCAAATTTCTCCAGAAGGTGAGGCTGGAACTTTTGTGGCCACCTGACCATGCGTAGGTGCATGACCAGAGCAGAACAGCCTCCTCCTACTCCCTTAGGAGCAGGACTGTCTCGAGCCTCTCGCCTTTCACGAGCTCGCTCGATATGGACGCAGCCATCCTGTTGACGATAACGGCGATCAAGCTCCGCCCGGAGGTCGTGAGTTGAAAGCCTCGTTACTGTATGAGTGCGTCGCGCCCCGAAAGGCAGCAATGTCACTTGTTGGGATGCAGCACGCCTCCTATTTTGGGAAGTGTGCGGACCAAGTCTGCCTGACAAAGTCTGATGCTGCGATGGGGCCCGCCCCGACGGGGGAGGACCTTGGTTACTGATGCGGTCGGCTGCTGCTGCAACCAAATGTTCCACGTCATCCCTCCACTGCTCCATTGCACCCTGACATGCACCCGGAGGTGGTGGGCATTGGAGAAGAGCACACACTGCATGGAGCGTGTGTTCGGGGTTGTTGTTATTCACCGACGCCGTGACCAATGCGGATGCTCCGTCCCGTTGTCCAGCTTGATTTGCTAGTGCAGGCGGTGGTGGTGGTGGCATGACTCCTGCTGGAGCCTTGGCACCCGCTGGTTGCTGCATGTTGGAGGGGTTGCCTCCAGTAGGTTGCACAACGGGGTTGCCGTTCGACGATCCAGCAGCTGAGTTCACCATTCTTGAAATCTCGGGCGCCCCTACCTGGCGCACCAACCGTCGGTGGTTGAATCCGGCAGATCTCCCGACACTACTATTGGTAGTTCGTAGAGTTCGTAGTTCGGTAGTGGGCGCGTAGAGATTCAAGAAGGTGAAGCCAAGTAGACACAGAGGTTTACGTGGTTCGGGCCGCCTGAGCGTAATACCCTACTATAAGTGCATCTAGGATATCCCTTGTGGGTTTTGGCTAATTGATGACAAACATATGAGATCCTAATGAAACTACTGAGATGATTGCAGGACAAACAAGTGAGACATATCGGTGCACACAAAAAGGTGAAAAATGAAGTGGTGTTCAAAGAGAGATACCTTGATGAAGCTCGGAAGACCAAAATAGATTTGAATGTATAGGGAGTGTATGAAAGACACACTCCAAGAGCTCACAACTTTGCGCGAGGATAAGGGATTAAAATTAACATAACTTTCACAAAGCACCGGACTAGTCCGATCATGGACCGGACTAGTCCGTTCACCTTTCTGGAATTACACTCACAAGGAGACCGGACTAGTCCATGCATCCACCGGACTAGTCCGTTGATGTTTCTGGAGTCTCTCATACTGAGGGATCGGACTAGTCCGATCATGGACTAGACTAGTCCGTTGAACTTTCTGTAGACTCCCTTTTGTGGAGATCGGACTAGTCCGCGGACTAGTCCGATGAACTTTCTGGAGTCATCTTTACACAGTACCGGACTAGTCCGAGGTTGGACCGGACTAGTCCGGCAGACTTTCTGGACCTCAAAACATGTTGAGACCGGACAAGTCCGGACTTGCACCGGACTAGTCCGATGTTAGGGTTTTTCAATGGCTAGCTTTTGGAAACCCTATAAATAGATGATCCACAACTTTCCCATGAGAACACACGTCGAATATTGAAAAAGGAGCAAACCCTAGTGCTGCCACTAAGTCCCAAGAGGCCAAAACACATCTCCCCACACATCTAAAGTTCAAAAAGAGTGAAATCAATTGAACACTTGGATTCGGGATTGGGAGATCGTCATTCTTTCATCGCGAGCTCTTGGGGTTTGATCTTTCTACACTCATACTCTGCATTGTAATACTTTTGAGTGTATTTGATCACTTGTTCAGTGTAATTTTCGTGGGAGCCCTCAACGTGTGAGGTTGCCCCACAAACTTGGTGATTACCCGTGATAGTGGAATCAACTCGGCCTTTGTGGTGACTTGAGGAGGGAAAGGGTTGGAGACTCGGCTCTGTGTGAGCTTCCTCAACGAGGACGTAGATCTCATTGTGAGATCGAACCTCGGGAAAAATTCTTGTGTCTCGTGTCTCATTTAACTTTAAATTTTGTTCATTAGATCACTTAAGTGCTAAACATTAACTTAAGGCAATTTGAAGTTACACCTGCATTCTTAGATTAATTTCAAGTATAAATATCAGTTGTTCTTAATTCCGCTGCTAAAGAAATTTAATTTCTCAATTAACACTTGATCAACACACATACTTCTTGCACACCGGACTAGTCCGCCCATGCAACCGGACTAGTCCGGCCAACCAAGTTTTTGACTATTCTATTAAGTGTGCGGGAAATTCAAAAGGCCTATTCACCCCCCCCCCCTCTAGGCCACATTCACCTACTCCATGGGGTGTGTTGATGTTGTATTGAGCGAGTGTGTATGAGTATGCTTGTCAACATTCGAGAGTCTCGAGAGCTCAGAGAGAGTCCAGAGAGCTTTTGTGTATCGTCGACCAGTCCTTTTATAGTACAAGGACCGGTCGTTACACAGTTAGCCTGGCCCGACAAGTGGCCCTGGCAGTTACTAATGTTTGATACACAATTAATAAGATTAATTACCCTTAATAGCGTGGTAACGGGTCTTAACAGTGCCGTTACTGGTATTAAGGGCCTTCCGATCGTGTGTCATTAATATGGTATTAATGACACTTAATCAGGTCTTGAAGTCCTTGATTGCACCTTGAAGGTCCGAGCCGTTGGGGGTCCACCAGTCTGATTGTTGAGGTTGAAGGTCCGGGGGTTTGGACACATGGCAGCTCCAGAGCTTACCATTGTGGACGGGTAGGTCCGATGCTGTTTGACACGTGTCGGTATTGTAGCTTCCCTCTGTCTGGGGTTAGGTCTGGGGGTGCCATACTGGTATCTAGTCCGGAGCTTTCCCGTGTGTGGGCGATAGTTCCGGTCTTATGATACACGTGGCGGCCCTGGGACTAACCATGTCGGGGAAGCAGGTCCGGTTATGCCTGACATGTGGGGCCTTTGGAGGTCTTCAAATCTGGTAGATGGAGTTTCCTTGTGATCTTTGCAATCCCAAGGGGTATCTGGTACATAGGGTACCGACAGTTATCTTACGACCAAACCTTAATGTCAACCAATAACCGTTGTAATTAAGGGAAAACAGACATAAGTAAGTAATATACGCCAGTTTTGTCCTTAATTACATCAGTTGTGGCCAACGTAAGTGGTCGGGATTCCTGTAGTGTTGGTAATAGATTTCTAATACAACATTTTCAAATTTGTGGCGACAGAGAGAAATTGCAACATTTTAATTTTCCATGGCAAAAGATTTCTAATGCAACGCTAATGATTTCTAGCGATTGAGTACTGATGCAACAATTTTTGACTTGTTGTAATAGATTCCTAATGCAACATTCATGATTCGTGGCGATAGAGTACTAATGCAGCAATTTCCCACTTGTTGTAATAGATTCCTAATGCAGCGTTCATGATTTGTAGCGAGAGAGTACTAATACAATAGTTTTATACTTGTTGTGATAGATTCCTAATGCAACTTTCATGATTTGTGGCGATAGAGTACTAATGCAACTTTTCTGACTTGTTGTAATGGATTTCTAATGTGAAATGATGAAATGGGTGGCGATAGAGTAAAATGTGACAGGTTTTGATTTGTGGCAATATATCATAATGCAACGTTAATGATTTGTTGCGATTGAGTTAAAATGCAACATTTTCTGTTTTTGGCAATAAATCATAATGGAACGTTTATGATTTACGGCGATTTGTTCAAATGCAACATTTTCTGACTCTTGGCAAAAGATCCTAATGCAACATTGCTGATTTGTGGTGACAGAGTGAAAATGCAACATGTCTTGAGTCGTGGCAATTGATCCTAATGCAACATTCATGATTTGTAGCGATAGAGTAAAAATCCAATATTTCCGGATCCGTTGCAATAGAATCGTAATGTAACATTTCATGGTTTGTGGCGATTGAGTCTAAATGCAACATTTTGTGATTCGTGGTAATATATATGTGGCGATATACATAGACAAATGCAACGATTCATATATTTGTGGCAATAAATTAAATCTATTGCCCCGAATGTCTTTGCAAATGCAAAGATTATAAATTGTGGTGACAAAGAAACTCTACTGCAACGAACCAATAAAATCATAGCAATATATTAAGGTCTATTGCAATGAATATTTTAGTAATTGCAACGTGAAAACAATCATGGCGATATACATACACAAACATAACGATAAAAATATGTGTGGCAATATTAAATCTATTGCAACGAATCACATTGAAAATGCAACGCGTACAAATTGTGGTGAGAAAGTACGTATATTGCAAAAAACTAGTAAATTGTAGCAATAACATTTGATTATTGCAATGATTCAGTGGTCATTGCAATAAAATTGTTGCAATGGATTGGAATCCTTGTAGTGACTTCACATGGGGAGTATTCCTATGGTATTGAATCACATGGAACATGTTTGTAGATCTTCTCACTAGTTCATCCAAGGACACTAAGCTTGGTTGTAGGCAAAGGATAGAGAGGATTTCCTAGAGAATAGTTCTTAATTAAAGGCAAGCCGTGCAAAAATTGCTTATATTGGGCACCGATATATGCCTGATCTACCAAACAACTCCTGCCACATCATAGTCGAACATGGAGGATTTCAAAGGATGGATGGGGCTGGATCGATGGGGCTGTCACCACCTACTACCTACCTCTTCAACCCATGGAGTAGGATATAATCAAAGGCAACTTCGAGCCTCTACTCTATTAATTAGTCCCAATTCCTTTTGATGATAGTATACCAATACTAGGTTGTCTAGTAACTAGAGTGATAAACAGGCAAAGAACTAAAGTAAACTACTTGCTAGAATTGAAGAACTCAACTGAAAGGGAAAACACAAACTCTTACTTGAACATGATGCGTCCATTGAGGTATAAGGGTGTAGAGAGCTCGACAATCCTATGTTCTCTCCTTAAGTGGAGGAAGCCCGACAAGCTCGAGCCTCCTCGTCCTCTCCCTAACTCTGCCCCTATTTTCTATGCACTAGGGAGGCAGAGCTAGTGTAACACTGACATTTTCAAAATAAAGAAAACTAATTAAAGTGCATTTGCTTGTGCATTTTTGTTTGTTTATTGAAATTCAAACGAGTAGATTTCGCCATAGATTTGAATTTGAAATCAAATTAAAAAGAAAAAGAAAAATAAAAGTAAAAGCCTCCTCGGGCCGAAACCCCATTCGGGTCCAACTTCCCCCCTCTTCACCTCGGCCCAGCCTAGCCGCACCTGCCTCTCTCCTCTCTCCCTGATGCATGGGCCCCACATGTCATATTTCTCTTCCTCCCAGCAACCGCCGCCTCCAACCGTCGGCCATCGCGCGCCGCACGTGGCACCACGCGCCCCTTTGCCCCTTCCTCGCCTCACGCACGCCTCAGCAACCGCCGCACTCATCCTCCCCTATAAATCCCTGGTCGCGCCCCTCGTTCCTCTTTCCCTCATGCCGAAACCCATGCCACCATGGACACAACCGTCCACGCTCAATTTCTCGCGATTCCTTGGCGTCCCGGCGGCCCCGACAAGCCGTCGATGTTGGCGACACCACGCCGCCCCCGAAGGCCTCTTCCACGACGAATTTCACCGCCGGAGCCACCACCCCGACGCTGCCAAAGGCCAACCGCCGCTCCTCCTCGTCAATCCACCTTCTTCAGCCGCTTCCAACCGAGTGATCCCATGGTGAGTTTCCCCATCCTCTCTTCTTCGTTCTTGATCATTTCTCGTCAAGTTTAGGCCACCGGCCGCCATTCCGGTGAGGCCGGCCATGGCGCCACCATCCTCTTGGCCGTCGACCATCCTGCACCACCACTAGGGCCGGCGAGGCCGACGTGGCCTTATCTTAGCCGTTGGATGCGGAGCAACGGTTAAGATTAGAAGGCCACATACCCTTTCGCCCTTTTAAATCTGAGCCCTCCTCATAAAATCCAACAGCCACGATTAGATCTCTACATACCCCTTCAAATTTTAAATCTAGACCATCCTATTAGGATCCGATGGCCCATATTAAATCATCCCCATACCCCTTCGCCAATTTACATCTAGGCCCCTGCGCTTTTAAATTGAATTACAAATATGTCCTAACTTTTATGAAAATGCCCCTGGACTTCTCTGGAATTAGGTTAAATTGAGTAAATATTGATTTAAGCCCCTGGAAATTTATAAAATGCTACATTTAACCTCTGTCTATATGGAAAAATTACAAAACAATCATTGGACTTTAGAGAAATCAGTTTATACTTTATATTATCATTGTTTCTATAGGAAAATTCCAATAAGTATAATTAAATTATAGAAAAATATTTTTAATACATAGAAAATGTTTTACGTAATAAAATAAATATAGAAAATATAGGAAAAATGGTTATAAATCTTTTTATACTAAAATAAATTTGTAGAACTCATATAACACTTATTTTGACAATAGAAAATTTAATGAAAATGTTTTTAGTTATACACAAATTTTAAAAATAGAAAATAAATATGAAAATAGTAGGAAAGTTATTTATAAAATATTTTATGCTGAAATCAAATTTATAAATGCATATAAAATATATTTTTACTACGAGAAATTCATTAAAAATGATTTTAGCCTTTAAATAAATACTAAAAATGAAAAACAAATGGAAAATATATTTATTTGGCTATGAAAATAATAATTACTTTGCAAGGACGTATTAGTACATGATTTTATGCTATTGTGTATGTTTTGGTGTATTTTTCTTGAATGTTTTCATTTATGTTTTATTGGTAGTTTGCACGTATTTGTACCACGATCAAGAGCCACATGAAGATATGAAGAAAAGAGTTCCATCCAAAAGACTGAGCAGCTAAATAATAACAGGTAAGTGCCCTTGACCATCTTTTACCAATTTTAGGATGTTAGCTAGTTGCATGCTACATAAAATGATGTCCTATTTCATGTTATATGTCATGTTCCATATTATTTCTTGTCACCTGGATTGGGTTTGAAAGTAGATAGGTTTTGAATATGCTTATCCATGCTTAGACTTTGGGAATGAAATTTCATACACATGAAATGTACTATATTTTATGCTTACTATAATCATGATGGACACACAATAGTAGTTGATAGGAATCTGGCAGTTGGATGTTTAAGGTAGGGTGCAGTTTCACGAGACCCGGGATTGGGTTTGATACCGCCAGATTCTAAGGACCGGTTTATGGAGAAAGCCACTAAGCTTTATAGTACTACCACGAGACTGAGATGGGGCGGCTTGGTCAATTAATTAGGTTTCTCTCTACGAAATGCTAGTAGTTCGATGGTGCGGGGAATGATGCATTGGTACTGCTATAGGAACCGCTAGGATCAAGAGGGGGCTCTGAGGTGGAGGGTTACTCCAGAAATGCCTCGGTGGTGGAAACCTTAGAGGGCTAGCACTAGTCGAGAGTACCTTTGTAAAGACCATGTAGTGATCTTCTGGCCACACACCTATGGAAGTGTGAAATGTGGTTGGTCGCCACTTGCATCAGGGAGGTTTACTCAGTCCACCTGGCAACAGGGGATGAAATCACTGCTTGTGGGTAAAGGGTACATTCTCTGTAGAGATTGGAAAACTGTCATGACAGCCGTGCTCAGGGACAAGAGCGGCTTGGTGTCAAATTCATAATTAGATGGTGGTTGAGGTGATGGTTTGGGGATGATGTTGATATTGGTTCATTATTATTATTATTCTATTATGGTTGGAAATATACACCTAGATGTAGGAGCTAATAAAAGCTAAGGATAGGTTTAATGCATAGTGCTTAAACCACTATCAGCCTTTCCTCTTTGATTGGCCTTCATGTCATATATTTCCCACACTTGCTGAGTACTCTATGTACTCATGCACTTGCTTTTGTGGTTTTATAATGATGCTCAGTGAAGAGAAGATCTAATGAAGAAAAGTGCAAATTGAAGACAGTGTGTCTGAAGGTCGCGAAGCTGCCAGTCAATTCGTCTGTGCTTGCCCTAGAGTTTTTCCTCTTCTGTTGTTGTTTCAAAACTCTTTTCAAGGTATTAATGTTGTTTGTATTCGATATAGAACTGTTTATCACTGTTTTTCATACATGTATGGTGAAAATGATCCTGGCATACATGTATTATGCAGCTGGTTTTATGTTTAATAAAACCGGGTGTGATAGCTACACCTTTTGACTGGAGCTCGAAAGTCAAGGTTGCTACCACCTTTAGCGCGAGAATCAGTTGGAACTACCATTACGAAGCACCGAGGAGCCAACACGTCGCGTCTCGGCACAAGAAACATGATCAATGAGTTGAGCGACCAAGGAGGTCGCCTGACCTATTCCTGGTGCCTTTCGTGCCAAGTTTCCTCTAGGAGACAATCAGGTGGGCCCATCTTGTGTACGGGGTGTTCTATGTAAAAGCCCGCATTTGTAAAGAACAATTTTGCAAAAATGTGAACCTAAAGATTTTTAAGTTTTACTAGAAATTCAAACTCACATGAACTATGTTAACTAATCAATGATGTGAAAAATAGGACTTCTACAACTTCACATTAAATGAGAGATTGTGAGGGTATGTTTGCACTTAAACAAGTAATTATAAATAGAGCAAATTCCAAAGGCAATTCAAAATAATCAAAGTCAAACTTGAATGTACATGAAAATTTAAATGCAAAGGCAAACCCATATCCTAGTTCTAATTCTGTTAGAAATCAAAGTTTGACTGCACAAAACTGTCTCCACAATTCTTAGAGTATTTCTACAAAGTTGTGTAACTTTCGGATGTAATTCAAATCAAATCAAATATGGTGAATGTCAAATTCAAATTTAATTTCTGGCCTCAGCTATGTTAAAATCCTAATTTGACTGCACCATTGTGATCCTGGTATTTAAATTTGCAACCTTACAAAATTTTGATGAATTTAGGAGCAAGCTAGCTATTTTATTTTGTTTTTAGAGTCTTACTGCAGTGAGAGTCTATGGCAGGTGGGACCCACCGGCCATTCATACATTGAGGTGCTCTGTTTTTGCTTCTCTTGTGTGCATGCCACCAAAGAGACAAACTGCCATCTCCTGCTTCTCATCTCCTGCTCACAGACACCTCCCAAACTCGCCCTCATCTCTAGCCTCACTCGTCAAATAGCGTGAACCTGCTCAACACTTCGCTTGCCGCCCAGCTTCTTCGTCGCCTAGTGCCGTTGGCCATGTTCTCGCTTCAACAGAGCCGCCAAAAGCTGCACTGTCCTCCACTCCATCTCCCTGGTGCACAAAGATATCGCCTTCCTTCATGGTCAAGCTGCCCGAGGCGAACTTTCACTTCTGGATCAAAGCGGCCGTGTTGTGGTGCTTCTTTGTCGTGCGGCCACATCAAGTTGATTTCCTCCCAACCAATCGCACCAAAGGTTCGCTAACATGTCATCTTGCTGCTACGCCGTTGAATAACCCGTTACGCTGTTGAGTCGTGGAATGAAATCTTGCTACAGTCGTTAAATAGATCTCAGTGGCATATCAATGAAATTCTTCACATACACTTGTTTAATCCTCATTCCCATTAGAAGATGTAAACTAGAAAGATTGGAAATCGATCAAGCAACCATGCTAGAAACTATTTTTCCCTATCACAACCGAAAACTCATAGTTCACCTTAGAAGTCTAATTTCCAGGTGTTTTCCTCACGATTTTGATCCAGCTTCGACATCCTCATGCATCCACGTAGCTCCTGGATCACTCACCGAGTTGTTTCAGTTATTTCCAAGGCAAAACGAGTTTGCCGGAACCCTAGCCGCCACTGTCGCCGTCAGGACCTGATTTCCGGGCCACCTCACACCGTTGTGACCCTACCATGGCATTGCCCGAGCCAATTAGGTCCCTTGCGATGAGTCTCGTTGACGTATAAGCTGGTGGTGCGCCGCCATTGCCACCGCCCGAGCACTAACAACGCAAGACAGAAGAAGACCATCTCTTGGGGCCCACTGTTCAGTCAGATAAGGTGCCCTGGGATCTTCTAGGCATAAGGATCTGCTGCGGCCAATTGCTTTAAACCTTGTGGCCCTAGTGTGATGATTGAGCAGCTTAAATCAGTGGGGCCCCTCTGTCAGCTAGGGGTGGGCAAAAAAACCAGAAACCAAAAATCGACACCAAATTAACCGAAACCGAATTAACCGAAACTGGTCCAAACCGGACAAATTTCGGTTGCTAAGTTGCAAAAACCGAATTTTTTTTTGGTTTGGTTTTAAATTCCGGTTAACCGGGTTAACCGAATAGAACTCAATCCAAATCCAGTTTACCAGAAAAGCCCATAAAAATATTGCACCGTCCCTACAAACTTTCAAAGCGGCCCAGCCCAACAACTTCCAAACCCTAGCTTACGCCCTGACCCATCCGAACTCCCACACGGCCACATCACCGCTTTCCTAGCCGCCACGCAGAGCCCGGGCGCCCCGCCGCCTGTGGCCGTCGAGCCCTGCCCCACGACCACCGCGCCTCACCTCGCGTCCTGCCCTCGCCGCCTCAAGCCTGCCCCGTCGCCAGTCGGCCGCCGCACCTCATCGCACGTCGCTGCCGCACCCCGCCTCAGCCTCGCCACCCAACAACTGCATCGCCCAGCCGCTCGGCCGCCCGGGGTCTCCTCGTCCCGCCGCCCCACGGCCACCTCGTCCCGCCGCCCCACGGAAGGCATGGCTGATGCACTCCTCCGGGCCCTAGCACCCTCCTAGCCACCACAGGCCTCCGCTCCTTGCGGCCGTTTCCGGCGGCCACCGCCCTAGCCGGTGCCCCCGTCTCCCGATGACCCTATCCACAGAGAGATCGGGGGTTAGGATTAAGTCCGGTTTTTGTTTAGTTAACCGGAAACCGAACTGAAATTACCGGTTAACCGAGGTACCGGTTTTCATTTTTGAATTTTGTATTTTGGTTTCTATTTTCCAAAAACCGAATTAAAAAAAAAACCGAAAAACCGAACCGAAATGTGTCGGTTAACCGAATGCCCGCCCCTACTGTCAGCCACACTTGTGTCCTCGGGGATCCTATGTGAACCTCGGATCTAATGTGGCTACACCCACTAACCCAGTGGCCCTGTGTGGCATCTTTTTTATAGGTCAATTCAAATGCATGTGGGACCAGCTGCTGTTAATCGAATTATCTAACAGAAAAGAAAAACGGAAATGATTCAAACTTTGAAAGTTCATATCTCCCTACAGCTTTCTTCAAAACTTCTCAAACAAATTCTGTTAGAACCCCATTGACCTATACTATCTGGTGCTACAATTTAATTGGTATGAGAGCCTCTGTAGTTTTCTCAATAATTCTTCAAAGAAAAATATTTGGAATTTTATACCAGGTGATCTACTGCATGGAGAAATCTCAAACTTGGCCACAATCTCTCATTAGTACCTTAGGATTTCTAGTAAAAATTCCATCCTCATGGGAGATTTCTAACTAGGTCAAACTGTGTGTTTTGCCCTATGTGCATAAAATGCCCAAAAACAACAGAAACTAATTCAGAAAAATAGTGCAGCTAATAAATTCCATACCTATAGAATGCTCAGAAAAAATATGAAACTGATTTTGTTGAGTTCCTTAGGACCATACCTAAATGAATAACCTACTGTCCAGTATGAAAAAGCTCGTAATTTTATCGGGAAATTGATAGAATGGAAAAGACTTAGAGAAATATTGTGACCACAATACTTCACCTAAAAATCAGAAATTTTTCTGGTAAATCATATATCACCCGTTTCAATTGAATTGAATCTGCTATTGCCTAAAAATCTGAGCTCCATTGGAGAAGGTCTTACAATCGAATCGAATCTATTATTGCCTCTGTACATGAAAGTCTATATTCAAACATATAGAACATTTTACCTAAAACAGATTGGAATAAGTTAATTTCTTCCAAGTTAATTTCAGAACACATCAGAGACCTCTTAAACCCTCAATCTGCTATTTAACCATTGAATTATTAGAATTCTCTTTTTGAGTCCTTATGCTCATATATAAGCAATAACAAGCCTTTTTCCTAACTCAACTTAGATTGATTTTATCCTCACTATTTTCCTAAGGAACCAGCAGAGAATTTGCTTGACCTCCACTTTAGTGCTTGTCCATTCTTTTAGTATCTTATAATACTTGGACATCAAGTGATAACTTGCATTTTATTGTATATCCATGTTCATATCGATAGAGCACATGATGAAGACCGACGAGAAGCACGACCATGGATGAGAAGAAACAAGCAGGGATCAGGATGCAAGCAAATTATTCATGAAGAGGCAGCAAAATGCATGTGATGGAGACACCGGCGAGAAGATTCATTTAGAAGATCAAACCATTACTTGTTGATATTTACCTAGTCGTAACCGAAGGCAAGCTCCGGTTTGCATTTAAGTTTGTTTGTAAAGTTTTGCTTTATGATTCATTGTTGAATAGTAATGTGTGTGCATTAAGTCTAGGTTGGATGAGTACTCCACATGCATGATCAAATAATTCTTGGAGTGCATGGGTAGAATAAGACTACATCGCATTATGTTACTATCCTTAATGTTTAGTTGGAAGGTCGGTAGAAGTCGAGTATTGTAATCTACTAGCGAGAATGGTCACATTTTATAAACCACAAGTCAAGTAGTGTAATTCTACTAGCGACAGGAAGTCGATGAGGTAAATCTACTCGTGAGATGTTACGATAAAGTTCACTCTTTAATATGAGATAGGGATGAGGATTTGTGTAGGTTGGGGCACACAAGTTTCCCTCGGCCCGGAGGGTGAGGTGTCGCTTGTGACCACATCGTGCCTGGGTCGGTAACGGTGAGGCAGATTTTAGAGGGTGGGGTTGGTAGCACCGTTTGTGTCAGTTAAGGACCGCATAGTGTGTGGCCCTGCTGAGCAAGTTTGAACAGTATCAGGTGCATACTGACTATTTGGGACCCAGTAAACTAATGTAACTCGGGCATCCTCATGTCAGAACTTATACCACCACTAATCTTTGTGGGTTTGAGGCAGCAAGTTATAAATCCGCTAGCAGTGCAATCCCAATTTGTGTCGTGTAGTGGACCTTCTGTGAGGATCGTGGAACGAGTTCGATTGTGGGATGATGGGTCAAAGGTGGCCACATATGACATAGAGTGAAGAGCAACTATGTGTCTACCTTGCGAGTGTATGTGTCATGTAGTCCGGATGTTGTTGATTCGAATCACCGTTCCTCGCTGTTGTATATTGATTACTGCTTGTTCACTAAGTCGTAACGTAGTAATAAAGAGTAGTTGGAATGTTGTGAATCTGTTGCTATGAATAATATTTTGTATTGTAACCTTGTTGAATGAGAGATAGTGCAAACTAAATTTATGTTTCTGGAAACTGTTAACTTGATGCTCAAAGCTGAAAACTAAGGATTTACATTAGGCGAGTTCTTTTCTGCAAATTTCAGCATTAAGTCTTTAAAGTTTTTAGCATGTAGAGTTTCATGTATTAGGTGAGATGGTTAAGTCTTGCTGAGCCTTGTACTCATGGTTGCATATTTTTACATGTTTTGCAGGTAATTATGTTTTTGCTTCTGTTGATGGTTGTCCGTGAGACCTTGAACTTTTCGACATGTATTGCTCACGGGAACCCACACTGCTGCTATATCTTCTTCGTGTTGCCAGTGGGATTCATCTATGGGCACGGACGAATTCTCTTTGGCTTAGTTAGGTTCGACAGTGTGATCATATACTTCCCGGTGTGTGTACACGAGTTGTACACTATGTTTTAAACATGACTATCTTGTGAAATAAAAACTTTATATGTTTAATGTAGTCTTTTCGTGTATGGTGCTGGGTGTCGCATTGCATGACACCATCCAATGTGATTCCTAGAATGTCGAGACCCGGTCCTCACAGTCTGGTATCAGAGCTGCATTGGGAATAGCATGCATAAAAGAGCATAATTTTGAGAACTTAGATGTACACGACTAAGGAATCGATAATATAACCATATAAGGTCTATTATTAGCTTAATTATTAAGGTGACAAAGCTAACATACTTGTTATTATATTGTGTAACGATGCACAAATGCTCAGGTAGGCAAGGTAATGTACGCCACCAAAAGCGGATCAATTCGGTTGGCTTGCCATATGAGGAAAGTGGTATATGATTGTCCCTTGTGGCTTGATACGAGTGTTAATATGAGTCCTTGAAACTATTCATGTTTTTTAGAATATATGAAGTGTTGGTCCCTCATGTGCATTACGCAAGAAGGGGAAACCCCATGTGGTCGGTAACGTGATAGTTTGCAACTCTTGAACAATTCATGTTCCACTACAGGAAACGTGCAAAAGGTCGTCGGCCGTATAGGCATCGGTACCTAAAGAAACTGACATAAATATCGTTTATACGTTGGTAAACCAAAGTTCATAGCCGACGACTTAGATTCAACATTTTTAACTGGTATGTACGTCGGGGCCGACACCTTTAACACTTAAAGTCGTCGGTTAAAAGTAATGATGCCTTTAAAGTCTAAAGCTGTCAGTGGTAGACCCGACACCTTTATGGAGCATAAGAGCGTCGGTCGTGGGCCAAAGCCAATGCCTTTAATGTAACTAAGATCGTCGGCCAGGCTAACGACCGACACCTTTAAGGCAGATAAAAATGTCGGTCGTAGGCCATAGCCGATGCCTTTAAGCTACTTAAGACCCGACCTCAAATCGACGCCTATAAGGGGCCTTTTTTTATGTAACTGCTTGTTTTTGTCCCCGCCCAGTTGGGCAACCTCCAGGAGCCATAGCTCCAGTTCAACAATCCAAAAATAGCACAACAATTCATATATATATATATATATATATATATATATATATATATATATATATATATATATATATATAAACGAGCATCACCAGTTCATCACAAAGGATCTGACATGTTCAACAAAAAATGAGAATGAAAACAAAGGTCACATGTTCAGATAAAGTTCACAAAGTGGTAATGAAAATGATATTCACACATTCTTGTTGTTGTTGGAACCTCCACCACTCGTACCTCCCTCGTTCAAATTCAGAAAATCATCACAACCTTGCAGATGATCAGAACCCTACAAGAAACAAATACAAGTTACACTTTGCATTTATACTTATTATTCGAGTGTCTTGATCTATCTAAAATTTGCTAATTGACTTATTTGTTCCAAAACTTACAAATATGCTAATTTGACTCAAAATTTCTAAGTATTTTTCAAATAAACCTACGTTTTTATGAGAAATAAAGATTTTGAAGTCATACCGCTGTGGCCGGAGTTGTTAATGGTTGAGTCTATCCCAGATTAAAGGGCATCGGTGGTAGAACACCTGGATACGGCTGCAATCCAGGAGCCAACAATGACATAAATCCCTGAGGTTGTGGAACAAATGGTTGACCACTCTCAGAACCCTGTTACACATGTGGTTAGAATTTTGTATTATAACTCAATGTAATAAGACATGCGGTGATACCTGTGACGAGGAGCCAATATGTTGTCATGGCTGCATTGGACGAGGCATACCACCTTGAACGAAGAACTACATCAAGTAAAGATATTCAGTTAAGTTAATTTAACACATATAGTAAGGAGTATTGTAACTTCAATAAAACAGCCAAGTATGTCTATGACATCATGTCAAACTGAGGTGGTTGTGGTGTGTCGAACGGAGAACCAGTGCTACCGTGACCCAAGAACTGCATCAAGTAAATTATTTGTGAGATCTTAAGTGAAACATTTTAAAATCGAATAAATATCTCAAATGTTAAGTTTACATGTTACCTGTACCATATACAGATATTGCATGTGTTGTTGCACATGTTGTTGTATATGTTGCTGCATCTGCTGCATCTGCATCTGCATCTCTGTCTATGCTGCTATTGTTGCTGTTGCTGTTGCTGTTGCTATTGCAGTTGCATCTGCATCTCTACCTGAGTATGTCTTGATTCATCTCTTAATGCATCCACCTCTGCAGTAGACTGGGACCTACTAGAACTAGCATTGGAGTGTCGTCGCCTAACATAGGCCTCACGCTCCACATACCTGTCGCCCAACCCAAGTCTACAAAAGATACAAGTGCAATGAATCGACATTCATTAACTTAGAAACATCATTATCTTTACACATACCTCCGATGTGGTACAACTCCACCGGCTTCGTATGCCGCACCCACATCAAACGGCGCTCTTACATAACCCGCCTCATCTCCATGATTTTTTTCTGAAGCACTCAACATATTTCGCCTACGAGGATACAATGAGTTCATGAGTAGATATAATAAAAGATAAAATAACTTGCATAGATCATACTTACCACTTTTTGCGTTGCTGCCTCGTCACACAATTGCTCCGAACGATTTTGGTATGGACCTCTATGCCCCTTAAGGTAAACCTCAAAAAAGCTAGGAGTGACACGAGTTTCAGCATGCTGCAATAACAAAATTTGAAGTTTAATCAATACAATTATTTGAAGCAATCTAAGTACGATTTTAACAATTCATACCATTATTTGTTCCATCCGCGCATGTCCATCCGTCCCATAGTAATGCTTTCCTGGCTTGCTCGTCCGGGTTTTTTGGTTTCTATCCGAAACTAACTTGAACTCATTTAATGCCCAGTACTCACTTTATCATTCCCAAGCTTCTGGATTGACACTTATCCTATCCACACTGCTATCCAAGTACTCCTCTTTTAGTTAGATGCAATTTGGCTGCTACATTTTTTTATATAAGTGTGAGCAACTTAGTCTTGTAGTACACAATCACATCTTTGATCCTGGTATCGAAGAAGGAGTCCTTTGTGCGCCTTTTCGCTGACTCATGGAAAACCGCTCTTGCATATGCTACACTCTCACCTTCCTGCAAACGAAACACACCCTGCATAGAGAAATTTGTAATCTCTTTAGCTACAAATGCCTCTACAATACCCCTCAACTCTTGCCTTGTTATGCACTGTAGGTCTAAGTTTTTTCAATTCGTTTTCTTGACTATACATCCACCTGAACTGTGCAGGACCCGCTACCAATGCTTCATATGCATAACATTCATAAAACCAGGTGGACAGACTTTTTCCATATTACAAACAAGCACAACGATTTATTTCTCCCACCGTCGCATCATCTTCTTTGACACTCCCTTCGCGCATATCTGACTATAAAAGTAGCTAAGTTTAGCAAATATCTTCCACAAACCAGGTTTGAAGTAGCCACAGAACATTACGGGCACAAGTCTCTCCATCATAATATGGTAATCATGACTCTTCAGCCCATTTAGTTTATTGGTACTAAGGTTAACACATCGTTTTATGTTAGCTGCATAGCGGTCTGGAAACTTCAATATTTTCAACCAAGTAAGTATTTGCCTCCTTTCTTCTGGCTTGACACTGTAAGGAGCTCGTGGTCTACTATCATTTCCACTTGTATTAGTTATAATCTCAAGCCCAGGATGATCACAAAGATCAGCTAATTCTTTCCTCGCATTCATATTATCTTTAGTTTGACCGGTGAAATCAAAATACATGCTTATGATGCTTTCAGCCACATTACACTCCTGGTGCATCAAATCTATATTGTGTAGTAAAAGCAATTCTTTTCATATGGTAGCTCCCAAAGAAAAGAAATATGAGTACAGTTGTGTTCTATACTCTACCCTTTGAAACCACCTTTAGTGGACTCTTTTAACTTTGCCTGCCATGCCATTTTTTGTTCGCTTGTCAATCGATGAGACGAACCTTTTCTATCTGTTTTGCCTTTCCGGAATGATTGTGTATCACTACTGAAAGTATGGTTTGAAAGAAGGAATCGTCAATGACAATCTAAGAAGCTGACTTTTTTTCCATACTTTAACCTGATGGGATCGGTGTCAGACATACATATGGGACAGCACAATTGTCCGTGAACACACCAATCAGACCAAATGCCATGTGCCAACAAATCATGGATCAACCATAGATAGTCAGCACGTAAGGTAAATTCACATTTTATATGATTGGCATATGCCTTTACACCATGCCATAGATCTTTTAGCTCTTCAATCAACGGCTGCATGAACACATTGATTTTCTTCTCAGGATGTTTAGGGATAGGAATGATAGCCGTGAGAAATATGTATCCTTCTTTCATGCACATATTGGTAGGAAGATTGTATGGCATGATAAATAAAGGCCAATAAGAGTACGGGCTGCTACTGGTGCTGAAAGGAGTGAAACCATCTGTTGACAACCCAAGACGAACATCTCTAGAGTCTCTTACAAACTCTGGATCAAAATGGTCTAGAGCTTGAAATGCCACATCATCAGAAGGATGCATCATAATATCTTTGTCATTGCTCTCACGTATGCCTTCAGAATGCCACCTCATTTGTTTCAGTGTTTCTTGGGACAGGAACAACTGTTTTAGCCTTGTTGTGACAGGCATGTACCGAAGCTGTTAATCGGTACTTCTGTAGCTATTTCCTCTCCATCATCGTTCAGACCTTCACATATCTAGATGCATTGCAATACATACAATGGGTATCATTCATGTGTTCCTTCCAAAACAACATGCAATTATTATCGTACACATCAATCTTCTTATAGTTCACGCTCAGATTGCTCAAAAGCTTCTTAGAGTTGTATATGCCTTTCGGCATCTTATGCCCAGATGGAAGGAGATCACTAATCAGCTTCAAGATACCATTATAGCAATTGTTTGCAAAATTGAACTTGGACTTCATCACAATAAGTCGTGTCACTGCCTGCAGAACGGTCACATTGGTGCTCTCATGCACTTTTTCACTTGAGGCGGCAAGAAGGTCGTAAAACTCCTTCACCTCCTTCGGTGTTGACCGCTCTTTGTACTCTCTACCAATGTCCGCTAACATGTCATCCATCTGATCATCATCCTCGTTTCTATCCGACTGATTGTCATGAACCATCTCCCCATGCTCGTGCCATACTAGGTAGTCAGGCATAAAACCGTGCTTGCAAAGGTGCAACTCAATTTCATGCTTATATAGATGTTGACGATTCAAACACTTGCTACATGGACACTTTGCAAGATGAGCACCACTAGCAAAGGCTTGGTTGATGAAAACATCCGCGATACGAGCCCATTCCATAGTGTGCACACCACTTGGACTCCAACCATCATACATCGCTTTACGATCGTCACTCATTTTTTAGCTTATACCTTCAAAGCAGAAATCGTAAAAAATCTAATAAATAATACACACAAATCATATAACTATATATGAGATGTATCGTTCTTTTAAGGATGACAACACGGAGACTCACTCTACATTACCTAGTGAACATAACGGCATCATCCAAATTGCTAATTAAATTTATATATGTTACTCTTTCAACAAACATACATTAGAAATTCATTTTAACTCAACTTTTCGGTTTGCAACTAATAGCTAAAAATGTATGTTAAAATACATTTCAAACATACATTTTAACTCAACTAATAGCTATAAATGCAACTAATAGCTAGAAACATGCATACATTAGAAATTCAACTAATTAATAGTTAGAAATATGCATTAAAAATTAAACTAATAAATTGAAATGCAACTAATATAGCTAGATTATACCTTGACCGCAGAGGGCGACGGCGCGCGGGCAGAGGACGGCGGAGGGGCGAGCGCTGGAGGGCCGGAGGGCGGTGGTGGGTGGCGGAGGGTGGCGGCATGCGGGCATAGAGCGCCAGAGGGCGTGCGGCGGAAGGGCGGGCACTGGAGGAGCGGGCGCCTAGGGGGGAGGGGGTATGAGGGCGGGCGGCAGAGCGCGGGCAGAGGGTGACGGAAGTGAGGAGCGTGAGCGCGAGCGGGAGTGAGGAGCGCTGGCGCGGGCAGGAGTTAGGGTTTACCTTTTCATGTGAGTCGGGCCCACATATAGCCGTCAGTGGTTGGCCTCTCGACACCTTTAAGCTAAAACCGTCGGTGCGTCCTAGGGACCCAATGGCCACAGCCGTCAGACCTCGGCACCTGTCTCGACCTGCATCTCGGCCCACTTAAAAACCGTCGGTGTCCCCTGGGAAACCGATGGCATTATTAGAGCCGTCGGTTTTTTACATGCAGCCGATGGCTATAAACTTACGATCGTTGGTTATCCAGCTCTGACCAACATATTTAGTTAAAACCGTCGGCCAACCGACGCTCATAAATTTATAACCGTCGGGCCACAAAAACTGATGCTATTAATCAAATAAATGTGACGGCCCCGATGGTCTTATTTAGAACCGACAGTTGTTTGCCCGTTTCCTGTAGTGTTCAATGAGCCATACGCAGCACTCGCCATCGGCATGCCTCTCTGGGGCAGTAGGTGGTATCCATTCAATGATAAAATACCCAACTGTGTTTGCTCGTACACGGCTTATTCGAGTCCTCTACCGTGTGGTGCAAAACACGATCTCGTTTTTTGAGATGTATGTTCCTCGAGGATGGTCTGTATGGAACTATATGAGAACGTTAGACTTGGATAAAAATATATTATTATTGTGACTGGTTGAAATGTTGCCCATGTGGCCCTCCCTTAAAGCGTTATTTCCGTGTATTGTAATTGTGTGTCTTCCACATGTAGACTAACTAGGTGAACATATTGCGAGTTGAAACATTTGCGAGCGACTGTATATAGTGCCACCGTCGATATGTATATGTCGGATATAATCCTATTAGGTTTTAATTTTTGTGAGGCAACATAGTACCGACATACTTTTTATCTATACTTCTGTCAGTACCTTGGATATCAGGTACCCCCTGATACCGCACTTAAAAAAAAGGAGTTCTTATGTCTGAGTTGAAGACTTTCGAAGGCAACACACGTCTGACAGCACTGGGCCTGCATCCCTCATTTGGGTAGCTCCGGTACTGCCACATATCCTGCAGGACCAGACTGACCTCCCTCCACAGGGATGCCTCGGTCCCGCCACGTGTCTGGCAACCACGGACCTAACCCCTAGTAGAGGGAAGCTCTGGTGCTGCCACGTGTCAAGTAGCTCTGGACCTACCTCCCCACAGAGGGAAGCACCAGAGCTGCCATGTGTCGTACTTCCGGACCCAAGCCTGCAACGACTATAACGACTACAGGATCTCCAATGGCACGTACATTCAAGAGGCTATTAAAACAGCTGTTACAAGACCTGGTTAACATGTCATTAATCATATAATAATGATGCACAATCAGAGGACCGTCAATACCATTAACACTATTATTAATACGTGTTATTACACAGTTAATCAACCGTAACGCCAGTAGATCATGTATAGGGTGTTCAATACAGCCGGGGCCACCTGTCGGGCTAGGTGAACCATGTAACAACTAGTCCTTAGCATATAAAAGGGTTATGTCGCATGGTAGAGACAAGTCCAAGCAAGCTCACAGGCATACTACGCACACAAACTCATCAACAACCACCCCATCGAGTAGGGTATTACGCTCAGGCGGCCTGAACCACATAAAAGCCCTTTGTGTCACCATCTCGCTCTTGATATTACGCGCACCATAACTGAATACAAACCTCCACAGACTACGCTTTAGAAAACCGGGGGAAGTGTCATAGTCTACACTTCCACATTTAGCGCACCAGGTAGGGGCGCCTGAGATTTTGAGATGGTGAATTCTACCGCAGCGTTGTCCAACGGCCACGTTGAGCAGCATGTTGGAGGAAATCCCTCCAACGTGCAATAGTCGGCTAACGCTGTTGTCCCGACGGGTGTTGTTCCACCACCACCTCCACCATCACAGCAAGATGGTGTGTTTGCGTCAGTCATTACATCTATGAACAACCCTAGGAATGCGCTGAATGCAATGCGTACTCTTCTCCAACATCCTCCATCACTCAGAGCTCCTCAAGATGCGATGGAGCAATGGCGCACGGATGTGGATCATTTGGTTGCAGTTGCAGCCAAGGCCATCAGTAACCAAGGTCCGCCCCCTGCTGGGTAGGCACCTTGAAGGAATAGGACCTTATCATGTAGACTTGGTCCTCAAGTCTCACAGCACAGTAGGCATGCGCCCTCCCAACAAGTGACGTCATTGCCCTCCGAGGCACGCCGCACTCACACGGCATCAAGGCTCTTGACTCATGATATCCGTTCGGAGCTCGACCGCCGGTACATGAGGCAGGATGGCCACATCCTCATGGAGTGCACCCGCGAGAGGCGGGAAGCTCGGGAAAACTCTTCTCCTTTGGGAGTGGGTGGTGGTTGTTCAGCCCTTGCCATGCATCTTCACACGGTCAACTGGCCACCCAAGTTTCGGCCTCATCTGCATTTCTTCAAATTTACTCCACCGCCATCCTTGCGGCTGGAGGCAATGAGGCCATGATGGCCAACTACTTTCCAGTGGCTCTAATCAGGACAGCATGGACCTGATTCATGAGTCTTCCTCCTGACTTCATCTACAGTTGGGGGGAACTATGCCGATAGTTCACTACCAACTTCGGGAGCTCTTACACCCGACCTAGCACAGAGTTGGACTTATTTGTCATATAGCAGAAGGTGGGAGAATCGTTGCGATCATTCATCCAGCAGTTTTCTCAAGTATGGAATACTATTCCTTCAATCTCCAACACTTCTGTCGTTGTCGCATTTTGACAGGGAGTTAAAGAAAAGAAGATGTTGGAGAAGCTGGCAACAAAGAATTCAACAGTGTAATGGAACTCTTCAGCCTATCCGACAAATGTGCTAGGGCTGCTGAGGGCTGGGAGATGCACTCCAAACTAACTCTTGAGGTTGGTAAATCCTCCTCCAAGGCTGAAGTTGTTGCCTCTGGCAGAGGAAAAAATAAGAAACAGTCCAATGGCAAAAAGAAGTCGTCGGGCGGCACACCTACTACTGCTGCCGCAGCTGCAGCTCCTGCTAGTTGGGGGCCACGCCCCGAAAAGCGACCATGACTGTCAACTGAGGAAGGTCACGATGAGAATATGTGGTGTCTGATCCAAAATATGAACACCCATAACCTCGAAGACTATCGTGAGGTCCAGCGGCTCATTGAACGCACCAATGAGCATCAAGAAAGAGCCCATTTCCACCAACAGGAAGGGAAATAGAAGGTTGGAGAAGATCCGCCAGAAGAGGAGCTTAGCTTTCAGGATGCCAAGAAGTCCCTGAAGGCCGTCTACAAAATTGTGGACAATGACACCAAAATTTCCGACAATGAATGTCAGAAGACTCTCCATATGATATATGGAGGGTCCTGGGATATTACCTCTCAGTGTATCCTCAAGATGATGTGTCGTGAGATGGCAGCCGCAGCTCCCACCGCTAAGGCAGAACCTCATCAGAAGTGGATGGACACCACCATCACCTTCGACGCTTTGGACTTCCCGAAGAACATGACCGGAGCTGGACAATTACTCTTGATGGTTTCTCCTACCATCAACAACATCCAGCTCTACCATGTCCTGCGGGATGTAGGAGCGGTGCTTAACCTCCTCAGCTATGCGGCATTCATGAAGCTCCAGCTCAACCTCTCGGACCTTCGTCCCTCGCGTCCTTTCTCTGGGGTAGGTCTGGGAGCTATCACTCCTCTTGGATCAATTACAGTCCCGGTGACCTTCGGGACTCGGGACAACTATAGTTCTGAGAAGTTAGTCTTTGATGTAGCAAACATCAGTCTTCCCTTCAACGCCATCCTAGGCAGGCCAACCCTGTACAGGTTCATGGTAGTAGCTCATTACGGCTATTTGTTGTTGAAGATGCCAACTCCTTCTGGCGTCCTCCGGATCCATGGGGATTGCACTGCTGGAGTCACAACGCTGGAAGAACTCCATGCGCTTGCAACATCGTAGGAGGAAGGATCTGGCAAGGAGCAAGCTGCTCAACCTCTGAGCTCCCGTCAATGAGGCTCAACCTCTGCACCATGCATGCAACCAAGTGGCGACACAGAAGAAATCAGTGGAGCGGCAAAATTTCATCAGACAAGAGATCAAGAAGCTGCTTGAAGTTGGTTTCATCCGGGAGGTCCACCATGCACGGTGGCTAGCAAACCCATCTTTTGTACCAAAGGGTGGCGGGAAGCTTTGGATGTCCATCGACTACACCACCTTGAATATGGCATGCCCAAAAGACCCATTTCCACTACCTAGAATAGACCAGATAGTGGATTCCACCTCCAGGTGTGAACTATTGTGTTTCTTATATGCATATTCTAGATATCATCAGATTCAAATGTCTAGGGAAGATGAAGAGCATATTGGCTTCATAACAGTGGATGGGTTGTATTGTTATACTGCTATGCCTTTCGGTCTCAAAAATGTTGCTTCAACTTTTGTGTGAGCCATGCACAAAACATTTGGAGAGCTCATTAGGGACTTGGTGGAAGTCTACATCGACGACATCGTCGTGAAGGTGAAGAACAAGGAATCACTCCTTGACAACTTGCAAGCCGTCTTTAACAAGCTGCGCATAACGCGCACCAAGCTAAACCCTGATAAATGTGTCTTCAGGGTTAGCTTTGGAAATCTCCTTTGTGTAGGATCGAAGAGCACATGAAAAGCTACCAGAGGGGGGTGAATGGTAGATTAAAACATTTTCAGCGGAAGCAATAAAAACCCTGGGCAGAAAAATGATATGTTGAAAAATCTGGTGTGAGACTAATTTAAACATGTTTTACCGTGACAAAAGTGATATATATCAGAGAGAATCAAGTCACTAAGACGACATACCAAGAATCACTCAAATCCGTCGAGAGAAACTCAAGTTACGATCGAAAGATCGAACAAAGGTCAATTTGTTCTACCGAGTAAAGAACAGATCTGCAATACTACAAAGACACCCGTGTATATAAAAAACCACAAATCGAATGACCGTGAAATTTTTACAGATGATAGATAATCAAGTTGTTAAGACAAGCCAAAAATAATCACGTCAATTGGATATGTAAAACTCGAGTCATGATAAAACCACTGAAGAAAGGTAGTGCTGTGCAGAAAACTCGACAAGAAAAACTTGTCTGGAACAAGTCAGACAAACAAGGCACAAAAGTTCCTTTAAACTATGATCTTTATTCAATAAAACACAAGAGGAACAGCCCCAAAATCGTCCACCACGAGCTCTGGCCTCCCTTGCTTATATAACCAGCCCTTAGACCAACCTAACTCAAACTAGGACTCTAATCCTACTTAATTCACGAATCGAAACATTCCATAACTGCTTAGGACTCTTCTATAAGCAGATAGAAGCAATCTTAAGACTTAAAAACACCTTAGGAACATATACCACATTCCTAAAACAACCCAAATTCGTGACCCACACGAAATCCTATCATAACCAACTCAAAACATTCCATATTTGAGTCAAACGCGACTCAGTCGCAGCCTGAGTCCATAACCTAGTCGGTTGGACCTTTCTGACCAATTCTTTACGTCCACATCTCTTCATCACGCCTCAGAACCATGTAGCCACGTCTACGCACTCCTTGCACATGTGCAAACATCTTCCAACGACGTCCACGATACCTTCATATGCATTGTTCTTGATTCATACATGCTATGCGACCTCTCGATCAACTCAACCACAGTTCCTCCCGAACTTGGTTGTTGAATCTCATCTTCTCCCTAGGACTAGTTCAATAGATCCTGTCACCAGCCATATCTTGAACTCAAGCAACACCTGCACATGAATAAACAACCAATACTTCCAAGCACAAGTCCTCGACTTGACTCTCGTTAGTTCTGAAACTACAACATCTTACGTGAACACCTCACATAAGCATGTTGCAAACCATAGCAAAATGATATCAATAATAACCACCAAAACACACCAAAAACTTAGTAAAATATACTAAGTAAACTATCCATAAGTGTAAAGCAAATTTGAAACATATCAAGATAAAAGCAGGAACATTACGATCAAGCTCCAAACCTTGCCAAAGCTAACCGGAGTTTGAGCCGGAGCTTACCAAAGCTAGTACAACCTAGCGCCGGAGCTAACCAAAGCTAGTCGGGCCTAGAGCCGGAGCTAACCAAAGCTAGTCGGAACTAGTCAACCCAAAAGCCGGAGCTAGAAAATCATGTCGGAGCTATCAAGGACATGCCGGAGCTAAATACAAAGCTCACCGGAGATACCCAAAAACATGTCGAACCTTGACAAAGCAAGTCGGACCTATTGTCGGACCTTGCATAAGCTCGGAGCTAGAGTCGAACTTTGCTAAAAAGGTGTTTTAGCAGAATTTCAGAACTTTTATCATCAAAGCCAATGTATTTACTACAAGCTAATGTATTTAGCACACATAGGACTCAGAATCTCCCCCTTGATGAATGCATTGGCAACACCACTTAAAATCTGAACATTGGCTTATTCACATTAAAAGTTTTGAAAATAATTTCTCCCCCTTTGTAAACGGAAATAAAATGAGAAGAAAAAGAAATTCTTCCTTTGAGAAGAATCGTGCCAAAACAATTGTGAATATGTGCAATGTATAATCAGTTTCTCCCCCTTGCATACTTATCTTTAAAAATTCACATATTATCTCTCCCCCTTTGACAATGTATTCAGCAAGGTTCAAATGAGAAATTTCAAATGTTATGAGCATATTATAACATATACATATAAACAAAGCTTATCCAAGTCATACTATCAAGTAAATTACACTATCACATCAATGAGATACATAAAGTAGTGTAAGCCATGCTAGAGATCAAATGTAATTTTCAATTTAAGAAAGTCATGATCTCACAAACTTAACTATTTCAATACCTGAAAGCATGAAACTTGTTGCTGCATTTTATTATTTTTCAAAACACAAAATTAGATCATATGATATTTGCAAGAGATTATATGTGCATTTGCCTTATTCTAAACAACAAATCCAAGCCTATGTCATTTGACAATCATAAGCTTAAGGACATGGTTTTAGTCATACACAACTTCTTCCAAGTTCATATCTAAGTGCAATGATAAGCCATCTCAAAAGAAGAAGTGTGATGCATGCATATTATCTTGATATTTTCTCATTTCTATTTGTTCATAAAAACTCAACATGTGAGTTGATTACTTGATTAATTCTTTATGATTAAAAGCACTTGTGAGCATGGAACAAGTTCAAAACAGCAAGAAAGTTCGATCATGACCATATTTAGCGTAAGTAATTATTCCAATTACTAGTCATGGCAAAAACTACAAAATGTATAACATGAGTAATGTAGTAAGAACTTTCACCATGTAAAAGGAATCACAAAGTCATATATGTATGAAATACTATGCTCATATGATTTTAAGTTTAGATTCACACATAGACTTCCCAAGTTTCAAAGCTCCCCCTCAATTTAAGCCATGAGGATGCATAACCCCTATTTCACTATGAATGTAAATAAAATGAGTGAAATCCAAAGGTTTTGTAAAAATGTCAGCCAATTGTTGTTCGGTATCTACATGGTGAAGCACAATATTTCCTTTTTCAACATTATCATGGAGAAAGTGATACCTAATATCAATGTGCTTAGTTCTAGAATATTGCACGGGGTTTTTAGCAATGCAAATAGCACTAGTGTTGTCACAAAACAGTGGAACACTATCTAGATCAACCCCATAGTCCTTAAGTGTTTGAACAATCCAAAGAATTTGTGAACAAGCGCTAGCAGCAGCTACATATTCAGATTCGGCGGTGGATTGTGCAACTGAACTTTGTTTTCTAGAGGACCAAGCAACAAGTGAATTACCAAGAAAATGACAAGCACCCGAAGTACTTTATCTATCAATTCTAGAACCCCCAAAATCAGCATCAGAAAAAGCTTTCAAAGTAACGATTGAGGAAGAAGAAAGAAAAATGTCAAATTCTTGAGTTCCATGTAAGTACCTGAGAATCCTTTTCACGGCTTGACGATGTGAAGCACGTGGGGAGGCTTGAAAACATGCACAAAGACATACGCTGAATTATATGTCTGGTCTTGATGCCATGAGGTACAAAAGTGATCCGATCATGCTTCTATGTTCTTTTTGATCCACGGGTTCACCATATTCGTCAAGTTCATTGTTGTTGTTCCCATTGGTGTTCGAAGAGGCTTGCTTTTGTCCATGTTGAAGCGCCTTAGGAGGTCTTTTGTATACTTCGTTTGATGCACAAAGGTACCCTCCTTGGTTTGCTTGATTTGCAGCCCCAAAAAGTAAGTGAGTTCACCTATCATACTCATTTCAAATTCAGAACTCATCATTGCTGAAAACTTGGACACAAGATCATGAGAAGCACAACCAAAGATAATATCATCCACATACACATGAACAAATAATGATTCATTGCCATGCTTAAGCACAAAAAGAGTTTTATCAACCTTGCCCATGGTAAACCCCTTTTCAAGTAAGAATGTTTTTAAACTATCATACCATGCTCTAGGGGCTTGTTTGAGACTATAAAGGCTTTGTACAGTTTGTAAACATGATTAAGAAAATCTAGATTTTCAAAACCCGGTGGTTGTTTGACATAAACCTCCTCATCTATGTAGCCATTAAGAAAAGCACTTTTAACATCCATTTGATATAGCTTAAAACCTTTAGATGCAGCAAAAGCTAACAAAATTCTTATGGCTTCTAATCTAGCAACAGGAGCAAAAGTTTCATCAAAATATAGACCTTCAACTTGAGTGAAACCTTGAGCAACCAAACTAGCCTTATTCCTAACCACAACCTCATCCTCACTTTGTTTATTTTTAAATACCCATTTAGTTCTAATTAAAGTGTGACCTTGAGGTGGAGGTACAAGTTTCCAAACATTATTTCTTTCAAAAGTTTCTAACTCTTCTTGCATGGCAATAATCCAAGATTCATTTGTGAGTGCGTGTCATATATCTTTGGGTTCAAAAGAAGAAACAAAAGCAGAATGAGCATGAGAGTTTGGACCGCAAAACCTGGACTGTGTGACTCATTCGTGCAAGCTTCCAATAGTTTGTTGTGGAGGATGACTTTTGAGAACCCAGAGGGGAGTGGACACTTCACAAGTTTCTTCTTCTTCATGTTCATCACAAATCGATGAGCTTGTGACTTGAGGAGGATATGGACCAGCAATGGTGGTCGTCGGTGATGGTTGTGAATCAAAATCAGGAGCTGGAACAATGCCATTAGCAGCTGAATTTTCAGGCAGCAGCACCACTTCTTCCTCTGCTTCAACGAAAATACTCTCCCCCTGCAGATATGGATCTGGACATGCAATGTTTGAGCTAGTACCTAGGCTAGCTTCATCAAAAGACACCTCACAAGTCTCCACAATTTCGTTAGTGTCAAGTAAAAGCACACGGTAGCCTCTAGTATGAGATGGATAACAAAGAAACATGCCATCAATGGATCTAGGTTCAAATTTATCAAGATTACCATGTTTCTTAACAAACATTTGCAACCAAAGATCCGAAAGTGTGTAGCACTAGGCCTATGTTCAAACCGGACCTCATATGGTGTTTTATCTAGCTTAGCACGCAAGAAAACACGATTTGAGACATAACAGGCGGTTGCATCGCATCGGCCCAAAATTTCCTAGGAGTTTGATATTCATCAAGCATAGTCCTGGCCATCTCAACTAAGGTTTTGTTCTTTCTTTCTACAACACTGTTTTGTTGAGGTACATATGGTGAAGAAAATTGATGATCTATTCCATTTTCAGCACAAAATTGATCAAAATATTGATTTTTAAATTCAGTTCTGTTATCACTTCTAATTGCTTTTGAAGATCTTGGGTGATAAATTGATAATCTAAGAAATAAAGTTCTAAAGTAACTAAAAGCTTCATTCTTAGATGCCATAAAGTAAACCCAAGAGTATCTAGAATAATCATCAACAATCACAAGAACATACCATTTACCTCCGAAGGATTGAACACATGAAGGTCCTACGGTGTCAAGGTGCAAAAGTTGACCCGGTTCAGTTGCCATGATCATTGTGAGAGGAGTATGTGTACCTACAACCATCTTAGCATGTCTACAAGAATAGCACACAATTTCTTTGTCCCCTTTAAGCTTAGGCATCCCACGTATGCGATCAAGAGCACTAACACGCGTTAGATGATCAAAGCCTACATGACCAAGTCTACGATGCCAAAAATATAAGTCCTTTGAATCATTAGCAACTAGACATCTATGCTTAGACGAAGACATATCAAAATAGCTTTAAAAACTCTTCCAAACCGAGACATGCTAAAAATAAGCTCACTATTTGAACCTACAACTTTGCAGCAGTTTTTATTGAAAATAAATCCCAAATTTTCATCTAGCAATTGTGAAACAGAAAGCAAGTTGTATTTCAATTTTTTGACAAGTGCCACATCCTTCAAAGTGTAGTGAGCATTTATTCTAACCGAACCCTTAGCAATTATAGGAGTTGAAGAATTATCGATGAAAGTAACATTCTCTACACGTGACACAAAAGAGAGGGGGGAGAACCAATCTTTGTTATCAGTCATGTGGCGTGAGCAACCTGAATCCACAATCCAAATATTCTCCTTCCTCAAGCGTGTAACCTATATAGAAGCACAATACGTCGATGACTCAATACTGGGATTAGTCAAAAGGCATTTAGGAATCAGTACTGAGTCACACGACGTGCAGCAGGAAAAATACGCGAAAGCTGAGGTAAACAGCAGGTTTATGAGCCAAAGTTTGAGATTTTTTGTTCTTAACTACTGACATATAAGGTGTTACTTGTGTAGCACAAAAATCAGTAGCTCCGAAGGCAAAAATAGAAGGTATGGAGGTATATTTTGAATGTTTTTGACTCATAACAGCAGGTTGCATGTTCCTGACATTTGGTTTAGTATGTGCAGCAAATTTTGCATGAATGATATAAGATCTAGCTTACATTCTTTCCTTTTTATGTTTTTTAGCTAGTATATAACAAAAATCTATGACATGACCATCTCTACCACAATAGGTACAATGAAATTTAATTTTGTGTTCATTTCTAGATGAGCATGCAACATGTTTATTAGAAACCGAATGAGACAACACTCCTGCAGATTTGAAAACCACTTCTTTTTGTTTAGGAACTATTTGAATCAAACTACTTCCTAATGAATTTACAATTTTAGGTGGATGTGCCTTAACATGAGCATGAGAATCAAAACCTAAACCAGTTTTATCATTGCAAGGCTTGGAAGAATTCAGCAGCAAGTTTAGGTTCTTATTCCCATTACAAAACCGATCTAATGTCCTATGCATGTCATCAAGTTTATTGGACAGATCAAGGCAATTTTCACATGAAGTTTTTCCTTTTAATTTGCAATTGGAACAATATTTAACTTCATGATAATGTAAAGCATTGTTCAATATAGAAATTTCATTCATAGCATCTTGTAATTTCTTATCAAGATCATTACAAGTAGAACAATGCAAGTCAATTGTAGAACAACTAGCATCTTTCATGTTTTTATCATTAAGTGCAGGAAGCTCTCTGTTCTTTTCAATTTTTAACTCAAGTTTATCAAGTGTGGAGGTATGTGCACTTCTTAGGGAGGACAATTGTTCATATACTAAATCACATGAGGAACAAGAATCATCACTAGGAATCAAGGATTTTAAACGATTAATTTCAAATTCTAGTGACTCAATTTTAACAGCATTGTCCCTAAGCTTTTTGTCCTTTTTGTTAACTATAACAGTGGCACGAGAAATAGCATCACGCATTTCTTCGCAAGTAGGACTTACCTCTTCATTGTCGCTGTTGTATTCATCCTCCTCCATACTTCATCTTGACTTGCCCGCCATGAAGCACAAGTTTGCCAAATCATCTTGATCTTTGTCACTTCCAATGTCCACGTCGCTTGAGCCAAGTTCCTGGAGTGCGGAGATAAAATTGTTCACCAGTTGGTGACCTGTAAAGCCTTTCTTCTTCTACTTATCATTTGTTGAGGAGTGCTTCATCCTTGATTGTTTTTATTCTAGGGAAGTAGAACCTGAAAGGTTAGGACAATCTGTACAAAATTGTCCTGTCTTACCACATTCGAAGCATCGTCGAGGTTTGGAGCTTCCTCTCCTTCTAGTTCTCATGAAGTCGACACAACAAGAATCACTCAAATCCGTTGAGAGAAACTCAAGTTATGATCAACAGATCGAACAAAGCTCAATCTGTTCTACCGAGTAAAAAACATATCTGTAATACTGCAAAGAAACATGTGTATATCAAAAACCACAAGTCCAATGACCGTGAAATTTTGATAGATGATATATAATAAAGTTGTGAAGATAACCCAAAAAGAATCACGTCAATTGGATATGTAAAACTTGAGTTATGATAAAAACCACTGAAGAAAGGTAGTGTTGTGCAGAAACCTCGACGAGAAAAACTTGTCTGGAACAAGTCGGACGAACAAGGCACAAAAGTTCCTTTAAACTATGATCTTTATTCAATAGAACACAAGAGGAACATCCCCAAAATTGTCCACCACGAGCTCTGGCCTCCCTGGCTTATATAACCAGCCCTTAGGCCAACCCAACTCAAACTAGCACTCTAATCCTACTCAATTAACGAATCGAAACTTTCTATAACTGCTTAGGACTCTTTTATACGCATATAGAAGCAATCTTAAGACTTACAAACACCTTAGGAAAGTATCCCACATTTCTAAAACAAACCAAATTCGTGACCCACACGAAATCCTATCATAACCAACTCAAAACATTCCATATTTTAGTCAAACACGACTCAGCCGTAGCCTGAGTCCATAACCAAGTCGGTTGGACCTTTTCGACCAATTCTTTACATCAACATCTCTTCATCATGCCTCAGAACCATGTAGCCACGTCTATGCACTCCTTGCACATGTGCAAACATCTTCTAACGACATCCACGATACCTTCATATGCATTGTTCTTGATTCATACATGCTATGCGACCTCCCGATCAACTCAACCACAATTCCTCCTGAACTTGGTTGTTGAACCTCATCTTATCCCTAGGACTAGTTCAATGGATCCCGTCACCAGCCATGTATTGAACTCAAGCAACACCTGCACATAAATAAACAACGAATACTTCCAAGCATAAGTCCTCGACTTGACTCTCGTTAGTTCTGAAACTACAACATCTTACGTGAACACATCACATAAGCATGTTGAAAACCATAGCAAAATGATATCAACCAAAACCACCAAAACACACCAAAAACTTAGTAAAAGAATACTAAGCAAACTATCCATAAGTGTAAAGCAAGTTTGAAACATTTCAAGATAAAAGCAGGAACATTGCAATCAAGCTCTGAACCTTGCCAAAGCTAACTGGAGCTTGAGCTGGAGCTTACAAAAGCTAGTACAACCTAGTGCCGGAGCTAACCAAAGCTAGTCGGACCTAGAGCTGGAGCTAACCAAAGCTAGTCGGAACTAGTCAACCCAAAAGCCGGAGCTATAAAATCATGTCGGAGCTATCAAGGACATGCCGGAGCTAAATACAAAGCTCACCGGAGCTACCCAAAAACATGTTGAACCTTGAAAAAGCAAGTCAGACCTATTGTCAGACCTTGCAGAAGCTCGGAGCTAGAGTCGGACTTTGCTAAAAAAGGTGTTTTAGCAGAATTTCAGAACTTTTATCATCAAAGCCAATGTATTTACTACAAGCTAATGTATTCAGCACACATAGGGCTCACACTTTGATTCTTTGTGACTCACCGAGGAATTGAGGCAAGTCCGGTGAAGATCAAGGCTATTGAAGAGATGCGTCCCCTAGAGCGTGTCAAGGATGTCCAGAAGCTAACTAGAGGTCTGGTTGCACTCAGCCGGTTCATCTCAAGACTAGAAGAGCAGGCGCTTCCCATCTTCAAGCTATTGAGGAAGTCTGGGCCATTCCTTTGGTCTGAAGAAGCAGAAAAGACATTCCAGGAGCTCAGGCAGCTCCTCACCACAATACCAATCTTGGTAGCTTCGGATCCTCGTGAGCCTCTTTTGCTTTATATTTCGGCAACTATGGAGGTTGTTAGCTTGGTCCTGGTCACGGAGAGACCGGAACCATCTTCAGTTCAGGAGTCCAGATCCCTCCGGGAGGGTCCGGAGCTACCTAAAGGCGAGTTTGGGTCCCAGCCCCCAGACGCGAATCCTAAAGGCAAGTTGCCTGAGGATCAACCTCTCTCATCCGAGGGAGTTCTCACGGCTGATCAAGAAGAAGATTCGGACCCCTCGAGGAGGGTCTGGGAAGATCAAGAAGAACGTCCGGACCCCTCCAGGAGGGTCCAGGTTGATGAAGAAGAAGCTTCGGGCCCTTCCGGAAAGATCCGGACTATTCAGCGGCCAGTGTACTTCATTAGTGAAGTACTACATGACACCAAAACTTGGTACATTAAGGTGCATAAACTGCTCTATGCAATTCTTATTGCCTCAAGGAAGCTTCGTCACTACTTCCAAGCCCACAAAATATCAGTGGTAACTTCTTACCCACTACGCGCTATATTGCATAACCCCAACTCTATGGGAAATATTGAAAATTGGGAAGCGGAGCTCGTAGAATTCGATCTCGAATTCTTGCCTCGACATGCTATTAGGAGTCAGGAATTGGCTGATTTCGTGGCGGAGTGGGCCCCTTCTTGATCAAATCTAGGGGGCCACAGTGAGCAGAAGTCGGAACCCAAGGTCCCGATCTTCACCGAGCCTCACTGGACTCTCTACTTTGATGGCTTTGTGCAGAAGTAGGGGGCCGGAGCTGGAATCCTTCTCCTCGCTCCGATCGGGGAGTAGGTCAAGTACATGGTACACCTTGACTTCAAGGCAACCAACAACATGACAGAGTACGAAGCTCTCATCTACGACCTTAAGGTGGTGCTATCATATGGTGTCAAGCAGTTGCTGGTGAAGGGTGACTCGCAACTCATCGTCAAGCAAGTCAAAGATGAATGCAGTTACAACATCCCTCAACTCGCTGCTTACCTCCTTGAAGTCCAGAAGCTGCAGAAAGACTTCTATGTCCTAGACCTCTGCCATGTCCAGCGTCTCAACAATGATGAAGCTGATGAACTCTTGACGAAAGCTTTAATCGGAGCTCAAGCTCCCGATGGAGTTTTTGTCAGGAGATTGCCAGGAACTGTCGCTCAGCCTGTCGATCTGAGTGAGAGGGGCAAGACCAGCACCCGGAAGCTGGCAGTCTCGGTGGCCCTATTACCATGGCATCCACCAAGGAATGTAGGCGCTGCAGGAAGCTCCGAGCAACCCAACGCGCAAGATTCGGAAGCTCAAGTTCGCTCCAATGCATGGATCTTGGAGATTCGGAGCTACTTGAAAGATAACATCCTTCCTGAAGATGGTGCTTCCACTGACCGAATTGTCAGATCGGCTAAAAGATACACGTTGGTAGAAGGGTATCTCTATCGACGTGGTGCCAATGGCGTTCTAATGCAGTGCATTGCCCGGGATGAAGACCGTGAGCTCCTCGCAGAAATCCATGGAGGCGAGTGTGGGAGCCACATGTCTTCCTGCACATTGATTGGTAAAGCCTTCCGGCATGGCTTTTACTGGCCTACAGCACTCCAAGATGCAGTTGAGCTGGTAAAAAAGTGTGAAGCATGCCAGTTCCACGCTAAACAAATTCACACACCGGCTCAGTCGCTGGAAATGATACCTCCTACATGGCCATTCGCTGTGTGTGGGATAGACATTTTGGAACCTTTCCCAAAAGTTGTCGGAGGTTATAGGTTTATGTACGTCGCCATCGACAACTTCACTAAATGGTCGGAAGCTACTCCAGTTGTGACAATTAACAAGCAATCTGCTATCAAGTTCTTTAAGTCCATAGTTTGCAGATTTGGAGTTCCGAATAGAGTCATAACTGACAACGGAACCCAATTCACAAATGCAGCATTCCAAGAGTATTGCAAAGATCTCGGCATACAAGTCAGCTACGCATCAGTAACTCACCCAGCAATTAATGGCCAAGCTAAGAGAGCAAATGCAAAGATACTAAAAGGACTCAAGACGCGCACATATGAGCACCTGAAGAAACATGGTGCCAACTGGATAGAGGAGCTTCCGTCTGCACTATGGGTGAGCAGGACAACACCTAACCGATCAACTGGAGAGACACCCTTTTTCTTGGTGTACGTAGCTGAAGCGGTCCTTCCTCCAGATATCACCATGGGGTCGCTCAGGGTTTGAACCTTCAATGAAGCCGCGCAGGACAAGCTTCGATGTGAAGACCTAGACCTCATCGACGAGGGGAGGTACCAAGCAGCTGTTCAGAATGCACGATACCGCCAGGTGCTCCAGCGCTATCATCAAAGTTTTGTGCGCAACTAGCAGCTTGAAGAAGGGGATCTGGTGCTATGGAGAATACTGACTCTAGAAGGGAAGAACAAACCCTCCCCAGGCTGGGAGGGTCCCTTCCGAGTTATGAAAGTTTCCCAACCCGGATGTGTTCGCTTGGCAACAGAGGATGGGACCCCGCTTCCCAATCCATGGAATATCGAGTACCTCCATAAGTTTTATGCTTAGTTTCACAGAGATGAGTCTGTATTTATGCATACTATAAATTATAGAGTCTATGGACAGAGCCAGGTAGGTCCTAGACAAAAAGCACACTTAACTTGATCATTGTACTTTAAGTGTAGCTTACCTACACTGGGTTAGAACAAGATGAATAGCACACTTAGCATGGTTCCGTACTCTAAGTGTGTCCTTGTCTCCCCTGTAATTGGAACCTATAATGAAAAACATTTCTGTGTGAAAGCGGACTCCACGTGCATCAATTTTGTACAGGCTCGTTACTTTTATTTCTTTTTCTTCTTGTCTATAATGAAGTTGTGCATTTCTTTTCGAAATTTAGTCCAGGTGATTCATGTGGTATATAAGTTATATTGTTCATCTTAATTTGGATCTTAGCATTGCTAGATGGTCTACTTGCCTGAAAACCAAAGCGAATGACGGGTCCGGAGTGTGCTATCGACTTAGACTGTTCAGGTACCCTAAGTACGCAACTCTACCTATATCCTGACAGGTCCCAGTAGGGCGGATCCGGAAGGCATTTGGATCTAAAGAGACTGCATCAATATACTTATTATCATTTTGAATTCCTTTGGATCTAGAATTCAATAAGAACAGTGAGTCACAAACAAATTATAGACAAGAGAATGAATTTTACTACTTTTCTTGTCTTTAATGCGCAGGAAAAATGAAAAATTCATGGCGATGGTGGACGACGCCGGAGCTCCTAAGGTCCGACAACCCCCAGGGGGGCTGTTGTTGACATTTAATACGTTGAAAGTGGGCGTCCTCGAAGCTAACAAACTCCAAAAACTCCCATGGGGGCCAGCCGTTGATGTCAACAATTAAAGACGATCCAAATAAAGATGGTGGATAAATCACTCCAAGGGGGCCCGTCGTCGACGTACTATGCGTTGACAGTGTGCGCCGTCAAAGCTGGGAAGCTCCAACAACCCACAGGGGGCCCGCCGTTGACGTTCTATACGTTGACAGTGGGCATCGTCGAAGCTAGGAAGCTCCGATAACCCCCAAGGGGCCCTTCGTCGACATTCTATACGTTGACAGTGGGTGCCGTCAAAGCTAGGAAGCTCCAACAACTCCCAGGGAGCCCGCCGTCGACGTTCTATATGTTGATAGTGGGTGCCATCAAATCCACAAAGCTCCGACAACCCCCAAGGGGCCCAACATTGACGTTCTATATGTTGACTGTGAGCGTCGTCAAAGCTAAGAAGCTCCGACAACTCCAAGGGGCCCGCTGTTGATGTTCTATACGTTGACAGTGGGCGCCGTCGAAGCTAAGAAGCTCCGACAACCCCCAGGGGGACCGCCATTGACGTTCTATACATTGACAATGGGCTCCGTCGAAGCTAAGAAACTCCGACAACCCCCAGGGGGCCCGCTATTGACGTTCTACGCATTCACTGTGGGCGCCGTTGAACCTAGGAAGCTTTGAAAACTCTGAGGGGACCCGCCGTCGATGCCACAAAGGGCCTTCGGAGGTGTCAGAAGTAAACTTCAGACCTAAGAGCTAACGTTCTAGCTACAATTTTGAAGTGATCAAGTCGTCAAGTAATTGTCAAATCCTTATTGGTACATGTTCGCAATCAAATTGTGCACGTCTGCCAGGGGGCCAACAATATAAAGGCAATGCATTGAAGACATAAAAAATGGAATTTGGAGGGATTTAAGATTTCATTCATTCAAAATGAGGATTACAAGTTGAAGGCAAAAAAAAGGAAAAGTCCTAACTACTGGAGTTCCTATTGAAGAACGAGGCAAGTGTTTGGATAGCATCTCGAACACTGGCCCTGGCGGCTTGTTCCTCCTCGGCAATGTGTCCTTCAAACACCAGAGCTAAAGACATCTGGGGGTCCCAGCTTTTGAAACATGCCAGAACATATTCAGCATGGCCAGGGTCCTTCCTTCAGTCTCCAGTTCGTCAACGACTACGTCGCCCACGGCGTCAAGCTTCTTGCCGGCGGAGGTCAACGCCACCAGCACCTTCTCCATCTCTGGCTCCGGGTCAGCCGGATGTACCGGGGTGGAACCAAACGACACCAGAGCTTCGTTGGCATGTCGTAAGAAGTCCCAGACTTGTTGGGACTCAGCTTCTCTCAAACCCATTAGGTCCTCCAGTGACTTCCTGGCAGCTGAAAGTTCCATAGAACCTTCCTTGGAGAAGTGCTCGACTTCCTTAGCGTGCTATTGAATACTTTCAACCATTCGCTTTTCATGGTCGCTGAGCTCTTTATCCCGGAGGTAGATATGGTTCCTCTGCTCTGCCAAGTCCTTCTCCTTGGCCTTTACCTTGTCCTCCCTGGTGGAGATATCAGTCTATCTTCCAGAGACTTCTTTTCCCACCTGCCAAATCCTCTCCTTCTCTTGAACGCACCACTGCTCAAACTGCTTGGCACGATCAGCCAAACTCTGCTCTCCCAGCGATAGCCTCTGGGCGAGCTCTTCCTCCCTCGTTATGAGGTCTTCCTCTATCTCCAAGAGCTTATCCTCCCTTTGATCAAGGGCTTCCTGGCGTTTGAGGAGTACCTCATTTAACTCGTCAAGGTTGTCTGGGCGATTATCAGCTGCCTCATTGGTCTCCTTGGCATGCTCGAAAATCTCTTGGGTCTTGCCATCGAGGGCCTTAATCGTGGCCTCTCTTTCATTCAGCGCCCGATCCAACAGCATCAGCTGATCCTTCTCCTTGGCCACCCACTCCTTCTGGTCAGCCAGCCTAGACTGTGTCAGCTTCGTCTCGAAGTGAAGTCTGTTGCGCTAATGTCTTAAGGTGTTGTGCTCTTCTTCGAGAGCCTTGCTTTCGTGGTCAAAGGAAATCTGGACCTGGCGGAGACTTGAGCAAGCGTTGTCAATAGACAATGCTAGGAGGATCAGCTCCAGACTGGCTTGAGGTGATTTGGCAGTCTCTAGTGGGTCTTCAAAAATCACAATCGGATCCCACGGCGCAAGCATGTTATTTAACAGCTCCACATCGCCGAGGCTGACTTCTGGAAGCTCATCAATATTAACTGTAGCAGAAGAAGGTCCCACCTCAAGATCTTTGACCTTCGGGGCTGATGAAGAAGGTCCCTCAATCGGATCTTCAAACATTGGCTCAGAAGGTGAAGGACCTACAGACGGATCCTCTGCTTGCCCTGGCTCGGACATAACCACCTCCAGAGCTGCCGCTTCTGGAGCTGGCACTGAAGCGCTTCCTGGAGATTCCTCCACTTCTAAAACCGATGTTGAAGCCTCCAAAGCAGGTTCCAGAGTTGCCGGAGCTTCCACAAAATCTTCCTCCACGTGGTCCGGCGCTACCACAGGATCTTCGGTTGCTGGCTCAGGATTTGTTTTCACGATAGCTGGCGCCGGAGCAGTCGTGTCATCTGCCACCACCACTAGGGAAGTGGAAGAAGCCAGGGCAAGAGCTTCAGGCGATACAGCCTCCAGAGCAACAACAGACACCAGAGCTGTCGCAGGCGCTGGAGCCGCTGTGCTCATTCTTGACATTTTGGAAACAGAAAGTAGGGAATTCAAGACAAATAAAAGATCAAAACAAAAGTTAAAGAGTCGATCCTTACCTTGGAGTATTGCCACTCCAATCGGCGTGAATCTTCTTCCTCGGGTGATGGGAGCTAGAACCCGCCATCGATGGCATGCGGACGCTCTGGGGCCCGAACATGGATTTGTGGCGGCCGCAGGTGCTGCCACCTCTAAGACCTCCACTGACAGAGGTTGCACTCTGGACCCAGAGCCACCAGCTGGCCTTGGGGCGGTAGTCGACTTGTGGGCACTAGAGCCGAAGAATCAGCTGGAGCTGGAGGCACGATCACCATGGACCTAAGGCGAGGTGGAGTGGTCACTTCATCTAGAGCTTCCCTTTGTCTGCTACCATCGCTCCTTGTCAGCTTCCGCTTGCGACTTAGAACTTCGACGGGAGCCTTCTCCTTGCCTTTGCCAGAAGTAGATTTCTTCGTAGGGGAAGTAGCAGGACCTTATCCTTTGCCACTGACCGGCACAGGTCTCGAGCTTTCATGGGAGCAAGGAGCTTCGTGGATAGCAATATCGGTTGGAGCAGCGCTTTGACGCTTGTCCATGAGGCCCAAATCATCAAGAGTAGGTTCTGCAGCTCCCTTCTGACCTCTGGCACCATGTTTAAGGGCAGGAAATCCACTGGAGGAGTTAGATCATTGGGGTGGATAACTCCATGATGCAACTTTTGGAGATGGAGCTTCAAAGCTCCTTCATTCATATTGGACCCGAAGCCAGTCCCGATCCGGTTGTGATCGTGCTCTCCACCGAATGCCCAGGCAGGCCATTCCCTTGTCTGCAGCAGAGCCCACCGGTTTGTCATGAAGTTGGCGATGACCATCAGAGGAGTCACCCCTCCCTCCATGCACTCCCGGATCCTTGTCAGGATTGGGTTGTACTCTTCTTACAACGTCGGAGCTACTTCCCAAGCGTCGGTGTCGATGTTGGGGAGACTCTCGGGTAGCTCCAGCATGTCGTGGTGGTCTACCGTGATCACCACCCAGTCTTTCTTCCAGCTGTCCCACTTATCTGAAGGGAAGGTCTTCACGTACTTGAGCGGAGAGTTCTTGAGCTTCACGAAGTAGTAGAAGCCCACATACTCGTTGCTCTTCCTAGTTGCATGGACCGTGAAGAAGGTCCGGAAGAGCTCGAAGCAGGGCGACACACCCACCCACATCTCGCAGAAGTGGACGAAGGTTGCCACTAGCAAGAAGGAGTGGGGGCCGAGGTGGTGAAGCTGTAGACCGTAGAAGTCCAGCAGCATCAGCAAGAAGCTTGAGAATGGTGGGATGAGCCCCACCATGGCATATGACAGGAAGTAGACGATCTCGCCAAGGTTCTCCTTCTTGAAAGGGAACTTGCTAGTGCGGATCCTGTTGTTGAAGGAGTCGCTCGACCACCTCATGTAGGTGCGGACTCTTGACAAGTCTTCATCCTTCTTGATCCGGCTCTGAGGAAGTCCCAACTCCATCGCCGCAAAGTGGAGCAGAGGAGGAAGAAGGATTGCAAGGGCGGAAAGCTCTAAGCGCAATGTCAGATGAAGGCGTAAAGAGTTATCTCCCTCTGCAGACTTCCCCCTTTAGTAAGCCTCCACAACGCCTGGATGGAAACTACCTTCGGACCCGAATCGTAGATGACCTCGTCAATGACAAGGGGGATCGGGTCCACTTTGCTTAAAAAGTTACACCAGGCGAACCATTGTCATGATGAGAAGTTGGAAGCCTGAGGGCGGCCGCCTGACAGGGCTAGAAATATTACGCTGGGAACCGATACGAATTTCGTATTGGGAACCGTCTACCTTCAATTTTGTGAGATCCACACGGCAGGATCCCACACGCCGTGTCAAAAAGGACCACGTGGCGATGGAATAAATCTTTGTTGTCGTCTCAACCACCCAGAAAAAGACTTTGAAGCTGAAGCGTGGGAATCGAAGATGGCCCCACCTCTGATAATATAAATTCACCCAGGAGGATTCTCCCAGAGGTGGGCCCAGGGGCCACTATTGGTACCCCGGATACTAGGTACCCCCTGAGGCTATCCGCACCAGCGTACTCTAAAACATACTCTATACACTGTTCTCCTTCTATTTTTACAGTACGTACTATATATTACACAGTGATACAGTGTATATAGTGTGCTTTATAGTGTGCCACTGCGGATGGTCTGATACCGTACTTAAAAACAAGGAGTTCCTATGTCTGAGTTGAAGACTTCCGAAGGCAACACATGTCTAACAGCACTGGGCCTGCATCCCTCATTTGGGTAGCTCCGGTACTGCCACGTATCCTGCAAGACCGGACCTACCTCCCTCCACAGAGAAGCTCCGGTCCCGCCATGTGTCTGACAACCCCGGACCTAACCCCCAGTAGAGGGAAGCTCTGTTGCCACCATGCGTTGAGTAGCTCCGGACCTACCTCCCCACAGAGGGAAGAACCGGAGCTGCCACATGTCGTACTTCCGGACCTAAGCCTACAACAACTACAATGACTACAGGATCTCTAACGGCACGGACATTCAAGAGGCTATTAAAACAGTTGTTACAAGATCTGGTTAACATGTCATTAATGATATATTAATGACACGCAATCAGAGCACCGTCAATACCATTAACACTGTTATTAATATGTGTTATTACACTATTAATCACCCGTAATGCCAGTAGATCGTGTATAGAGTGTTCAATAGAGCCCGGTCCACCTGTCGGGCCAGGCGAACCATGTAACAGCCAGTCCTTAGCATATAAAAGGGCTGCACCGCATGATAGAGACAAGTCCAAGCAAGCTCCCAAGCATACTACGCACACAAACTCATCAACAACCACCCCGCGGAGTAGGGTATTACGCTCAGGTGGCCCGAACCACGTAAAAATCCTCTGTGTCACCGTCTCGCTCTTGATCTTACGCGCGCCCCAACCGAATACGAACCTCTGCGGACTATGCTTTAGTAGTACCGGGAGAAGTGTCTTAGTCTACACTTCGACAACATCATTCTTCTTATGATTAATTTAATCACCTGACTGTTTAATGAGTCAAAACTTAACATTGAAACTATAGCTTTAAGTTTTCAGGTCAATACTAGCTATTGAGCTCTGATTTTGAACTAAGATTCAAATTGGAGTTTAGATACAAACCTAAACAATTCCAAAACAGAGTGAATTGTTTTCTGTTATAATTTTGACTGGACTTCGAAAAGCCATAACTCCTAATATACTTATTGAATGGGGGCTTACTATACCTTGTTAAAAATATATGGAAGTCGTTTAAAACTTTGATGTTCACTCCCAATACAGAAACCCTCTCAAACATAGTCACAATTTCAAATTCCAAAAATTGTATAAGTGGATAGAAACTGGAAACAGTTTGTGTACATCTCAGTATTTCGATGATATCTCTCTATAGAAAATCCGATAGGGTCCTGTAATACATTTCTGGAAACCTGACGACATGTGTGACAATTTTTAATTCAAGTTTTGTCAAATTCTATTGATATCCATATGTAAACTGTGCTCAAATCAGCCACATACAAAGGAGGTGCTGTCAAAATTTCCAGAAAATCTCTTAACTTGGTCAACTTTGCAAAGTGAAATATCTTAAATAGAAATGCTATGAAGGCAAATAAATACATTTTTAAAAGCTATAGAAGTCCTATACAATATTTCTATTCACTCCAAGACCAGAATCCCCATCAAAATTGACTAAAAGTCCAGTATAATAGAAACTGCCCAGAAGCACCAAATGTAGAAAATGTTTCAGTACACTTCTGTAGTTTGCCAAAACTTTGAAAATAAAAATGACTAAGAGTCATATAATACATTTCTGGGAATCTTATGAGTTATGCTACAACTTTTTAGTTTTGAGTTTTGTTGAATTTGAATCAGAAATGTATGAAACAGTTAGATCAAAGTGGGTACCTCCAAATGAGGTGCTGCTGAAACTTTTATAGAGACCTGTCAACTTTGAACTTCCATAAATTTTGATTCAGAGTTGATCTTAGTGCAAACAAATACTATTTGAAACATGTCGAAATTAACTTCAACTTTGGTATTCAACTTGAGTCATGATTTTGCTGTTAACATGATAAAATTCTAGATTAAAGGTAAATTGGTCACTTTTGACAGAAAAGTGACCAGTTTGAAACAACTTGAACTTGTGGTGAAATTGAGCTCTAGTTTCACTTCTATGAGTTTTATAACATGTCATGTTATGCTGATATCCACGTGACATGATAGAATTGGGTGCACATGAATACTCGGTGGAAAAATATGGGTGTTACTAGGCTGGCACTTAAGGGGGAATGTGTGCACCTAAGTTAATCGATGTATTCATCAACCAATCTTTTGTAAACCGAGTATGTTAACACCAAAAGACAAAATGGAATTACGTCTTCAAGTAATCAAAGTTCGAGTACAGGATCAGTTCTTCATGAATAGTTTCAACATCAGTTTTACGCATGCACAAATGTCTATCACAATTGCAAGACCAAAGATAACAAGATTTAGAGAATCAATATTAGTGAGAACTCCAGTAACCTTGAACCCCTTTAGGCGCCGTTTGGAACGGAGGAATCAAAAATTTAGGAATAGGAAAATATGTAGGATCGTACAAACACAGGAATGAAAATAGTGAAAAAACCCCGCAGGAATCGAAAATATGGAGATTTCATAGTAAATGGTGTTTGGAATGCAGGAATGAGAGTATAGCATTTGGGATGGTAGATTAGATAAATCTTATACAATTTACTTTTAAATTCATAGTTAATTAAAATTTTTTATCTCAGTACCACGCAGAGCTCTTGTTCATGTGACAGCTCACACCCATCCAAATCTTCTCTCTTGCTTTGCCCAGCAAACCAAGGACCACGCCTCTCTCCAATCTCTAGTCCACCTCTCTTTACTAATCAAACCCTCTCTTTTCTCTCTCTAATATCTAGCTCGTCGTGTCTAATCCATTGGCCGAAGCATGAGCAAATCAAGGGATCGTGGTAATATTGTAGGTTCTGCATGGCCAGAAGCGCAGCTTCACCCATTCCCTTGGATCTCACTACTACAATAAGCCTCATCGCAGGCGGCTCCAAACCTATTATCACAAACGGTTTTTAAAACCACCTGAAATGAAGAGTCTGTGATAATCCGCAATTTCACAGGCGGAGAAGTTATACCACCTGTGAGGAAACATTATCACCAGCGGTTTTTACTTATGCTAGCCGCCTATGAAGATAAGTATCACAGACGGATGGTGCAGCATATATATACGCCTGTGATAATTGTCTTAGCATAGGCGTGTCTTGCAGCATAACTAACCGCCTGTGATAATGGTGTTATCACAGGCGGATGTTTACCTACATCAAGCCGCCTGTGAAGACCTTTTACCACAGCCGGTTTCTACCTTAACAGTTACCGCCTGTGATAATTAGGTTATCACAGATGGTTCTTTACCTGTATCTAGCCGCCTATGATAATTGTTTTTCACAGGCATGCCTAGCCGTTGGTTAATAACCGCATGTGATAAGGTATAATCTATGCAGTACTACTGCTGCTATTTCTAATTTTCAGGTCAATTCAATATGATCACAGAGCAAACATCAACAATATCGTCACAGAACAAAAGTCAACAATATTATCGTCACAGAAGTAAATTTCACTAAAAAAATTACATATGTACAAGTTACACATACAACTCATCTCATAGTTTACAAGTTTTCATTAAAAACTGTTTCTATTGGCATACTCGCAAAGTTCTGGCACATCAGCTGCTGCACCATTCTCATCAAAGAACTTTCCTGTTTTGTGCAAAATTTCGCGAAGAATGAACTGACAGAGTTCAGAAGCAATCCTGTCGGCTCCTCCATCAGAAATACTTCTACAAACCGGTCATTCTTCGTTCAGATTCTTCATGTGCTGCAATATAACACATAACAAGTTTTAGAATGTGTTGGTTTGAACAATCTCAAAGTATAGATCAAAGTGAGAGTATACAGGAATTTAGTTGATATTTTTGGAGCAGTTGTACTATGAGCAATTGAATTTTGAAGTTGGAATCAAAATATGAAAATAATGTTTCTGGTAATATTGAACAGCGGAGAATATAAGTATTAAACTATGCTAGTTACAATGAAAATGAAACTCAAAAGTAAGAAAATAAGATGTCGACATTAAGGATAACTTACATCCTCACGATTCACTCTATATACGCCGGCGGTCCGAAGATGCTCGCATACATAATGCCCACATAAGACACTCCCAGCAGGCTGCTTCGGACAAGCATAATACGTTTTATTATCCAATGCATTCGTATTGGAAGGTATCTCACCGCCAAGCTGTTCCGCGTAAAACCGCCAAGCGCTGTAATACAAGAAATGTCATATAAAACTTGTCAACACATTCTAAATGTGTGTAAATTAAAATTATTGAATAAACGTACAGTTTCAAAATGGAAAGGAAATCTTTGTAACGATCTGGTGGGAAATCGGCTGAGTCCAAGACTGTTGCCTTTCCCTGCATTGGCTTGATGAAGATCATTATGTAGTGATCACGGCAAACACACGTGTTAACAATTACCAATAACTGCTATTTCAATGTCACGTGTCGAACTTACTCGAAGTGGTACGGAGCCTTTACAAGGTCCTTGTCGTCTCTGACAAAGTTAAACATTGCATTTCCTATGTAAGCTGCAACTTCTGTCCTTTTATCCTTCTTAAGTTTTGCGATTGCTTTTTCAAAATCTTTTTTTCATGTGCTTGAACTGTTATGAGTTTTGATCCGCCTTGACGTCGAATAGTGCATTTGCAATCCTAGTAGGGTCAAGGATACCTGTCTTGCGCGCCAACTTTTCATTATCCATGTATTGCATCCTATTGAAGAAGTCTAGAATTGTTATAATATCATGAAATGCGTATGCGTGTAGTAAGAAAAGCAAATACGAAATATTAGAGAACTTACAAGCACCAGACGAGCATCAGGTTGATTTCGATCATGCCCCGATACAAAAGGGGACGTAGCTCTTCAAATAAAATGACTCGTCTATCTTCTCCAGTGCTCCAGAATGCTTCTTTTGGAATATGAAATGTGACGCAATTAAGATCATACTTGTGCTGGCAAGGATGTACCACTCATGCATTCTTCTGAGCGAGACGGGTTGTTTGCTAAGTTGTACGGATGTCGTGAGCGGCTTCCATTCTTAAATTTAGGAGGAACATCCTCAAGCTTGTATATTGGAACTCCTGGTTTAACTAAAGTCGTCCGCCGATTATATATGACACCATCTTCTTCCCACTCCTCGATATTTCCTAATTCTGGCTCATGAGAAGAACGATATGCACTCGATTTTATAATATTTTCCTTCATAGTTTCCAAATACTTTGACACTTCTGATGAAGGTTTCTTATTTTCATATGGGCTAACTTTGATAGGCAATAATGATTGAGGAGTAGTCGTCGGAAGTTGGACATTGGCTTGTTGAACCTGTTGTTCAACTGATTGCTCTTTACTCCCAGCAACTGGCTCTAGTACTACTTCAAGCTGTTTCTCAACTGGTTGCTCTTTACTAGCAACAGCTTGCTCTGGTATTGCTTGAAGCTGTTGTCCAACTTGTTGCTCTTGGATATCTTTACTAGCAAGGTTACTATCATCCTTGCTGAGACATAGGGGGAGTGGATCTTCCTGGAGTGGGAGTGGATCTTCATGCACTTTCGCCTTAGAAGATGGGGTTGCAGTATTTGGAGATGTGACGGGGCTAGAAATTGGCTCATCGTCCAACACGATATTGCGACGGTGCCAAAGGATTAATCGGTTGACATCCTGCCCCAGAGTCGCGATCCCCTCAGGTGTGACGTGGTCTATTTCATAATCTTCATAATCATTATCAATGATCTGAAGAACTTGCACCACAGCATAATACAATGGAAGTGGATTCCCGTTGAAGTCACGATCAGGCTTTTCCATAGCAGTGGCAACCTGTTTGGTTTTCTTCCCTGCTCTGCCTATCGGGACAAGAAGACGACAAGATTTGTCGTTAGCAATATCATCGACAGGGAACTTATGGGTTGACCCTGAGCCTGGCACAGAACCAACGCTGCTAGGGTAGGCAGTTCGAGATACTAATTGCTCCTTTTGCACCGGAACCATCATTGTACTCAGTGCCACTAATTGTCCCGATTGAAGTTGTTCCATTATTTCTTTCATATTTTCTTTGACCTTTTGAGCAATCGTTTCATCAAGTGTTTTCTTAAACTTCTCACGTCTTCTATATGTGTCTTTATCTTTAGGGAAACCATCTAACCAAGACATTTGAGAAGAGACCGCTCGAACCCGTCCGCTGTGTTCAGGGTTTCCTAAGATAGCGGTAAGTTGGTCATTCTCCCTCTTTGGCTTGAAGAGACCCTTCTGTTGCTTTTCAATTACTTCTTTCATTTTATCCTCTACTTCATTCAGAGAGTCGGGCTTTTCAAGTTTACCCTCGTCGGTCAAACCTGACCGAGCAAAGACCCACCATTGAGTTCGCTCATCGCACCCTTCTAATGGGTGAGGATTGCCCTTACTGGTAATTTCGTCTAATATCTTATTTCATTTCTGGACTTTGGGGCATATCCGGCAGACCCCAAGCGATGATGGTATTTGTTCTTTTTTGCAAGCTCTGACCTAGTTGCACTTAGAGCTTTAGCATCAGGTGTGCTCTTTTGACGAACAAACTCTTGCCACTGAGCTTGTGTGATTTTTCCCATCATCCTCGGGCTAGGCACCTTATCGGCCTTAACATAAGCATTCATTTCACTCTTCCAGCCACGAAACTTCTTGCTGCAAGAGATCAATGTTGCTTTCTTTACTGCTTCTTCTGTTCCTTTCGGGAACTTGAATTGTTTCTTTACCCTTTCCCACAACTCATTCTTGGTATGCTCGGGTAATTTCCTCCAATTCTCGGTTGTGATCGGCACAAGCTCCCTAACAAGAAAACTGCATGCATTATGGTACTTGGTAACTGAATCTAGTGGTTCTTGGGGAAGCCCACCTGGACCGACCCTTGTTATGTACATGATGCGGTCCAATGGACCCTTATTGGGACCTCGTTGCCCTCGTTTCCGCTTGAGTGAAGTTGAGGATTCATCCATTGGAGAACCTTCTGCGGTTTTAGGAGCCGATGTAACCTCATTGTCTTCGCGATTAATCTAGGTAGAAAAAAATTATAAGACTTCGTATACTTGACAACCAATATTAACTTGAACTGCTGAAGTTAAGATTCGTGGTCCATACCTCGTCAGCAGAATCATATTCCGGGTCTAGATCCACTGAAGTCTTTTTAATTTTAATATTCGGAAAAGGATCTGATGGACTGTGATAGGAGTCTGAAATGCTGGAGTCAGTAAACTCCATATTGTCTTCTTTATTGTTACTACCAGGACCAGTCTTTTTAGGGCTTTCCATGCTAGATCTAATAAGACAAAAAATCTAATAAATGGCATATTAACTCTACATGAAGTGTTGCATGAAGAAAAAGATGGAAGCATTCTAGGATTTGATAAGGCGTTCTAGGGTTTAAGGCGACTGACCAAAAGGTTCCTATACATTGCGAGGGTGACAAGCATGTTAAAGTTGCTCACCAGCAATGGCAATTTTATCTTCTTATTCTAAATAGGCTAGCTTTGTTCAGAGTGGCGACCACGTTCTTGAGGTTTACTAGGCGGCGCCTAGCTTCGGACCTATAACTGATCAAGCAAGAGACTGATAGCAGCAGCAGCAACTAGCAAGCTCACTTTACACCGACAACCCAAGGCATTCTTGTATCATAGAGATCGGCAGCATATGCTTAGACTCCATCGCCACACCTAGTGGTACCTAGATATGGGCGTGAGGATGCTCCTGACATCACAAATGAGTTGGCCAGCAACTTGTTTGGCTTCAGAGCTAAATATAGCATAACTTTGGTAGCACAGATTAGCTACAATTGCTCAAATGAAGCTGATGGAGTCACAAGTGTAGACATCTTTGGTAGCACAGATTAGCTACAATTGCTCAAATGAAGCTAACTTAGAGAAATAAAAGCAAACTTAGCCAACTTAGTCTAGCATAGCTAACTCTAAGCAAAAGTAGCCAAATATAGCTAAATATAGCGTAACTTAGTAAAAATTAGTCTAGTATAACTAAATCTAATGTAACTTAGCCAAAATTAGCCAAATTTGCTCAACTTAACCAAATATATCTAAATCTTGCCCCTAATAGGGAATTATGTGGCATATGCAAGGCCGATGACAGAAATAGGGAATATACGGTTGTTACTAACTACCAATTTCATAGTTTCAAACACACAGAACCAACTACCAATTTATCGTGATATAACCATCCACATAAATCTAGCCCCACCAAACCCTAACCAAAGATGCCACCGAACTTGTCAGTTTTTCGAATTCCACCGAACCCTAACCAAGGATGCCTACCATTTTCCAATTCCTGAACCCTAACCAAGGATATTCAAGGAGACGGCGAGGGCGGTGAGGGAGGCGGCACGGCGAAGGAAGATGCAAGGTCGAAGGGTTTAGGGTTTACCTTGAAGCTCGGCGGCGACAGCAATGGCTTCGCTCGGCGTACCTGGAAGTGACGAGGGCGAAGCTCGGCGGCAACGGCGAAGCTCGGCGGTGACGGCAGCGAACACTTGGTGGCAAACGAAATTTTGGCAGCCTAACGGCGTCTAAGTGTTTCGCCCGGGTTAGGTTTTCCTAACGCTGCCGAGGGGTATATATAGACTCCCATTTTCTCAGGCGGATTTTAAGTATCGACCGTCTGAGAAGATGGTTACCTCAGTCGGGTTTTACTTACCAACCGCCTGAGAAGATAGGATTATCTCAGGCGTTTGGTAAGTAACACCCATTTGAGATAAACTTCTTCTCAGGCGGTTATTAAGTACCAACCGCCTGTGAAGATATTTACTTCTTCTTAATTAATATTCATGATTAAATGTGGGTCCTTTAAAAAATCAAAATTCACTTTCTTGTAATATTATTGATAAGTAAAGGTTACCATTAAATTTCACTTCATAAATCCTTTGAAATTGGTCAGAACATAAAAAACATACAACAAATGCTATTTTTCATTTTTTCTATCTTGATGAATATAATGCTTTTTTCATTTATTTTTTCAGTGGACATTTTTACTCATCATACCAACCTCTATGAATTTTTTTAGATTCTTTTAAATTTTTTTGAATCAATGTGTGTTCATAATTTGATGAATGCCTCATATGTATATGAGCATTTAGTAAGAATGATGGATAATTTGAAGTTTGACATGTTGGAATGCTTTTAAAAAATTAACAAAATTCATACATGTATAAATGATACAAATATGTTCATACAAACAAATTGAGTGAAGGATCTTTTTTTTATGAGATACACAAATGTGAATAATATGTGAGTAGAAATTAATTTGATATTTACCAAAACATTACAATGTAAGCTATACAAGTTTTAAAATATTTTGCTCAAGTGGTAGATGTTAATTTTATACAAATGTAGAAGAAAGAATCATCGAATTTGGACACAATTTGCAGAATCTAAACATATTTGAGTATTTATATTGGAATCTAAATAAAAAAGAAGCAATGGATAAGGAAACTGAAGAACAGTATCGGGCATTATCTCAGGCGGTTGGTAAGTAACACCCGCCTGAGATAAACTTCTTCTCAGGCGGTTGGTAAGTAAAACCCTTCTGAGAAAAATTTAAACACCGCCTATGAAAAACGTACGCCTACATAAAGACCCCTCACCTACGGACGTGTCGACGTCCGTACGCGACCTTTATTTTCCCCGAGGCGCGACCTTTCAATGCGCGGTAAACCAACTGCTCCATGCGGCCCTTATTAAAGACGCGTCATCACCCTTTAGTTCTCCACAAGCGTGTCGCTCACTTTGAATCCTTTTCTTCGTCTTCCTCTGCTTCGACGACCCAACACCACTATGGCCGACCTTCCGCCACCAAGCCCTCCGAGAGAGCCACCTTGCAAGAAACAATGTTGCAGGACCCCCGAGAGGATCAACACCCAGCAGCGCCTCCTCATGGCGCGAGAGGCGTACAACAATACGTCTCACGCCATGGGTGCCTTGGGGCTGGGTACCCTTCCACAGTATCCTGGAATGGGTACTACCGTCGGCCACTACCTCTACGCCCTCACGGGGGTGGCTGATCATCTCGACATTCTGTTCGTGGCGATGGCCCAGGTTCTTGGCCCCGAGGGCCGCAGAACGCTGGTGGAGGCGACGGCTAGCAACCTCGTTATCGGGGTTGCACCGCCGGTGCATTCGGTGCAACCGGCCCTGTCTCCTATTGCACCGGCGCCAGAGTCGCCGCCGGAGGAGGAAGAGGAGTAGGTGTAGGAGTAGGATTTAATTAGTTTTTCTTTGTTGTTTTTAGTTGCTTCTGTTTTGTAAATATTATTAATGAATGAAATCTATCTTTGTTCATCTATGTGATTGAATATTACTTGTGTATCTTGTGTGTTCTTCTGTGAGATGTGTAATTGAATATTTTTAATGAATGAGTATCTTGTGTGTTCTTCAACTGTGTGAATGAATGAATGAATGTGTAGTGTGTTCATCGTGTTCCTCAGACTCGGGTATCATAAGGTAATTATCTCAAGCGGTTGTTAATTCAAACCCGCCTAAGAAGAAGATTATCTCAGGCGGTTGGTAAGCAATACCCGCCTGAGATAAACATCTTCTCAGGCGGTTATTAAGTACCAACCGCCTGTAAAGATATTTACTTCTTCTTAATTAATATTCTTGATTAAATGTTGGTCCTTTAAAAAGGCAAAATTCCACTTTCTTGTAATATTATTGATAAGTAAAGGTTAACATTAAATTTCACTTCATAAATCCTTTGAAATTGGTCAGAACATAAAAAACATACAACAAATGCTATTTTTCATTTTTCTATCTTGATGAATATAATGCCTTTTTATGTTGTTGAAGGTTGTCATCATAGTTTCACGCTGCTTAACCTGGACATTGCCACTCATATGCAGGATCTCTTTATCTTCAGTCCGATTCAGATTTCGTTAGCTTTGACACATTCTTCACTTATAACTGCCATTAACATGTGTGATAAGGAAGCTTCACTTATTTGATAAATCTATGCTTGAAAGATTAAGATTAAATCCCTATGGAAGTGTAAAAACAAGATTTGTGATTGAAGTTGTTCGCTTACTCGCTTGTGTGAAGTACTAAGAAAGTGGGTACTGATTTTTATTCAATATATTTAGGCATTAAAACTGAGAAAGGAGCATCTTCCTAAGTTTTCAAATGGACAGGAGGGAAAGAAATCGTTCAAATGGATGGGAAAATCCTTCCAAGGATCGTCAGGCTTCAAATTGATGCTTTCTACAATTCAAATGATGATCCACGGGTGTTACTTGCATCTACAATAGCTTGATGTGCAGGGATTAGCTTGACAGGAGCTTAGCAGCATCAGAGGCGGTTATTAAGTACCAACCGCCTGTGAAAAATTTAAAAACCGCCTATGAAAAACTGACGCCCATATAAAGACCCCGCGAAGGCACGCCTCTGCCCAGTCCCACATCGCGCCACGAGGTACCTAAGTAAATTCGCATAGTTTCACCTTTTTCTTTGTATATTTTCATAAGCTGCCAGTTTTGTGTGTTGGTATATGGATTGTGTCCTTTTAAATTTGTGTACATATGCGTTTGGACTCAATAATTTGGAAGTTTGGAAGTTTGGTCTTTCAGATAATGATGTCTCGGGCGTGTAGCCGATTGAAGGAGGAGCGCTTGGCATGGCGCAAGAACCATCCCCATGTATGTACATATGGCACACCGGTCGCATGGTTGTATATACATATGTATTTGTAATGGACTGATGAACTTAACTGTAGTTTGTTTTTCCGTCTTGTTTGTTTTTGATATTTTCAATTTCTCTGTGTAGGGTTTCTCTGCGAAGCCTGAATCAGGAGATTTATTGAAGTGGCAGTGCATCGTCCCCAGTAAAGAAGGGGTAAGTCATGAAGAACAAGCACAATATGAGTTTAACCATCGTCCTCCTATTAATAAATTTCTTTTGCAGACTGAATGGGAAGATGGTTACTACCCCCTGACAATATCCTTCTCTGAGGACTATCCCTTGGTGCCTCCAAGATGTGCCTTTCCAAGTGGGTTCTTCCACCCAAATGTCCATCGTTTGGGAGCACTCTGCATGGGATTCTTGATCAAGAGACTGTAAGATAGACCTATTTTGCTCATGTAATTAATACTTAATTGTTGTCGAACTTATTTGAACTGGTTTCTTATATTGCTTAAATTATATTTTGTAGGGGTGGTGCAGTGCTTTTACAATCAAAACTATACTACTTGAAGTTCAGCATTTGCTGCATCAGCCAAAATGTGGCCGATGTTGAAAATGATTGCTATAATCTACTTATCAAGGTTAGATGACACTCTGACTTAGTGACCAATGTAGGTTATTCATTCCTCCAACATTTGTTAATTTAAATAATGTCAATATTTTCAGGATCTAGCGGAATATAAGAGATGTGTTCAGGAGCAAGCAGGACGGTACAATTTAGATTGATCGATGGGAGCTTCATCGTCGATCTACATTGAATGTAGCATGATTTTTGTTTTCTACTTGACAGGGCACTTCATCGTCGTTGTTTGCAGCTGTTACAGAGAGAGGCTCACTTAAACTTGTGCTCAGTGTGTAAAGATGTTATCTTTGAACAATTGTAAAGCTTCTAATGGTGTATTATCACAACTAAGCCAGCCTCACTGGTGATTGAGCATTTCCTATAATGCATTACTGTACTAATATCCGCTCATCTGTGTTTTTTTCCTGATACAATTTTCCCTGCAACGACTACATACGGTTGTGATAATTGCAACGACTACATCCCTGTAATTTTAATGAAAACCGCTTATGATAATTGAACAACTACATACGGTTCTTAAACAATGACCGCTGGTGAAAATACATGATCTTCTCATGCCGTTGTTAATTAAGAATCGCCTGTGAAGTTCATTACATTACAGGCGGTTATTAATTAAGAACCGCCTGTGAAGATCATGTATTTACCCAGGCGGTTGTTTCTTAAAATCCGCATGTGATGTTATTTTATTGCAGGCGGTTCTTAAGTAATAACCGCCTGAGAAGATCGAGTATTTACCCAGGCGGTTATTTTTTAAAATTCGCCTGTGTTGTTCTTTTATCACAGACGGTTATTATATCATTCGTGATCACAGTCGCATATTTTTAAGGACCGCCTGTGTTTGAAAAATTGAGGCGCCTGTAAAAATGCTTTTTGTAGTAGTGTTTGTGATCCCATTTTTCCTATCCTGTGAAAGTACAGGGAATTCTTCCCTTCCTATGGAAAGTTTCACACCACTTCCTGCATTCCAAACAGACAATGACATCATCGAAATGAAAGAATCACAATCCTTTGAAATTCCTTTGGAAATCTTGCATTCTAAACATCACCTTACTTGGTTATGTTCTATTATCAAGCTGATCTAGTTAGTTCATCTCTCACGTTTCAGCAATAGACTATGGATGTCGGTTACTTGCTTTTCAAAGGTTGTAATCTTTGCTACTTTTGAAGGGAATCCAACCACATTCACTAAACGATAGAGTCAGTAATAACACTACTGAATGTGGCCTAGAGGGGGGTGAATAGGCCTTTTTGATTTTCTGTCGGAACCTGCAACACTTAACAACCAGATCAAATCTCGAGATATTGGACTAGTCCGGTCGAGTGCGGACTAGTCCGGTGTGTACCGAATAGGTATATCAAATCAGATCGATTATCTTGATCCTAGGATGTATGCAGCGGAAATATACTTGTAATTGAAGTGTTACACAATTATGAACTAGGATGTACCACAAGTTAATCTTGTATTCAATGTTTCAACATAAAGTGAATAAGATTGGTTGAAACCCTAGATATGTATGAAGTGTAAGAACAATGTGTGCAAAGAAAGAACACAAGAACTTTATCTCGTGGTTCAGTTCCCATAGAGGCAACCTACATCCACGTTGAGGAGTCCACAAAAGGATCGGGTCTTCTCCAACCCTACCCTCGTCGGATTGCCACGGAGGCCAATCCTCTTCACTGATCACAAAGGGTAAATAACCAAATTCACGGGGCCTTCTCACACGTTGAGGGCTCCCCAAGATTACAATATGAAAACCACCAAGAACACACTCGAAAGATCATAATGAAAATCACAGGAGTGTGTTAGGGAATCAAACCAAGAGCTCAATGAGTGATGAATCGTGTCTCTCCAATGATCCAAAGTGTATCCTCAAGGGATTGATCTTTGTTGCATTTGATTTTGTGGAGAGAGGTGTTTTCTAGGCTCTTGGGAGGTGTGACGGCGTAGGGAGTCGAGAGTTATGAAAGATGGGATGTGTACACCTATTTATATGGGGTTCCCAAAAGTTATCGTTAGGGTTTAGAAAGATCGGACTAGTCCGCGAGGGACACTGGACTAGTCCGGTGTGCTGCGTGTAGCAAACCCTAGGTGTCCTGAAATACCGGACTTGTCCGGCTGATAGCGGACTTGTCCGATTTTGGTTCTGGAAATCTTCGGACTAGTCCGGTGTGGGATTGGACTTGTCCGATTTTGTGTAACTTGTGAAGTGTTTGGGAACTAGTCCGCACTGGGGAGGATTAGTCCGATTCTAGTTAGAGAGATATCGGACTAGTCCGTGGTGATATCGGACTAGTCTGTTTAGTGAAAAACTGGACTGAGAGGACAAGTCTGCATTACGAGGACTTGTCCAATCTTGTGCAGAAAGATATCGGACTAGTCTGGGGTCAGTCGGACTAGTCTGGTCTTGTATGAATTTGTGCAATGTGTGAGAATAATTGTGCTTGAGCTCTTGGGGTGTGTTTCCTTAACACACTCCATACACAATGATCTACTACACTTGTTCCTTGAGCTCTTTTCCACATTACTCCTCATTTTCCTTTCTTTTTGGCACTTTGCTCATTTTCTCATTAGAACCTGTGCTCATCTCAACAAAGTGGTTAGGATCTCATTTGCTTGTCATAAATCATCCAAAACCCACAAGGGATTCCTAGATGCACTTTCAACTACAATATGAGAAACCTGACCCCTTGCTATTAAACAACAATTTCATTTCTAAGTTGTGGTTAGAAGGTTTCGTTAAACTCTACATCAACTACAAGTTCAATCCCTCCAATAATTATAGTCATTATGATAATCTTAAATGAATCCATCATTCCTTCACAACATTGTTACCTTGAAATAATCGAACTTCATCAAGACATGAAAGTAGCATTCTTTGTTCAGCACCTTTCATGACCAAGTTATTCAAGCCTTGTGAAGTTGGAGATATTTTTATCATGTTTGAATTGTCTTACTTGTTTTTATCAAATCATGGAAGTGAATGCATCATACCTTATTGCATCTTACCCGGGATTGCATTGCATATGCACAACATCATGCAACTTGTGATGCATCATGAAACATGATTAATAAAGAACTTTGAGCAACAATGTGTATCTCCATTCAAATACCTAAGTGGTGTCTAATGACTTGATCTTTTGAAAACTCTTATAGTAATACCATACACTACTTGATTTCCTCATTGAGTAATATATGGGTAACCGATTACTCAACCTCGATTGTAGCTAATCAAAAGCTTGAACCTTCATCCTTGACTTGTTTATGTTTGAGTACCTTGACTGTTGAAATTATACCATCTTCCACCATGAGATCATTAGATAACCGATCAACCTTGTGAAACCTTTGAGTTTATTTATTTGCGAAGGTACCATTTGATTGTCAACTACGAAAAACTCCTCAGATTCCATCCGACTTCTTGAATTTATATATGGCAACATTGAGACGTCAACAACCTTGTGGTTACCATATGTTTGAGTTCTTTGCTGTTTTGAAAGCATATAGGGAACTGAAAATTTAATCCCTATATGCCACTGCAAAGAGTTCCAATCCTTGACGCATGTGTTGAAATAATGATTCGTTGCGAAATTAGTGATCCTTGGGTATTCTCGTGAAACATTCTGATTCATGTCTGGGAAATACTATGTGAAATTGATAAGGACTTGTGCGAAACAAAGCAAGGAAACAAGAGCCGTTGCATTGTTAGTTTGAAGTTATCAAGGTGATCAAAAGAAGTGAGGAGCAAATGTTGATTCTTGAAGTTAAGATTAGGACAGTGAAAGATATCGTACCAGTGTAAGAGTAAGTATTGCAAAATGTTGATGGGAGTTCATGGAAAGACATATAAACTTTACGATGTGAAACCACCATATCGAGCACTCTATCAAACTTGTGGACAACAAGAGATCAGCAATATCCGACATCAGATGTTGTGATCTTACAAGATGCACCGGAGCTGTCATTCTGCTGAAAACACGGTATGGAAATAAGAAGGTTATCACCAATCCTTTCCTTCAAAGTTGTTATCATATTCCCTTCATCGACGACTAGTTTTTACCAATCATTCCCTATCGATTTCTTGTTCCGTTCATGTAGGTCGAGATTCCTCTAAGGGGAAGGATTGTAAAATCCCACATTTGAAAAGAACAATAATGCAAAAAATGTCAAGTTAAATTTTTTTAAGTCAAAATAGAAATTCAAACTTACATGAACTATATTAACTAATCAATGATGTGAAAAATAGGACTTCTAAAGCTTCACATTAAATGTGAAATTGTGAGGGTATGATTACACTTAAACAAGTAATTATAAAAAGAGGAAATTCCAAAGGCAATTCAAAATAATCAAAGTCAAACTTGAATGTACACGTAAATTTAAATTTAAATTCAAAGGCAAAACAATATCCTAGTTCTAATTATGTTATAAAGCAAAGTCTGACAGCACAAAATTGTCTCCATAATTCTTAGAGTATTTCTGCAAAGCTGTGTAACTTTTGGATGCAATTCAAATCAAATCAATTATGATTAATGTCAAATTCAAATTTAGTTTCTAACCTTAGCTTTGTTAAAATCCTAATTTGACTGCACCATTGTGATACTCATATTTAAATTTGCAACCTTGAAAATTTTCATGAATTTTGGAGCAAGCTAGCTATTTTATTTTGTATTTGGAGACTTGCAGCAGTGACAGTCTATGGCAGGTCGGACTCACCAGTCATTCATACATTGAGGTGCTCTGTTTCTACTTCTCTTGTGCGCGTGCCACCACATAGTGTTAACACATCTTTCACTGGCGGTCCAAGCTGCAGCACTGGAGGCCCATCGCTGAGGAGAAGCACAAGGCCCAGGGAGCCCAGCGTCCGCAAGGCCGGCCACGAGTGGATCCGTTCCCTGGAGTAGAAAAGGAGAGTAGCGTGCGTGAGTGGGTTGGCATGTAACAAGAAAACTGAACCTGATGTTCTTGTCTCCCACGGCATCTTCCTTCTCCTCTGTTCCTCACCAACCCTCTCCGATCTAGCTCCCTCCGATCTCCAGCCTAACAATTGGTATCAGATTCCTCGTCTCTTCCGTCCTGGAGGCCTTGGATCACGACCACTACACCCGGCGGCAACGTGTCCTCGGCGTCATGGAGCCGAACATGAAGCTTCTGCTTGACACCCTCGACAAGCGCCTCGCTGACCAGACTGCGGCGTTGGAGCGGCGCTTCTCCGACCACACCACGGCGTTGGAGCAACGTCTCTCGGCGCTCTCCACCGTCGACGACCAGCTCGAGGAGCGCGTGCTTTCCTTGGAGCATTCCTCCGAAGACTTCGACAAATCCTTCCGCAAATGGAAGCCCGAGATCGAAGACTCTCTCTCTGCCGTCAAGTTGGAGGTATCCAGACTGAACAAGTTCCTGGAGCGGGAGGCCCGTGAACACAACGTTCACCAGGCCGGCATCATCGGACTCGAGTCGGCGACCGATCGTCATCTATTTGGCCACTTTGCCGACGGCCCCGGTGGGCACCGCGTCGACACTCATAACCGGGACAGTGGGTTTGGGTCGGTGTACACCCATACTCACATCCCGGTCAAGGGTACGTCCGATTCCGATGCTTTCCGCCCCATTCGTTCTCCTGTCCATATGCATACTCGTGGTTCACCCCATACTACACCTGCTCATACTGGCCTGCCTAAACTGAATTTTCCGCGCTTTGATGGCGATAACCCCAAACTCTGGAAAACTAGATGTGAAAGCTACTTTGATATGTATGGCATTGATATTAGTTTATGGGTTAAGATTGCTTCACTTTGATGGAGCAGCATCACGTTGGTTGCAATCTGTGGACCGTAAAATTGTGCACAGCACTTAGTCAGTTTTCTGCTCCTTGGTCCTCGACCGATTTGGTAGGAACCAACATGAAACCCTCATAAGAAAATTGTTTCACATCAAGCAGTCTGGGTCGGTCCATGAGTATGTTGAACAATTCTCCGAACTGGTTGATCAATTGCAGTCATACAAAACCACTACCGATCCACTCTATTATACTATGTGTTTCATTGATGGTTCGAGGGATGATATTCGTGCACCTGTCTTAGTTCAACGTCCACCCGACCTGGATACTGCTGCTGTCTTGGCTTGTTTGCAGGAAGAAGTCTCCCTCCCTTCCAAGCGATGAGAATATCGGAAGCTGGATTTCTCTTTTTCTTCGTTAGGGGACTCATATAAACCGGTGCACCGCAGTGGGTATCCCCTCATACCACCTCCACGCCAGGAGAGGTTTCTTCCCACTACTGATGACAAGCTGCCTGCTGACGCCACCAAGACTTCTTCTTCTACTGACAAACTCAAAGCACTCAAGGCATATCGCATCGCCAAGGGGCTTTGTAAGATCTGCGCCGAGCGTTGGCATCGTGGGCACAAGTGTTCCCCAGCGGTTCAACTACATGCAGTACAAGAATTGTGGGACTCTCTCCACACTGAAGACTCTGCTTCCAACTTAGCTGACACTCCTGACCCGAACCAACTTTTCATGACACTATCTGAAGCTGGGTCTATGGGCGTTGATGCCCCAAAGACGATGAAAATGATGGGTGTTATTCACAATATTGAGAACCTCATATTGGTTGACAGTGGAAGTTCCCATTCCTTTCTCAGCAGTGTGGTTGCCTCTAAGCTGCATTCTTCTTCACCACTGCGTCCGGCCATCACAGTTGCAGTAGCCAATGGAGCTCACCTGGTTTGCACTTCTGAGATGAAACAAGCCTCTTGGTCGGTTCAGAACTGCACATTCTTATCTGATTTAAAAATATTGCCCCTGCATTGTTATGATTTGATCATTGGAATGGATTGGTTGGAGGAATTCAGTCCTATGAAAGTTCATTGGAAACAAAAATGGATGTCTATTCCATACCAAGGCTCTCAGGCTCTCCTCCAAGGCATCTTACCGGAGCTTCCCCCGGACACTGTGGTCCAAGTTCTGCATATGCATCCATCTGCAGTTACTACTGAACTTGATGCCTATCCTGCCGAAATACAAGCATTGCTGTCTACATACTCTATTTTGTTTGAGCCACCAACTGGCCTTCCACCACCTCGGGTTTGTGATCATTATATTCCTCTAGTTCCAGATGCTAAACCATTTAATATCCGTCCGTACAGATATCCTCCGAAGCTTAAGTCGGAAATAGAGAAGCAGGTGCAGGAAATGCTTCAATCTGGACTGATCCAACCCAGCAAGAGTGCCTTTAATTCCCCAGTCCTGTTAGTCAAGAAGAAGGACAAGACTTGGCGATTTCGCGTTGACTTCCGTCATCTCAATGCCTTGACAATCAAGCGTCGGTTTCCTATACCAGTCATGGAAGAAATTTTTGCTGAACTGACACATGCCAAGTGGTTCACCAAGCTGGACTTATGGGCGGGTTTTCATCAAATCCTTCTACAGCCCGGAGAGGAGTATAAGACAGCTTTTTTGACCCATGATGGCCACTTTGAGTTTCGTGTTCTTGCATTTGGACTCACTGGTGCCCCAGCAACCTTCCAGGGAGCGATGAACGCAACACTATCCCCATTCCTGCGAAAATTTGTGTTGGTATTCTTTGACGATATTCTTATTTACAGTCCAACTTACACCACCCATTTACACCATATAGAACAAGTTTTCCAGCTTCTTCTCAAGGACTGTTGGAAGGTAAAATTATCTAAATGCTCATTCGCCCAGCAGCAGTTGGCCTACTTAGGCCATGTGATCAGTCCTCAGGGCATCTCAACCGACCCCAGTAAAGTGTCCATTATTCAGTCTTGGCCTACTCCTGCCAACATTAAGGAACTCCAAAGCTTCCTCGGTCTTGCCGGGTACTATCGGAAGTTCGTCCGACATTTTGGTATTATAAGCAAGCCTTTGACAGCTTTACTCAAGAAACACGCTCCTTTTATCTGGACTACAGAACAGGATATGGCTTTTCAGACTCTTAAGTCTGCAATATCTGATGCACCTGTCTTGGCCCTGCCCAATTTTTCAAAACCATTTTGCGTGGAGACAGACGCCAGTGGAACAGGAGTTGGTGCCGTGTTGTTACAAGATGATCATCCAATCGCATTCCTCAGCAAACCCTTAAGTCCAAGAACTCTGGGACTCTCAACGTATGAAAAGGAATATCTGGCTATATTATTAGCAGTTCAGCAGTGGAGGCATTACTTGCAATATGGAGAATTCATCATTCGTACTGATCAGAGAAGTCTCTCACACATTACAGACCAACGCCTCCACACCCCGTGGCAACAAAAAGTTTTCACCAAACTCTTGGGCCTACAGTATAAGGTGGTTTACAAAAAGGGTACTGAAAATAGTGTGGCTGACGCCTTATCCAGACGTCCCCATCCTGAGACTCAGTCCTTCGCAATATCTTCTTCCACTCCGTGTTGGTTTTCTGACATCATTCTCAGTTATGATCAAGATGACCACAGAAAAGCTATGTTAGTTGCTCTGTCTGCTAACCCTGACTCTGTCCCCAATTTTACCCTACAGAAAGGTATCCTTCGCTATAAGGGCCGGGTCTGGGTCGGTAATGATATTGCCTTGCATCAGAAAATTATCTCTTCATTGCATGATAGCCCACTTGGGGGACACTCTGGGATTCCAGTTACTCTACGCAGGTTGAAACAACTCTTTGCTTGGAAAGGCCTTAAATCTGAAGTTACTGAATTCATCAAAAGCTGTCTCACATGCCAACAGGCCAAGCCTGAACGATCTCGCTACCCCGGTCTTCTCCAGCCGTTGGAAGTACCATCTTCAGCTTGGCAAACCATATCCATCGATTTTGTGGAAGGCCTACCTAAGTCTGGACATGCTGATTGTATCCTGGTTGTAGTGGACAAGTTTACCAAATACAGTCACTTTATTCCTCTGCATCACCCTTACACTGCCCTGACAGTGGCTAAAGCCTTCATTGCAAACGTGAACAAACTACATGGAATGCCCCAAGCTATTATCTCGGACAGAGATCCGGTGTTCACCAGTAAACTGTGGAAGGATTTATTTGCTCTTGCAGGGGTTCAGCTTCGAATGTCTTCAGCTTACCATCCTCAATCTGACGGGCAGACCGAACGTGTTAATCAATGCATGGAAACATTTCTTCGTTGCTTTGTCAATGCCTGCCCTTCTCATTGGATTCACTGGCTTCCTTTAGCTAAATATTGGTACAACACCAGCTTTCATTCAACATTGGGCTCTTCCCCTTTTGAAGTATTGTATGGTCACAAACCCAACCACTTTGGGATCTCTGCTGAAGACAGTAATGTTCACTCTGACCTCCATACGTGGCTACGTGATCGTGCTGTGATGACAGATCTCATTCGCCAGCATCTTCTCAGGGCCCAACAACGGATGAAGTGCCAAGCTGATAAGGACCGCGTGGAGCGTTCCTTTGAGATCAATGATTGGGTGTTTCTGAAACTCCAGCCTTACGTGCAGTCTCCAATTTCTCATCGCTCTTCACAGAAGCTTTCATTCAGATTCTTTGGTCCATTCCAGGTGGTTGCCCGTGTGGGATCAGTGGCATATAAGTTAGCCCTTCCAGCTGGCTCTTCAGTTCATCCAGTCTTCCATGTATCGCAACTCAAGGCAGCTCACACACGTCCCTCTTCGGTAAGCCCTCTGCCACTCGATATGTCCATGCCCCTGCAGGTTCCTGAACAGGTTCTCCAAGAACGCACCATCACGCGTGCTGGCTCGACCCTTCAACAAGTCCTCATTAAGTGGTCGGGTCTGCCGATGGAGCTGGCCACCTGGAGGATTCTGACCGCCTACATCAAGAGTTCCCGCGCGCGCCTGCTTGGGGGCAAGCAGGTTCTCAAGAGGGAGGGATTGTTAACACATCTTCCACTGACGGTCCAAGCTGCAGCACTGGAGGCCCATCGCTGAGGAGAAGCACAAGGCCCAGGCAGCCCAGCGTCCGCACAGCCGGCCACGAGTGGATCCATTCCCTGGAGTAGAAAAGGAGAGTAGTGTGCGTGAGTGGGTTGGCATGTAACAAGAAAACTGAACCTGATGTTCTTGTCTCCCACGGCATCTTCATTCTCCTCTGTTCCTCACCAACCCTCTCCAATCTAGCTCCCTCCCATCTCCAGCCTAACACATAGACAAACTGCCATCTCCTGCTTCTCGTGCAAACCGACTCCAGCTCACAGACACCTCCCCATATCGCCCTCATCTCTTGCCTCACTCATTTTACCCTCTCCGGGAAAGCAAAGACAAAGATATCCTCTGTTCGTCAAACAGCGTGCACCCACTCAATGCTCTGCTTGCCGCCCGGTGTTCTTCATTGCTTGGTGCCATTGGCCATGTTCCCACATGAACAGAGCTGCCAAAAGCTGCACCGTCCTCCACTCCATCTCCCTGGTGTACGAAGACGTCGCCCTCCTTCGTGGTCCAGCTGTCCGAGGCGAACTTTCACTTTCAGTTCAAAGCGGCCGCCGCGGTGCCTCTTCGTCGTGCAGCCACATCAAGTTGCTTTCCTCCCATCCAAGTGCACCAAAAGGTTCGCTAACCTGTCCTCTTCCTGCTAACCCATTGAATAATCCATTTGTTGCGCCATCGATGTGGTATGAAATCTTACAACGGTCATTAAACAGAACCGCCGTGGTGTTTTCATGAAATTCCTCACATACACTTGTTTAATCCTCATTCCTATTAGAAGGTGGAAACTAGAATCCTATGCGCATCAGTTGAAGCAGAAAGATTGGAAATCGACAAGCAACCATGTCGGAAACCTATTTTTCCCTTTCGCCACCGAAAACTCGTGGTTCACCATGGAACTCTAATCTCCAGGCGCTTTCCTCGCGATTCTGATCCAGCTTCGACATCCCCATCCTCCCACGAAGCTCCTGGATCAATGAGCGAGTTGTTTCAGTCATTTCCAAGGAACGACGAGTTCCCCGGAACCCTATCCGCTGCCATCACCGCCGGAAGCTGCTCTCCGGGCCTCCACGCACCATTCTGACACCACCATTGCATTGCCGGAGCCAATTACGTACCTGGTGGTGAGTCTTGGTGAAGTAGAAGCTTTACCGCGCGATTCCTGTGGTGCGCCACCATTGCTGCCGCCTGAGCGGCGCTAGTGCAAGAAAGAAAAAACCATCTCTTGGGGCCTGCTGGTGAGTCGGATAAGGTGCCCCGGGATCTTTTGCTCCATAGGATCTGCTGCGGCCTGTTGCTTTAAACCATGTGGCCCTAGTGTGGCCTTCATTTGACTAGATAGTTTAAATTAGTGGGGCCCCTCAGTCAGCCACACTTGTGTACTCAGGATCCTCTGCGAACCTTGGATCTAGTGTGGCTACGTCCACTAACCCAGTGGCCCTGTGTGGCATCTTTTTGATTAGTCATTTCAAATCCATGTGGACCCAGCTGCTGTTAATCGAATTATCCAATAGAAAAGAAAAACAGAAAATGGTTCAAACTTTGAAAATTCATATCTCCCTGTAGATTTCTTCAAAAAATTAACAAATGTTGTTAGAACACCCTCTTGACCTATACTATCCAATCGTACATTTTAATTGGTATTAAAACCTCTGTAATGTTCTCAATAATTCTTTAAATAGAATTTTATACCAGATGATCTACTGCATGGAAAAATCTCAAACTTGGCCACAATTTCCATTAGTACCTTAGGGTTTCCAGTAAAAATTTCAACCTCATGGGATATGTTTAACTAGGTCAAACTATGTGTTTTGCCCTATGTCCATAAAATGCCAAAAAACAACAGAAACTATATCAGAAAACTAGTGCAACTTATAAAATCCATAACTCCCTGTAGAGTGCTAAGAAAATATGAAACAAATTTTGTCGAGTTCCTTAAGAGCATCCCTACATGAATAACCTATTGTCCAGTATGACAAGGATCGTAATTTTATCGGGAAATTGATAGAAAGGAAAAGACTTAGAGAATTATTGTGAATACAATACTTCACTTATGAATCTGAAATTTTTCTGGTAAATCATATTTCATCCCTTTGAATTACTGTAAAAATCTTAAATCCATTGGAAAAGGTCTAAAAGTCTAATTGAATCTATTATTGCCTCTGTACATGGAAGTCTATATTCAAATATATAGAACACTTTACCTAAATCAGATTGGATTAAGTTAATTCTTTCCAAGTTAATTTCAGAACCCATCAGATACCACTTTTAACCTTCACTACTCTTTAACCATTGAATAATCAGATTTCTCTTTTTGAGTCCTTATGCTCATATTAAAGCAATAAAAAGCCTTTTTCCTTACTCAAATTATAGTGATTTTATCTTCTCACTATTTCTCTAAGGAACTTGCATCGACATTATTTGACCACCACTTTAGTGCTTGTCCAGCCTTTTATATCTTAAAATATTTGGGCATCACACTACTACAAAAAGCTTTATCTCAGGCGGCTCTAAACATATTATCAAAAGCGGATGTCAAAACCGCCTGAAACAAAGAGCTTGTGAAAATGGCCGCAGAGAAAATATCCGCCTGTGGAAACCTTTATCACTAGCGGTCATTAAATTCAAGCATCCATCTGTGAAGATTAATTATCACAGGCGGTTCATATCGTCAGTAGACCGCCTGTGATAAAACAATTTTCGCAGGTGGTTCTTTACCTTCAAGCAACCGTCTGTGAAGATAAATTATCACAGGCGGTACGGTCGTCAGAAGACCGCCTGTGATAACACAATTTTAGTACGCGGTTTCTTACCTATGAGGATCGGCTTGTAGAGATTAATTATCACAGGTGGTTCTTCAGCTACGAGGATCCTCCTATGAAAATTTCTTGTCATAGATCTATGAGGATCCGCCTGTGAAAAATATACCCTTTCCAGTACTGTGTCCTGATATTTCTAATTTCCAGCTCAAATTCAAATACACATTGACACACAGTACAAAAATATATTTTGACAGCAACATTGACACACATAACAAAATATAAGTCATCTCATATACATCTCAATTCATATTGTACAATACAAGTATATCTCAATTTATAGTTTACATGTGTTCATCACTAAAATTGTTTCGATTTTCACATTGCTAAGTTCTAACACATCAACAAGTGGACATGTATTGTCGAAGAACATCCCTTTTCAGTGAAAAACTTTGCAACGCATGAAAAGACACAGTTCACCCATAATCTTATCAAATCATCCACTAGGCATATCTCTAGAAACCGGACATTCTTCGTTCACATTCTTGTGCTGCAATGAAACACATAATAAGGTTTAGAATGTGTTGGTGACAATGAAAACATAATATAAGTATTAAAATAGGCTAGTGACAATTAAAATGTATCTCAAAAGTATGAAAATACAATATCGACATTAAGGATAACTTACATCCTCACGATTCACTCTATATTCGCAGGCGGTCCGAAGATGCTTGCATACATAATACCCACATAAGACACTACTAAGAGACTGCTTGGGACAAAGAAAGTATGTTGATATTTTTATTGCATCCTTATTAGCAGGTCGCTCACTGCCATGTTCTTTCCAATAAAACCGCCAAGAGTTGTCACACAAGGAATGTCATATAAGAATTGCCAACCTATATACGTGTGTATATTAAAAGTATTGAATATCCGTAACTTCTCAAAATGGCAAGAAAATCTTTGTAAGAATTTGATGAGTAATTGGTTGAGTCCAAGACCATTGTCAAACCATGTGTTGGCTTGATCAAGATTATTATATAGTGTTTACTGCACACATACGAAGACACGTGTTAAGTTAACAATTAGCAGTATATTTCTATTTTAATGCCATGTGTTGAACATACTCGAAGTGGTACGGAGCCTTTATGAGGTCATTGCCATCTTTGACAAAGTTAAACATGGTGTGTGCTATGTAGAGTGCCACCCTTGTCTTTTTATCCTTCTTTTGGTCTGCGATTGATTTTTCAAATTCTTTTTGTGACATGTGCCTCTATTGTACTATGCAAAGTCGAAATTCGACTTTGCAATTATTGTAGGGTCAAGGATACCCATCTTAGACTTCTATTTTTCATTATCCATGTATTGTATCCTATCAAATAATAAGTATGAAATCATTATAATCTCATGACATGCAATCGTGTAGTATGAAAAGGAAGTACGAAATATTAGAGGCACTTACAAGCACCAGATGAGTAATAGGTTGATTCCGAGCATGTCTCGATAGAACAGGCTCCATAGATCTTCAAAGAGAATGGTTTGTTTAAGTTCTCCTCTGCCATATAATGATTTTTCAACACACAAAATGTGACACAATCAAATTCATATTTAGTGCTGGCGGTGATCTACCACTCGTGCATTCTCTCGAGCGGGAAAGGCTCTCGCTCAGCTGTGTTGATGTCATGAATGGCTTGCCATTCACAAATTTAGGAGGAATGTCTAGAATCTTGTATACCCAAACTCCTGGTTTAACTAAAGTCATCTCCCGAGTATATTTTTTGCCATTTTATTCTCACTCCTCAATATTTTCTAATGCTGGCTCATATGAAGCACGAGATGCATGAGATTTTGTATTTATTTGCTTCAATCTTTCAAAATATTTTGCCACTTCATGAGAAGGTTCCTTTGTTTCATATGAGCTAACTTTCATAGGCACTGACGGAGGAGTAGTCGTCGGAATTTGGACATTGGCCTATTGTTGAACCTGTTGTTCAACTGGTTGCTATTTACTATCAGCTTGCTTTGGTACTGCTTCAAGCTGTCGTTCAACTGGTTGCTCTTTACTATTAGCTTGCTCTCGTACTGCTTCAAGATGTTTTTCAACTGTTTGCTCTTGGTTATCTTTACTATCATCCTTGTTAGGACATAGCAGGAGTGGATCTTTCCGAACTTTCAGTGAAGAAGACGAGGTTGCAGTCTTTTGAGCTGCTATGGGGCTAAACATGGGCTCAAAATCCAACACAATGTCGCGTCGGTGCCAAAGGATTAATTGGTTGATGGTCTGCCCCAGGGTCATGATCCCCTCAGGAGTGATGTGGTCTATTTCGTAATCTTCATAATCATTGTTAACGATCTGAAGAACTTGCATTACAGCATAATACAACAGAAGTGAATTACTGTTGAATCACGATTCAGTTTGGCCTTAGCAATGGAAACCTCTTTTGTTCTGTTCCCTGCTCTGTCGATTGGCACAAGAAGATGACATGATGTGTCCTCAACAATATCATTGATAGGGAACTTAATGCTTGACCCTGAACTTGGCACAGAACCTACGCTGCTAGGATGGGCAGTTAGAGATAACAATTGCTCATTTGCCACGGGAACCAATGGTTTATTCTCATATGATAATAGCCCCGATTCTCTAAGTTCATCCAATATTTGTTTAAGAGAAGCCTTCACCTTTTGATCAATCATATCTTCATGTGTCTTCTTGAACTTGTCACGTCTTCTATATAAGTCTTTATCGTTCGAGAAACCCTCTTTCTAGGACATCTAAGAAGAGATTGCTCGAACATGTCCATCGTGTTCGAAGTTGCCTAGGATAGTAGTAAGTTGGTCATTCTCCATCGTCGGTTGAATAGACCTTTCTATTGCTTTTCAATTACTTCTTTCATTCTCTTCCCTATTTGGTTCACAGAGTCGGGCTTTGCAAGTTTGCCCTCGTCGGTCGAACCTGACCGAGCAAACACCCATCGCTTAGTTCACTCACCGAGGCCTTGTAGCGGGTTAGAATTGCCCGCGCTGACTGTTTCCTCTAATATTTTATTCCATTTCTGAACATTGGGGGCATATCCGATAGACCCCAGGCGATGATCGTATATGTTCTTTTTTGCAAGCTCGGACCTAGATTAACTTAGGGCTTGAGCCTCAGGTGTGGTATTTTGACAAACAAATTCTTGCTACTGAGCTTGCATGATTTTTCCCATCTTCTTTTGGCTAGGGACCTTATTGTCCTTAACATAAGCATTCATTTCACCCTTCCAGCCATGGAACTTCTTGCGTCAAGAGATCAATGTTGCTTTCTTTACATCTTATTCTGTGCCTTTTGGGAACTAGAACTGTTTCTTTAACTTCTTCCACAACTCATTATTGCCCGCCTCAAGGAATTTTCTCAAATTCACTGTTGTGATCAGCACGAGTTGTCTAACAAGACATCCGCATGCATTTTGGTACTTTGTAATAGAATCAAGTGGTTCTTAGGTAAGCCTACCTGAACTGACACTTGTTATGTATATGATGCGGTTGAGTGGACCCTTATTGGGACCTCACTGCCCTCATTTTTGCTTTAGTGAACCCAAGGATTCAACCATTGGAGAACCTTCTGCAATTTTTGGAGCCAAAGTCACCTCGTTACCTTTGCAATTAAGTTAGGTAGAAAAGAATTTAAATACTTCATATACTTGACAACCAACATTAACTTAAACTGCTGGAGTTTAAGATTTGTTACCCATACCTCGCCGGTGGGATCATATTCTGGGCCAAGATCCTCTGAAGTCTTTTTAGGTTTTATAATATGTGCAAAAGGATACGATGGACTGTTGTACGAGCTTGAACTGCTGGAGTCACTAAACTCAATATTGTGGAATTTATTGTTACTACCAGCACCATCGCCTTGCGGGACAGTCTTCTTAGGCCTTCCCATGTTGGTACTGATAAGACCAAAAATGTGTCCCACTTTAATGTAAGGTACAAGAATATACGCTCTAACAGTGTCATCATCTTACGCAAGCTCAAATGCAGAAAGATATAAATCAAAAAAAAAAAGATGAGCACCTCCTATGATGAGAAAGGCAATGAAGAGACTGCTATGAAAGTTACAAGGAGGCCAAGTAGACTCCTCAAGCCTTATCACCAAACGCTTTTATTATACATCCTCATAGATGTCGGATGGATGAATTGCGCACTCTACTGATTTTTTGTATAGTTCCATGAACCACCTTTCAATCTCTTATCACTTCCACTTAGTATTAAGCTTACTTTCTTGGTATTCGGTGGTAGAACCAGGACACCATGTATAGAGGTCTATTATACTTACATGTATTTAGTTATCAAGGTTGTGACGTGCAATAGTTATATTCTCTCATTTGCGATGCTGTTTCAGCAAACTTGCATTTATGCAACCAATACATTTCTCATTCATTTCTTAAACAATATTGTCGAAGTGTGCGATCAACACTTCCCCCGGTACTACTAAGAAGTAGTTCGAGGAGATTCTTTTTTAGGAGGGTCATAACTTAAATAACTCAAGAACAGAGGTGACACAGAGATTACTACGTGGTTCGGGCCCCCTGAGCGTAATATCCTGCTCCACGAGGGTGTGTTGTATGCTTGAGTGTGTTATGTATGAATGGGTTCAGATGACTTGAGCTGGCCTTAGATACGCTTAGCCTTGCCTGTCGTGCAGCGCAAACCTTTTATATGCCAAGGTATGGCTGCTACAGTGTAGCTGAGGCCTGACAGGTGGCCCAGGTGCTATTCAACATCATGTACACAATCTAGGCGCTTAACAACGGTTTATTTGAGTAATAATGTGCCTTGATGGTAGCGTTACCATACTTGAAGGTCCTCTAATCATGCGTCATTAATGTAGAATTAATGATGTGTTAACGAGGTGTTGTAACGGCTGACTTATAGCCTCTTGAATGTGCGTGCCGTTGGAGATCTCAAGGTCCTTCCGTTGGTGAGGTAGGTCATGTCGAAGTCCACATGGAAAGTCCGGAGCCACCCTTAGTAGGGAGGCAGGTTCAGCACTGTGGGACACGTGACAGCATCGGAGCCACCCTTAGGAGGTAGGCAGGTCCGGCCCTGTATGACACGTGAAAGCACCGGAGCCACCCTTAGGAGGGAGGCAGGTCCGGCACTGCGGGACACGTGGCAGCGCTGGAGCCACCCTTAGGAGGGAGGCAAGTCCGGCACTACGGGACACGTGGCAGCGTTGGAGCCACCGTTAGGAGGGAGGCAGGTCCGACACTGCGGGACACGTGTTGGCTTCCAAAGGTCTTCTCTTCTGGAAGGTGGTACTCAGCACTTCTTCATCTGGTACTCGAGGGTAACTCGTTTGCAGGGTACCGACAGTGGCCCCTGGGCCCACCTCAGGGGAGGTTTCGATCCCGTAGATGGGGCCACTATCACTTCCCGCGTTGCTTCTTCAACTTTTCACTTGGGCAGTTGAAACGATGCTACTTTCCTGTGCCACATCTACATGGCCCTTCTTGATTTGGCAGGTGAGATATGCGGCATGCGGATCCCACATTTTGAAGTGCGTTGGTTCTCGATATGATTTTCGTATCGATTCCCAGCACAATCTTTGTAGCCTTGTCGGGTTGCCTTCCTTAGGTTCCTAGCTTCTCATCATGAGAACGATTCACCTGGTGCGACTTTTTTGGCAAAGTGAACTCGAGCCCCCTTTTCATAGACGAGATAACTATGCAGTGCATAACCATGGTTGGCGTGCAGTTACCTTCCAAGCACCGCAGAGAGTAATAAAGGGAAGAGTTGTGCGGTGAAGGAACTCTTACGCTCTGATTTGTTTCCTTTGTCATAGAACTCTCCGCTTCCTTCACTACATTGTGCTTCTCGAACTGCTCCACTCGCAGCCATGGAACCTGGCCTTCTCCCCTCAAAGTTTGTGAGCAAGAGGGACATTGTGAGAGTCCAGAAGCTGATGGGTTGGAAAAGCCCTTCCTTTGACAACGCGGTGCACTGCGGGAGCCTTCCCTTCATGAAGAAAAACTCTGGTGACATCGTCTTCTTCACGGCTTATGCCATGGTTGGATTAGTCCCACCATTTTCTTCCTTCCTGTTGATGTTGCTGGAGGTGTACGGGCTTCAAACTCCAACACCTCAACCCTCACTTGATCCTGCTAGTGGCGATCTTCGTCCACTTGTGCGAGATGTGGATCTGCATGAGGCCCTGTGTGCCGCTGTTCAAGACCTTCTTCACCGTTTGACCCACAGGGAAAGGTACCGGCCTTATTAGAGCTTACTACTTGGTGAGGCGCAGGAATGCTCCGTACAAGTACATCAGCTCCTTCTCCTTTGGGAAGTGGGAGACCAAGAAGAGCGACTGGGTGATAATCCGGACGGACCAGCATGACCGCTTGGAGCTACCGACCGGACTTCCCACCACAGACACTGACTTCTGGGAGATCATTCTGGACCTATCAGCGGAGTACAACCCAGTGCTCACAAGGATTCGGCACCTGGCTAAAGGAGGCTTGACTTCACTAATGGTACTCGGCAACTTCTTGTCTCGATGTTGGGCTTCTCTTAAGTAGCAGGAGTTTCCCGCCTGGGCTTACAGCAGAGAGATGGACTTCAATTGGATTGACATTGGCCTGGGAACTGACTTGGGTGAGAAGGCTCTACAATTCAGTATGGCAAAGTTTTACAGCAGTTCCATCTCCATAGAAGACCTCATGCCTCCTTCAGAGTTGTTGTCGATGTATGTTGTGCCGGAGATAAAGGGGCAGATACTAGAGGATATACCGACCCTCAATGACACCTACATCGTCATGAGATAGAGGGGTGATGCTTACGGGGGAATTATTATCACCAAAGCTTCGGCGGCCCCCAGTTAGTAGAATAAGTTTGACTTAAGCTGGAGCAAGGGGAAGGAGTCTGCCGACTCCTCCAGCGGGAAGAGGAAGCCAGAGCAAGTTGATGCAAGCTCCGCTAGGCCAGCTCCAACAGAAGCGGTGTCATCGTTGGTGCCTCGCCCAACATTGAAGTTTGTGGTGGTTGTACCTCCCGTGACTTCAACTTCTGCCCCGGCGCCCAAGGCGGGCACCGGGTCCGGAAAATCTTCATCTTCAATACCAGCACCTACAATGGGCACCAGGTCGAGAAAGTCTTCAATAGTACCTCCGGCGACAGGGGGTGGGGCGTCTATTTCAGAGGTCCCGACTGCTATGAAGCTGATGTAAACTTCAACAACTCCCAGAGCCAGGTCTGGAGCATCTGCATCACCAGCGACGGTGGGATCAGATGACTTTGGCCGCACAAAGAAGAAGTTTCACATCAATTGGAGTTGTCGAGCCCCCAGGTATAAATCGTCATTAGGAACTTGACTTCTTCATTCTTTTCTTCTTGCAAATTCCTCTGTTTTTGGAGCTTGGAGGCCAATCGTTGCTCTGTGAGGATCGGGGTCCCAACATCCAAGGATCTCATTGGGTGGTGTCGTGTGATGCGATAACCAACAGCATACATGAAAAGAATGAGACAAACTAGAAACAAAGTCTTTTATTTATAAACACGGCAGAATTTTTACAATACTTGACGTAGGAAAGAAATATATACATCATAGCTACGCTCTCAGCACTAGCTATGCAAAAGCAAAGATGTCCATGCCCTAGGATGCTTCACACTAGCAACAGTCAAATATAACGGCGGCGTGCAGGGCTCCCACTCGACGGTATAACCCGATGGGGGCATCGCCTTATCATCTGACCCTTCCTCATACGTCTCACCTGCAAACAACTTAGTATAGCAGCCGTGAGCGCAAAGGCTCAGCAAGACTTAACCGTCTCACCTAAGCATGAACTCTACATGCAGGAATACTTAAACATAGGCAGTGATGTTGCACAAACAACTCGCCTACAAGTGAATCCTTACTTTCAAGTTATTAGCAGCAAGTTAATGGTTCAGAAATATAACTGTAACGAGCATATACTACAGCAGACATGGTTGCAAAACAATTATAATTCAATACATCATATACTTCTGGCTTCTTCAATATTTACTATGTCACGACATAGTGAACAAGCGATGCTCAAATAACCGCGAGGGACGGTGATTGCAATCAATAGACACCCGGATAACACGTCACACACACCCGTGCATAAGAAGTGTGTTGTGCTTCTCACGACAACATACGCAGCAACCTTTCACAAGAAACTCAAACGTTGAACTGGTCCCTCCATCGCAGGCATAAGGTCCCCGCACAGAGCGTGTTTGTGCCCGCCTGCAGATTTAGACCTTGTTGCTATCAACCCACCCTTATCGACAGTGGGCTATGCCTCGACACCCAAGTTATCAAGTTACATCTGTTTCCTGGGTTTCATATGCCCAGTATGCATCCGGTATAGTTCAAACTTGCTCAGCGGGGCCGCACACAGATCGGTCCTCAATCAACACAGACAGCGCTATACATGAGACAACGTGTCGCTGCTTTCTATGCTGCTGCCCCGTATCGTATTAATACTCATATGCCATTCCCAACATAAACCAATCTCGTGTAACAGTGTAACTATCTCGCGAGTAGATTCCAACTACTCGACTCCTACCGGATTCCATATAACACTAGCATGGCAATTCTACACGTCGAGCTATACAGCTGCCCAAATACTCCATGGGATTGTAGTTCATGCAATTGGAGTATCAATGCACCTTAGACATAATGCAATTCAAACTATAGACTTAATAGTGATACAAATGAAAACTTTGAAAAATTTCTTAAATGCAAAACGGGGCTTGCCTGTTGTGAGTCAGTATCAAAGTTAGCTCCAGGAAGGTGGACCTCGAAAGCTTCTAGGTCCTCCTCGATCTCGGCAACTACACGATATGCATACATAACATGTATGAATGATATAGAAAATGGGTTGCATATATAGATCATAAGCTAGTAACTATTGATCATAGTAAGGAAATGATCTTAATTGGCTTTGGGACTTTTATGGTAGCTACCAGGTACTATAAGGAAGATCTTGACAAAGAATGGAAGATGATCAAGCAAGTTTGTTGTCTATAAAATTATGACAAGCAAATGACTCCTCAGAATTTTAGAGTTAAATCTGTAGCTTTAACATAGCTAACAGTAGATGATCATGATATAGGAGTTTGTCCTGGTTCTAGCGAAATTGGTTTCATAATTTTCTAAACGTTTTCAAATATCATACAGGTTTGAAATGAAATTTGGATCAGTAAATGATGTCCATTAACTTTGAAAGTTTTACAGTAGAACAAGGGTACATCGAATTCTATTCTGTAAAAATCTGGAAGATAGATCATATATTGAACAGTAGTAACAATTATATGAAGTAATTAGCTTAATTGAATTACTTATACAGTTTCTATGAGTTTCTGATGAATCAGTCTAAACAACATCAAAATATGGATCACAAGAAGTATACAGGAATTTATTTGGTATTTTGGAGTATTTCTACTAGGAGCAATTGAATTTACAAGTTGGAATCAATTCCTGGAAATAAGGCTTCTGTTAATGTTGAACAGCAGTGGAGAAAATTGATCTTCGGTGAAATTATACAGGTTCAATGTGCATGAAAGTTTTACTGGAGCTGGGGAATACCGAAAGGAATGTTCAGGTAAATTTTGGTGCATATCAAGTGAAGGGAGCAACTAAGAAAATTCAATGAGAATTTGAGGTAATTGACTTATACAAGAAGTTATACAGGTTTTCATGGAAAACAAATTGTAAAAATTGAAACTAGGACTGAGGATTCTACAGAAATTTATTTGAGATTTTTAGAGCAAGTGTACTATGAGAAATTGAATTTAGAAGTTTGATTCAAATTCTTGGAAGTATTTCTATGTATTAATGAACAGCAGAGAGGAAATTTGAAGTTGAGAATGTTATACAGGTTTAATTGCTACGAACTATTTACAGGATGTGAGGAATACCTAACTTGAGGTTCTGACAATAAAGGGATCAGCTGTGAAAATTCCAGGAGTGTTTGGACTAATTAAACTTTACAGAAATAAAAATAGCTTTTCGTGGTTAAACATTTGCACTTCTGCAAACTAGAGATTAAGAACTTTCAAACAAAATTTGTTTAAAGATTTTTGGAGAATTCTACAGGGATTTATCTATTTTTGAAGTTGGGCCAATTTTCTGGAATTTGGAAAACAGATTGAACACTGCCAGTGGGCCCCATCAACCTCGTGCCCGCTGAACTCAGACCACAGAGCAATGATAGTGCGCTCGCGTTACGGCCTAAGGAGAAAGAATTAGACCAGGTTTTGGATACGGAAAATGATCAGGGTGAGGTGGAACGCATGCTAGGCAACTTGGCGACGCGGGACGGCGGCAGAAAGGCTGCCGGCGACGGCGGCGGCGGCCTTTGCATGGCCGACGGTGATCTCGCAGGGGGGTGCACCAAATGATGCGCTGCGATGTCCAGGAGCATCGTGGTGCTCTAAGGAACAAGAATGTGAAGGCAAATTGTGGAGCAAATGGCCGGAAGGGATCCTCGACGGTGACCCGAGCCCTCTTCAATGGCGGAAGGGGAAAAACTTGAATAATTTGCTCCTGGATCAATGGTTTATACTGGTTTTTGGTGGAGAGATGTGCTACGAGGCTGCGATCATATTGTCTAATTGGATTGAAGAATTGTTGCACCAAAAAACCAAATTAAATTCATAACCTAGCCATAAAGCTATAAAAGCACTTCAGTATTTTTCGAAATCCGAGAGCTAGGGCGCATGGCATGGCTTCAAACTTCACCAGTAGCTAATAGGGACTATTGTGCACCTTTTTCCTTAAGAACGAAGGGGATGAAAAGCTTTGTATCGGTGGGACAACGAAGCGGCGTGGCGGCGGTCGACTCCGAGCTCAGGGAAAATCGGGGTGCGATTTCTACGTCGGGGAGGCGTCAAAAGGCATCGCAGCACCATGAGGAGATCAAGGACGCACGGGCGCGCACCTCTGCGGCTTCAGTTGGTCGCGGGGGCGACGGGAAACGGCTGTCCATGCTGGGCGACATCACCCATGCTGTACCAGCCATTTGCAGCGTTCAACTCGAGCAGGGGAGAAGAAAGCAGCACTCAGCTTGGTTTGCATGAGCAAAATATCAATGAGAGTGTGTGGGAGACGGATAAGGAAGGAGCACAGCAGCTGGTTTTACTCTCACGGCAAAATTTGTGTGCTGGCGCATGCACTCGTGCAGTGTGGAGCAGAGAACAGAGTGGGGAGTCGGTTCAACAGTGGGGGACTTACATGTGGGGCCCACACTCCCTTCTCCAGTAACCTTTTCTGATCATTTGAATTCCCATACAAACCTGTGCCAAAAATTTCCAAACTTGGCAGGCTGACTAGGAAAAATATTAGGAACTCAAATTTGTAATCAAATTTTTCATTGATTAAAGTTTGAGTCAACTTCAAATTCAAATTTGAATTCAAATCCTTTTCAAAGATCCCTTTGAAATAAATAGTAACCTAACTCCAAAAAATACTAAATTTGGTAGGAGAGCTATTTGACATATTTGTAATTTATTTGTGAACTTAGATATATATTTGGACCCAGTTTGAACAGGAGCTATTCTTTAAATTTTGATCTCCCTATTCTAAGGTTTCAACTGATTTGATCTTCCTTTATTATTTGAATTCTTCTTCTCATTTCTATTCCTCCTAACTGAATTTGATCCTTTGCATTTTAGGCTTTTACATGCTCGGGCACCACGAACAGGCCAGGCCAGCGTCACAGCCGAAGAGACCAGGCCGACCGGGGAGTCGGTTGATGTCGTGGCCCCTCCTGAGGTCGCGTCGGATACTGCTACAGTTCCGGAGTCAACTGATGTCAGGATGACTTCGGCGTCAGCAGACGGTGATGGCACGTCCACGCTGGAGCACGCGGATGAAGTCGTACCAGCGTCGGAGCTGTCTCAGGAGCCGGCGACAATAGTGCCGGAGATGCTGGCAGATACAATGGTAGCAGCAGAGCCAGCGGCCGACGCACCGAAGCTGCCGGTTGATACCGTGATGGCATCTGAGCCAGTGCCGGAGACTGCGTCGAAGCTGCCAGATGATGACGCAATGGCGTCAGAGGCTTCGAGTGCTGCAGCGCCAGAGTCAGAACCACGGGAGGATGAGCTCCTAGAGATAGGGACAACTGATGATGAAGACATGCTTGAGTCCATGCTCGTGTCATGGGCTCCAACAACTGTCCCCAATGTTGTGAAGGCGCCGGCGGACTCGGTGGAAGGTTCGGAGCCAATCCCTCTATCCCTCTCAATAGAGAACACCTCCTCGAGTCTTCACCAAGTCCAACTCGGCTTCGACCATGAGCGCAATGTTCTAGAGGCAGAGCGGTAAACTCTGAGACAGTGGTGAAAGCTTCTCAATTTTAAGACAAAGTTGACGCAAAGCCGCCTGACTGATGAGAGAGGCCGCCTTGCGGCTGAGAAGACAAGACTACAGCGTATGGATGAGCTCCTGAACGATAGACAAGCTGCCATCAAAGTGCTGGACGAGAAGACTCGTCAAATTTATGACAAAGTGGTGGCTACAAATTATTTAGCAAATGACCACTTCGAGTCATTGAATCAGCTTAAGGAGTAGCTCCTTCAATGCCAAGAGGCAGCTGACAATAAGGAGCGGGAGCTCCAAAGGAGAGACACAGAGATCTGTTAGAAGCTAGAGCGCAGAGGGAAGGACTTAGCTCTCTGTGTTGATCTGTTCAAATCTCGATGTGAAGAGGAGAAGCAGCAGATATGGCAAGCGGGGGAGGAAGTCACCAAGCGAGAGCTTGCTGTTTCCGATAAAGAGGATGAATTGAAGGGGGAGGCGAAGAACCTGGCGGCGAAGTAGGATCGCCTGAACCTCTGTGAGAAGCCAAATGCAGACCGAGAAAAGCAGCTGGCTGAGCGGATGCAGCAGCATGCTAAGGAGGTCAAATTATTCACAAAGGGAGGCTTCGCGGAGCTGACAACCGCCAGGAAGTCTCTGGAGGAGTTGCAGACCACACGGAGAATTGAAGCCCAGCAGATTTGAGACTTCTTAGGGCGTGCAGAGAACACATCGGTGCCCTTGGGCTTCAGTCCAGTCCGGTCACGTGATCCGGAGCCCGAAATTGGCCAAGTCCTAACAGCTTTGAACTCAACCGAAAACAAGTTGGGAGTGTTGGAAGATGTTATCAGCGACCAGCTTGAGACAGAGGGGAGGAACCTGGCCAAGTCAGTAGCAGAATATGACTGACTTGTTTCTGCAGCCATGACCTGTAACACCCTCATTTTCATCCATCATGCATTGAGTACATTCTTATACATCTTTAACATTAAGCAACACAAAAATGAACAAGATTAAAATGAATTAGAACCAAAACAACAACTAAAAATTTGTTTCAGTGCGGACTTGTCCCGACCCGACCCCGGACTAGTACAATTTTGCCCCTGTTGTTTTCTGGACTTGTCCGCTTTTGTTGCGGACTAGTCTGAAATTGGTTTTGTTGTATCCCGGACTTGTCCGTGGTCGAGAGCGGACTGGTCCGGTATTCATCTCTAGAACTTTTTGGAGTTGTCCGATAACTCTCCAATTAGGTCCGATATTTGATAAGTTGGACAAACATCCGACTTGTCTGGACCTATATCAAACTTGTCCATTTTGCTCTCTGGACATTCTCATACTTGTCCAGACCCTAATCGGACTTGCCCATTCAAGTCTTCGTTCAATATCGGACTTGTCTGGCCCATAGCGGACTAGTCCGGTGTGCCAGACTCAGATTCAATATTTGCCCCCACGACAAGTTATTGGGTATTTGCCTTAAGTGGGACCAAGAACGTTGTGCCCTGCCCCTGTGCAGCCCATGTTGGACCCCTACTCGACCTCCACCTCCTTAAACTCGAATTCCACCCAAACCCTACAATCTGGCGATCAAGTGATAATCTAATAAATAAAGTTTTAAAGTGACTAAAAGGTTCATTATTAGATGCTATAAAGTAAACCCAAGAGTATCTAGAAAAGTCATCAACAATTACAAGCACATAGCATTTAGCTCCAAAAGATTGAACACGTGAAGGACCTACAGTATCAAAGTGCAAAAGTTGTCCTGGTTCAGTAGTCATGGTCATTGTGAGAGGAGCATGTGAACCTGCAACCATCTTAGCATGTCTATAAGAAGAGCACACAATATCGTTATCTCCTTTAAACTTAGGTAGCCCACGTATGCGATCAAGACCACTAACACGTGTGAGGTGATCAAAGCCTACGTGACCAAGTCTACGATGCCAAAAATATAAGTCCTTTGAATCATTAGCAACTAGACACCTATGCTTAGAAGTTGACATATCAAAATCAGCTTTAAAAATTCTTCCAAACCGAGACATGTTAAACATAAGCTCACCATTAGAATCTACAACCTTCACTACGTAACAAAGGCTCATATGACACGGGTCCGAACGAAGAAGGGAGATGAACAAACTATGTGTATCCGTTATCGCATCTCGCATTACGGTGGCATCAGGGACGGGCTTCAAGGTGCGTCGCCGATTGAACTAGGTGCGAGACACGCTCAAAAGAAGCGCGTCTTCTTTTTTGTCATAACAGACGTCCTTTACGGTGTCATTGGAGATGCCGCTGGCGCGCGTCGCCCACCAGCTTACAAGCGTGACAGACCTTACAAAGCACGTCGCAGATATATTGACTATCCGAGATGCTCTATTATGTAGCGTGTCACAGATTCATTAACTTATGTGATACAGGCTTTATTGAAGCTTGTCTCCTTTATGTAGGTTATCCAAGACGCTCTCTGCTACAGCTCGTCGCGAATTGTTTACAGACACTACTATTAGGAGCTAGCCAGGATTTCGCAGCCTATTGCCAGTGTCAGCAACATATTGTTCATAAACATATGTATAGCCAAAATTATCACACGTTAAATTATAATGACCAATCAAATATTACCAAAGTGTCAATCGTGGTTATCAAGTATACTAATTACACAACAAAGACTGTTCATCCTGATTACAATGTAACTAATTACACACATCATAACTGACATCATCTAGTCTTGTATACCGTAATGAAAATTCTCTCGATCAATGACTTCATTGACGATGAGCCTTCATAGCCTCTAATGCTCCCACTGAGACATCCTAAAATTCAACTGTAATAAACACAAGAACAAATTGGTACACAATTCTAATAAACACATGAACTGTTAGTGAATGGAGAACAAAACTTACTTGTAGCACATGCAGTTGGTGAGCATCTGCAAGGCATCAACAGAGAAATTGTTCTCATGGTAAAGGGCATGGTACTGAGCTGGTGTGCTTTTCCCCTAAAAAAACAAACAATTTACATTCCATTGATGCTTTTATAGCCTGATATCAAAAACTCGTGAGAGAAACACCAATTATTGCATAGGTACCTTGATTGCAGCATGGATGCAGAGGTAGAAATCAAACTCAGTTGGATGGCAAATGCTAGTGTCAACCACAGTTCCTGCAGTTTCTAGGGTTTGTGAATCAGAATTTATTATACATTGATAGTCCAAACAAAAACATTACTTCTGCATTGGACATAAACAAGGAAGATGGATGTATATCGTAATGAAAATTTTCTATTTGGATCAATGACTTCATTAACCATGAGCCTTCATTGGACATCCTCAAATTCAATAAAATCACTGGAATCCATGCTCTGAGGTCAGGGTCGAGGCGGCGGCGTGCTCCGGGGACAGGGGATGCGGCGGCGTGCTCCGGGACGAGCTAGCGGAGGCGCCAGAGTGGCGGTTCCTCAACTCTCTGATGATAGCAGGCCGGCGTGCTCTAGGGATAGGGAGAACATCTCCACTTATGTGAAGGTGGCGACGTGCTCATACTGATTACTGAGGTCAGGGTCGAGGCGGTGGCGTGCTCTGGAGATAGGGGATGAGGCAGCGTGCTTCAGTGTGCTCAACTCTTTGATGATGAAGGTCGGGGTTGACGGCGGGGTAGGGGTCGACGCCGGCAATGCGACAATGACGAAGAGCGAGTTGAGAAAGAGGGACGACGGTGGCATGCTTCGGGGACAGGGGACGAGGTGCATGCTCTAGCGTTCTCAACTCTCTGATGACGCAAAGGTCGGGGTCGACGGCGGCGACGTGCTCAGGATCTATAGTTTATAGGTCGAGAGAGCGTGGGACAGCTAAAAATTTTCACCAAATATTGGGAGAGAGCACGCGATGGACAAAAAATTTCAGCGTAAATGGGAGATGCGCAAATTTAAGGCTTGTCTCTTATTATTTTGATGCCCCGAATACCCCGGAGTGTCCTAGATGCGCCACAGTTTGCTGAAGCCAGGAACAACATCAAGGACGTTCCGGCGTGTCCAACTGGCAACTGTGCGCAATGCCTTATATGATCGTTGCATTGCGCTCAGCTTTCCGAGGTGGGACAAAAATCTTTGGCATGAATCGGAGACGATCTCAACATAAGGCGCGTCTCGGATTTGTTTTGGTCATATGTTCAACGTAAATCGGAGACGAGCTAGTGTAAGAAGCGTCTCTCATTATTTTGTGGCCCCGGACATGCCCCAGTGTCCTAGATGCGCCACGGCGTGCTGAAGCCTGCCAGGAACAACATCCAGGAGATTACGACGTGTCCAACTGGCAACTGTGTGCAATGCCTTATATGATCATTGCATTGCACTCAGCTTTCCGAGGTGGGACAAAAGATCTTCGGCGTAAATCGAAGACGAGCCACTGAAAGGCACGTCTCGCATTATCTTGTGGCCCCGGAAACGTTGGAGTGCCCTAGATGCACCACGGTGTGCTGAAGCCAGAACAACATCCAAGACATTCCAATGTTTCCAACTAGTAACTGTGCGCAATGTCTTATATAATCGTTGCAACGTGCTCAGCTTTATGAGGTGGGACAAAAGATCTTCGGAACAAATCGGAGACGAGTAATGACATTGCAATTCAGAGATAATTTGCAACTCAATGAATTTCATAGTTCATACATTGTGTGCCCTCTAAACTAATTTTGAATCTAAACTTATTCCTAAAGCTCCCATCGATCAATCTTGTACTGTCCAGCTTGCTCCCGAACACGTCTCTTATATTGCCCTGGATACTGAAAATATTAACATTCTTTAAATTGATAAATGTTGAAGGAGGAATGAATAACCTATGTTGGTCACTAACACAAAGTGTCTAACCTTGATAAGTATATTATAGCAATCATTTTCAACATCGGGCGCATTTGGCTGATGCAGCAACCGCTGAACTTTAAGTAGTATAGTTTTGATTGTAAAAGTAGTGCACCACCCCTATGAAATATCAATTTAAGCAACATAAGAAACTAGTTCAAATAAGTTTGGCAACAATTACTAATTACATGAGCAAAATAGGTATATCTTACAATCTCTTGATCAAGAATCCCAATGCAGAGTGCTCCTGAGCGATGGACATTTGGGTGGAAGAAACCACTTGGAAAGGCGCATCTTGAAGGCAACAATGGATATTCCTCTGAGAAGGAGATTGTCAGGGGGTAGTAACCCCCTTCCCAGTCAGTCTACAAAGGAAATTCATTAATAGGAGGACGATGGTTAAACTCATATTGTGCTTGTTCTTCATGACTTACCCCTTCTTTACCGGGGACAATGCACTCCCACTTCAATAAATATCCCGATTCAGGCTTCGCAGAGAAACCCTACGTATACGGAAAAACAAAACTAAAGTTAAGTTCATCAGTCCATTGCAAATCTACATATATACAACTATGTGACCAGTGTGCTATATGTACATACATGGGGATGATTCTTGCACAATGCCAAGCGCTCCTCCTTCAATCAGCTACGCGCCAAGCCGATACCAGCCATGAACAGTGACAACGACGAGGAGGACGGCGATGACGACAACGACGAGGACATCGACGATGACGACAAGGAGGACGGTGACGGTGACGACGACGAGGACAGCAACGATGACGATGACGAGGACGGCGACGATGATGACAACGGCGATGGCGAACAGAGGAGGCGGTCGCACTGGAGTTAGTTGATTAGTAAAGGACCGTTGGTGGATTAGTAATAAAGGAGCACCGGAGGCGAAGAAGAGACGAGAGAGATAAATGTGAGATGCGCGTTAAGTTAAAGATCGTCTTCCATTGTCGAAGATACAAGGGAGATAAATGTGAGACGCGCTATAACAAAGAGAGACACGCGTTAATCTAAAGCGAGTCTTTCATAGTCGAAAGAGAGATGCACGGCACGAGGTCTGAAGAGAACTTAATTTTGGCGGCGTGGTGCAGAGACGTGTGCGACGTCTGTGTGCGACCTTTCGTTTCCCCGAGGCGGTATCGATGCGTCCCATTGTTCCATCAATACGCGGGAAACCAATTGTTCCCCCGACAACCCCGCGCGGACCTTATTTAAGACGCGCCATCAATGGTGAGTTCTCCACAAGCGCGTCGCTCACTTTGAATCCTCTTATTTTCTTCGATCATCTTCTCCGCCCGACGACCCACCACCACCATGGCCGACCTTCCACCGCCAAGCTCGCCGACAGAGCCACCCTGCAAGAAACTGTGTTGCAAATCTCTCGAGAGGTTCAACAGCGAGCAGCGCCTCCTTATGGCGCAAGAGGCGTACAACAATATGTCTCGCATCATGAGTTTCTTGGGTCTGGGTACCCTTCCCTACTTTACTGGAATGGGTACCATCGATCACTACCTTTTTGCTCTCACGGGAGTGGCCGATCTTCTCGACATTCTGTTCGAGACGATGGCCCAGGTGCTTGGCCCCGAGAGCCGCAGAAACCTGGTGTAGGCGACGGAGAGCAACCTCATTCATGGGGTTGCACCGCCGGTGCAGCCGGCGCAGCCAGAGCAGCCGATCCAAGATCATGTTGCACCGGTGCCAGAGTCGTCGACGGATGACGAGGAGGAGGAGGAGGAGGAGGAGGAGGAGGAGGAGGAGTAGGATTTAGTTTTTCTTTATTGTTTTTAGTTTCTTCTGTTTTGTAAATATTGTTAATGAATGAATTCTCTTGAATATTATCTTGTGTGTTCTTCAACTGTGTGAATATTATCTTGTGTGTTCTTCAACTATGTGAATGAATGAATTTGTGGTGTGTTCATCATGTTCCTCGAGTATCATATGGAAGGATTTGATTATATTTAGGTATCAAGTGAGAATGTGCTCTGTGTTCAGTGATGTGTGATATCAACAGTGATGAAAAATTATCGGCAAAAGTAACATTCTCTACACGTGAAACAAAAGAGAGGGAGGAGAACCATTCTTTGTTACTGGTCATGTGTCATGAGCAAACTGAATTACACAAGCCAAATGTTCTCCTTCCTCAAGCATGTAACCTACATAGCAGCACAATAGGTCAATGACCCAATGCTGGCGTTATACAAACAACATTTAGGAATTCAGTACTGAGTCATACAACGTCCAGCGGCACTGGCACGTGAAAGCTGAGATAAAACAACAGGTTCATGCCAAAGTTTGAGAATTCTTGTACCCAACTTCTGACTTACGAGGTGTTACATGTGTAGCACTAAAAACAGTAGGTTTGGGAGCAAACTTTGTATGTTTTCGGCTCATCAAAGCAGTTTGTAAGTTCCTAACATTCAGTTCAGCATGTGCAGCAAATTTTGCATGAGAGTTGCGAGATCTATCTTGCATTCTTTTCATTTTATGTTGTTTATCTAGTCTATAACAAAAATCTATGACATGACCATCTCTACCATAGTAGGTACAATGTAACTTAACTTTGTGTTCATGTCTAGATGAGTAAGCAACATTTTTGTTACCAACCGAACGAGACAACACTCCTACTGACTTAAAGACCACCTCTTTTTTTTAGGAACAGTTTGAATCAAACTACTTCTTAGTGACTAATGATCTTAGGCGGATCTGCCTTAGAATGAGCATGAGAATCAAAACCTAAACCAGTTTTATCATTGCAAGACTTGGAAGAGTTCAGTAGCAAGTTTAGGTTCTTGTTTGCATTACAAAACCGCTCTAGTGTCCTATGCATGTCATCAAGTTTATTAGACAAGTTTATTCAGTTTTCACGTGAACTTACTACTTTTAGTTTGCAATTAGAAAATATTTAACTTCATGAGTACGTAAAGCATTATTCAAAACAGAAATCTCATTCACAGCATCATGTAGTTTCTAGTTAAGATCATCCCAACTAGAACAATGTAAATCAATTGTAGAACAGCTAGCATCTTTCATGTTTTTATCATTAAGTGCAGCAAGCTTTTTATTCTTTTCAAGTTCAAGTTTATCAAGTGTTGAGGTGTGCGCGCTTCTTAAGGAGGACAATTGTTCATATATTAATTCACATGAGCAACAAGAATCATCACTAGGAATCAAAGATTTTAAACGATTAATTTCATATTCTAGTGATTTAATTTTAATAGCATTGTCCCTAAGTTTTTTGTCCTTTTTCTTAAGTATAATGGTGGCATGAGAAATGGCATTAGGCCCTGTGTGCCGCTGTTCAAGACCTTCTTCACCGTTTGACCCACTGGGAAAGGTACCGGCCTCATCAGAGCTTACTACTTTGTGAGGCGCAGGAATGCTCTGTACAAGTACATAAGCTCCTTCTCCCCTGGGAAGTGGGAGACCAAGAAGAGCGACTGGGTGATAATCCGGACGGACCAGCATGACCGCTTGGAGCTGCCGACCGGACTTCCCACCACAGACACTGACTTTTGGGAGATCATTCTGGACCTATCAGCGGAGTACAACCCGGTGCTCACAAGGATTTGGCACCTAGCTGAAGGAGGCTTGACTTCACTAATGGTACTCGGCACCTGGCTGAAGGAGGCATTACACATTTCTTCGCAAGTGAGACATACCTCTTCGTCGTCGCTATTGTGTTCTGCCTCCACCATACTTGATCTTGAGTTGCCCACCATGAAACACATAGTTGCCACATTGTCTTCATCCTCATTACTTCTGGAGTCCACATCGCTCAAGTTGTTGTCTAATAGAGAGGAGAGCATATGGTCTACCACTTGACGTTTTGTGAAAGTCTTCTTTTTATTGTTGTTGCTGCCAGAAGAGGACTTGAACTTATTTTGCTTTTCATCACGGGTAGAAGGACCTGAAAGGTTAGGTCAATCTATATGAAAATGTCTTGTCTTACCACATGATGAAGATTGGCTAGAACTAGGCATGTCACGTTGAGAAACAAATGCAAGAGATTTGTTGGGGTTTTTACGTGATATTATATCAAGTTTTTGAGTTTTCAACTTAGAATATAGAACATCTCATGTAAGTGTACTTATGACAGTAGATTCACGTATAGTTGTAACTTTCATCTCCCAAATTGACATCTCTAATGCACTTAACAATTTCCTAGCATTTTCAGCATCTGAAAATTAACATCGATGCTACGCAAGTTGCATCTCGAAGCGCATGTACTCTTTCATAAAAATGTCTTGGCGTACCTCCTTGATTGTATTGGAGCCTTTGTGGTAGTCACAGAGTGCTTTCCACACGTCATACACAGGTCGGAGGTGTGCAACACGATCGAAGTCACTTTGAGTCAATCCTTGTATTATCAAGTTCTGCACCTTATTGTTGTTGTCGATATGTCTCATGTTTGCAGCTATGCCTTGTTCATTTGGTGGCATGTGGAAGGGCTTGTACACCTTTTCTTATATGGCGGAGCCTTGCACCTATATATAAGCCTCCATACGTGCCTTCCAAACCTGAAAATCGATGTTATTGAACACACAAGGTTTGTGGAGTATTTCTCCGTGACGATTAGTCAATACACGTGCAAATCACAAAGATTAGAGCATTGTGGCTCTGATATCATTGTAGGATCGAAGAGCACGTGAAAAGATACCAGAGGAGGCGAATGGTAGATTAAAACTTTTTCAGCGAAAGCAACAAAAACCTCTCAACAGAAAATCAATCTGATAGAGAAACCATGTGTGCGAGTGTTTACAACATGTTCAAAACGTGAAAAATAATTTTATATCACAAAGAATCAAGTCATAAAGACACGACAACAAGAATCACGAGAAAATGTCAAGTAAAACTCAAGTTATGACCGAAATCCTGAGCAAAGGTCAATCTATTCTAAAAGAGAGCAAACAGATCTGCTATGCTGCAAAGAAACTCGTGTAACTCAAAAACTATAAATCTAATGACCGTGAAATTTTCAAAGATGATAGAGTATTTATTTGTTAAGACAACATAAAAAGAATCACGTCAATTCGTCTTGTAAAACTTGAGTTACGATAAACAAAATAAAGAAAGGTCAGCTAGCACAGAAACTCAATGAGAAAGACTTGGCGAAAACAAGTCGGACGAACAAGGCAGAAAAGATCCTCTAAACTACAAAATTTTATTCAAAGAAACACAAGAGTAAAAGCCCAAAGTCGTCTTCCCTGAGCTTTGGCCTCCCTTGCTTATATAACCATCACTAAGGCCAACCCGATCCAAACTAGGACTCTAATCCTACTTAGACTCTAACTCAAACTTACCATAACTACTTAGGACTCTTCCATACGCAGATAGAAGCAATCTCAAGACTTCCAAACACTTTACGAGTGTATCCCACATTCTTAAAACAACTCTACTTCGTGTCCAACACGAATTCTAACCAAAATCAACTCAAATCTTTCCATATTTAAGCCATAACCGACTCAATCGTAGCCTGAGTTCATAATCCAGCCGGTTGGACCTTTCCGGCCACATCTTCACGTTCATATCTCTTCATCACGTCTTGGAACCATGTTTCTATGTCCATGCACTCCTTGCACACGTGCAAACACCTTCCAACAACATTCATGATACCTTCATATGCATTGTTCTTGACCCAAACATATTGTGTTACCTCCAGATCAACTCAACCACGATTCCTCCAGAACTTGGTTGTTGAACCTCATCTTCTCTCTAAGACAAGTTCAATAGATCCCGTCACCGGCCATGTATTGACCTCAAGCAACACCTGCACATGAACAAACAACCAATCTTTGCGAGCCCAAGTCCTCGACTTGACACTCATTAGTCTGAAAAACACAACACCTTATGTGAGCACATCACATAAGCATGTTACAAACTATAGCAATGTTTAACCACCATATCAGACATAACACATAAAAACTTAGTAAATGAATACTAAACAAACCTTTCCATAAGTCAAAAGCAAGCTTGAAATATTCCAAGTCAAAATAGAGCAAAAAAGAGCAATCAAACTCAATATGAAAACTATGTGCAGTAACTGTTACTCCCGATATGCATTGAGAAAGTTCGGACAGTTATAAACCATCGAGGGTAACATTACTCCTAAAAACACGTTAGCAAAGATCCACCTGTATCGACTCACGTGCATCTCACGTGTGTCAAAGTTCGGAGAATCCTAAGTGTCGAACATGTGCAAGTCACATGAGAAAAGTTCGGACAATCCGAAGCGAGAAAACACATGCGATGAAGTTCGGACAATGAAAAATGGATTCTCGCAAGTTCGGAAAATCCGAAGATCTTTTCACCAATACTCAAAACTTTGCGTGTAAACCCTCGCTTTTATTTAAATTGCCAATGTATTCAGCACATATATGTCTCACACTCTATCCTGCACGCAAGCTCCTGGGACTAGCCCCTCCTAAAAAAGAACCTTCGTGAGCTGCTTCTTAGCAGTTCCAGGAAAATTGTCGTTGCTATATTTTGACAGACGCGTCTACAACTATCGAGTCGGTTCAGATGTGAATCCTTCGGATCGCAATGGAACAGCCTCTCCGAGACTCTATAAATAGCAGGCGTGCTCAGCAAGGGAGAGTATCCCACGATCGGGTTAGATCAATCCACGTTCGAGTTCCTTGCGCTGTCATTTAGTCTGCTCCATCTCGAGCGTTGTCGTGCACCAAAGATCAGAAGAGCAGGTTTCTGCAACCGCTCGCTCTTGAGATCCTCACCGGAAGAGTGCGAATAAGAGTTTTGGGAAGTACTTCACGCGACTACTCGTATTCTTCATCACAGGTTGCCTACCGCCGAGATCTGGCGTTGCTGCCTAACGTCACCGCCAACGCCTGCAGCGACAGGCCGTTGTCAGATCTACAGCGGTTCCTCCGACTTCAAATTGGTACGCCAATATTCTCATCCCGTTCTTCTACAAGTGTTTGTTGTTGTCGTATTCGCATGTTTTGTTGAAATTGTTCTGTAAATTACCTCCTATTTCTAACACGTAATACAACAGGAACTCCAAATGCAACTACTGCAGTATAAAAAGGTTCAGTTTGAACTTTAGAAAAAAAATGGTGACCATAAGGCTTTTCCTTGACAATTTAGCAATACTCATTCCAGGTCATACTGTTTTATCAAAAGAAACTTTACGTGACTCAAACAGCGACAACTATCAAAACTAAGCTTAAAACATCTGCCTCGCCCTCAAAGTTATAAAAAACACAAGCTATCAAGTGTTCCAAATTTTAATACAGTAAGGTGCAAAGCACGTAGGCTGTTGCATTGTTAAATAAATAAACCAAATGGCTACGGGAACAGAGCAGGTATTTGACCAAGTTGGGCCAATATCTTTTGAAGCGCTTCATTATTCATCAGAGCACACGTCTGAATTCCATTACAAGCGAGATGAACTAGGCCTGAAAATGGGCTTGGCCCAAAGGGCTCTTTCAAAAATTATGCCTAATCAAAATTCAATCTGCCCCTTTCACTTTTAGTTTTTTTCGCTTTACCTGTGGGATCGTTGTTTCACCGAGGTGGATCCGGGGGCCACTGTCAATATCCTGCATACCGGGTACCCCACGCACAGGGTAAAATCACCTAAGGACCCTGCCTCCCTACTGAGGGAGGCTTCGGAGGCGTCACGTGTCCAGTAGGCCCTGATCCCGCCCCTCCTCAGGGGCGGGCTCTGGTACTGCCACGTGGTCCTCGACTCCAGATCCAGCCTCCCCGCTGAGGCAGCCTCCCAGGTCACCACATGCCCAGCGGGACGAAACTCCGCCCCTCCACAGGGGCGCCCTGCGGTGCCACCACTTGGCCAGGGGCTTCGAGTCGGCCTCCCTAGCATAGGTGGGCTCCAGAGCTGCCACGTGTCTAGCAGGATCGGACCCCACTGCTCCTTAGAGGCGGGATCCGAGATTGCCATGTGGCTCACGGTGCAGGACCCCGTCTCCCAAGTAGAGGCGGGCTCCGATGTCGCCACGTGTCCTGCTGCCCGCCCTAGGTGGTAGGTCACAGGAGTAAAGAGCGATGTGTCCTATTCGAGTCGCACATTGAAGGCACGCGTCTTTCTCAGGTGCACGAGTGTGGCGCACTCCTGTTAGCTGCCACTATGCCCAATCATATCACAGTGAAGGCATCACAGTGCTATCTCAGGCTGCTGACAAGATAGCATGCAGCGACATGAGACATAAGACATTCTCTACCGTCATCAACGACTATGCCTAGTCTTTGGCGATCGCCGCGACAAGGCGGCGAGTCTTCAAGCCACGTTCAGGGTGTCAGCAAGTAGTCATTACATATTCGATCTTGTACAGGCATAAGATGCCCTGGGGCCACCTGTAGGTTCCCGGGCCCCATTTGTAAGCTGTCCGGTCTTGGACTTTAAAAGTACCAGGCAGTCACCATCTTAGACATGCCAGTTCATACGCACTCAAGCTTTCTCAAGCGCGCCACACACTCAAGCAATACAACTCACACCATAGATGTAGGGTGTTACGCTCTGGCTGCCCGAACCACGTAAAACCCTCTGTGTTCACCATCTCTATCGTGCACGCAAGCTCCTGGGACTAGCCCCTCCTAAAAAAGGACTACAGCAGACTGCTTCTTAGCAGGTTCGGAGAAAGTGTCTTTGCTACATTTCGACATACGCGTCTATAACTGCCGAGTCGGTTCACATGCGGATTCTCCGGATTGCAACCGAACAGCCTCTCAAGGACTCTATAAATAGCAGGCATGCTCAGCAAGGGAGAGTATCCCACGATCAGATCAGATCAGATCAATCCATGTTTGAGTTCCTTGCACTGGCATTTAGTCTACTCCATCCCGAGCGCCAGCGTGCACCGGAGTTCGGGAGAGCAGGTCTCCACAACCGCTCGCCCTTGCGATCCTGCACTGGAAGGGGGCGAATAAGAGTTTTGGAAAGCACTCTGTGCGACTACTCGCATTCTTCATCACAGGTCGCCTACCGCCGAGATCGGACGCTGCTGTCCAATGTCACTACCAACGCCTGCAGCGACAGACCGTCCTCAGATCTACAACTGTTCCTCCGACTTCAAATCGGTACGCGAATATTCTCGTCCCGTTCTTCTACCCGTGTTTATTGCTGTCAACAGGAATTCCAAATGCAACTACTGAAGTATAAAAAGGTTCAGTTCGAACTTTAGAAAAAAAATGGTGACCATAAGGCTTTTCCTTGACAATTTAGCAATACTCATTCCAGGTCATACAGTTTTATCAAAAGAAACTTTACGTGACTCAAACAGCGACGACTATCAAACCTAAGCTAAAAGATCTGCCTCGCCCTCAAAGTTAGGAAAAACACAAGCTATCAGGTGTTCCAAATTTTATTACAGTAAGGTGCAAAGTACATAGGCTGTTGCATTGTTAAATAAACAAACCAAATGGCTACAGGAACAGAGCAGGTATTTGACCAAGTTAGGCCAACATCTTTTGAAGCACTTCATTATTCATCAGAGCACAGAGCTGAATTCCATTACAAGCGAGATGAACTAGGCCTGAAAATGGTCTTGGCCCAGGCGCACTGGGGCAGGCGGGCAACTGCTCCGCCCCTCCCAGGCGCCATGCCTTGAGTCCTCCTCGTTTCACGCCATGACAGTGAGGATGAAAGTTATTGATTATGATGTTCGCTCTAGCGAACTCCGGCGTTCATGGTGTGAAATTGTGGTCTCCTCGCTGTTATCGATCTTCTTCATGAGAAAGGAGAGAGATGACTGGCGTTTAATGTCTAGCCAATATTTCGTTGCGCTACGGCGATCAACGGTTTTCTTGGTTGGAACTCTATTGAGAGCGTGATCGAGGTTACGCTTCTCTATCTGGTGTTCTTCACGGATTTTTTTTCATCGGAAGTTGATGGCTACTATAATTGCTATCATCTTCTTCTCCAACAAGAAGATTGGTGTTTGGTGATTTTTTTTCATATTCTTGACTTCTGTGTGTTCCAACGATCGATATTTACCAAGGTCAAGATTATTGGTATCTTCTTCCAAAGAAAGAGAATGGTGGAGAACGAGTTTATGTCTTAGCAATAAGCATCAATGGTGATCACTTACTAGTCAGGGTTCGATCTTTGGATTGCATACCCGATGCAAGCATATAAAATTTCAGTTGCCTCTTGTGCGTGAAGCCACAATGGGTGAGTGACATCCCTGTCACGTATCAAATTATGAGAAGTTTGATGATCTCTTCATAGACGTGATTTTAAGACTAAGTAATTCTCACGTCTTCATAGACGTGAGAATTATGAGAGAGATGACTCGCATTTAATGTCTAGCCAATATTTCGTTGCGCTACGGCAATCAACGGCTTTCTTGGTTAGGACTCTATTGAGAGCATGATCGAGGTTACGTTTCTCTATCTGGTGTTCTTCACAAATTTTTTTCATTGGAAGTTGATGGCTACTATAATTGCTATCATCTTCTTCTCCAACAAGAAGATTGGTGTTTGGTGATTTCTTCGTATTCTTGGCTACTGTGTGTTCCGACGATCGATATTTACCAAGGTCAAGATTATTGCTATCTTCTTCCAAAGAAAGAGAATGGTGGAGAACGAGTCTATGTCTTAGCGATAAGCATAAATGGTGATCACTTACTAGTCAGAGTTCGATCCCTAAGCATATAAAATTTCAGTTGTCTCTTGTGCGTGAAGTCACAATGGGAGAGTGACATCCCTGTCACGCATCGAATTATGAGAAGTTTGATGATCTTTTCATAGATGTGATTTTAAGACTATGTACATTTGTATGATTGATCATGTGTAGAGTTGTGTTGATATGTATTATGTTACGAGTGAGTTTGTATATAAACATATACTATTGTTATACGTAGTTAAAAGGCTTCAAAGGAAATGGTCTCCGCCCAAAGGGCGCTTTTAAAAATTATGCCCGATCAAAATTCAATTCGCCCCTTCCACTTTTAGTTTTTTTGCTTTACGAGGGAATTCGATTGGCAGATTCCCTTGTGGCATCTACCAGGGGACAACATACCTTAACGTCTGAGCACCAGGGTTTAAAAAAAAACAATTGCTTCAGCTGCTTATTGCGCCACAGTCAAACATTTCGCTTTTGGTTAGGGGATGAGATTAAACGGCCATTTCGTTTTTTACGCTCCTATTAAATTTTTTGTGCTTTGTTATGCTTTCTTGCTGCTTTATCTACTATATAAAATAAACGTCTTGACTCTTGACCAAACGATGGTTGTCACGCACCCTCTCCGACCTGATCCGCGAAAAGGATTGTACCCAGGATGGTGATGGGTAGCATTAAAGTATATAGAATATTGAAGTATATATAATAGGGATGTTAGAAACGGTATGCAAATATATAATTTCATTGATTGAATATTGAAATAATCATTCTTATAAAATGTCAAATTAAAAAAACGCCTAGAAATTGTTATGACTAAAAGTAGAATGTAGACAATGTTTGAGACAATTGTAACTTCTGAATAAATTTCATTAACCTTTTGTCATTCTTATATACATGTTGAATGGACACGAGAGGGAGGGAACCGCTGCCGTCGTCGCGCCTGTTCGGTGAAGGAGCAACCGCTGGCATCATCTGTTCACACATGTTTCTCAACACTCCCTCTTGGACAGTTGATGCCCATCTATTATTTAGTTATCTTATATTTACATGTCTATATGTCTCCTTCAAAAATCCAGTGGGAAAAAAATCGAGAGACAGACATAATCTTGTGTGCACATTGTCTCGTTAAAAACCTTTCAATGAGAAATTCTATAAAAACTCATAAAGGGAAAAAGAGTACAATGTGATGCCTTTAATTAGGATACTTTACAGAGGTTCTCCCCCTGAACCCTGCAAATCTCTATGTCTTCTCATTCCAATGTCTTTGACACATTTGTCAAATATGGCTAGTGGTAATGACTTTGTGCATAAATCTGCAAGATTATCGCAAGACTTCGTTTGGGTTACACATATTTCTCCATGTTGTTGTAACTCATATGGATAAAACAATTTTGGAGAGATATGTTTCGTGTAATTAGTTTTTATGTATCCTGTTTGCATCTGAGCAACACAAGCTGCATTATCTTCATAGATAATCGTAGGTGACTTCATTTCACCTATACCACATGAAGTTTCTATGTGGTTAATCACTCTTCGTAACCATGCACATTCTCTTGATGCTTCGTATAGTGCTATTATTTCTGAGTGATTTGTGGACGTAGCTATTAAAGTCTGGTTTGATGACTTCCATGATATTGCAGTCCCATTGTGTAAAAACACAAAACCCGTTTGTGATCTACCATTATGTGGATCAGATAAATATCCTGCATCGGTATATCCGACTAAATCAAATTCTTGTCTTCTTTGGTAGAATAAACCAAGATCTATTGTGCCATTTAAATATCTCATGATATTTTTAACTCCTTTCCAATGATGCATAGTTGGTGCTGAACTGTGTCTAGCAAGACAATTTACTGCAAACGCAATGTCGGGTCTCGTATTGTTTGCTAGATACATTAATGCACCAATGGCACTAAGGTATGGGTATTCTGCTCCCAATACTGCTTCATCTTCTTGTTTCGGCCTAAATGGATCTTTATCCTTTTCTAAGGCACGAACTATCATTGGAGTTCTTTGGGGGTATGCTTTGTCTATATTGAATCTTTCCAATACTTTCTTGACATAAGCAGACTGATGCAGAAGGATACCCTTCTGCAGATGTTCTATCTGTAGTCCTAAACAGAATTTGGTTTTACCCAAATCTTTCATTTCGAACTCTTGGTTTTCTCACATTCCTAGGTTTTCTTGGAGCTTTTGGTTTCTCTTTTCTTGGTTGCTTTTCTTTAGCAATTTTCTTTTTAGGTTCTACCCTCCCCCTCTTCCGTGTAGAAGGAGTCAGAGTGGTTTTCTTTGGTACCTCCACTTGTTCGGGTGCATTTACCGCGGGATTCCAAGATTTCATAACTCCACTATAATCTGTGAATGCATCTGGCAAATTATTTGCAGCATTCTGCAAATTTATTATTCTCTGAACCTGTAGTTCAGTCTCTTGTGTACGTGGATCTGAGGATATTATGGATTTATCATCCCAATTTATTTCCTGGCATTCTGAACTATTCTGAAATTCTCCCCCTAATGCCGGGAAATGATCCTCATTAAATATACAGTCAGCGTATCTTGCTGTGAATAAATCACCAGTCATGGGTTCTAGGTATTTTATAATTGAGGGAGAATGATATCCCATATAAATACCCATCTTTCTATGAGGACCCATTTGTGTACGCTGCGGTGGTGAAATTGGTGCATATACTGCGCACCCAAATTTCCGCAGATGGGAAATACTCGGAGCATTACCATGTACTAACTGTAGTGGGGAAACACTGTGATATGCAGTTGGTCGCAATTGTATCAAGTCTGCAGCATGTAAAACTGCATGACCCCAACATGTAATAGGTAAATTACAGTTATGTAATAATGGTCTTGCAATCAACTTAATTCTCTTAATAAGTGATTCAGCCAAACCATTTTGAGTATGTACATATGGTACTGAATGCTGCACTTCAATTCCTTGAGCCATACAATAATCATTGAAGGCTTTTGAAGTAAATTCTGCAGCATTATCTAATCTTACAGATTTCAATCTATGTTCAGGATAATTTGTCTTTAATCTTATGACTTGAGTCATAAATTTAGCAAATGCATGGTTTCGTGTGGACAAAAGACACACATGTGACCATCTAGTAGATGCGTCTATTAAAACCATAAAGTACCTGAATGGTCCCGATAAGGGTCTTATAGGTCCACAAATATCTCCTTGAATTCTTTCAAGGAATTTAAGTGGTTCAACTTTAATCTTAAGAGGTGATGGTTTTAAGATTAATTTTCCAGTTGCACATGCTGTGCATACAAAATCTGAAGATTTAGGCATTTTGGCTGTCTTTAAATTATGACCATAACTATTACCAATAATCTTCCTCATCATTCCAACACCCGGATGTCCAAGTCTTTCATGCCAGGTTTTGAATGCATCTACATCTTGGAAGATTACCTTGTATGAAACATGTGGTACAGGTCGTATGTATGTATAATACAATCCAGATGGTAAGCATGGCATTCTTTCTAGAATATCATAGCTATCACCATTTTTCTTAATAATGTGGAGAAACTCCTCATTATTTTCTTCATGGGTATTCACATGTAACCCATTCATTCTTATATCTCTATAACTTAGCAATGTACGAGTAGAATCGGGATACAACAATGCATTCTCGATTGTTACTTGCGTACCCATTGAAAGGACTATAGTAGCACGTCCAGAGCCTACTATATTTGTATCATGTCCTGCAATAGTCAAAATATTCCCAGTCCTCTTTGTAAGAGTTTGAAAATACTTTGTCTCTCTAAGTATAGTATTTTTTGTGCCACTATCCACAAGGCACATTTCTTGTTCCATTGGATTGACTTCAAGGATCTATACAAAATAACAACTTTATTTAGTATAGAACACATATATACATAGGTATATCTATTTACATAGTATATTACATACTATATATACAATACATATCACAATCCATATTATCACTAATATTTACATAGACGCTAGATTAACGAAAATCTAGTAAGACAAATGGAGCTACTCTTGATCTCCATACACATCGTTGTTATATTCAACGAGCATTTCTTCGTCGTCAATGTCATCATCCTTTGATGGACTTGGCTTAATTTCTTCATCGGGGTCCTTTCCCGAAGTAGTAGCCTCATCAGATGTATCATTAAAGTGTGCTTCATATGATCCTTTAGCTTTTTCTTCTTCTTTGATGGATTTCTGATATAAATCAACCAAGTGTTGGGGAGTCTTGCATTTCTTTGCAATATGATTAGGACCACCACACCTGTAGCACTTGTATGGTTTCTTTCCTTTCCCCTTTTTCTGTCCTTTGGGTTTGTTTTTCTTGTTCTTATTTTTCTTACTTTTCTTAAATTTACCAACATTTTTAGATGATTTAAAATCATCTTTCTTTCCTTTACCCTTTGAACCATAGTTGACCTCAAGCAGTGGAGCAGCACCAACAGGACGTTGGTGATGATTTCTCATAGTGAGTTCATCATGCTTCTCTGCTTGTAGAAGGTCTTGTATGAGTTATGAGTAACGTTGGTAATTTCTAGCACGGTATTGGTGCTTTAAGACCCTGTCTGATGGGAGCATAGTGGTGAGAGTTTTCTCAATCTTCTCCTCATCAGTTGGTTCCTTCTCACAAAACCGTAGTTTAGAACAAATTTTATGAACAACATGATTGTAATCCCCAACAGATTTGAAATCCTGTAGGCGTAATTGTATCCAATCATGGTTAGCCTCAGGTAGGATTACTGCCTTTTGCTGTTCATATCTATTTTGTAAAGCACTCCAAAGAACACTTGGTTCTTCCTCCAGCACATACTCTGCCTTCAAGTCAGGGTGTATGTGATTCCTTAATATATACAAAGCATTGTATATATAGGTGTTAGGCAACTGTTGTTGTCTTTCTTCTGGCGGAAGTAATGCATCACAAATCCCTCTAAGATTCAAGCTTATCTTGATGTCCATCGCCCATGTAGGATAGTTATGCCCATCTAGAGCAAGCTCTTCAAATTCACGAGCCATTTATCCTACAATATTCAACCAAGATTTATTAGAATCAAGGTTATATTGTGACATACACAAGTATATTAGTGATTTTGTGATATTTGAGTGACTAACACTCATACAACATCATGTGTTGTTATTTCTGATTTCACATCAAATGAAATCTATAATTTCATGTTTAGTTTTATAATTATGGTTGTTGTAAAATAAACTCCATGAGTTTATCATTTTATGTGTAATTCATCTCTTTAAACTCCATGAGTTTGATGAATTTTGCAAGAAATAATCATAATTTCATGCCTCACATAAGATTATGGTTAATACATCATTGAATAACCATATATTCAATTGACTAAGTACAATTACAATACCATAATTATACATTTTATAATACTAAACAGAAATTTACAGAATTTAAATGCTAAATACACACTAAAAGCAAATAAAAACTGTACATATATACCACAACAGTCCAGTTGGACTGTTTTTTTTTCTCTTTTGGCCCATTTGACCTTTTGGCCTGGCCCGCTTGGCTGTTTTCAACCTCCGGCCCAGCCGGCCACATGGCCTGGGCCGCCCAGCCGACCCAGCCGGCCCATCCGACCAGCCGGCCCAGCCGGTATAGAGTGGGGGGGGAGGGGTGGATAGGGTTGCCGACACCCCAGTCCACCCCCTTGCGCCGCAGCTTCTCGGGTCTTCGGACCTTCCGCCTCCTCGGTCGCTCCGCTTCCTCGGTCGCTCGACGCTTCGGTCATGCGACGCCGGCGGCACCGCACTTCCATCCTCCTCCGCATCCCCCACCCCCTCCCCCCGTCTCATGGTCACTAAGACCGATGGGAGAAAGACCAAGCCCCCGGGCGTCGGCCCGAGGTGCTCGGTTTTTCTAGGTGGGCGAAGCGCTTGAGGATTCGGCCCCCGTTGGGGCTCCGGAGCGGCGGCTCTTCGCTTGTTGCGGTTGAATCTGAAGGGTTTGACGGTTGCTCCGTCGATTCGTCGCCGGATCCGGTAACCTCTACCCTTTGTTCATCTTCTTTTGCTTTTGTTCTTGGTGCTAGGGGTCCGGTAGGGCGTCCTAGTGGCCCAATTCGGATCCTTGCAGTTTGCTTGTATGGGCGCGGTGGTAGGGACTCGGGCACCGAGTCGGATTCGACCGGTTGGTCGTCTCCGGCGGCGACGGCCACCACGAGTGTGTCGCCATCTTGTTCAACGGTGGTGACATACTCTTTACCGACACGGTCGGTTTCTTCCTCTTGTCCCTCTTCTCCTTCTCCCTCTTCCCTTCCCGGTGATGAAAAGATCAGTTGTTGATGCGCAATCGGGTACGAGCAAGGGCCCGCGCCATGGATGGCGCACGGCAACCTCCGGCGGTTCCATGGTGAATCCGCCGGATCTGAGGGTTCCATCGGCATATATGCCGATGGATTTGGGGATGAGGGTCTTGGGCGTTCGTCAACCCTAACCCTAGGGTTAGGGATTTGGCCCTGTGAAATATTCTTCCCGGCCTCTGATTCTTCACGGCGAAGCCGGTCTTGATTGTGATTCTGGCCGGGTTGTCGACGGTTTCTCCGTCTGTGGCGCCGGTGGCGATGGCCCTTTCTTTGTTGTTGTTGTTCATGAGTAGGCCTATGGCCTTCTCTGTTGTGCCTGCGCCTTGTGGAGAACCGCCGCCGACGATTGCGGCGACTGCCGCTGGATGATCCAAGGCAGTCTAGCATTTCCCGAAGATGTTGGATTAGAAACTCGGTAATGTGTTTATTCTTTGTCATTTACCTTTGTCTAATCCTTCCTCTGTTCTTGCCATGCCTGTGAACTCGCCTGGTAGAACTTAGTGTCTGATAACGTGTTATGACTAAAAATAGAATGTAGACAATTTTGAGACAATTGTAACTTCTGAATAAATTTCATTAACCTTTTGTCATTTTTATATACATGTTGAATGGACACGAGGGGGAGGGAACCACTGCCGTCGTCGCGCCTGTTCGGTGAAGGAGCAACCGCCGGCATCATCTGTTCACACATGTTTCTCAACAGAAATGACTAGACGACCTTAGATGCAAGACAGAGCTTCTCAGCTCGGTTTTCATTAACATTCTTTAACGTCAGTCTATATTTTAACCACCTGAAATTTAGGAAGAATGCAGACGATGAGTAATTAATGTCAAATTAATAGTTAATTCTAAAAATTAATAAATTGAACAAATTTTCTATGCTATATAGAATCACAAAAATCATTTTGATTTATTATTCTACAACTAACATAATCTTTAAAAACAGATTAACAATTAAATAAACCTGACCTTCCTCAAACAGTGCCGACGGTGGCGCCGTCGGCGCTCGCCGCAACCCGACGCCATGCGCCTTTGCCGCGTGCCGCCGCCGCATGCTGCCACGCCTCGACCATCTGCCGCCACTCTCGCCGCGAGCCGTCGCCATACGCCATGCTGCACCTCGACCATCTGCCACCACTCTCGCTGCACTTCATCGCCATACACCGCCATGCCCGAGCCACGCGTTGCCATCAGGATCAAGAGGAAGATCGAGAGAAAAAGGACTCATGTTTAGGGTGTCGGGCAAGGGTAGAGGATAGGAATTGGGGAAAAGGTCGCACGAACCTCATAGAAAAATCAATGATCGTCTGAAATTCGTTTAGAATTCACGCACAAAGTGAGCACTACTGAGCACAAAGTGAGAAGGCATGGATAAGAAGAGCGATTCGCAAACAATCATCGTTTAGATGTAACCATACAAAAAAACTTTAAAACCACACTATCTCCATTCTACCATCACTGCTTTTTTCACTCAAACCTCCCATACTTGACAATACGCAAGCTACTTACACAATTATACCTGTACGATAGTTGAACGCTACTCACTCTCATGTGTAAAAGAGCCTACGGCGGCCAGATGTGGCGTGCCCAAGCCCAGATCCAGCACATGGTAACAAGCCCATCCGCCAGCCCAGCTAAGCCTGCCCGTCATGTTTCTGAAAGCGAAGTTTGCAGGACCTCAGCCTTGCAACGGGTGCTCGCCAAGGCAACCAAACAACCAACAGACATGGTAAGCTTGCATCCACTGTACCTGACAAAGGGGCATATAGGCAACGAAACACATCCACAGGTAGCAAGGAATGGCTCAGTCAACTTTTTCATCTTTCGGACATATGTGTTTTGCTGCATTCAGTGACTGTCTCCTTTTGTCTTGGATCTGGCGAACACATTCAGCAACCAAAAGGCTGAATTTCAGGGTAATCTTGCCTGTAGGGGGTGGGTTAAAACCCACCTTCTTATAAGCTTGTGCAATGTTCTTCTGATTTCTTTGGAAGTGAACATTGCATAGGGAGGGGACTGCAGATTTATTAATGGGCCTGCCACAGGTGATTGCTTGTCCAGTCTGTACTCCACTGCATAAGAGGTAAAGAAAACTGTTAGAAAATATATGTTAAACTCAATTAAAGGATTGAAACTGAAGGAAATGGAAAAACTTTGGAATATACATATGTTAGTGAAGATTATATAGCAACTTAAAAGCACTCAAGTCAACTAAAGACAGAGTTAGGATAAGCAAAGCAGAAAAATACCATCTGTCCTACCGCTTACTCAAAGTTCGAATGTAAAACAGAATCAATAATCAATACTAAATAAATAATTGGGACGTCCTACACACATAGCAAGTACAACAACAACAAAGTATTTTCCCAAACACATTGGGATAGGTTGGATATGAAACCTAATAAAAACATACGAAAGTAAAAGAAAGAGGAAGAAGAGTAAACAAAGTACGAGTAAACTAACATTCTGGCAGATGAGTTGCTGATCTCCATCACATCCTATCAAGAGTTCAAGACCCAGTCTCTAGGTATATTCCATGCAGTTTTATGCCCATAGTAAGGAAACTTATTTAAAAACTTGACTAAGGTCATCGCTAATTTAAGTAAAAATGACAAGAAAAAAAATTTAATCACAGAGTCATAGACAACCATAGAAATCTGGCCAAAATAAACAAAGAAAAGCACATCCTTTTGAATTGCTGAGAGAAAGCCAAACATATTAGATGGAAAATGAGAATAATAATTAGAACACGTTGGAACCATATTTCAGCAGCAAACAAGTACGTCACTTACAGAAAAACAACCATAAGTGACTCTGTTCCATTGCAAGAACAGCTTATGCAGCTGACTTAATCACTGAATTTAATGGATCCAGCTCCCTGAATCATTGAAAACATCCAGAACTTTTTCCAACCAAACATAATTATGATTGGAATGTTTCAGTTTACCATCGGAGAAAGAATTTATAGATGACTCACAGTAAGGAAAATAAAAATCCAGAAGTCACTATTTTCTGTGTGTAGAAATTAAAGAAAAAAATTGAACGCCTTGACATTTCAGCAGAAGCCCAGTATGGCTGCTGCACAACTGGTAACTTCACATCAATAGCCCAGCAGAGGGAGTAGGCTCGGCGCTCGACCAGTCTGGACACAGTGGATCTCCCTCGTGGATCGAGGCGAGGGGGCCGCGGCCAGCGGAGGGCACGCAAAGTGGAGGCGCAATGGCGGCTGTAGCGGACCGGAGAAACGTGGCTGGCAGGACGGTGCTCTAGGGTTCAGTCATTGGGCCTTGTGGGCTTCAAATATGCCTCTCGTGTTTCTATTTTTAAATTTTACATATTGCTCTCTATTATCTAATAATTGTTGTTCCCAACCAACCAAATGCACTGAAAATGAAATAACAAAATCTGTTCTAAGAACAAATAAATAGATATAAAGGGAGTACTAAGGCATCGCTTCGCCTTATGCCTTCTCGCTTAAAAGGTAAAAAGGGGGCCCGTTGCCTTAAGTCACCTTACCGCCTTAATAACTATGGTTTAGATATTAATTGGTTGGAGCGGAAGTCATAGTCTATACAGACCACGCTGCTTTGAAATTTTTGGTCACTAAGAAAAATGCTAAACCTAAGCTAATCCGATGGATTCTTCTAAGAATTTAACTTAGAAATAAGGGATAAAAAAGGAGTGGATAATTTTGTCACTGATCATCTCGCATGTATGTAAATCTCAAACACAATAGACATACATACCAATAATTTCCTACATGATGATATGTTGCTTAAGGTAACAAACTCTAACCCTTGTATGCGAACAACGTAAATATCATTGTCATGGGTTACGTACCACCAGAGAAGAACAAGAAAAAACTTACTTTTGAGAGTCGTCGACAACTGTGGGATGATCCGTACCTCTATAGGGTATGTTCTAACGAGTTACTTAGAAGGTGCTTCCAAACAATCGAAGGCATCAAAATCATTAAAAGATATCATGCAACTCCTTATGGTGGGCACTAAAATTCACTAAAATCAACTCAATATAAAATGAAATCATGGCAATTCCTTTAATTAAGAAATGCTTACAACAACAACAACAACAACCAAGTATTTGTCCCAAACAAGTTGGGGTCGGCTAAAAATGAAACCCAACAATTTTTGAAGAAAAGTAATAGAAAATAAGATGAGAGTAAAAAAAATACAAATAAAATAAGATTCTACATTTTATTTTTTTAAGCAATGGATGAATAAGAAAGAAGATAAGAGTAACAAAATATGAATAAACTAAGATTCTGGCACATAAATTGTTAATTTCCATGTAATCCTATCATGAGCCAAATCTCTAGATATGTCTCACTCTGTCTTGTTTCACCGCCTCCTACAATGTCAATCTTGGTCGACCTCTACCTCTCCTAAAATTTTCTATACTCTTTATAATTCCACTGTTAACCAGTGCTTCTGGAGATCTCCGCTGGATATGCCCAAACCACCATAGGCGATGCTAAACTAGCTTCTCCTCAATCGGTGCCACCACTACCCTATCACGTATCACCTCGTTCCTAATTTTGTCTATTCTTGTGTGACCGCACATCCAGCGTAGCACGCACATCTCAACAACACTCATTTGTTGGACATGTTGTCTTTTAGTTGGCCAACATTCTGCTCCATACAGTATCGCAGGTCTGATCACCAATAACAACAACAAGCCTTTGTCCCAAACAAGTTGGAGTCGGCTAGAAATGAAACCCAACAATTTTGAAGAAAAGTAATAGAAAATAAGATGAAAGTAAAAATAACAATAACAATAATAAATACAAATAAAATAAGATTCTATATTTTATTTATTTTAGAAATGGGTTAATAAGAAAGAAGATAAGAGTAACAAATTACGAATAAACTAAGATTCTGACACATGAATTGCTAATTTCCATGCAGTCCTATCATGAGTCAAATCTCTAAGTATGTTCCACTCCTTTAAGTCTCATTTCACCGCCTCCTGCCATGTCAACCTTGATCGACCTCTACCCCTCCTAAAATTTTCTCTACTCTTTATAATCCCATTGTTAACAAGTGCTTCTGGAGGTCTCCGCTGGATATGCCCGAACCACTGTAGGCGATATTGGACTAGCTTCTCAATCGGTGCCACCCCTATCCTATCACGTATCACCTCGTTCCTAATTTTGTCTCTTCTTGTGTGACCGCACATCCAATGTAACATGCGCATCTCCGCAACACTTATTTGTTGGACATGTTGCCTTTTAGTTGGCCAACATTCTGCTCCATACAGCATCGCAAGTCTGATCACCGTCCTATAAAATTTTCCTTTTAATTTTTGTGGAACTTTCTTATCACATAAGATTCCAGATGCTTGTCGCCACTTCATCCACCCGATCTTGATCTTGTGGCAAACATCTTCGTCAATATCACCATTGCTTTGTAACATTGATCTTAAATATTGAAATGTGTCTCTCCTAGGTACTACTTGTCCTTGTAAACTAACATTACCATCCTCACACCCGACATCACTAAAATCGCATCTCATATACTCAGTCTTGATTATACTAAGTCTAAACCTCTTAACTCTAAGGTCTGCCTCCATAGCTCCAATTTTCTATCAACACCATCTCTAGTTTCATCTACCAATACTACATCATCAGCAAAAAGCATACACCAAGGGATATCCCCTTGTATATCCTTCGACACCTCATCCATCACTAAGGAAAAGATGTAAGGACTTAAGGCTGATCCTTGGTGTAACCCTATTGTGATAGGAAAAGTGTCGGTATCACTATCTCTTACGCGCACACTTGTCACCACATTATCGTGCATATCCTTGATAAGGTTAATGTACTTTGTTGGGATTGTGTTTCTCTAGTGCCCACCACATGACCGGTCTTGATACCTTATCGTATGCCTTCCGCAAGTCAATGAACACCATATGTAGATCCTTCTTTTGCTCCTTATACTTCTCCATAAGCTGACGGAGTAAGAAAATCACCTCCATAGTGGACCTCCCAGGCATAAAACCAAACTGGTTTTTAGTGACATTGGTCACTTTCCTGAAGTGGTGTTCAATCACTCTCTCCCAGAGCTTCATAGTATGACTCATGAGCTTAATTCCTCGGTACTTAGTACAACTTTGAACATCTCCTTTATTTTTGAAGATAGGTACTAAAATACTTTTACGCCACTCTTCGGGCATTTTGTTTGATTGAAAAATGCGGTTGAATAGTTTAGTGAGCCATACTATTGCTACATCCCCCAGACATCTCCACACCTCAATGGGGACATCATAGGGGCCGCGGGCTTTTCCTCCTTTCATCCTTTTTAATGCCTCTCTAACCTCAGACTCTTGTATCCTTCGCACGAATCGTCTGTTGGTGTCATCAAATGAGTCATCCAACTCGAACCTAATACTCTCATTCCCGTCATTGAATAGTCCATTGAAGTAGTCCCGCCATCTGTTCCTAATTTCTTCTTCCTTCAATAGAATTTGGTCTGCCTCATCCTTAATGCATTTGACTGGTTGAGATCTCTCACCTTTCTCTCGCGAAGTTGCGCCATCTTGTATATATCTTTTTCGCCTTCTTTTGTCCCTAGCCTCTCATATAGCGCATCATAGGTCTACCCCCTTGCTTTACTCACAACACGCCTTACATTTTTCTTAGCGTCTTTATACTTCGCCATGTTACTTGCGCTTCTCTCATGATGTCAGCTCTTATAAGACTCCTTTTTCTCTTTAATAGCTTTTTGTACATCTTCATTCCACTACCAAGTGTCTTTATCTACAAGTTTCTTACCTTTTGTCCACCCAAGCACCTCCCTAGCTACCTTCCTAATGTAAGTCGCCATCTTCACCCACATACTATCCGCATCTTCCTCTTCGCTCTAAGGTCCTTCTGCGATCATCCTCCTTTTGAATGATTGTTGCGCTTCATCCTTCAACTTTCACCACTTTGTTCTTGCGGTTTTAACACCTTTGTCTCGTGACACACGCACGTGGAAACGAAAGTCGGCTACCACAAGTTTATGTTGTGGAATAACACATTCCCCAAGAATCACCTTACAATCTAAACATGCCCTTCTCTCCCTTCTCCTGGTGAGCATATAGTCGATTTGACTAGAATGTTGGGCACTAGTAAAGGTCACTATGTGAGATAGCCTCTTCTTAAAGAGGGTGTTAGCTACCAATAGGTCATAGGCTACAACAAAGTCTAGGATATCCTTACCCTCCTAGTTTCTATCGCGACACCCAAAACCTCCGTGTACCCCCTCAAAACCTACATTAGTTGTACCTACATGACCATTGAGATCTCCTATAAAGAGCTTCTCGGTTACCGGTACACTACTAACCATATCCTCCAAGTCCTCCCAAAATTATCTCTTAGTGCTCATGTCGAGCCCAACTTGCGAGGCATAAGCACTAATGACATTCAAGATAAGGTCCCCCACAACTACCTTGACTAGGATGATCATATCCCCTCGTTTACGGACATCCACTACTCCATCCTTGAGGCTCTTATCTATTAGGATGCCTACGCTATTCCTAGTTTCAGTCGAGCCAGAATACCAAAGCTTGAAAACGGTATTCTCAACCTCTCTCGCCTTTTGACCTACACATCTAGTCTCTTATACACAAAGGATATTTACACGCCTCCTAACCGTAACGTCCACTAACTCTCGTAGCTTTCTCGTCAAGGATCCTACATTCCAACTACCCACCTAAAACTAGTTTCCTCGGCTAGCTTCCTTACCCTTCGCATCCGTCGAGGAAGATGCAAAGACCCTTGCTCACTTAACACTACATTCAGGCGATGATGTAGCGCGCCACTAAGGTGGTGGCGATCCGGCCCTTGCTCATTTAACACCACATCCGGGTTCCGATATGGCGCGCCACTAAGGCGGTGGTGACCCAGCCCTCGCCCACTTAACACCATAATCGGGTTCCGGTATGGCGCGTCGCTAAGAGGGTTACGCCCCAACAAATTTCCAATGGGTTTCATTTCCATGAGAATGGCTAAGTTTAGTTGTTGGCTCGTCAAGCCTATCACAACCCCTCCTCCTTTACCCGGGTTTGGGACCGGCTATGTCATTACAACATAGGCGGAGTTATCGCAGGTCTGATCACTGTCTTATAGAATTTTCCTTTCAATTTTTGTGGAACTTCCTTATCACATAAGATTCCAGATGTTTGCCGCCACTTCATCCACCCGATCTTGATCCTGTGGCAAATATCTTCGTCAATATCATCATTGCTTTGTAACATTGATCCTAAATATCGAAATATGTCCCTCCTAGGTACTACTTGTCCTTGTAAACTAACATTTCCTTCCTTGCACCCGACATCACTAAAGTCGCACCTCATATACTCGGTCTTGGTTCTACTAAGTCTAAACCTTTTGGACTCTAAGATCTACCTCCATAGCTCCAATTTTCTATCAACACCATCCCTAGTTTCATCTACCAACACTACATTATCAGCGAAGAGCATACACCAAGGGGTTACTCAAAATTTATTTCCCTCACACACACCAAAAGTTGGAGTTTTGTACATCACTCTTAAGACTTAATGTTGCCCAAGAGCAGGCCAAGATAGGGAGAGAGTGAGGGAAAGGAAGGAGGATGCTTGAGCTTGTTCAAGCCACTCTCGTAATCCGTCTCCACACGAGTGTAGAGCAATGACACCAATCGGACTTCGTCAGGCTTAACATCACACGTTCGATTTGCCTGATCATGCAGCGCAACGATGTTGTGTGGCGTTGACATGAAAGCAACGAACACGCCAACTTCAAGGCGCTTCGAAAGCTGGCAAGGGAGGAGATGGTGCTCAAGCTTCCACACCTTGATGACATCCATCAACGGTGCGAGGCTTGCTTGGTCGAGAAGCAAAGGCGCTCCAACTTCCCCACGCAAGCACAGCGGCACGCAAAGGACACCCTCGACCTCGTCCATGGCGACATCTGCGAGTGGATTACTTCGACGACTCCAGGTGGCAAGATGTTCCAGTTGGTAGTGGACAATAAGATTCGCTATATGTGGCTCTATCTGCTAGCAAGCAAGGAACAGACAGCCGACTTAATTCAGCAATTCCAGACAATTGCTCAATTAGAGCCCGGCAGGAGGCTGAAGCTACTCCGTACTGATCGCGCGAGGGGAGGGGTATTCACCTCCAAGGAGTTCGACGAATACTGCACTCAGCACGGTGTCCAACGTCAGCTCACAGCCCCCTACACGCCGCATCAGAACAGGGTTACAGAGCAGCAAAACCAAACGATGGCCGGTATAGCAAGGAGCATGTTGAAGGCGAAGGGGGTTGCCTAGGATGTTTTAGTGTGAGGTAGTAATAATTGTTGTTAATATCCTAAATCGATCCCCCACTCATGGCCTTGACAGGAAGGCGCCATACAAAGCTTGGCATAGGGAACGACCAGCCGCCCACTACTTTCGAACTTTTTGGTGTTTGGGGCATGTCAAAAACACGCACCCTCAACTAACAAAGTTGGAAAATCGAAGCACACCATTGGTGTTTATGGGCTACGTACTCGGCTCCAAGGTGCGTACTGGATGTACAATCTAATTGATGTGCGCATACACGTATCACGTGGCGTGATGCTTGACGAGGCGTCAAGGTGGGAGGGGGTGAAGAAGCTGTCGATGACTATAGCGCATTATACGTCGACTTCATGGGTCTAGCACTTGCAGGACCCGTTGTTCTAGCGTCTTGAACAGTGCTACTAGGCCTAGGAGGGCCCGAAAGCAACCCTGCAGTACCCATGAGGGGTGTGGGAGGCTCGGCAAAACGCCCAGTGCCCTGCGGAGTAGCAAAGGGTCGCAGGAGTCCCAGTAACACCCCGAAGGCTCGGTCTGTCCAGCGTGGAGCAAAGCTAGGACAATCCGGTGTAGGGGTCGGTTAAAGCGGACGATGCTCAAGGAGATGAAGTCCATTGAAGAGAACAACACGTCAACTTGTCGATTTTCCTGCATGACACAAACCCATTAGGCTCAATTGGGTGTTCAAGGTAAAGTGGAACGAGCACGGAGTGTGAAGCATAAGGCTCGGCTAGTGGGTCCAACTACAGGGAATAGACTCTGATGCTCTTGTAGCCTGTCTCGAGTCTGTTTGTGTGCTCCTTGCAGTTGCTACACGTGGGGGATGGGAAAGATACACCACGTGGATGTGAAGAAGGCCTTCCTGAATGGCGATCTGTTGAAGGAGGTGTACATCTCCCAGTTTGTTGGTTTCATAATCAATGGAGGTAAAACAAGGTATTCAAGCTCAAGAAGACATTATACGGACTTCGTCAAGCACCCAGGGCCTAGAATGCCAAGTTGAACGATAGCTTGCCATCCCTTGGTTTCTAGAAGAGTACGAGTGAGCACGAGGTCTACTTCCGTGGAGCTGAAGATGAGAAGCTTATCATCGACGTGTACGTTGATGACCTCGTGATCACAGGAGGCAAGGTCATTGAGAAGTTTAAGCAGGAGATGATGAAGTTGTTCAATATGAGCGACTTGGGTTGGAAGTACGACAAAGTGATGCAGAGATCAGCATTGGGCAAGCAGCCTACACTTCCAAGCTTGTCTCGAAAGCTGACCTACAAGAGTGCAACCCCTGCGCATTCCTTTCCTTGTGGAGCCCGACCTAAAGCTTTACAACAACAGCGAGAGTACGTTGGTGCACGCAACAGACTGCACGAGTTTGGTTCAAGGGTTGCGATAACTAGTAAACACATGTGCAGACCTCGCCTACAAGCTTGGGTATGTGAATAGGTTTCTTTAGGGGCCAAGGGAGGAACACTTTGTTGCGGTCAAGAGCATCGTACGCCATATAGCGGGTGCGATCCACCTCAGAGTCTTATATGCAAGAGGAGGCGACATGGACTTGATTGGGTACTCAAACAGTGACTTCGCAGGAGACATAGAGGACCAGGGGAGCAAGTTGGGTAGTGTTGTTAGGTGATCTCAACAAGAGATTAGGGAGTTCTAGTTTGAGTAGAGTTAAGAGTCTAGTCCCAGTAGGAGTTAGGGTTAGAACCGTATATGTATGGTCAGATGGGTTAAACTTGTAACTCTTATCTGTAAGGAGCTATATATAGCTGCCAACATCACGGAATAAACGAAGAACCTCCCAGATTAATAATTCTGAGTTCCTTGTTGAGTGTTGAGAGCCCCGAAATTCCAACAATCTGATATTTGAGCCTAGGACGCGATTCTACTGCCCCAAGGGTATGTCTCCGAGGCATAGTTATTAAGGTCGTAAGGTGACTTAAGGCGACGGCCCCCTTTTACCTTTCAAGCGATAAGGCATAAGGCGAGGCGACGCCTTAGTACTTTCTCTGTATCTATTTATTTGTTCTTAGAACAGATTTCGTTAGTTCATTTTCAGTGCATTGGGTTGGTTGGGAACATCAATTATTAGAGAATAGATGGAGCCATATGTAAAATTTAAAAATAGAAACATGAGAGGCATATTTGAAGCCCACAAGGCCCAACAACCGAACCCAAGAGCACCCTCCTGCCAGCCGCATTCGATCGCAATCGCGTTTCTCCCGCTCCGTTGCAGTCGTCATCGTGCCTCCACTCAGCGTGTCCGCCGCCGAAAGCCCCCCCCCCCCCCCCCGATCCACGAGGGAGATCTGTCGCGTTCGGACTGGTCGAGCGCCGAGCCTACTGCCTTTGCTAACGTTCAACGCGTCCACAACAAGATCTCCGCCGGGGGGCACCCGATCTGCGTCGACACACCGACTTCCTGTCTAGGTAGGTTGCTCTGCCGACTTCCCTTCCCCTTATCCCGCTGTCGTCGTGTCGCCTTACTCAGGATCCTAAGGCGACAACAGGACGCCTTGAGCTCTTTGAGCGCCTTACCGCTTAGCAACGACTTAATAACAATGCTCCCAGGGGGCGGCTAGAGGCAAGGAGGGAGCATGGAGGTGAATCGTCGATCCCCTCCGAATCCAGCAGGGAAGAGGACAAATCGAGGCAGGGTAACATGGATTGGAGGCATTCCTGGCAAATCAAGGGGGTGCAGTGCGGACCTCATCGACAATGGCGGAGAACTAACCGGTGACTCAGCCGGACGAATGTAGCGCCTGACTGGATCGCGACCAACGCGACAGGCAGCGCAGCTTAGCTGTCGCTACGCAGCCACGACAGCTAGTGAGCGTGCAGGTGAGGACGAGAGAAGAGGCAGGGCTTGCATCACGCGAGCTCCGGGCATCCTGTGCTAAGGCGTAGGAAGCTGATTCCGAGTGGCACAACTTCAGATCGGGCCCACAAGTAGCGGAACGAACCGACAAGATGCGCCCACAAGTAGCGGAACGAACCGACAAGATGCGCAAGCGGCATCCGAACGCGGGCTACATCGTGGGCTAGCACTCGGATCAGCTGGCGGGGTCGCCCGAGTCGTGCTAGCGTGGTCAAGCGGGTCATGGTCCGGAGGCCGGGCGATGTGACCGATGCTCGTGCGAGCAAGGCAGCGCCTTGGAGTCGTCGATGCTTGGACGTGCTGAGCGAGAGGCGGAGATCTAGGGATGGCCTGCAGAGATCAAGCAAATCGCAATGTGGACCAAGGTTTCTCGACGCGGCGAATCGAAATGAATTCGTGCGGGACTGCTTGAGGCGAAGAGTTTCGAAAGGAGGACTGGACCGACTGGATTGGGTTGGTGGGCTTGTCGATGGTTGGTGGGCCTGTCGATGGTTGGTGGGCCTAGTGGATCTGTCGGTGGATGGTGCGAAGGAATGGTGTACACGCGAAGAATCAGATCGTCATGAGGATATGCTATGTAGGAGACATCCCACGCCACCAAGTACAACTCTATCGTGTACAAGAATGTGGGTTCAAGTGCCACCGCACGCACATCCGAATTTGGGTTCGAGTCCCATTGTGGTTGCGGGGAGATTTTGGGTGCAAGTCCAATCATCGTCCAGGGGGAGGCTTGGCAAATGGGAGGCGGCAGGTTGTGCATGAGGTCGACGAGCACGTGTGGACCCACAACGGCGAGCACACAACAATAGTTGAAGACGGGGCGGCGACTCAGATCGTGAGGATCTGGAGCGCGCAGGACTCAACAACCTTCTCCTACGGTGGCTCGAAGACGTAGGTGAGGCTCTGTGCAAAAAAGGCTCATGACACAGAGGAGCAACAACAATATCATGATGGCTCCATGAAGCAAGGACTCGACGGCGAACACGGCAAGACTGGTCAAGGATGAGACAAGCATAAGTACCAGGATCAAGGGGAGACTGTCTGATAATCCTGAGAGTTGTGGGCTATGGGTGTGGTTCAGGCTGTAGGATGTTGATATCAAGGGGATAATGTTAGGTGATCTCAACAAGAGATTAGGGAGTCCTAGTTTGAGTAGAGTTAAAAGTCTAGTCCTAGTAGGATCAGAGTGAAAGTATGGTCATATGGGTTAAACTTGTAACTCTTATCTGCAAGGGGCTATATATAGCTGCCAACACTAGGAAATAAACGAAGCACCTTCTAGGTTAATAATCCAGAATTCCCTGTTGAGAGCCCCAGAATTCCAACAATTGTTTTGTCTTGGAAACAGCCCAATTTCATGGCAGTGCAACAACCAGAAGGTGGTGGCCTTGTCCTCGTGTGAAGCATAATACATTGCAGTAGCTCAAGGGGCTTGTAAAGGTGTATGGATGGCACGGCTATTGGAAGATCTTTATGACAAGGTGAAGGCTCCAGTGTTGCGGGTTGACAAGTCTGCAGACTTGAGCAAGAACATGGTACACCATGACAAGAGCAAACACATCGACACTAAGTACCACTACATACGGGAGTGTGTCGACAACGGTAGTATTGTGCTAGAGCAGATCTCCACCCAAGACCAGATGGTGGACATCTTGACCAAGGCACTTGGAAGCAGAAATTCGTCGAAATACGGAGAAGGATCGGGATCCTGGACATACGACAGGAAGAGAATGTCACGTGACCCTGGCTGACCCCTGAGTATGAGTAGGACTATGGAGGCCGGGGGGGGGGGGGGGGGGGGGGGGGGGGTCCTATGCGCGGGAGCATGACCATCAAATCCAGTTCGAACTCTGCATGGTATGTGTGCTGGCCAGATTAGTAGTCCAGGTTTCTCTAGTTAATATTCCTTAGAGATAGATGTTAATATAGTAGGAGTCAACTAATATGAGTCTAGGACTCTTGTAACCGGGGCTTTATAAAGAAGCCAGCAGGAAGCCATGTAATCCATCCAAATCAGTTGAATAAACAAGTTTTCCTCCAGATCAAAAAGCCCTCACGGCAGCACCAATCTAGACGAGTTTTCTCAACTCGTCTCGATCAAACATACAGCTGCTCCCTCTGATCTCGGCGAGATCAACGAACAGAGGCGCCGACATCTCTCCCAGCCCCTGTCCCTCTCTGTTCTGCACACCAGCCTCTCTGTTCCTCTCTGTTCGGCCAACCAGCATCTGTTCTGTGCAAACAGAACAGATTCGAAGCAATACAGAGCAAGAATAGGGGCTAAACAGGCTGGATTTCCAACAATGGAATCCAAGAACTAGGAGAATAACCAAACATTGAATTTGGGTTTCTGCCCTTTTCCTACAGAATAATTCATGAGGCAAGGGATTTCTTTCAGTCATAATCAATCAAATAATCAGGGGGGCAGGATCTTCTCAACCAAAAAAAAAAACAGAGAAAAAAGTTACATGGTATTAATTCAAATGTTCAGAAAGCATATACATATATATACATATACATATATATATATATATATATATATATATATATATATATATATATATATAAAGCATATATATATATATATATATGTATGTATGTATGTATGTATATATATGTATACCCCTAATGTTCCACAATAGTGCCAAAGCATTTGTTGTAGAACTGCAGTTCAAGGCCCCTAACTACATGGTCCTTAGTTCTACTGCAGTGTTTTAGAAAGCACTGGACAGGCAGCTGGGTGGTACCAAGCATGGCTAGGTAATCACTTTGGAAGGAAGGTTTGGAGCATGACACCTAGCAACATGGAGAAGTGTAGATGGGCTAAGGTATGAGGTATTTTGCAAATGTGCTGTTACCGACAAGTAAAGCTCTCCGGACATAAGCACAGGTTATCTTGAGTTTGCTGGACCAATTCCATGAACAAAACAACAGCCATCCTTAAGAAGGATGGAAGGGAATGGAAAGGACTACGGTGATCGGTGACTTTGAAATGCACAACTGGTAAAATTTTGAATTGTTGCACTTCAAACCAACGACGCACTTGCTGTCAAAAGCAAGGTTCCACAGATTCATTGTGACCAGTTCTGAACAATGCAACATTAACTATCTATAATCCCAGGGCAGTGCAGAGCTTGAACAAATTTGGATAACACCTTTAACATTTATCATGCACATCCAAGATAGTAAAGAAGCAAGTAACATGGCAGATTGGCAGCACAACCACATTCCTGTGCGCAATTTCCCTATACTTGCTGCATAAATAAAATCCGGAAAAGTTCCCTATGCCATAAGTCATTACCAACTAACAGCATCGTATCTACACTATTTTTTTGGAAAACCGGTATCTACACTATAAACGGGAGCTACCTAGAACATTTATCCAGAGAAGCATGGGAACCAAAGCTCCAAACAAACAAAGCCTCTTTCACTTTACAGGAACATTCATCCAAGACGACTAGATTCCTAGATCCGGTGGCCGAATCCGGAACCCTAACAGCCGGAGGATCCGCCTCTGCGTTGAGTAGAATGAAGAGGAGCTTTCAAGATACGAACCTCTTCATCACGTAGGCGCAAGGCTTGTAGAGCGCCTGGCTGTGATCGGACAGGATGTGGGAGTGGCAGAACTTGGTCATGGCCATGGCCCGCACCTTGCACCCCGTGAAACCGCACTTCTTCCGCCTCGGCACCGGGGTCGGCCTCGACGCCTCGCCTGTCCCGAGGAAGGCCACGGCGCCGGGGGGCGGCGGGGGCTGCTCGGCCTCGAGCGGGCTCCGGCCGAAGTCCCAGACGTACTGGCGCTGCTTGGCGCGCACCTCCTGGGCCATGGTCCAGTAGAGCCGGCGGTAAAAGCCGGCGAGCCGTGCGGCGCGGCGGCGGCGGCGGCGGAGGACCTCCTCCCGCGTGAGCACCTCGGCCTTGCCCTCCATCTCCGGGGACGGTGGGTCGCCGGGCGGGATGCTAGGGTTTGGGGCCTGTGCCTCTGGAGGCTCCGCTGCAGGCGGCGGCAGCAGCGCCGAGGCGTCACGGTTCCGTGAAGAGGCCATAGCACGCTGAGATTCTTGAATCTTGAGTGCGGGCGGGCGGGCGGGCGATTTTGGGGCAAATTTTCGCCGGGGTCGGGGAGGGAGAACAGAAGGGGATGGAACTGTAGCGGTAGCGCGGTGGAGGAGTCAATGCGACAATGCCTCGACTGGGACGAGGACCAAGTTTTTTCAACATGGTGCCCCACTTGTCATTGACATGTGTACACTTGTACGTTGAACGGAACCCACGTACGCGCGGTTAACATTTAATCGCAAAATTGAGCACAATAGAAATATGGTATCAAACAAAATTTTTTGTTAAATTTAGTTTTCATTTTTATGTATTCCGGTTAATACGGATATCACGTCGTATTGACCGAACAATCGATTTAACCGTAATTTTAACCCACACTACCTCAACTCATAAAAACAAAGTTCAATATTACTAATATTAACGCAATCAAAAATTTCTCGAGGCCCATCTCATGGGTTCCATACCCCGACTACCAAAAGACGTGGCGCCGACCGAGCTCTGACAAGATATGGTGCGCAACACTATCAGACTATCAGCTCGGACGACACCAGATATCCAGACCTCGACCGCCGAGGTCGGTGACAAATGCGGTCGACCCCTGACCGCCGAGGTCGGCATCGAAGCCGTCCGAGCTCGAACTCGGGAGCGGAGTTGACAGCGGCACTCAATATGATGTGGGCGGACGCCTTCATTGTCGATAGGACAGCCGCACTCGAGTGTTCTCCTCGCGGAGGCTACAGAACTAGTTAACACCTTCCACATCTCGTCCAATTCGGCATTGTCGGTACCCCGCAGACCGGGTACCCCCGCGCACAAGGAGAAAACGGCTAAGGACTCGGCCTCTATTTGGAGGCAGAGTCCGAGGCTGCCACGTCCTCAAGGAAAGGACCAGATCCTACCTCCCCACCGAAGCGGGCTCCCGGGCTACCACGTGGCCGGCAGGACCGGACCCTCGCCTCCCCGCCGAGGCGGGCTCCGGGGCTGCCACGTGGCCGGCAGGACCGGACCCTCGCCTTCCCGCCGAGGCAGGCTCTGGGGCTGCCACGTGGCCGGCAGAACCGGACTCTCGCCTCCCTGTCGAGGCGGGCTCCGGGGCTGCCACGTAGTCATTGGAACCCCCGGGACCAGGCCCGTCACCCCGCAGGGAAGGGCTCCTGAACTACCACGTGGCCCGCAGGGCTGAGCCTCCGCCCATCCGCGGAGGTGAGCTCCGGAGGCGCCACGTGACCTGTACAACCAGGCGCTCAACTCCCCGCAGGGGCAAGCTCCGGTGCGACCACGTGGCGGATGACCAACTCAATGCGGTAGGAGGCCGCAGTAAAGGAAAGAGTGCGCTGCTCAGACAGGCATTAACTATGCGCACCTTCCCCAGGCGAAGCAAAGTCGCGCATGCGAAAGTCAAGGCTCCAATGACCTGTCTTGTCCAAGTAGTCGGTACATACCCACTACGCAAGACGAACGAGTGAGCCGCGAGGACAAGACAGCGGGACATGCCCTGCCATCATCAACAACTATGTGTAGCCCTGGCGCACAACGCGGCGGGATGGCACATTGAAGCCCCTAACAAAGGGAAGTAGATAGTATTTAATCCTAGATCTTGTATAGGATTTGGCTCTCTCCGGGACCACCTGTCGAGCCCTGGGGCCCACCTTGTGACTGCAGAGTCCTTGGACTATAAAAGGACTCAGCAGGCAACCTTCACAGGAGAATTCAAAGAACATCTGCGGGCTGCTCTCTAAGCATGTCCGGGGAAAGTGTCGTTTAAGACCTTCGACATTTGGTGCGCCAGGTAGGGGGCTTTTCCCCGTGAAGATTTCCACCAGCAGCAATGGTGAACGACCATTCCAACGCCGGTACATCCAGGCCGCAGTCACGGTGACAGGCAGTAGCTGAGGACGAGGCATCATCTCGCTTTAGAGCGGGATCCCGCTGTACAGCGGCAAGGTCGGGACCTTCACGTCGCCCTGCTGTCACCTCGCCGGCTGCAGGCCGACACGCCACACCACGGCGTACTCCAGCCGTGACAGCAGCTACGGCGCCACCGGCAGCGAGCCCGCAGAGTGCGCTCACAGCAGCGCGCGTGCTACTCCACAATCCACCGGCTGGAGATGCTCCTCGTGGAGCAGCTCAACATTGGATCAACGACGTCGACCACCTCGTCACCGCTGTGCTCAACGCACCTCCACCAAGTGAGACACATGCCCAGCCGATTCATGTGTCATTGTCACGGACTCCAACAGTTGACCGATGGACGGCGGACTCGCGCTCGACCAGGATCTCGACAATAGACCTGAGAACCGGGCTGTAGCGCCGTAGGTCGGGAGAAGATTGTTGAGTCACCATCAAGCGACAGAGGGAGCGGCGGCGCAACCTCGAGGTAGATTATGGTGTGCCGGGCCATGAGCCCCAGGCTCGCGCCGTGCCTCCACCATACCAGGCATACGTCGCGCCTCCACCTCCACAAGCGTATGCTGCACCACCCCAACCTCAGGTGTACGCAGGCCCACCTGCTCACCAGGGGTATGCAGTGCCACGATCGGCGCCAGCCAGCCCCACCTAAGGGTGTGCAACTCTGGCACCTCACCTCCGTTTCGTGGTCTGGCCATGAAAGTTCCGGCCACACATGTCAGAGAAGTACGACGGGGGTGTCAACCTGAGCAAGTTCCTGCAGATCTACTCCATCGCGATACTAGCTGCAGGAGGCGACGAGGCCATCATGGCTAACTACTTCCCCGTCGTCCTGACCGGCCCAGCCCGGTCATGGCTCATGAACCTGCCCCAGGGGTCCATAACCTCCTGGGATGAGCTGTGCCGACAGTTCGTGGCGAACTTCGGTAGTTCCTACAAGCGCCCCGGCACAGGGCCCGGACCCAGCAGAGGACCCCCTCGTTGTGTGCTCCAGTGACCAAGTGCCCTCCGGGTCCCAGCCCCCAGAGGTCCGACTAGGTCCTGGGGGCCACATTCCCCAGGATGCAGACGCATTGCAAGGGGCCCCGAACCCCCCAGGGAGGGTTCGGACCTCCCAACAGCCAGTCTACTACATCAGTGAGGTCCTTCATGAAGAAAAAACAAGGTATCTGGAGGTACATAAGCTGTTGTATGAAGTGCTCATAGCGTCGAGGAAGCTCCGGCATTACTTCCAAGCTCACCGGGTTTCAGTGGTCACCTCTTTCCCACTAAAGATTGTACTCCACAGCCCTAACTCGACTGGCAACGTCGCCAAGTGGGCAGCGGAACTAGCAGAGTTCGAGCTGGAGTTCTTACCTCGACACGTAGTCAAGAGCCAAGCACTGGCGGACTTCTTGGCAGAATGGACTCCATCGCCAAGCAACCCAGGGGGCCCAGACAACGGAGAAACGGTGCCCAAGGCCTCAGTTTTCACTGAAACCCCCTGGATGCTCTACTTCGACGACTCCTCGCGGAAGCAGTGGGCTGGGGTCGGGGTCCTGCTCCTCACCCCGACTGGGGAGCAGTTCAAGTACATGGTGCGCCTCAACTTCAAGACGACTAACAACATGACGGAATACGAAGCCCTAATCTTTGGGCTAAAAACTGCCCTGAATCTCAATGTTCGTCAGCTTCTGGCTAAAGGTGATTCTCAACTGATCATCAAGCAAGCCAAAGGGGAGTGCAGCTGCAACGACCCTCAGCTGGCAGCATACTTGCTGCATGTCCGGAAGTTGGAGAAGGACTTTGAAGTCATGGACCTGTGCCATGTACCCCGAGCCGACAACTCAATCGTAGATGACCTGTCAACAAAGGCCTCCACAGGGGCCCCAATTCCCGAAGGAGTCTTTGCAAGGACGTTACCACAACCAACCGCCCGGGCAGCCGAACCGGGTGAAGGGGGCGAGCCCAGCACCTCGAAGCTGGCAGTCCTGGCGGCCCTGCTACCATGGAGTCTGCCAAGGATCGTATGCGCCACCGGGGGCTTCGAGCTACCGGGCGCCCAAGATCCAGAGGCTCAAGCAAGTCCCGATGCATGGATCTCGGAGGTCCGGGACTACTTGAAAGACAACATCCTTCCCGAAGAACATGACCTGGCAGAAAGGATAGTCCACATGGCTAAGAGGTACACGCTGGTGGAAGGGGATCTCTACAAGCGTGGCACCAATGACATCCTGCTACGAGGCATTACCCGGGAGGAGAGCTGTGACTTGCTCGCAGAGATCTATGGAGGCGAGTGTGGGAACCACGCGTCATCCCGCACGCTGGTCGGTAAAGCCTTTCGACATGGCTTTTACTGGCCGACAGCACTCCAGGATGCCGCCGAGATGGTCAGGAGATGGAAGGTGTGCCAGTTCCATGCCAAGCAGGTCCACACACCAGCTCAGGCGCTGCAGATGATACCTCCCTCATGCCCATTCGCTGTATGGGGGTTGGATATTCTGGGACCCTTTCACAGAGCCGTCGAAGGATTCCGGCACCTCTACGTCGCCGTAGACAAGTTCACCAAGTGGCCGGAAGTCGCCCCAGTTGTCACCATCAACAAGCAGTCAACAGTCAAATTCATCAAGTCGATCGTCTGCCATTTCGGGGCCCCAAACAGAATCATCACTGATAACGGGACCCAGTTCACAAGTGCAGTGTTCCAGGAATACTGCGAGGACCTTGGGATCCAAGTCTTCTATGCATCTGTTGCTCATCCAGAGAGCAATGGACAGGTCGAGAGGGCCAATGCAGAGATCCTCAAGGGCCTCAAGATTCGCACATTCTCACACCTTGAGAAGCATGGTGCAAATTGGGTAGATGAGCTTCCGTGTGCGCTGTGGGCTAGCCGGACATCAACCAGCCGAGCTACGGGGAAACGCCTTTCTTCCTGGTGTATGGGGCAGAGGCCGTCCTCCCCCCAGAAATTACCAGGGCCCCCCCCCCCCCCGTGTCCGAGTGTACGACGAAGCCGCGCAGGACCAGCTCCGGCGTGAATAAATGGACCTCGTCGACGAGGGACGAGTGAGAGCGGCTCTCCGAAATGCACGGTACAGGCAGGCGCTCCGGCGCTACCACTAGAGGACCGTGCGGAGTAGGGAGCTAAAGGTAGATGACCTGGTGCTGCGTCGCATACTCTCTCAGGAAGGGGCTAACAAACTCTCCCCCAGATGGGAGGGCCCCTTCTGGGTTACAGAGGTATGCCGCCCAGGGTGCGTCCGCCTAGCTACGGAGGATGGAGAGCGACTGCCCAACCCCTGGAACATCGAGCACCTCCGTAAGTTATACCCCTAGACCAGAGTTAGGACAATTTTCTTTCATTGTAAAAGGTACAGTGCCAAGGAACAATACTTAGGGTAACTAAGGCTACGGAGATGGGGCTCTGAGTGCACATTTCACTTAGCCCGATCCACAACCCTAAGTAGGTGCACTCGACTTCTCTTGTCGCTCGGGCCAGGTCGTTCCCCTTGTAAAGTTTGTCCCATCTTATGGGAAACCGCAATGAAAGAATGTTGTCCTGCCCTGTATAGGGTTTGTCATTCAAAAAATTATCTTTAATTTTTTATGATATTGCTGTAAGTTCGTCGTAGCTCGTGATCTATCATGGGCGCTATCATTTTTTCCTGCTTTAGCAATAGTGGGAGCCTTGCTGTCTGGTTGCAGGTGAGGTTGCTTGAGGTACCTACAATGTGCCTGGGGCCTCGGATGTCCCCATACTCGGGGGTCTGTGTCTCCAGACGGTCTCCCCTGGGAAAGGCTTACGCCGAGCGGGAGGTCTAGGGGCACAGCCTGCTTAGCCTGGTCGTGTACCCTAAGCATGTGCGCCCTGCCTCCCCAACGCTGCAGCTGAGTACTGGGGGCCAGATGGACCACCCTTAAGTAGTATGGATAGCGAGCCCTAGGTGCAGATGCACTGAATTACCCAAGCCCCATGCGTCAGCCCAAGATCGTAAGTCAAGCGACACTAAAAAAGAGCAGGGAAGAAATGACCAGCGGACAGAATTACTTCTCCTACTTTTGATCTACACGCAGGTCTTCAAGGAGTTATCCCGGCGATAACCGTCAGAGTACCCACGAAGATGGCGGGCACCGCTGGACTGAAGCTCCGGTGGCACCCCCAGGGGGCCTGCCGTCGACCTTTCACCAAAGATGGTGGGCACCGCCGGACTGAGGCTCCGGTGGCACCCCCAGGGGGCCCGCCATCAATGTTTCACCGAAGATGGTGGGCACCGCCGGACCGAAGCCCCGGTGGTACCCCTAGGGGGCCCGCCGTCGACGTTTCACCAAAGATGGTGGGCACTGCCGGACCGAAGCTCCGGCGACACCCCCAGGGGGCCTGTCGCCGACCTTTCACTGAAGATGGTGGGCACCACCAGACTGAAGCTCCGGCGGCACCCCCAGGGGGCCCGCCGTCGACGTCCCTACATACTCAGTTACAACAGTGCTACCTACGCATCCTTAGCTCCCCTACAATCGTCCGCCCTAAGTTCTAGGTATTTGACAGGTGTGCCCACAACAACTCGCCACACCTTCCAGGGGGCCATGCTTCGGGGGACGGCAGGTCCTGGAAGCTAAGGAACAACAGGCAACTAGAAGATATTGCTGAAAAGTAAAACATGTTAAGTATGAGGGGCACTCCAAGCAGATTTTTCGTTCCAAAATAAAGGTCTGTCATCACAAACAACTAGAGTTGTTAACAAATAGAAACACAAGATACAAGCAGCGCATGGGGAGCCCTCAGCCGCTCCACTGGAATCTCGAGGTGATGAGCGCCACGGCATCTGAGACTTCAGACTTGGCGGCCTCCTCCCTCTCGACAATGGGCCCTTCAAGGACCGGCTGAAGAGGGACATCAGGGTACCAGCTCCGGTAGCAGGACAGGATGTGCGTCGCCACCTCCTTCACCAGCATCCTCCGTTCTTCCTCCAGCTGGTTGTCGATGATGGCCCCCAGCGAATGCATCCTCGAGCTGATGGAGTCAAGGGATGGGAACACCTGACTCACCTCCTGCGCTGGTTTCCCCACGCGCACCGGGCTGAAGCCGAGCGGCACCATAGCTGAGTCGGTGCTGCCCAAGAACTCCTAGACCTTCCGGGCCTCAGCAAAACGCGACGCCTGGAGCTCCTGCACCTTCTGCTGGCTGCCGCCAGCACCCGGGGACCGCTATCCAGGAACCGCTCCTCCTTGGCTGCCAGGGCCCTCTCGCGCTCTCTGACCTCTCTCTCGTGGCGGCTCAAGTCACCCTCCTTGAGGGTGGCGTTGAACTCGCGGTCCAGGAGAGCCTGGCGCTCAGCCAGGGTAGCATCCCGGCAGTCTAGCTCGGCGGCACGGACTCTCGCCCCTTCCTACTGGAGGATGAGCCGGCGGGAGGTCGCCTCCACCTCAGCCTGCTTCGTCGCCAACTCCTGCTCCCGTTTGGCAAGAGCAGCCTCCCGGCGAGATAACAGCTGCTGGAGCTCCTCGCAGGACTGGAGGCGGGAGCTGGCCTCAACATGGATCACCGTGGCGTCCATTGGACCGGTGTACATCCATGCCGGGCGGACGCGAAGCTGGAGCAGAGCCATGCAACGGGACATGGAGTCCCTCAACACCATCGCAGACGTCAGCCCATAGTCTGCCAGCATCTGGATCCTCTCCAACACCGGGTCGAACGCCCTCTCCAGCTCTGGGCGCTCCTCCCAGAATGACCGCTCGGAGTAGGGGCTCCCGGTGGGGGGGCACATCCGGTCGTGAGCCTCGACCTTGACGATCATCCAATCTTCGCGCCATTGCTCCCACCGTGCAAAGCTGAAGGAAGCAATGTACCTAGAAGGGACCTTGGTTCGACACTAGAAGTAGTAGGCGCCGAGCTGATCCTTCGAGCTTTTGTCGGTGGCCCTCAGTACAAAGAAGTACCTGAAGAGCTTCACCGACAACATCACCCCCACGAACATCTCGCAGAGGTGAGCAAAGACCGCCAACAAGGCGATCGAGTTCGGCGGGAGGTGGTGAAGTTGGAGGCCGAAGGTCTCCAGAAGCATTACTAGGAAGGCAGATGCTTGCGGAATGAAGCCGGCCAGCACATACGACAAGAACAACACCATCTCCCCGTCGGCCAGGTTCAGTGGGAGCTCCCCGCGACGGAGCCACTCCTCCTGTTCAGGGGCTTGCCAGCCGAGAAGCCGACGCACGGGGGCCAGATCGGCAGACCTGGACAGCCGGGACCTGGGCAGGATGCTCGCCATGAGGTTGAAGGAGGAGGCTCCGAAGGGGAGATCGGGAGCTAGAGCGCAAGAATTGGGCTTGGGGCAAGAGGCACGAGCTCAAGGATGCAGAAGCGGAAGAAAGGACCATTAAGGGGAAAGGTCTCTTTTCATTCACCTCTGCAAGCCAACAGACGCGGCGTGTGAATCGCCACAACCTCAGTAGAAAAGCAACAGACCCGCATAGGCAATGACATGAGGGCCCGAGTCGCTCGACAAAGAAGGCGAGCCAGGTGGCCAACTATGCGGGAGGTAACTCGGCGGTTTCTAAAAAGGCAAAAGCAGCGGAAGTGCAGGGACCACCTTGGGAACCACCGCAGTTAAAGCACGATTGAAAGCAGAAGTCATGTCGTGTGGCACACGTCTCGCGCCTCCGCTTAGCAGAGGGAGACGCGTCACCACGAGGATAGGGACGTGCCGCCTGGGGAACTTCCCCGAATTGGAATCAAAAGAGTTGCGCGAGAAGATAAGGAAGAAGACCCCACCTGCGGTATCGACGACTCTCCCGAGGTGGGCTCGGGGGCCACTGTCGGTACCCCGCAGACCGGGTACCTCCGCGCATAAGGAGAAAACGGCTAAGGACTCGACCTCTACTTGGAGGCAGAGTCCGAGGCTATCACATCGTGGAGGGAAGGACCAGATCCTACCTCCCCGCCGAAGCGGGCTCCCGGGCTGCCACGTGGCCGGCAGGATCGGACCCTCGCCTCCCCGCTGAGGCGGGCTCTGGGGCTGCCACGTGGCCGGCAAGACCGGACCCTCACCTTCCCGCCGAGGCAGGCTCCGGGGCTGCCATGTGGCCGGCAGAACCGGACTCTCGCGTCCCTGTCGAGGCGGGCTCCGGGGCTGCCACGTAGCCATTGGAACCCCCGGGACCAGACCCGTCACCCCGCAAGGAAGGGCTCCTGAACTACCACGTGGCCCGCAGGCTGAGCCTCCGCCCATCCGCGGAGGTGAGCTCCGGAGGCGCCACGTGGCCTGTACAGCCAGGCGCTCAAGTCCCCGCAGGGGCAGGCTCCGGTGCGACCACGTGGCGGAGGACCAACTCAATGCGGTAGGAGGCCGCAGTAAAGGAAAGAGTGCCCTGCTCAGACATGCATTAAGTACGCGCGCCTTCCCCAGGTGAAGCGGAGTCGCGCATGCGAAAGTCAAGGCTCCAGTGACCTGTCTTGTCCAAGTAGCCGGTACAGACCCACTGCGCAAACCGGACGAGTGGGCCGCGAGGACAAGACAGCGGGACATGCCCTGCCATCATCAACAACTATGTGTAGCCCTGGCGCATGACGCGGCGGGATGGCACATTGAAGCCCCTGACAAAGGGAAGTAGATAGCATTTAATCCTAGATCTTGTATAGGATTTGGCTCTCCTCGGGACCACCTGTCAGGCCCCAGGGCCCACCTTGTGACTGTAGAGTCCTTGGACTATAAAAGGACTCAGCAGGCAACCTTCACAGGGGATCGATCAATCGAAACTCATACACGCTCAAGCAAGGCAATACACAAACACTCACATGGACGTAGGGTGTTACGCTCCAGCAGCCCGAACCACGTAAACCCTTTGTGTTCATCATATCGTTGCGCTGAATCTCCTGGGACTAGCCCTCGTGAATCTAAAGAACCTCCGCGGGCTGCTCTCTAAGCAAGTCCGGGGGAAGTATTGTTTAAGACCTTCGACAGGCGTGGTGGTGGGCTTACGTTGCAATACATCACTGGTAGACGACAAGATTGAGGCAGGTATGAAGGTGACTTCCAGGACCTGCCCTCGCCCCTAGGTGCGTCGGAGTCTACGTCGTAGAAATAAGAACTATTATAACCCCCACTCCATTTATGAGGAGATCGGCGATAAATTGGGCAATTAGACAAGGCAAGCTTCGAGCTACCTATAAAAGGGCCCGAAGGCCACCCAGGAGACACGTACACACAACTTAGCACTTAGGCACCAATTGTTCACGTCTCTATAACATCACTTTCCTCTTTTGATGAACAAAGAGCAGGAGATCGACACTAGATGTAGAGCACTTTCTCGAAACTATATAACCTTTATGTATATGTAGCTAGGCCACCTCAAGGACGAATGCACGACCAAGACGATACTCGTAGGTAGTACGAACACTAACAGTTGGCATGCCAGGAAGGGTGATTGTCGTGCGTTCCACTTTGTTTTTTTTTATGACTTCACCACGTTCAGCCTTTGTGCTCGACATGAAGGTATGCTTCGGCGACTTCGAGTTCCCTGCCACATGTGACGGTGAGTTTGAAGCCAACTCCGTCTTCCGCAACACCAGGCTCTTTGTCTAGGAAGTTTGGACTTATTGGCCAGCAATGCTAGCACCCTTCGGGTATCTGACGGGAGATCAACTATTTAGCCTCCAACAGGTCAGGCGGCTCAGGACATCTCCACAGACACCATCAACTGCCCATTGTAGGGATGGTTGACTACGAGTCTCCATCCCTTCACCAATTCTAGAGGACAACGCCAGTTTCAGCTCTGGCTTCAATGATGGCACCGAGGGGAGCGAACATCCCTCTTGTGAGTGCCATGTTGTTGAAGCTAGTGACAACTCAAACATCAGCATGTCTGCCAACACTCCGTCGCAACTCAGCCCTGAGCAACAGGAGGTGCGACTCCATGAGCTGGTTGACCTGCTCGAGGCGCGACGCGTTGCCCTCATGATGGACCAAGCTCAACTGGATGCTGATGCGACCTCACTATCGGTGAATATGGATCCTTGCCCCAGCATGGGTTGGGCGCGCCTTCACGCACGTCAGGTCCAAGCCAACATCGCCAACAATGTCGATGTCCCCACCCCGCACTTTGAGCGGGTGAGCCAGATCATGGCTGTCGTGGCAGCAATGCTGCGCGATGTGATTGAGCCAGTTGATCCCGGAGCTCGGTGCACGTACCAGAACCTCTAGACCCAACTAGATAGGGTATCCTTTCAACAGATGAAGAGCTTCCTAGCTTTCAAGCGAGATTCATGAGCTCTCGGCATGAGCTAAGGGAACATCACGAGCGGCACGAGCCAAGACCTGTCCCCCAATTCGAGCGCTTGGGACAAAGCAGGCCATATCGTCGACCCCCTCATTCAACTTAGTCCACGAGTGTGTGGGGCCATTCGACCTCCATCGAACACTCGAGGCTCAGTGCATATCACAGGGAGGCATCATGGACTCACGACCAGAGCCTGCAATGCTCCGACCCCACCGTCATGGCCGCTATGTTGACGACAAGGATCGAAGTGCGAGCCCCGACTCCCCCAGACCCAAGGCGTTTGGGAGGCGAATACGTAATGCCCCTTTCTCGGCTCAGTTCCGAGTCCCAACCAACATTAGGAGGTACGACGTGCAAGACGAACACCAGTGTGTGGCTAGAGGACTAGCGCCTGGCATGCAGGGGCGGCAGGGCTGATGATGGTTTCTTCATCATCCAGTACCTCTTCATCTATCTAACCGACTCAACTAGGGCCTTGTTGGAGTACCTCCCAGCCGACGGCATCCGAAGCTGGGCCGAGCTCTGGAAAACCTTCATCGGGAACTTCTATGGCACGTACGTACTCCTTGGCAACTCATGGGACCTCAAGGGGTGCCAACAGAGATCGAGTGAGGCCCTTGGCAACTCATCAAAGTTCGCTGATCTCGACCTCAAGAAGTGCAACGAGCTCCCTGATGTCGCTAACGCTGATGTCGTTGCAGCATTTCTCTCCGGGACTACCTACGAGTCCCTTGTGCACAAGCTTGGTTGCGTCAAACCAAGAAGCGACAATGAGCTGCTCGACATTGCCACCAACCACGCCTTTGGTGAGGAGGCGGTCGGGCCTATTTTAGGCAAAGGGAGGAATGTGGCCCACAACATTGGGAAGAGTGTGATGCTGCCTCATAGTGATAGGAAGAAGAAGGCTTGGAGCAACAAGCGTCGGGACCAAGCTGAGGGCAATCTGGACCTGGTCACGGCTCCCGAGCGCCGCAGTGGTAAGAAGCAGGTCGATCCGCTGACTGACTACTGTTGATGGTCGTTAAGTACCACTTTAGACAGTCAATATAACTCATAATCATGTAGGACTAGACATTTCTTATATGCATTACTTTTAGAAATAACCTAGTTTCACTTGTACTTGGAGAAAATAGTGCATGCTGATATTCTATATAGAATTGAAGTGAAACCAAGAGAGGAATCCTAAAGAATACCATCCTAACCAATTAGACATTGACATGTGGCAACACATGGATCAAAGGGCCCACTTATAGGAGTATTTGAGGGCATCCAATAGCGTAGCGCACCGAAATGGTCAGAGGACTCACCTGTCAGTCGCTTGGAGGAAGCACACCGCGAGTTGTGCAGAACTAGGTCAGTCGAACCCCTAGTTTGACCGACTTGGTAAGAGCGCCAAACGCGGTCCGCTTCCACATGTCTACTTTTTACGGTGAGCTGATAACAATGGTGATTGGTTCATGCCTTTTGGTAGCGGGAACTGCGTCAACTTCGTGTATAAAATAAGAGAGAGGTTCCTCACTTTACATCACACACCACTCAAGCAATCTCTCTTGTATACACTAGTTATCCTAGTTTCTTAGTGGAGGTTAGGTTGTAGAGAGGATCCTCTAGTCCCAAGTCCAAATTGAGAAAGGTATGGCTCATGTATCTTTCTTTCCTTTTGTGATTTTAGGCTTTATAATAATATTATTATTAGTCTCTCTTTATTCGTATACTTGGGCAAAGCGTTTCTTGTTTGATTATGGAGTCCGTGCATGTGCTAGGTGTAGATGTTATTATGATTTGATCGTAATGACCATATCATGTTATCATAAACATCATACACCATCACTATAGTCTAATTAGGTAATAACATGATTATGTTAATATGAATAAGTTGGTGCTTGGTCCCAACATTGGTTCAACGATGTTTAGGTTAGTCTTATGATGGTATTTGTATCCAGACTCTTAAGGTATTTACTTAACATGTAAGCGTGGTGCTTAGATAGTTAAGTTTTATTGGATGTCTCGTAGACCCACCGGTTGTAGGGATAGGTGGCAGGTGGTGATAGCCATGTCCGTCCTTTGTACTCCGTTCGGCTACGCCACTGGCCCGTAGCGAGAACCGTTCTGATGTTGTCAGGAGTAAACTCATGCCCGATGTGTTGGACCACTAAGTCCTAGTATTCACCATTAGCATATTCATGTGTATATTATTAGGCTATGCACATGAGTAATTAGAGCCCAGTAGGAGTAGCTCTGTCTCGTAGCTTAACCCTCACTAGGACAACCTTACCCCTTAGAGTAGATTGCTTAGGTGTGTGTCACACTACCCCTATTATCAACTTACCCTTGTTCTGATAATTACTTCGTACACTATACCTTGATCATAAGAATAGTATTCACTTTACTCCACAACATTTCTTTGGGAAAAATAAGATACCCTTGAGAATGCTCTTGGGTAAAATGCTATAACAGTATCTTTCGTGCACTTGTAGATCTCATCTCTCATCAGAGATGATCTGTGGTGTTAAGAAGTACCAACAAGCATTTATGGTGTTGTTGTCGGGGAAGGCAAAGGAAGTAAATGATAGCTATCATTTATGATTAAGCTATAGGTACTAGTAGTTGTTAGATAGGATTTGAAAGTGCATCTAGGCACCCTTGTGGGTTTTGGATGATTGATGACAAACAAGCAAGATCCTAATAAAATCTGTTGAGTTGAGAGCGGGTTTTGGAGAATGGAACCAAAGGTGCAAAAAGGTGAAAATGATAATGAGCACAAGTGGAGAATAGATGCAAAAGGTAGTCTTAAATGTATAGAGTGTGTGTGTGAGAGACATAGCCCCAAGAGCTCAAGTCTTTCTGATGAGAGTAAGAGCTAAAACATAACTAAAACCCTAGCCAAGCTCCCGACTAGTCTGAAATGTGCAGACTAGTCCCATTCCTCTTTGAGTAGAGAACGAACTAGTTTGGTATTGTCCGAACTAGTCCGATATTCCTCTGGTGCTCAAACGGACATGTCCACACGTGCGGAATGGTCCTTACCCTTCACATTTCACATGCACCAGACTAGTATGATATGTCTCTGGTGCAAAATCATACAAGTCTTACACATCGGACTTGTCCTTTACCCTTCAATTTTCACCAGCACCGGACTAGTCTGACATTGTCCGTACTAGTCCGATTTCTCTCTGGACACAAAACGGACTAGACCGATCCTTTGCAGACTAGTCCAGTACACTAACACTAGTTAGGGTTTCCTAGTGTGCCGCACATCTCCACACAGAAATCACTCAGCACACCAGACTAGTCCGATACTCCATAGCGGACTAGTCCGGGCGTCGAGATCCAAATAGTAACTTTTCAAAATGTCTATAAATAAGAGATCCAAGACCCCATAACCAATAAACCAAGAATCCTAGCGCTGATACATCACCCAATAGCACAAAAACACTCCTCTCCATACATCTAGGGCCCTAAAAGTTCAACCTTTTAGGATTTGAGATTTGGGAAAGGGAGAGCGACGTTCTATGCAATCTTGAGCTCTTGGGTTTGATCTCTATCACACTCTTGTTGTTTCTTGTACATCATTCAAGTGTGTTTGATCAAGCATTTTGCTTTAATCTTGTGGGATCCCTCAGCTTGTGAGGTTGCCTCATTGACTTGGTGATTACCCCGTTGATTGTGAGATCAAGTCAGCCTCTCTGGTGACTTGACGAGGGAAGGGTTGGTTGAGACCCAACTCTGTTTGAGCTCCTCAACGAGGACGTAGATCATTTTTGTGGGATTGAACCTCGGTAAAAATCATCGTGTTTTGTGCCTCTTGTTTACTTCTTTCATATTTGCAACTAGCTAGGGCACACATCAATCAATCTTCTATTTGGCATTAATCTTGTGATCCTTTTCAAATTTACTATCATATACACTTGTTAATTACATTAAAGTAGTCTTGTATATTCTGCTGCATTACTACTCGAAGAAAATACCAAAAAGATTTAGATTCTTGCAAGTGTTGCAACAACACCGGACTAGTCCGTACCCTACACCGGACTAGTCCGACCTTCATGTATTTGACGATTTTGCTAAGTGTTTTAGGAAAAATTTCAAAGGCCTATTCACCCCCCTCTAGGCCACATTGAATTGGTATCAGAGTAGGATTCCCCATCAAGATACTAACCGCTCGGAGAGACGATGGCCAAAGACAAGCAAAATGAAATTCCAGAAATGCCCATGGACGGAGATGCTCAAAGACTAAAGTGTTCGATGTGCTCAAGGAGTACGTGCACGATGATGAAGAAGTCCGCCAGCTCAAGACACTTCTTAGGAAGAAGATCTCGAGCCAAAAGAGCAAGAAATAAGATGAGAAGGCAAAAGGGGGTAGTCACCAAGACTACTCTCGGTATACTTTTAATTATGAGCATCTCGGTACTAATAACCATTATCTTTTTATAGCTTTGGGAAAACCTTCTCACTTTGATGGAAGTGATTATACTATGTGGAAATACAAATGAAAATGCACCTTATCTCACTTAATCCAAGTCTTTAGCATATAGTGTGCACATGTCTAGATATTCCAAAAAATGATGAAGAACTCACCTTGGAGCAAGAACAAGCAATTCATCGCACAAGCCGTTGTGGTGATCACTTCATCCTTGAGCCGAGAGGAGTTTACTAAGGTGGATGGACTAGAGAGTGCCAAGGACATATGGGACAAACTCAAGACCACACACGAAATAAATCACTTCGTCCACGAAGCAAAGATTGAGATGCTTGAGAGAGAATTCGAGAGATTTGCCATTGAGGATGATGAAACTCCTCAAAACATGTACAACCGAATGAAGACACTTATCAACAAGATCCGTACCTATAGAAGCAAGAAGAGGACTGATCATGATGTTGTCAAGAGGATGATAAGGGCGTTCATGCCCCACAATGTGACTTTGTGGTCAACGATAAGAGAAAGTCCGAGATTCCACAAAATGACCCCCGGCGAGGTTCTTGGAAAAATAATAAACCATGAATTGATTGAAAAAGAAGCTCAATATGTGAAAGATCTTGCGGAGTTCACCTTATCTAAGAAAAAGAGGTTGCTGTAAAGGAGACAAGTAAGCCCAAGGGAAAGGAATCCCGCGAGACACATGAAGAAGAAGATAGTGATGATGTAAGCACCGATGTGGATGATGAAAAAATGGTGCTCTTCATCAAAAAGTTCAAGCACCTGACGAGAAGAAGAAAAGATGATAACTCAAGTAAAGACAAGAGAAAATCCAAAGCTCGGCATACTTGCTATAACTGTGATGAATATGGTCACTTTATGGTTGATTGCTAATATGAGGATAACAATAAGACGAAGAAAAAACTAAAGCCACAAGAAAAGAAAGTGTTCAAGATGAAGAATCGAGCACACCAAGCACACGTCGGCAAGGAGTGGGACTCAAACGATGAGTCCTCCTCCTCCTTCAAAGAAGAGATGGCAAGAACTGCCATCAAGAACCCTACAATGAAGTCCACACTCTTCCCAAACATGGGAGGATGGAAGGACTCCAACCATACTTGCCTCATGGCCAAGGAGGGCAAGAAAAAGGTCAAATCTAAACCCTCTCCTTTATATTCCTCTAATGATGATTTTGATAGTGCTAGTGAGAATGAGGGTATGTTAGAAGGCTTAAGTAAAACTGCTTTAAGAAAAATGAATTTATTGTCGGATTAGATTTTTGAGAAGGAAGAGTTTATCAACCGTCAAGAAGATATGCTCATTCTTGAAAGAAAGAAATATCTTGAGGTTGAAAGCTTCTTGAGCTTGAAAAAGAGAGAAGCAAGGCACTTGAGCTTGAGCTAGTTTCGGGTAAGGAGACTTGCTCGAAGCTAGAAGACTCAAATGTTGTACTCAAGGATGAACTTGCTAACTTGGCTAAAGTTAACAAGATTCTTAAAGTATAAGTTGAGTCACTCAAGCAAAGTGGATCCTCCTCCTCCAAAAGTTCATCTTCTCAAAATATCAGGTCCACACCCATTAAAACTTGCACATGTGCCAACTTGAATACTAATTCAAAAAATGAGTCTAATGTGCCACAAATCAAACATCCTTTCCAAAGTGACATCTTTGACAAGGAAAAGATCAAATATGCATGTAGTGCATATATGATCACAAGACCTCCTAATGTCAAAGATGGTCTTGGGTATACTAGAGGTAAAAAGCAATTTGCTAATGTTCACAAGAATAATATAGGACACATTGCTTTTGTTGAAGAGAACTCATATAAACATGAACAAAAAACCTTGTTTCATACTTTTGATGCATCTTATGTTCTCATGAGAAATATATTTGGTCATGTTTATGTTAAATATGTCGGGACACGTCATAAGAATCCTAGATCTTGTGTGTGAATGCCAAAATCACCTGTAACTAACCTCAAAGGACTCAAGCAAGCTTGGGTACCTAAACCAAGGCATAATTCTATTTTGCAGGCATATTCCTTCGATAGATCAAAATGGGTGCTCGATAGTGGATGCACCAATCACGTGACCGGGGAAAAGAGAATGTTCATGGAGTATGAGCAAAATGAGGATCCAAGTAAAGGTATTTACGTTGGGGACAGTAGTCAAGAAAAGGTGCTTGGTACCGAGACCCAAGGTATCCTCAAGAAGTTCTTGAAGAGAGCACAAAATGAATTGTCTACAATAATCAAGAACATAAGGAGTGACAATGGAACATAGTTCAAGAATACCTAGGTTGAGGAGTACCTAGATGAAGAAGGAAAAAACACGAGTTCTCGACACCCTATTCTCCTCAACAAAATAGGGTGGTCGCGAGAAAGAATTGAAAACTCATTGAAATGGTGGGAAAGATGCAGGATGACTATAAGACCTCGAACCAGTTTTGGCCAGAAGCAGTTAACACCACTTGTCATGCCACAAACCAACTATATCTTCATCAACTTCTAAAGAAGACGTTGTATGAACTTTTGACCGATAACGAACCAAATGTTTCATATTTTGGAGTTTTTGGTACTAAATGTTACATATTGAACAAGAAGCCTCGGACTTTGAAGTTCGCTTCAAAAACCGATGAAGTTTCTTGCTTGGTTATGATTTGAACGCCTACGCTTATCGTGTCTTCAACAAAATCTCTGGAGTTGTTGAGGTAGCACATGACATGGTGTTCGATGAAACTAACGGCTCCCAAGTGGAGCAAGTTGATAAGTGTGTGCTAGATCAAGAAGAAGCCCCATGTCAACCATTGAGGAGGATGGAACTTGGTGATATTCGACCACAAGAAACATCACAAGACTCAAGTGCACAAAATGTACCAGAACCGGAGAGCAATGATCAAGGGGGAGATTCTACACAAGAACAAGCTCAATACACACAAGATCAATCTCAACAAGATCAAGATGATCAATATAATGATGAAGGAAATGATCTAGGGGGAGACAATGAAAATGAAGAAGAAGAGAATACAAGATCACAAGTGCCTCACCCAAGAGTACATCAAAGTGTACAAAGAGATCACCCCGTCGACAACATCATTTGAGATATTGCAAAAGGAATAACAAATAGATCTTGTATTGCTAACTTTTGCTAACATTACTCTTTTGTGCCTTCTTTGGAACCTTATAGGGTTGATGAAGCATTGCGAGATCCAGATTGGGTGATGGCAATGCAAGAAGAGTTAAACAACTTCAAAAGGAATGAACTGTGGGAGCTTGTAGAAAGACCAAAAGTGAACATTGTGGGCACCAAATGGGTCTTCCGAAACAAGCAAGATGAACACGGAGTGGTGATGAGGAACAAAGCACGACTTGTGGCAAAAGGTTACTCACAAGTCGAAGGTTTGAATTTCGATAAAACATTTGCTCATGTAGCTAGACTTGAGTCCATTCGAATTTTATTAGCCTATACTACTCACCACAATTTTAGGTTGTATCAAATGGACATCAAAAGTGCATTCCTCAATGGTCCTATCAAGGAGGAGGCGTACGTGGAGCAACCACCCTGGTTCGAAGATCAAGATCACCCCAGCCACGTGTTTAAACTACGTAAGGCTCTATATGACCTCAAACAAGCTCATAGAGCTTGGTATGAGTGTCTTAGAGATTTTCTCATTCAAAATGGTTTTAAGATAGGGAATGTTGATTATAAGTTATTCACTAAACATTTTGATGGTCATCTCTCCGTTTGTCAAATTTTTGTTAATGATATCATTTTTGGTTCTACTAATGAATTGTTTTGTGAAGAATTTAGTAAGATCATGACGGAAAGGTTCAAGATGTCTATGATGGGGGAATTGAAGTTCTTTTGGTATTTCAAGTGAAGCAACTTAAAGAATACACTTTCATCTGCCAAACCAAGTACACACTTGATATCCTCAAAAAGTTCAACATGGATAAAGCCAAGCCCATCAAGACTCCCATGGCAACAAATGGACATCTCGATCTCAATGAAGACGGTCGTGTGGACCAAAAGGTATACCATTCTATGATAGGTTCATTACTTTACTTATGTGCATCTAGGCCTGACATTATGTTGAGTGTTTGTATGTGTGAAAGGTTTCAAGCCGCTCCAAAAGAGTGTCATTTAGTTGCAGTAAAAATAATCTTAAGATACCTAGTTCACACATCCAAATTAGGTCTTTGGTACCAAAAGGCTCTAAGTTCAATATTATAGGATATTCAGATGTTGATTATGCATGCTGTAAAGTAGATAGAAAAAGTACATCTGGAACCTGCCAGTTTTTAGGTAGATCCCTGATGTCATGGTCCTCAAAGAAACAAAACTCCATTGCCCTTTTCCACAGCCAAAGCGGAGTATGTCGCAATAGGTAATTGTTGTGCGCAACACTTATGTATGCGACAAACTCTAAGGGATTACGATTACAATATGAACCGTATTCCACTCCTATGTGACAATAAGAGTGCCATAAAAATTGCACACAATCCTGTGGAGCACTCCAGAACCGAACACATCGACATACGCCATCACTTCCTAAAAAGATCACTCAATGAAGGAGACATAGTAATTTCACATGTTAGAACAAAAAAACAACTAGCTAACATTTTCACCAAGCCATTGGATGAAAAACGTTTTTGTGAGCTTAGAAATGGACTAAATATCCTCGACGCTCAAAATGTAGCATACCTGATTGCTAGTTAGTAGTTTCTTCAAAATTCACATGTTTTGCGAAAATTTTTCTCCTCTCTCTATTTCTTCTCGAAAACTATTTTAATTATTGAATCTTGATGAGTTATGGTCATTGATTGATTGTTGATTGCTTACTGGTCATACTCATCAAGATTATCTGTGAAAAGGTGTCCTAAAGATCAATATTAGTCAAAATTTTCATTATATAGTGATTTCTATTTCAATCTATCCTGTTGACCCCGGACTAGTCTGTGGTCAACATTGGAGTAGTCCGCTCTTGCAGACTAGTCCGGCCTTAGTCCAGTAGACCGGACTAGTCTGACCTTGTACGGACTAGTCTGTTATTTGTGGGTTTAAACCTAGCCAACCGCAAAATCCCTCCTTCATCTTCCTCAAAACTCTCCTCATGCGTGAACTCTCAAGGCGCATTCCAAATCCCTCCACCAAATCGTTCGTTTTCTCTAAGGAAATTGACCTCCATCAAAGGGAGGTCTCCCACAATGGACTAATCCACATCGAGACTCTGTATCCCCTTCGATTCATTGGTTTGGTAATATTTTCTCCAAACCCTAGTCTCTTCATTTTTCAAGTTTTTATTCAAGATTCTTGGTCCCTAGGGTTTATATGCCTATACTTGATGTGTTCCTATCGTTTTCTCATGACGTTGCACCAATGTTGTCGAGATTTGTCTTATTTTTGAAGTTAGGGTTCGTACAGTCAATACCAGACTAGTACGGCCCTGGGTGTAGACAAGTCTGCACTTTGAAACCGAACAAGTCCGAACTTTGATAGTTTCGAATACTTACTTATAGTCTCGACAAGTCCTTGAATCTATATAACCATTCCTCCTTGCATCTCTTGTGACAGAAATTATGTCGAGCTTGTCGGATGAGAGCATGTTCGACTATGAGGCCGAGCACGACCATGAGAGGTTGGCTTGGGCTCAAGAAAGGGGGAGCAAGACAATACATGATGAGATGCGGGAAAGTTGTTGCCAAGAAATGCTCTGGTGGCAAAGACAAGGATGTGGCTAGCACTAGCTCAACAGTGCCATGGAAGAGCAAGAGCAAAGGAAGGGACCTGCAACTGGACCCGTTGGTCCATTGGTGATGACCTCTCCAATTTAGAGTAATCGATGTCCCTACATGGACATTTTCACCAACAAAGGGAGTGACATTGCTTGGAAGCATCAGAAGGTTAATGTGTACCAACAAGCCAAGCAAGTTGCGATCCTTGTTTTTGGAGTGACTTTCACTCTGATTACTATAACATCGTCTATTTGAGGATGAAGACTCTGGTGGTGAAGAGTCAATGGGTGGACAAGCAATATCTAGAGTCCAAGAGTTGTGAAGCTTTTCAGGAGGTTGTAGAAGCTCTAGAAAGGCATGGTATAAAGGATCTCTTGGCCTTTAGATACTGTGAGATCTATGTGTACTGAATACATTGGCATTTTTTTTAATAAAAAAGCAAGGGTTCACACACAAAGTTTTGAATATTGCTGTAAAGCCCACTTCAATTATCTGAACTTGCGGGAATCCGTTTTACACTATCCGAACTTTCAGTCACGTGATTGGAATGACCGATCTTTTGCCTTTACATTGCAGCACTGCTTTTGGTTGTTTTGATAATTTTATTTGCTAAGATAATTATGCGACAAATCTGTTTTAACTTGCAATGTTTCAAACTTGATTTTTTGGCTTATGTAATGTTTCTTTAGTATTCTCTTACTAAGTTTTTGATGTGTTATGGCTGATTATGGTGGATATTATTTTGCTATAATTTTGCAACATGCTTATGTTAGGTGCTCATGTAAGGTGTTGTGTTTTTGGGACTAACAAGAGTCAAGTCGAGGACTTGGACTCGCAAATATTTGGTTGTTTGTTCATGTGCATGTGTTGCTTGAGGTCAAGACATGGCTGGTGATGGAATCTATTGAACTAGTATTAGGTAGAAGATGAGGTTCAACAACAAAGTTCGGGAGGAATTGTGGTTTAGTTGATTGGGAGGTCATACAACATGTTTGGGTCAAGAACAATGCATATTAATGTATTGTGGACATTGTTAGAAGGTGTTTGCATGTGTGCAAGGGGTGAATGGATGTGGCAACATTGTTCCAAGGTGTGATAAAGAGAAGTGGACGTGAAGATGTGGCCGGAAAGGTCCAACCGACTAGTTTATGCCTCAAGTTGCGTCTGAGGTGATTATGGTTCATCCATGGAAGGTTTCGAGTTTTTTTTGGTTAGATTTCGTGTGGGTAATGAAGTTTAGTTGTTTTAGGAATGTTTAGGACGTTCCTAAGGTGTTTGGAAGTCTTAAGATTGCTTCTATCTGCATATGGAAGAGTCTTAAGTAGTTATGTTAAGTTTGAGTTAGAGTCCAAGTAGGATTAGAGTCATAGTTTGGATTGGGTTGGCCTTAGGGCTGGTTATATAAGCAAGGGAGGCAAAAGCTTGTGGGAAGATGACTTTGGGATGTTCCTCTTGTGTTTCTTTGAATAAAATTTTGTAGTCTAGAGGAGCTTTTGTGCCTTGTTCGTCTAACTTGTTTTCGTCAAGTCTTTCTCGTCGAGTTTCTGCACTGCTCGATCTTTCTTCGGTATTTCGATCATATCTCGCATTTAAAGATCCAATTGACATTATTATTTTTAGGTTGTACTCGATCATTTGATTTGTGGTTTTTGATCTACACAAGTTTCTTTGCAGTGTTGCTGATCTGTTTTTAAATCAGGTAGAATAGATTGACCTTCATCTAGTCTTTTGATCATATTTCAAGTTCTACTTAGTGTTTTCACGTGATGCTTGTTGCATTAGTTTTTTGACTTGATTCTCTACAATCTACAATTGTTATTGTCATGGTTGGACACGTTCAAAACAAATTACACACACAGTTTCTTAACAGATTGATTTTACGTCGAGGGGTTTTCGTTGCTTCGGTTGAAAAAGTTTAAATCTACCATTCACCCCCTCTGGTAGCTTTTCACATGCTCTTCGAGCCTAAAATTGGTATCGGAGACACAATATTCAAAACTCTTTTATTTGCACATGTTTTGACTAATCATCATGGAAAAATACTCCGCAAAACCTTGTGTGTTCAATGACATTGATTTTTAGGTTTGGAAGGCTCGCATGGAGGCTTACATACAGGCGCAAAACTTCGCCATATGGGAAAAGGTCTTCAAGCGCTTCATCGTGCTATCAAACGATGATGTTATGGCTGCAAACATGAGAGACGTCGACAACAACAAGGCACACAACCTGATTATACAAGGATTGACTCAAAGCGAATTCGACCGTATTGCACACCTCTGATCTGCTTATGATGTGTGGAAAGCACTATGCGACTACCATGAAGGATCGAATATGATAAAGGAGGTACGTCAAGATATGTTCAAAAAATATGTAGGATCAAAGAGCACATGAAAAGCTACCAGAGGGGGGGTGAATGGTAGATTTATAATATTTTCAGTGGAAACAACAAAAACCCCTTGGCAGAAAATCAATCTGTTAAGAAACCGTGTGTGCAACTGATCTAAATGTGTTCAACTGTGACAAAAGTAGTTGATATTATAGAGAATCAAGTCAAGAAGACACAACATAAAGAATCACGAAAAACCGTCGAGAAAACCTCAAGTTATGATCGAAGGATAGAACACAGGTCAATCTGTTCCACCCGAGTAAAAACCAGATCTCCAACACTGCAAAAAAACTCGTGTAGATCAGAACCCACAAATCCAATGATCGTGAAATTTTTCACAAATGATAGATAATCAAGTTGTGAAGATAACCCAAAAATAATCACGTCAATTGGATATGTAAAACTCAAGTTATATAAAAACACTGAAGCAACATAGTGCTATACAGAAACTCGACGAGAAAAACTTGTGTAAAACAAGACGGATGAACAAAGAACAAAAGCTCCTCTAAGCTACGAATTTTATTGATCAAAACACAAGAGGAACAACCTAAAGTCATGCTAAATGAGCTCTGACCTCCCTTGCTTATATAATCAGCCCTAAGGCCAACTCAATCCTAGCTAGAACTCTAATCTTACTCAGTTTCAACTGAAACTTTCCATAACTGCTCAAGACTCTTCTATACGCGGATAGAAGCAATGCTAAGACTTCCAAACACCTCAGGAACATACCAAACATTCAACTCAATTACGTGCTCACCACGAAATCTAACCAAAACAAACTCGAAACCTTCCATAAATGAATCATAACCACCTTAGCCGCAGCCTGAGGAAAAACCAATCGGTTGGATCTTTCCGACCAATTCTTTATGTTCACTTATCTTCATCACACCTTGGAACCATGTTGCCACGTCCATGCACTCCTTTCACATGTGCAAACACTTTCCAACAACATTCACGATACCTTTATATGCATTGTTCTTGACCCAAACATGCCGCACGACCTCCCAATCAACTCAACCACAATTCCTCCTGAACATGGTTGTTGAACCTCATCTTCTACCTAAGACTAATTCAATGGATCCCGTCACCAGCCATGTCTTGACCTCAAGCAACAACTGCACATGAATAAACAACCAATCTTTGCGTGCCCAAGTCCTTGACTTGACTCTCGTTAGTCTGAAAAATACAACACCTTACGTAAGCACCTCACATAAGCATGTTTCAAACCATAGCAAAATGATATCAGCCATAACCACCAAAACAGATCAAAAACTTAGTAAGAGAATACTAAGCAGACTTTTCATAAGCCAAAAAGCAAGTTCGAATCATTGTGAGTTAAAACAAAGCTAAATAGAGCAATCAAAATCAATATGAAAACTCTGAGTGTGTATCAGGGTGTATCGGTGTAAGCTTAAAAACTTTAAATGTAAACCTTCACTTTTATTCTAATTGTTAATGTATTCAGCACATATAGGTCTCAAAATCTCCCCTTTGATGAATGCATTAGCAACACCACTTAAAACTGAACATTGTCTTATTCACATGAACAGTTTTAAAAGCAAATTTCTCCCTCTTTTTGAAAATAAAATATCAAATGAGGAAACATTTCAAAAAAACAAATTCGCCCCCTGAGAAGAACGTGTAAAACTCATGAATGTGCAATGTGTGACATATTTCTCCCCCTTTAACAGTGTATTCTGCAAGGTTCAAAAGAAAAGTTTAAATTGTTATGAGCATATTATAACATATACATATAAAACAAAGCTCATCCAAGTCATACTATCAAGTAACTTATACTATCACATCAATGAGATACATAAAGTAGTGTAAGCCATGCTAGAGATCAAGTGTAATTTTCAAGTCATGATCTCACAAACTTAACTATTTCAAAACCTGAAAGCATGAAACATGTTGCTGCATTTTCATTTTTCATTATCATTTAAAGCAAAAATTTTGATCATATAACTTTTGCAAGAGATTATATGCCGCATCAACCTTATTCTAACCAACCAAGCCAAGCCTATGACATTTGACAATCAGAAGCTTAAAGACATAGTTTTAGGCATATACAACTCCTTCCAAGTTCTTATCAAAGTGCAATGATAAGCAGTCTCAAAAGAAGAAGTGCAATGCATGTATTTTCTCTTTCTCATTTTTTATTTGATCATAAAAGCTCAACATGTGGATAGTTGATTGATTATTTTTTTCATTATTAAAAGCACTTGTGAGCATGCAACAAGTTCAAAACAGCAAGCAAGTTCGATCATGACTAGATTTAGTGTAAGTAATTATTCCAATTACTAGTCATGGCAAAAACTATAAAATGTATAACACGAGTAATGTAGTAAGAACTTTTAGTATGTAAAAGGAATCACAAAGTCATATATGTATGAAATACTTATGCTTATATTATTTTAAATTCATATTCACACATAAACTTCTCAAGTTTAAAAAACTCTCCCTCAATTTATGCCATGAGGATGCATAACCCCTATTTCACTACTATGAAACAAAAACGAGTAAAATCCAAAGGTTTTGTAAAAATGTCAGCCAATTGGTGTTCGGTGTCTACATGGTGAAGCACAATGTTTCCTTTTTCAACGTTATCTCGGATAAAGTGATACCTAATGTCAATGTGCTTTGTTCTAGAATGTTGCAGGGGTTTTTAGCAATGCAAATGACACTAGTATTATCATAAAACAGTGGAAAACTATCTATATCAACCCCATAGTCCTTAATTGTTTGAACAATCCAAAGAGTTTGTGAGCAAGCGCTAGCAGCGGCTACATATTCAGATTCTGCCGTGGATTGTGCAACTGAATTTAGTTTTCTAGAGGACCAATCAATAAGTGAATTACCAAGAAAATGTCAAGCACCTGAAGTACTTTTCCTATCAATCCTACAACCTCCAAAATCATCATCTGAAAGAGTTTTCAAAGTAACAGTTGAGGAAGAAGGAAGAAAAATGCCAAATTCTTGAGGTCCATGTAGGTACCTGAGAATTCTTTTGACGGCTTGATGATGTGAAGCACGTGGAGAAGCTTGAAGTCGTGCACAAAGACATACACTGAATTGTATGTTCGGTCTTGATGTTGTGAGGTACAAAAGTGACCCGATCATGCTTTGATATTCTTTTTGTTCCACAGGTTCATCATCTTCATCAAGTTCAAGTGTTGTTGTTGTTCCCGTTGGTATCTGAAGAGGCTTGCTTTTGTCCATGTTGAAGCACCTTAGGAGGTCTTTTGTATACTTCGTTTGATGCACAAAGGTTCCCTCCTTGGTTTGCAGCCCCAAAAAGTACGTGAGTTCTCCCATCATACTCATATCAAATTCTGAACTCATCATAGCTGAAAAATTGGACACAAGATCATGAGAAGCACAACCAAATATAATATCATACACATACACTTAAACGAATAATGAATCATTGCCATGCTTAAGCATAAAAAGAGTTTTATCAACTTGCCCATGGTAAACCCCTTTTCAAGTAAGAATGTTTTTAACCTATCATACCATGCTCTAGGGGCTTGTTTGAGACCGTACAAAGCTTTGCACAGTTTGTAAACATGATTAGGAAAATATGTATTTTGAAAGCTTGGTGGTTGCTTGATATAAACCTCCTCATCTATGTAGCCATTAAGAAAAGCACTTTTAACATCCATTTGATATAACTTGAATCCTTTAGATGCAGCAAAAGCTAACTAAATTCTTATGGCTTCTAATCTAGCAACAAGAGCAAAAGTTTCATCAAAATCTAGTCCTTCAACTTGAGTGAAACCTCGAGCAACCAACCTAGACGACTTATTCCTAACCACAACCACATCCTCACTTTGTTTATTTTCAAACACCCATTTAGTTCCAATTAAAGTGTGACCTTGAGGTGGAGGTACAAGTTTCCAAACATTATTTCTTTCAAAATTTTCTAACTCTTCTTGCATGACAATAATCCAAGATTCATTAGTGAGTGCGTGTGATATATCTTTGGGTTCAAAAGAAGTAACAAAAGCATAATGAACATGAGAGTTTGGATCACAAAACTTATACCGTGTAACTCGTTCATGCAAGCTTCCAATGAATTGTTGTGGAGGATGACTTTTGAGGACGCGGAGGGGAGTAGACACTTCACAAGCTCCTTCTTTTTCATGTTTATCACAGATCGAAGAACTTGTGGCTTGAAGATGATCTGTACTAGCTGCATTAGTTGTTGGTGCTTGTTGTGGTACAAAATCAGCAACATGATCAATGTCATTTTCTTTTGAATTTTTTAGCAGCATCACCAGTTCTTCATCTTCTTCGATGAAAATACTCTCGCCTTGCGGATATGGATCTGCACCGGCAATATTAAAGCTAGTACCTGGGCTAGCTTCATCAAAAGAAACCTCACAAGTCTCCACAATTTTGTTAGTGTCAAGTAAAAGCACACGGTAGCCTCTAGTATGAGATGGATAAGCAAAAAACATGCCATCAACAGATCTAGCTTAAAATTTATCAAGATTACCATGTTTCTTAACAAAGCATTTGCAACCAAAGACCCTAAAGTGCGTGACACTAGTCCTATGTCCAAACCAAAGTTCATATGGTGTTTTTCCTAGCTTAGCAAGCAAGAAAACACGATTTGATACATAACAAGCGGTTGCAATTGCATCAGTCCAAAATTTCCGAGGAGTTTGGTATTTATCAAGCATAGTCCTGCCATCTCAACTAAGGTTCTGTTCTTTCTCTCTATGACACCATTTTGTTGAGGTACATAGGCTGAAGAAAATTGATGATTTATTCCATTTTCAGCACAAAAGTGATCAAACGATTGATTTTTAAATTCGGTTCCATTATCACTTCTAATTGCTTTTAAAAATCATGGGTGATCAATTAATAATATAAGAAATAAAGTTCTAAAGTGGCTAAAAGATTCATTCTTAGGTGCCATAAAGTAAACCCAAGAGTATCTAGAAAAATCATCAACAATCACAAGAACATACTATTTACCTCCAAAAGATTGAACACGTGAAGGACCTACGGTGTCAAGGTGCAAAAGTTGTCCTAGTTCAGTTGTCATGATCATTGTGAGAGGAGCATGTGAACCTGCAACCATCTTAGCAAGTCTACAAGAAGAGCACAGAATTTCTTTGTCCCCTTTAAGCTTAGGCAACCCATGTATGCAATCAAGAGCACTAACACATGTGGGATGATCAAAGCCTACATGACCAAGTCTACGATGCCAAAAATGTAAGTCTTTCGAATCATTAGCAACTAGACACCTATGCTTAGAGGATGACATATCAAAATCAGCCTTAAAAACTCTTCCAAATAGAGACATGTTAAAAATGAGCTCAAGATTTGAATCTACAACCTTGCAACAATTTTTAGTGAAGTTAACTTCTAGATTTTCATCTAGTAATTGTGAAACAGAAAGCAAGTTGTATTTCAAATTTTTGACAAGTGCCACATCTTTCAAAGTGTTGTGATTATTTACTCTAACCGAACCCTTAGCAATTATAGGAGTTGAAAATTATCGGCAAAATTATCATTCTCTACGCTGACACAAAAGAGAGGGAGGAGAACCATTCTTTGTTACCGGACATGTGTCATGAGCAACCTGAATACACAAGCCAAATGTTCTCCTTCCTCAAGCATGTAACCTACATAGCAGCGCAATACGTTGATGACCCAATACTGGGGTTAGTAAAAAAATATTTAGGAATCCAATACTGAGTCACACGACGTCCAACAGGAATAACACGCGAAAGCTGAGATAAAAAGCAGGTTCATGAGCCAAAGTTTGAGATTTTTTGTACCCAACTACTGACCTACGAGGTGTTACATGTGTAGCACGAAAAACAGTAGGTTTGGGAGCAAACTTTACATGTTTTTGACTCATTAGAGCAGGTTGCATGTTTTTAACATTCGATTCAGTATGTACAACAAATTTTGCATGAGAGTTATAAGATCTAGCTTGTATTCTTTCCTTTTTCTGTTGATTAGCTAGTCTATAACAAAAATCTATGACATGACCATCTCTACCACAGTAGGTACAATGAAAATTTACTTTGTGTTCATGTCTAGATGAGCAAGCAACATGTTTATTAAAAACTAAATGAGACAACACTCCTGCAGATTTGAAAACCACTTCTTTTTGTTTAGGAACTGTTTGAATCAAACCACTTCCTAATGACTTTACAATTTTAGGTGGATGTGCCTTAGCATGAGTATGAGAATCAAAACCTAAACTAGTTTTATCATTGCAAGATTTAGAGGAATTCAACAGCAAGTTCAAATTTTTATTCCCATTACAAAACCGCTCTAGTGTCCTATTCATGTCATCAAGTTTCTTAGACAAGTCTAGGAAGTTTTCACATGAAGTTTTTCCTTTTAATTTGCAATTATAAAAATATTTAACTTCATGAGAACATAAAGCATTGTTCAATATAGAAATCTCATTTAAGGCACCGTGTAGTTCCTTATCAAGATCATCACAAGTAGAACAATGCAAATCAATTGTAGAACAACAAGCATCTTTCAAGTTTTTATTATTAAGTGCAACAAGCTTATTGTTCTTTTCAATTTCTAACTCAAGTTTATCAAGTGTAGAGGTGTGTGCACTTCTTAGGGAGGACAATTGTTCATATATAAGCTCACATGAGGAACAAGAATCATCACTAGAAATCAAAGATTTCAAATGATTAATTTCATATTCTAGTGATTCAATTTAATAACATTGTCCCTAAGTTTTTTGTCCTTTTTCCTAAGTATAACAATGGCACGAGAAATAGCATCACACATTTCTTCGCAAGTGGGACATACCTCTTCATCATCGCTATTGTGTTCTGCCCCCTCCATACTTGATCTTGAGTTTCCCTCCATGCAGCACAAGTTTGCCAAATTCTCTTCATCTTCATCACTTCCGATGTCCACATCCCTCGATCCAAGTTCTTGAAGTGCGGAGATAAAACTGTTTATCAATTGACGAACTGTAAAACCCTTCTTCTTCTTATCGTTTGCAGAGGAGTGTTTCATCCTTGTTTGCTTTTCATCACGGGAAGTAGTACTTGAAAGGTTAGGGCAATACATATGAAAATGTCCTATCTTACCACATTTGAAGCATCGTTGAAAACAGGCACTTCCTCTCCTTCTAATTATCACATTTTGCAATACTTTTGAGAACCGAGTAGCAATGAGTGCAAGTTCCTCCTCTAGAAACACTTCAATCTGTTCAAGAGTTAGAGAGGACAACAAAGCAAGTGTACCACCTGATGAAGATTGGCTAGAGCTAGGCGTGTCACGTTGTGAAACAAATGCAAAAACTCAACGAGAAAAACTTGTTGAAATAAGTCAGATGAACAAGGCACAAAAGCTCCTCTAAACTACGAATTTTGTTGATGAAAACACAAGAGGAACAACCCTAAATTCGTCTTCAATGAGCTCTGGCCCCCCTTGCTTATATAACCAGCCCTAAGGCCAACCCAATCCTAACTAGGACTCTAATTGAAAGTGCATCTAGGCATCCCTTGTGGGTTTTGGTTGATTTATGATAAACAAATGAGATCCTAACCACATTATTGAGATGAGCGCAGGTTTTAATGAAAGAATGAAGAAAGCGACGGTTTTAATGAAAAGCTCCAAAAAGAAAGGAAAATGGGGATACATTCGGAAAAGAGCTCAACAACTAAATAGAACACATCATTGTGTAGGGAGTGTGGTGGTGTATCACATCCCAAGAGCTCAAGCATAAAAATCCTCACACAATCCACATTTCACAAGAAAAATGGACTAGTCCGATATACACCGGACTAGTCCGATATCCTCTTTGGACAGGTTCGGACAAGTCCAGCCAATGCGGACTTGTCTGCACTGGACTAGTCCGATAATGCCTCAAACTAAAATTGGACAAGTCATCCAAGTGAGGACTTGTCCTATATTCACTAAGGGCATCACCACACCGGACAAGTCCGATATCGACATGGACAAGTCCGAAAACCTTTCTGACTAAAGTCAGACTAGTCCGCTCCTAGCCGGACAAGTACGATATTCCTGGACACTTTGGGTTTCCTGCATGCCGCACACCAGACTAGTACGGACTCCACCACATACTAGTCCGGACCCTCGAAACCCTAACGGTAACTTTTGAAAACCCTAATATAAATAGATGTGCACGGCCCAACTATCAACTCTCTCGACCCTATGCGCCATCACACCTTCCAAGAGCCTAGAAAACACCTCTCTCCATGCAATCCAACGCAAGAAAGATCAATCCCTTGAGGATTCACTTTGGATCAAAGGAGAGACAAGATTCCACACGTTTGAGCTCTTGGGTTTGATCTCTACCACACTCCTGTTGTTTCATTGTTGATCTTACGAGTGTGTTCTTGGTGGTGTTTGAATTATAATCTTGGTGAGCCCTCAACTTGTGAGAAGGCCCCTTGAACTTGGTGATTTGCCCCTTTGTGATAGTGGAAGAAGAATTGGCCTTCGTGGCGTTTCGACCAGGTTAGGGTCAATGAAGACCCAATCCTTTCATGGGCTCCTCAAAGTGGATGTAGGTTGCCTCTGTGGGAACTGAACCACGGGATAAAATCTTGTGTCAAACTTGCTCTTAATTTTCATATTGTATTCTAGGGTTTTGTCAATCTTGCATAACCTATGTTAAAACTTTGAAACAAGAATTGCTTTGCATTATACTTGGTTGCATTGACTCAATACTTGCAAGTTACATACTATATTCCACTACGTACTGTGCTTGTATTGAGATCATTGATCAAACTTGATCAATTTAGTCTGCACGCACCGGACCAGTCCACACTTTACCAGACTAGTCCGATATCTCAGGATTTGATCAGTTTGTTAAGTGCTGTAGGTTCCAACTAAATTTCAAAAAAAAGGCCTATTAACCCCCCCTCTAGGCCACATTCAATTGGTATCAGTGCAGGACTCTTCGCAAGAGACTAATCGCTTGAAGAGAAAATGTTGGACATGAAGTATGTGCACAAGAGTCTCAACCAAGAGAAAGTTGAAGACGAAAAGGCTCAAAAATTGGAAAAGCTCCTTGATGCTATCCAGGACTTCGAGGATGATGATGAGGAGACGCTTGAACTCAAGGCGCTCCTAGGGAAGAAAGCACTCTCGAAAGGAAAAGTGAAGGTCGAGGACGAGAAGAAGAAGAAGGGGGGTAGTCACACCGACTACTCCCGATATCCTTTTAATTATGATCATTTAAATTCTAACAATAATCATTACCTATTTATTCCCCTTTGAAAAGCCCCACACTTTGATGGCAATGACTACTCAATGCGGAGGCAAAACATGAAAATGCACTTTATCTCACTCAATCCAAGCTTGTGGCACATTGTGGTTGCAGGAATAGATATTCCCGACGACAATGAGGAGCTCACGCCTAGCCAAGAGCAAGCAATCCATCGAAATGCCCAAGCTGCAGCAGTCATCACCTCATCACTAGTCGGGACGAGTTCACCAAGGTGGATGGACTCGAGATTGCAAAGGAAATATGGGACACATTGCAAACTGCACATGAAGGGGATCGTCATGTGCGAGAGGCGAAGATCGAAATGATCAAAGGCGAATTGAGAAGATTCACCATAGAAAAAGATGAGTCGCCACAAGACATGTGCAACAGGTTAAAGACGCTCATCAACAAGGTCCGAGCATACAAAAGCAAGAAGTGGAACGATCACGAGGTGGTGAAGCTCATCCTTAGAGATTTCCTGCCTCGCAACGTCACCTTGTGCTCGATGATCAGAGAAAGCCCCGGGTACAAGAAAATGACCCCGCATGAGCTGCTTGGTAAAATCATCAACTTTGAGATGATGGAAAAGCAGGCGAATCATGTTAAGGAGATTTCCGACCTCACCTCGGCAAAGAAGAAAGGAGTCGCTTTGAAGTCCACTTGCAAACCCTTGTCTAAAGAAGCTCGAGAAGCTCAACAAGAAGAGGACAGCGATGACGAGAGCAGCGACATCGACGAAGAGGACATGATCCTTTTTATGAAGAGATTCAAGAAAATGATGAAGAAAAGACAAGGGGGAAAATCAAGTGAAGGAAAATATAAAGAGAAGTCAAGACCGAACTGGAGGCGGGCATGCTATAACTGTGGTGAATATGACCACTTTATAGTTGATTGCCCATACAAAGAAAATAAGAAGAAAACCAAGGAAACAAAGCCTCATCCCAAGAAATTCTTCAAGAAAAAGAAGCAAGATGGACAAGCGCATCTAGGAAAGGAGTGGGACTCAAATGACGAGTCCTCATCCGAAGAGGAAGAGGAGATGGCTAGCATAGCCATCGAGAAGATATCCAAGAAGTCCACCCTCTTCCCAACTCTAGGCGCATGGAAGGGAAACAACACTTGTCTCATGGCAAAGGAAGGTAAACGAAAGGTAACAACCAAATCCTCTTCCTTGCATTCCTATTCCAGTGATAGTGAAGTTGCTAGTGATAATGAAGACATGCTAGTTGGATTGGATAAGAAAACAACAACAAAAATGAAATTCCTAATTGATCAACTTGTTGAGAAGGATAAGTTAATCAACCGTCAAGAAGATATGATTATCTCCCAAAAGGAGGAATATCTTGAACTTGACAAACTTCTCGAACTTGAAAAGGAGCAAGGCAAGTCACTGGAACTTGGGTTAGCCTCAAGCAAGGAAGCTTGCTTGAAGTTAAGCGACTCAAACACCACCATCAAGGACAAACTTGCTAACCTATCCAAGGTTAACAAAATCCTTGAGGTACAAGTTGAGTCACTCAAACAAAGTGACCCCTCATCCTCTTCAAGCTCACCTTCTCAACCACTTAAAACTAAAGCTGCTATTATTTGTTCATGTGCTAAAATTGACACTAGCTTGAAGGAAAAGCCAACCTCTACCAAGGACAAGCATCCTTCGCAAAGTGGCATATTTGACAAGGAGAAGATCCAATATGCACGTAGTGCATACTTGGTCACAAGACCTCCTAATGTCAAATATGGCATTGGTTATTCTTTTGGTGAAAAGCAATATGCTAGAAGCCATAAAACAACAAGGATAGCATTTCCTTTGTGAGGGGAAACCCCTCTCAAGCCAGAAAGACCAACAATGCTAATAAGTACAAGGTAGTCAACACATACAATAACCGGACTAGTCCAGTCCTTACTCGAACAAGTCCGGTCCCCTGGACAAGTCCGGGTTCCAGACTAGTTCAGTTTATAAACAACAACAAATATTATTCAGAAAATTCGATGCATCCTATGGTCTAATGAGAAGTAATTTGGTAAAGTTTATGCTCATTATGTCGGGCCATGCCATGGGAACACCAAGTCTCATGTGTGGGTGCCCAAATCTCTTGTAACTAACCTCCAAGGACCCAAGCAAGCTTGGGTACCTAAAACCAAGGCATGATTTGTTTTTTGTAGGCCTATTCCTCCGGTGGTTCAAAATGGGTGCTAGACAGGGGTTGCACCAACCATATGACCGGAGAAAGAAGGATGTTCGTTGAGTATGAAGAAAATGAGGATCCAAACGAGGGCATCTATTTTGGAGACAATAGTCAAGGAAAGGTGCTCGGTACCGATAAAATTGCTATATTGTCTCAACATACTCTTTCTCATGTGTTACATGTTGATTCCTTAGATTATAACCTGATGTCCATATCTCAATTATGTGACAAGGGTTATAATTACTTGTTCACTAATGAGGGTGTGACCGTCTCTAGAAGGGGTGATGGTTCCATTGCATTCAAGGGTGTGTTAAAGGGAAAGCTTTACCTTGTTGACTTTAACAAAGATAAAGTCAAACTTGACACATACTTGATTGCATAGACCAACATGGGTTGGCTGTGGCATAGACGGCTAGCACATGTTGGTATGAGGAATCTTCAAAAACTCCTCAAGGGCGATCACATCTGAGGTTTGAAGGATGTTGTTTTTGAGAAAGATTGGCCCTATAACGCATGCCAATCCGGGAAGCAAGTTGGAGCACCTCATCCCGCGAAGAACGTCATGACTACAACAAGACCGCTCAAGCTACTTCACATGGACCTTTTCGGTCCAATTGCTTACATAAGCATCGGCTGTAACAAATATGGTTTAGTAATGGTTGATGACTTTTCACGCTTCACTTGGGTTTTATTTTTGCATGATAAGGTAGAGACTCAAGGAACCCTGAAGAAGTTTCTCAGGCGTGCCCAAAATGAGTTCTCATTGAAGGTCAAGAACATACAAAGCGACAACGGCACGAAGTTCAAGAACACTCAAGTTGAGGAGTACCTAGACGAAGAAGGCATAAAGCATGAGTTTTCAGCACCCTACTCTCCTCAACAAAATGGATTTGCCGAAAGGAAGAACCGAACCCTCATAGAGATGGTGAGAACAATGCTCGATGAATACAAGACCTCAGATCGGTTTTGGGCGGAAGCTCTTAACACCGCTTGCCATGCCATAAACCGACTCCACCTTTATCGACTACTCAAGAAGACATCATATGAGCTACTCACTGGTAACAAGCCAAATATTTCTTATTTTTGAGTCTTTGGTTCTAAATGCTATATTTTGAACAAGAAGTCGAGGACTTCAAAGTTTGCTTCAAAGTCCGATGAAGGTTTCTTGCTCGGCTATGATTCGAACACTTACGCCTATCGTGTCTTCAACAAAGTGTACGGACTTGTTGAAGTAGCACGTGACGTAGTGTTCGATGAAGCTAACGGCTCTCAAAAGGATCAAGTTGATCCATGTGTTCTAAATAGAGAAGAAGGTCCATGTCAAGCATTGAGATGAATGGCGTTGGGTGATGTTCGACCACGAGAGCCACCTCTACATGTGCATGAGGAAGATGAACCGCAAGTGGAGGCCAATGATCAAGGGGGAGCTTCCACACAAGATCAACCATAAGAAGGTGAAAGTGATCAACAAGTCAATGAGGGCAACCATCTAGGGGGAGAAGAAGATCATGAAGATACGAGACCGCAAGTGCCACACCCAACAGTACACCAATGCGTCCAAAGAGATCACCCAATTGATAACATAATCGGTGACATCCAAAAGGGAGTAACAACTAGATCCCGCATAGCTAACTTTTGCGAGTACTACTCTTTTGTGTCCTTTTTGGAACCACGCAGGATTGAGGATGCATTGAAAGATCCGAACTGGGTGGTGGTGATGCAAGAAGAACTAAACAACTTCAAACAGAACGAGGTGTGGGAACTCGTCGAAAGACCTAATGCAAACATCGTCGTCACCAAATGGGTCTTCCGCAACAAACAAGACAAACACGGGGTGGTGACAAGGAAAAAAGCACGACTTGTGGCCAAAAGGTATTCACAAGTCGAAGGTTTGGATTTCGATGAAACCTTTGCTCCCGTAGCTATACTTGAATCAATTAGAATATTGCTTGCATATGCTACTCACCATGATTTCATGCTCTACCGAATGGATGTGAAAAGCGCCTTCCTCAACGGTCCAATCAAGGAGGAGGTGTACGTGGAGCAACCTCCTGGATTTGAAGACAAAGAGTTCCCCGACCATGTCTTTAAACTGCGTAAGGCTCTCTACGGCCTCAAACAAGCTCCTAGAGCTTGGTATGAGTGTCGTAGAGACTTCTTAATTGAAAATGGTTTCAAGATTGGAAAAGCAGATTATACATTATTTACAAAACACTTTGACAATGATTTTTTTTCTGTCAAATCTATGTTGATGACATTATATTTGGTTCAACTAACAAATCCTTTTGTGAAGAATTTAGTAAGATTACGATAGATAGGTTTGAGATGTCTATGATGGGAGAGCTGAAGTACTTCTTGGGATTCCAAGTGAGACAACAAAAGAAAGGGACATTCGTAAGCCAAACCAAGTACACACAAGACATACTCAAGAAGTTTGAGATGGACAAGGCAAAGCCTATCAAGACCCCCATGGCAACTAATGGACACTTGGATCTCAATGAAGATGGACCAAGCGTGGATCAAAAGGTATATCGCTCCATGATTGGATCCTTACTCTACCTATGTGCATCTAGGCCTGATATTATGTTGAGTGTATGTTTGTGTGCGAGATTCCAAGCCAATCCTAAGGAGTGTCATTTGACAGCCATTAAAAGGATCTTAAGATATTTGATTCATACACCCTACCTAGGCCTTTGGTACCCCAAAGGTTCCAAGTTCAATCTCATTGGATACTACGATGTAGATTATGCCAGATGCAAAGTAGATAGAAAAAGTACCTCCGGCACCTGCCAATTCCTAGGTAGATCCCTAGTTTCTTGGTCCTCCAAGAAACAAAATTTCATTGCCTTATCCACGGCCGAAGCAAAATATGTTGCAGCCGGGAGTTGTTGTGCACAATTCCTTTGTATGTGACAAACTCTATGGGATTACGGTTACAATATGAGCCGTATTCCGCTCCTTTGTGATAATGAGAGTGCCATCAAAATTGCTCATAATCCAGTTGAACACTCTAGAAACAAACACATAGACACCCGGCATCACTTTTTGAGAGACCATTCAATGAAAGGAGACATAGCCATATCCTCTGTCAACACCGAAAAGCAACTAGCCGATATATTCACCAAGCCACTTGATGAAAAATGTTTTTGCGAGCTCCGAAATGAACTAAACATCCTTGATGCTCGAAATGTGGCTTGAAAACTTGCATACCTGTATGGAATCTTCAAAATATATTGTTTGAGTTGCGAAAATCATCTTTCTCCAAAAACTATTTCAACTACTTGATCTTGATGAATTATGACCATTGCTTGATTGTTGTATGCTTACTAATCATATTCATAAAGATTATTTGATTTGCTTTGCCCCCTATTTTCTTAATAAGTACCTTCAAATATATACGAATGGGCTAAGGACTTCTTTTCTGGTGACCACAGACTAGTCCGTGGTTACCCGGACTATTCTGCCCCTGCAGACTAGTCCGCAGAGTGACTGTTAGTCCACACTAGTCCGACCGACCACGAACTAGTCCGATTTAGGCTCTGGAAAAGTTCGGACTACCCTGATTATTTTCGGACAAGTCCGATTTTTTGACTCCATAACCCTAGCCGCTGCCAAACCCTAATCTTCTTCATCCTCACACTTGCCTCAAGCTCTCTCTCTCCTCGCTCGAGCTCCCCACGGCGATTTGGCGATTCCTCCATCAAAACTCTCCAAGTTTGGGTGGAAAACGATCTCCTTTGCATAGGGATTGAAGACCACGGATTTGTCTGCACCTTCAACTCCTTCATCCCCAAGAATCGAGCAATTTCGGTAAATTTTCCTCCTAAACCCTAGATTTCGTGATTTCCTTCGATGTTGATCAAATAGCTTAGTTCCTTTCACCAAACACATGCTTACTTGATGTATTAAATTGATGTTGAGCCATTATTGCATTGAGCAACACCATTGGCCATCTAGTTAGGGTTTAGGGTGATGAACACCGGACTAGTCCGGTCCATGTACGGACAAGTCCGGTCACGCGGACTAGTCCATACCTGTACGCTGGACTAGTCTGATTGTTTCTAAACTCAACCCTAATTACTCATTCCTCAATGCAATTCCTTGCCATCAATTCTCATTCATACCTTGTGTAACCCACTCTCAGGACAATGTCGAGCACCAACGATGAAATCTACGATTTCGAGGCCGAGATTGACCCAGAAGCCTTGCTTCGGTCCTCGACGGGCCAAGGCAAGAAGCGGCAAGAGCGCCCATCCGAGCCGGCACCATCACCACCTCAGGCTCGACACAAGGTCCTTGCTAAGAAGCCTGTGTCCAGGGCTAAGGACGCAACCGGCTCTAGCTCGGCAGCTCTTCACCAAGTGAAGGGCAAGGGCAAAGGTATTGCCACAGGCCGATCGGCCCACTCAAGTTGCATGCTCCGAGGTAGTCCGAGGAGAAGTTCAACAGCAAGGGAAGCGACACTGCTTCCAAACTCAGATTCATTGATTGCTACAGCCATTCCAAGAAAGCTTCCGATCCTAGGTTTTGGAGCAACTTTCATGCAGACTTCAGTTTAGTCTACCTCACTATGAAGACCCCAGTTGTGCGCATCCAATGGAATTATTGGGCGCACTTTGAAAAGAAGATATGCTCGGCCTTTGACGAAGTAGCTCAAGCCGTTGAAAGGCGTGGCTTGAAGGATCTCTTTGCCTTCCGGAACAATTGGAATGATGAAGTCATTGCCCAATTCTATGCTACTTGTTTCTTTGCCAGTGATGAGGAGGAAAGGGTGACTTGGATGACTCATGGATCCAAGTACACCATCACCTATGACAAATTTGCAAGGATGCTACATCTTGATAGCTCAAGCAACGACAATTTGGTCATTCACAACATTGGGGTCCTTGAGAAGGACAAAATGAAGTTCCTCTATGACACCTGCTCTACTTTCAACCCTCCTGCCACCAAGAACATGAAGCCATTCTTTGGTGGTCCTCAACAGGGTTCTGAGGAATACTATTGCCCTGAAGGATGGGGATGCAGGAAGTGTCCAAGGCTATCTTAGGACACTGATGAAAGTGATTAGCAAAGACAGGAAGTTTGATGTCTTTGATTACATATGGAATGACATGGTGAACATCTCCTGCACTCCAAACAGGTCCTGTGGCTATGCACCTTACTTGATGTTCATGATTGAGAAGGTCACAGGGATAGAATTTGTGAAGGATGTGGAGCACACTCCATTGAGGCGCCAAAAGCCTCCTCATGCCACAATCCAAGTTACTCCTTCTCCAGTGTCTAGTGAAGAGGCACCAAGGAGAGCTAGAGGTGATGCAAGGACTGATCACGCCACTAGGGCCCCTCCCCAAAAAGGGTCTCCTAGTGGAATCATAAAGTACTTGTCAGCGATCTTTGCCTCATGCAAAAAGTCAGAAGTAAACACATAAGCTTAACAAGGCGAGGAAGGCTGATATGTGATACGTCAAAGAAAATGTGAAGCACATTTGCCAGAAGCTAGAGATCGAGCCCATTGGATCTCCAGTCATTCCTGATGATTCATCCTCAGATTTCACCGAGCTCGACCCTTTGACTCCCTCCGAGCTTGCTTATTTTGGCATTGGGGGCTCGAGTGGATCTGCTCCTCCTCCTCCTCCGCCTCAACCCGAGAATGAAGACGAATATTATGAGAGGACCGGCAGCGAGGACTGAAGATCTTAGATCCCTCCTCTCCTTCTTTTTGGTGTCTTGATGCTAAAGGGGGAGAGATTGAGGGGGAGTCATTAGGTCTTAGTTGTAGGTTGAGAGATGAGAGTTCCACTTATGCATATTTTATCTCTTTTGGGTTGTAAGACTTCATATTATGCTCTATTGGTACTTTTAATACTGTGATGAATGCTGTGAATGATTTATGCTTATATTCATGAAATCTGTGATTTTGCTCTGCAATTGACATATATGCTTGTTGTTGATATATTGATGTCAATTATTTTACTGTCATCATGATTACTGCTCTCACTCATTTAGTTTTGCATCCCACCATAAAGAGTGCACATATGTCTTATGTTGTCATTGCTAAATAAGTTTCAAGCTCATATGTGCACACTTTATGAAAATTTTGCATTTTTATCATATTTTGTGAAATCTCAATTGGTTGTCATCAATCACCAAAAAGGGGGAGATTGAAAGTGCATCTAGGCATCCCTTGTGGGTTTTGGTTGATTTATGACAAACAAATGAGATCCTAACCACATTATTGAAATGAGCACAGGTTTTAATGAAAGAATGAAGAAAGCGCCGATTTTAATGAAAGAATGAAGAAAGCTCCAAAAAGAAAGGAGAATGAGGATACATTCGGAAAAGAGCTTGTCGGTACCCTGCGTACTGTATACCCCTTGGGACTACAAAAAGACCAAAGGAAATTCACCTGTCCGAGTTGAAGACCTGCGAAGGCCCCACGTGTCACACGGGACCGGACCTGCTTCCTCTCTATGGTTAGTCCTGGTGCTGCCATGTGTATACAGCAACCGGACCTACATCCCACACATGGGATAGCTCCGGGCCAAACACCTGTGCAACACCCCTGGACCTAACCCCCGACAGAGGGAAACTCTGGTACCGACACGTGTACATATACACCGAACCTACCCGTCCCAGATAGAAATCTCCAAAGCTACCACGTGTCCAACCGCCGGACCTTCAGCCTCAACAATCAGACTAGTGGACCCTCCAACGGCTCGAACCTTGAAGAGGCAATCAAAGACTTCAAGACCTGATTAAGTGTCATTAATACCATATTAATGACACAGGATCAGAAGGCCCTTAATACCAGTAATGGCACTGTCAAGGCCCATTACCACGCTATTAAGGGTAATTAACCTCATTAATTGTGTATTAAGCATCAGAAACCGTCAGGGCTAGATGTCGGGCCAGGCTAACGGTGTAATGACTAGTCCTTGTACTATAAAAGGACTGGTCGACGATACACAGAGGACGACTCTTTGAACTCTGAGACCTCTCCCATACTCAGCTATAACACCCAATACAACAACTACACACCCCGTAGAGTAGGGTATTACGCTCAGGCGGCCCAAACCACGTAAATCCTTGTGTCTATTTTCCATTGTGTTCTCAATCTCTACGTGCCCAATACCGAACTACAAACTCCACGGGCTACCAACGGTAGTACCGGGAGAATTGCCAGATCAACACTCTGACAACTGGCACACCAGGTATGGGCGCCCGAGATTCAAACATGGTGAACTCCGCTGCTGGATCGTCATACGGCAACCCTGCTGCACAACCTGCTAGAGGCAATCCCTCCAACATGTAGACGCCAGCAGGTGCTGTGGCTCCAGCAGGAGTCATGCCACCGCCGCCACCGCCCGCACTGGCGAATCAAGCTGGACAGCGGGATGGAGCATCTGCGTCGGTCACGGCATCGGCTAACAACAACACTGAACACGCGCTCCATGCCGCGCGCGCTCTTCTTCGACGCCCACCACCTCCAGATGCATCCCAGGGTGCAATGGAGCAGTGGAGGGCTGATGTGGAACATTTGGTTGCAGCAGCAGCCGATCACATCAGCAACCAAGGTCCTCCCCCCTCGGGGCGGGACCCATCACGGCATCGGACCGTGTCGGGCAGACTTGGTCCGCACGCCTCCCGACATAGGAGACGTGCTGCATCTCAACAAGTGACGTCGCTGCCTCCCGGGGTGCGACGCACTCATACGGTAACTAGGCTTTCAATTCACGACCTCCAGGCGGAGCTTGATTGCCGTTACCGTCAACAGGATGGCCGCGTTCATATTGAGCGTGCTCGCGAAAGGCGAGAGTCTTGGGACAGTCCTGCTCCCGAGGGAGTAGGAGGGGGCTGTTCTGCCCTGGCCATGCACCTACGCATGGTCAGATGGCCACAAAAGTTCTGGCCTCACCTACCGGAGAAATTTGACGAGACTGTCAATCCCGCTGAATTTCTCCAAATCTACTCCACCGCAATCCTTGCGTCCGGAGGCAACGAGGCCGTAATGGCCAACTACTTCTCCGTGGCATTAACTGGGACTGCCAGGTCCTGGTTCATGAGCCTTCCACCCAACTCCATCAATAGTTGGGCGGAACTGTGCCAACAGTTCACCACCAATTTTGGGAGTTCATACACCCGACCAGGCAGCGAACTGGACCTTTTTGCTGTCAAGTAGAAGGGGGGAGAGTCTCTGCGATCCTTCATCTAGAGGTTCTCCCAGGTACAAAACACTATTCCTTCTATCTCCAGTGCCTCTGTTATTGTGGAATTTAGACAGGGCGTACGAGACAAGAAGATGTTGGAGAAGCTGGCGACCAAGGAGATCACCAGTGTCACGGAACTCTTCAGCTTGGCAGACAAATGTGCCAAAGCTGCGAAGGGCTGTGAAATGCACTCCAAACCACCTCCGGAGGACAACAAAAAATCCTCCAAGGGTGAAGCCACTACCTCCGGGAGTGGTAAAAAGAAGAAAAAGTCCAACGGTAAGAAAAAGCCGTCGGCCGACACACCAACTGCTGCAGCTGCTACAGCTCCGGGTGGCCAGGGGCCACGCCCCGAAAATGGCCTCGGCCGTCGTCTGAAGACAGAGGCAGCTCTAGGATGTGGTGTCCTATACACAAGTCCAATAGCCACAATCTGGAAGGCTGCCGGGAGGTAAAACCTTGCTGAGTGCTACAATAAGCGCCGGGAAGAAGTTCCTTTCCGTCAAAGGGAAGGGAAACAGAAAGTCAATGAAGCTCTGGCTGAAGAAGAGTTAGTCTTTCAGGACCCTAAAAGGTCTTGAAGGCTGTTTACACCTCCGTCGACGATGACTCCGATGTCTCCGACAGCGAACGTTGGAAAACCATGAACACCATCTTTGGTGGTTCGTGGGACATCACCTCCCACCGTGTCCTCAAGACCATGCGGCGGGACATGGCCTCAGTAGCTCCTACTGCCAGGGCGGAGCCGCACCGGAAGTAGATGGACACTGCCATCACTTTTGATGCTTTTGACTGCCCTTGGAATATGATCGGAGCTGGCCAACTCCCATTGATGGTATCTCCGACCATCAACAACATCCAACTCCACCATGTAATGGTGGACGGAGGTTCGGGGCTGAACCTCATAAGCTTCGAAGCTTTCATCAAGCTTCAGCTCCGACCTTCAGACCTTCGCCCCTCTCGACCTTTCTCCAGAGTTTGTCCGGGGGCCATAACCCCACTCGGTGCCATTACTCTCCTGGTGACCTTTGGGACCCGAGAGAATTACCGCACTGAGAAGTTGGTCTTCGATGTGGCGCAGATCAACTTACCCTTCAACGCTATTTTGGGCAGGCCAGCCTTATACAAGTTCATGACTACTGCTCATTATGGCTACTTGGTGTTGAAGATGACAACACCAGCCGGTGTTCTCCAGATTCGTGGAGATTGCACCGCTGGAGTGACAGCTCTGGAAGAACTCCACACGCTTGCTACAGCGCAGGAGGAAGAATCCGGAAAGGATCAAGCTCCGAAACCCCCGAGCATTTGTCATCGAGGCTCAACTTCCGCACCTCACGTGCAACCAAGCGGCGACACCGACATTACCATCAAAGTCGCCCAAATCAGTTCCGACGCCGCTCAGACCACCCGTATATCGGGAGGTCTGAATGACAAATAGGAACTCACGCTCATCACTTTCCTCTGGCTAATGTCGACATGTTTGCCTGGTAACCGTCACAAATGCCTGGGATCCCTAGGGAAGTGATCGAGCACAATCTGAAGATCTATCCCGACGCTCGGCCTATACACAAGAAGAGCGACAAAACTTCATACGTCAATAAGTGAAGAAGTTGCTCGAAGCTGGATTCATCTGAGAAGTCTTCCACCCAAAATGGCTGGCAAACTCAGTCGTTGTACCCAAGGCCGGCGGGAAGCTTCGGATGTGTATTGACTACACTACACTAAATAAGGCATGTCCAAAAGATCCATTCCCACTACCTAGAATAGATCAGATAGTGGATTCCACCCCAGGTGTGAATTACTGTGTTTCCTAGACGCATATTCTGGGTACCATCAAATCAGAATGTCTAGGGAAGATGAAGAGCATACCTCCTTCATCACAGTAGATGGATTATATTGTTACAGTGCCATGCCATTTGGTATCAAGAATGCTGCTTCATCATTTGTACGAGCTATGTACAAAACTTTCGGAGAGCTCATCAAAGACGTAGTGGAAGTGTATGTCGATGACATCGTCGTCAAGATCAAGAACAAGGAGTCATTACTTGATACCTTGCAAGCTGTCTTCGTCAAGTTGCGAGTCACTCACACGAAGCTGAACCTGGACAAGTGTGTCTTTGGGGATAGCTCCGGAAAACTTCTTGGTTTCTTGGTAAACTACCGAGGAATAGAAGCAAACCCGGCGAAGATAAAATCTATTAAAGACATGCGGCCACCAGCCCGCATCAAGGACGTCTAGAAGCTGACTGGATGTCTAGCTGCCCTCAATCGGTTCATCTCAAGACTGGCGGAACGGGCGATACCCTTCTTCAAGCTATTGAGGAATTCCGGACCATTCCAATGGTCTGAAGAAGCAGAGAAGGCATTCTAGGAGCTGAGGCAGCTCCTCACCACCCTACCAACCTTGGTAGCTCCAAACCCTGGTGAGCCACTCCTGCTTTACATTTCAACAACTGACAAAGTTTTCAGCATGGTCCTGGATGCGGAAAGGCCAAAACCATCTCCATTTCAGGAATCCAGACCCCTTCGGGAGGGTCTGGGACTACCTGAAGTCGAGTCTGGGTCCCAGCTCCCAAACTCGGATCCTCAAGGAGAGACTCCGGAGGATCCATCTCCTTCAAATGAAGGAGTCACTGCTACTGAGCAACAAGATCCGGGCCCCTATAGAAAGGTCAAGGTCACTTCAGAAGAAGCTCCGGGTACCTCCAACCGGCACCCGGAGGTCCCCGAACAAGGTCCGGACCCCTCTGGGAGGGTCTGGGTAGATGAGGAGGGAGCTTCGAGCCCCTTCGGGAGGGTCCTGACGGTCCGGCGCCTAATGTACTTCATCAGCGAAGTACTCCATGACGCTAAGACTCGGTTCCTGGAGGTGCATAAGCTGCTCTACGCAGTTCTTATTGCCTCTAGGAAGCTTTGACACTATTTACAAGCTCACAAGATTTCAGTGGTAACCTCTTATCCACTACGTGCAATCTTGCATAACCCCAATTCCACTGAGAACATTGCAAAGTGGGCGGCGGAATTAGCCGAGTTCGACCTTGAATTCGTTCCAAGACAAGCGATCAAGAGTAAAGCATGGCAGACTTCATGGCGGAATGGACCCTCTCCCCATCGAATCCTGGGGGCCCCAGTGAGCAGAAGTCGAAACCCAAGGTTCCAGTCTTCACTGAGCCTCACTGGACTCTCTACTTCAACGGCTCCGTGCAGAAGCAGGGGGCCGGAGCTGGAGTCCTTCTCCTCGCTCCGACCGGGGAGAAGGTTAAATACATGGTGCACCTTGACTTCAAGGTGTACGACCTATGTGTGTTGAATACATTGGCTTGTAGTGAATACACTTGGCTTTGATGATAAAAGTCTTAAATATCACCAAAACACCTTTTTATCAAGGTCTGACGGTAGGTCCGGCTTGTTTTGGGTAGCTCCGGCTATGTTAGATGCTAGGTCCGACTTCTTGGTAAGGTCCGACTAGCTTTGGTTAGCTCCGGTGAGCTTTATCTTTAGCTTTGGCATGTCTTTGTTAGCTCCGGCATGTCTTTGATAGCTCCGGCATATACTTGATAGCTCCGACATGCTTTTGCTAAGCTCCGACGTACTTTGTCTAGCTCCGGTTTTGGGTTGACTAGTTTTGACTAGGTTTTGGTAAGCTCGGGCGCTAGGTTCTACTAGCTTTTGATAGCTCCGGCTCAAGCTCCGGGTTGCTCTGGCAAGGTCCAGAACTTGACCGAAGTGCTTCTGCTTTTCATTTGCCTTGTTTCATACTTGCTTTACATTGTTGGAAAGATTGCTTAGTATTCATTTGCTAAGTTTTTGGTGCGTTTTGGATGATATGGATGATATCGTTTCTACTGTGTTTTTGCAACATGCTTATGTGAGGTTCTCACGTAAGGTGTTGTGTTCGGAACTAACTTGAGTCAGGTCGAGGACTTGGGCTCGTATGGATTGGTTGTTTATTCATGTGCATGTGTTGCTTGAGTTCAAGTCATGGCTGGTGACGAGATCCATTGGACTAGTCTCAGGGAGGAGATGAGGTTCCAACAACCAAGTTCGGGAGGAACTGTGGTTGAGCGGGTCAGGAGGTCGCGCAGGATGATTGAATCAAGGGCAGTGCATATGAAGGTCGAAGGAAGGTGTTCGCACGTGTGCATGAGGTGCATGACGTGGCAATATGCTTCTAGAGACGGATTATGGAAGGAAGATCAGATCGGAAGGATCGGATCGTATCGGTTGAAGACTTTGGCTGCGGCGGAGTCGGTTATGGCTCGGTATGGAAAGTATCGAGTTGGTTATGTTAGTATTTCGTGTGCATCACGAATTTGAGTTGTTTAGGAATGTAGGATACGTTTCTAAGGTGTTTGGAAGTCTTAAGATTGCTTCTATATGCATATAGAAGAATCTTGAGCAGTTATGGAAAGTTCCGATTGTGATCGGATTAGGATTGGAGTCCTAGTTGAGATTGGGATGGCCTAAGTGCTGGTTATATAAGCAAGGGAAGGCCAAAGCTCGTGGAAGACGACTTTGGGGCTGTTCCTCTTGTGTTCTATTGAATAAAATTCGTAGTTTGAAGGAACTTTTGTGCCTTGTTCGTCCGACTTGTTCCAGACAAGTTCTACTCGTCGAGTTTCTGGACAGCACTACCTTTCGTCGGTGGTTTTATCATAACTCGAGTTTTATTGATCCAATTGACGTGATTCTTTTTGGGTTGTCTTTACAACTTGATTGTATGTCATCTGTAAAAATTTCACGGTCATTGGATTTGTGGTTTTTGATCTACACGAGTTTCTTTGCAGCATTCCAGAAACTGTTTTTCTCGGGTAGGTCATATTGACCAGTGTTTGATCTTTTGATCATAACTTGAGTTTTTCTCGACGGATTTTAGTAATTCTTTTTGTGTTGTCTTCGTGACTTGATTCTCTCTGATAACTATCACTTTTTTCACGGTGAAACACGTTTAGATTAGTCTCACACACGATTTCTTTAATAGATCGTTCTTCTACCAAAGGGATTAGGGTTTTATTGTTTCCGCTGCGTAAGATTTTCTAAATCTACCATTCACCCCCCCTCTGGTAGCTTTTCACGTGCTCTTCGATCCTACAATTGGTATCAGAGCCACGGTGCTCTAATCTTTGTGATTTGCACGTGTTTTTGACTAATCATCATGGAGAAGTACTCCGCCAAACCTTGTGTGTTTGCTGGTATTGATTTTCAGGTTTGGAAGGCACGCATGGAGGCTTTCATCTAGGCACAATGCTTTGCAATATTGGAGAAGGTGTATAAGCCTTATGAAGTGCCACCCAATGATCAAGTCACGGCCACAAACCTACGGGACGTCGACAACAACAACAAAGCCCGAAACTTGATCATCCAAGGACTCACTCAAAGCGACTTTGATCGTGTCGTGCACCTCCGGTCAACATACGATGTTTGGAGAGCTCTCTGTGATTATCATGAAGGCTCCAACACAATCAAGGAGGTAAAACAAGATATGTTCAAAAAGGAATATATGCGTTTTGAGATGCAAACCGGTGAGTCTATCGATGACCTCTTTGCTCGTTTCAATAAAATTCTCAGCAACTTGCGTAGCATGAATGTTAATTTTTCAGATGCTGAAAATGCTAGACAACTCCTTAGTGCATTAGACATGTCAATTTGGGAGATAAAAGTAACGTCTATACATGAATCAACTGTCATGATTTCTCTTACATTAGATGTACTCTATTCTAAACTAAAAACTCATGAAATTGACATCCTAGCACGTAAGAACCCAAACAAGTCTATTGCATTTGTCTCACAACGTGATATGTCTAGCTCCGGCCAATCATCATCTTGCAATACTCTTGCTTTGTTGTCCTCGCTAACCCTGGAACAGATCGAAGAATTTCCAAAAGAGGAGTTGGCACTCATCTCTACTAGATTCTCAAAAGCATTGCAAAATGTGAGAACTAGAAGGAGAGGAAGCTCCAGACCTCAACGCTGTTTTGAATGTGGTAAAATAGGACACTTTCGTACAGAATGCCCTAACCTTTCAGGTCCGACCACCAGGGAAGAAAAACAAAGCAAGGTCCGGACCTGGAAACTCCAACAAGAAGAAGAAGGGTACCATAGGACGCAAGATGATTAACAGCTTCATCACCGCACTTCAAGAACTTAGTTCAAGTGATGTAGACTTTGAAAGTGATGAAGATGATGACGATCTGGCCAACTTATGCTTCATGGTGGGCAAAACAAGATCAAGATCAAGTCAGGAGGATGCAGAACACAACAGTGAAGACGATGTGGTATGTTCTACCTGCAATGAAATGTGTGATGCTATTTCTCGTGCAATTATTATTTTCAAGAAAAAGGACAAAAAGCTTAGGGATAATGCTGCTAAAATTGAATCACTAGAATCTGAAATTAACCGGTTAAAAACCTTGATTCCTAGTGATGATGCATGTCCCTCATGTGACTTAATCTATGAACAATTTTCCACATTAAGAAATGCACACTCCTCCACTCTAGATAGACTTGATGAAGAAATTGAAAAGAACAGAGATCTTGCTGCACTTAATGATAAAAACTTGAAAGATGCTAGCTGTTCTATAATTGATTTGCATTGTTCTACTTGTGATGATCTTGATAAGAAACTACAGGATGCTATGAATGAAATTTCTATATTGAACAATGCTTTACGTTCTCATGGAGTTAAATTTTGTTCCAATTGCAAACTAAAAGGAAAAACTTCATGTGACAATTGCCTTGATCTGTCCAATAAACTTGATGATATGCATAGGACATTAGATCGGCTTTGTAATGGGAATAAGAACCTAAACTTACTGCTGAATTCTTCCAAGTCTTGCAAAGATAAAACTGGTTTAGGTTTTGATTCTCATGTTCATGCTAAGGCACATCCACCTAAAATTGTAAATTCATTAGGAAGTGGTTTGATTCAAACAGTTCCTAAACAAAAAGAAGTGGTTTTCAAATCTGCAGGAGTGCTTTCTAATTCTGTTTCTAATGTTGGGTGCTCATCGAGACATGATTACAAAATTAAGTTTCATTGTACCTACTGTGGTAGAGATGGTCATGTCATAGATTTTTGTTATAGACTAGCTAAACAACAGAAAAGGGAAAGAATGTCTGCTAGATCTCATAACTCTCATGCTAAACCGAAAATTAGAAACATGCAACCTGCTTTAATGAGTCAGAAATTTGAGAAGGTAGCTTCTGAAACTTTTGGCAAGAAATCTACAAAGGCAGCTCCAGTAGTTCTGATAGCTCCGAGAGCTCCCGGATCTTCTGTTGTCCCCTCCGGAGCTTCAGTTTTTGCCTCCGGACCTTCTGCTTTTACCTCTGGAGCTACTGGTTTTCACTCTAAACAAGTAACAACTTCTAAATCAACTGTTAAGAATAGAAAACCTCAATCGTTGACTCATAAACCTACTGTTTTATCTCAGCTTTCGCGTGTTTTTCCTACTGCACGTCGTGTGACTCAGTACTGGATACCTAAATGCCTTTTGAGTAACTCCAGTATTGAGTCATCGACGTATTGTGCTTCTATGTAGGTTACACATTTGAGGAAGGAGAACATTTGGATTGTGGATTCAGGTTGCTCACGCCACATGACCGGTAACAAAGATTGGTTCTCCTCCCTCTTTTTTGTGTCACGTGTAGAGAATGTTACTTTTGCCGATAATTCTTCAACTCCTATAATTGCTAAGGATTCGGTTAGAGTAAATGATCACTACACTTTGAAGGATGTGGCACTTGTCAAAAATTTGAAATACAACTTGCTTTCTGTTACACAATTGCTAGATGAAAATCTAGAAATTATTTTCAATAAAAACTGCTGCAAAGTTGTAGGTTCAAATAGTGAGCTTATTTTTAACATGTCTCGGTTTGGAAGAGTTTTTAAAGATGATTTTGATATGTCTTCCTCTAAGCATAGGTGTCTAGTTGCTAATGATTCAAAGGACTTATATTTTTGGCATCATAGACTTGGTCACGTAGGCCTTGATCACCTAACGCGTGTTAGTGCTCTTGATCGCATACGTGGGTTGCCTAAGCTTAAAGGGGACAAATAAATTGTGTGCTCTTCTTGTAGACATGCTAAGATGGTTGCAGGTTCACATACTCCTCTCACAATGATCATGACAACTGAACCATGTCAACTTTTGCATCTTGACACCGTAGGACCTTCACGTGTTCAATCCTTCGGAGGTAAATGGTATGTTTTGGTTATTGTTGATGATTATTCTAGATACTCTTGGGTTTACTTTATGGCGTCTAAGAATGAAGCTTTTAGTCACTTTAGGACTTTATTTCTTAGATTATCAATTGATCACCCAGGATCTTTAAAGGCAATTAGAAGTGATAACGGAACTGAATTTAAAAATCAATCTTTTGATCACTTTTGTGCTGAAAATGGAATAGATCATCAAATTTCTTCACCATATGTACCCCAACAAAATGGTGCTGTAGAAAGAAAGAACAGAACCTTAGTTGAGATGGCTAGGACTATGCTTGATGAATATCAAACTCCTAGGAAATTTTGGGCTGATGCGTTAGCAACCGCTTGTTATGTCTCAAATCGTGTTTTCTTGCGTGCTAAGCTAGGTAAAACACCATATGAGCTTCGGTTTGGACATAGGCCTAGTGTTACACACTTTCGGGTCTTTGGTTGCAAATGCTTTGTTAAGAAACATGGTAACCTTGATAAATTTGAACCTAGATCCATTGATGGCATGTTTCTTGGTTATCCATCTCATACTAGAGGCTACCGTGTGCTTTTACTTGACACTAACAAAATTGTGGAGACTTGTGAAGTGTCTTTTGATGAAGCTAGCCCAGGTACTAGCTCCGGTGTTGCAGGACCAGATCCGTATCCTTAGGGGGAGGGTATTTTCGAAGATGAAGAAGAGCCGGTGATACTGCCTGGTAGTTCTGAAGCTGACACGTGTCCAGCTCCGGACATTGAACAAGCTCCGGTTATCACCTCTGCTGGTCCTGATCGTCCAGAAGTCACAAGATCATCAATCTACGATGAACCTAATGAAGAAGAATCTTGTGAGACATCTGTTCCCCTATGTTTTTACAAAGATCATCCCCCACAACAGATGATTGGAAGCTTGCACGAACGAGTCACACGGTCCAGGTTTTGCGATCCAAAATCTCATGCTCATTCTTCTTTTGTTGCTTCTTTTGAACCCAAAGATATATCACACGCTCTCACTAATGAATCTTGGATTATTGCCATGCAAGAAGAGTTAGAAAATTTTGAAAGAAATAATGTTTGGAAACTTGTACCTCCACCTCAAGGTCACACTTTAATTGGAACTAAATGGGTATTTAAAAATAAACAAAGTGAGGATGGGGTTGTGGTTAGGAATAAGGCTAGGTTGGTTGCTCAAGGTTTCACTCAAGTTGAAGGTCTAGATTTTGATGAAACTTTTGCTCCTGTCGCTAGATTAGAAGCCATAAGAATTTTGTTAGCTTTTGCAACATCTAAAGGTTTTAAGCTATATAAAATGGATGTTAAAAGTGCTTTTCTTAATGGCTACATAGATGAGGAGGTTTATGTCAAACAACCACCAGGTTTTGAAAATCCAGATTTTCCTAATCATGTTTACAAACTGTCCAAAGCCTTATACGGTCTCAAACAAGCCCCTAGAGCATGGTATGATAGGTTAAAAACATTCTTACTTGAAAAGGGGTTTACCATGGGCAAGGTTGATAAAACTCTTTTTGTGCTTAAGCATGGCAATGACTCATTATTTGTTCAAGTGTATGTGGATGATATTATCTTTGGTTGTGCTTCTCATGATCTTGTGTCCAAGTTTTCAGCAATGATGAGTTCTGAATTTGAAATGAGTATGATGGGTGAACTCACCTACTTTTTGGGGCTGCAAATCAAACAAACCAAGGAGGGTACCTTTGTGCATCAAACGAAATATACCAAAGACCTCCTAAGGCGCTTCAACATGGACAAAAGCAAGCCTCTTCGAACACCAATGGGAACAGCAACAACACTTGAACTTGATGAAGATGGTGAATTCGTGGATCAAAAAGAATATAGAAGCATGATCGGATCACTTTTGTATCTCACGGCATCAAGACCGGACATACAATTCAGCGTATGTCTTTGTGCATGGTTTCAAGCTTCCCCACGTGTTTCACATCGTCAAGCCGTCAAAAGGATTCTCAGGTACTTACATGGAACTCAAGAATTTGGCATTTTTCTTCCCTCTTCCTCAACCGTTACTTTGAAAGCTTTTTTGGATGCTGATTTTGGGGGTTGTAGGATTGATAGGAAAAGTACTTCTGGTGCTTGTCATTTTCTTGGTAATTCTCTTGTTGCTTGGTCCTCTAGAAAACAAAATTCAGTTGCACAATCCACAGCTGAATCTGAATATGTAGCTGCTGCTAGTGCTTGCTCACAAATTCTTTGGATTGTTCAAATACTTAAGGACTATGGGGTTGATCTAGATAGTGTTCCACTGTTTTGTGATAACACTAGTGCTATTTGCATTGCCAAAAACCCAGTGCAACATTCTAGAACTAAGCACATTGATATTAGGTATCACTTTCTCCGAGATAACGTTGAAAAGGGAAACATTGTGCTTCACCATGTAGATACCGAACATCAATTGGCTGACATTTTTACAAAACCTTTGGATTTCACTCGTTTTTGTTACATTCATAGTGAAATAGGGGTTATGCATCCTCATGGCTTAAATTGAGGGGGAGTTTTTGAAACTTGGGAAGTCTATGTGTGAATCTGAAATTAAAATAATATGAGCATAGTATTTCATACATATATGACTATGTGATTCCTTTTACATGCTGAAAGTTCTTACTACATTACTCGTGTTATACATTTTGTAGTTTTTGCCATGTCTAGTAATTGGAATAATTACTTACACTAAATCTGGTCATGGTCGAACTTTCTTGCTGTTTTGAACTTGTTGCATGCTCACAATTTTTTTAATCATTAAGTATTAATCAAGTAATCAACTCACATGTTGAGTTTTTATGAACAAATATAAATTGAGAAAAGATCAAGAGAATATGCATGCATCACACTTTTTCCTTTGAGATGGCTTATCATTGAACTTAGATATGAACTTGGAAGAAGTTGTGTATGACTAAAACCATGTCCTTAAGCTTCTGATTGTCAAATGACATAGGCTTGGCTTGGTTGGTTAGAATAAGGCAGATGCACATATAATCTCTTGCAAATATCATATGATATAAATTTATGCTTTGAAAAATAATAAAATGCAGCAACTGTGTCATGCTATCAGGTTTTGAGATAGTTAAGTTTGTGAGATCATGACTTGCTTAAATTGAAAATTACATTTGATCTCTAGCATGGCTTACACTACCTTATGTATTTCATTGATGTGATAATGTAAGGTACTTGATAGTATGACTTGGATGAGCTTTGTTTATATTAATATGTTATAATATGCTCATAACAACTAAAGAGGGAGAGATAATTTGTTTATATACTCATGACTTGCTGAATACATTGTCAAAGGGGGAGATATAAGCATGAAGAGAAAGAGAATATGTGCATAAGGAGAGATAATAAACGGGGAAGATAATATGGGAATTTTCTCTTTTTACTTTTGATTTACAAAGGGGGAGAAATTGTTTTCAAATACTTTTATGTGAATAAGCCAATGTTCGGATTTTAGATGGTGTTGCCAATGCATTCATCAAGGGGGAGATTATACGACCTATGTGTGCTGAATACATTGGCTTGTAGTGAATACACTTGGCTTTGATGATAAAAGTCTTAAATATCACCAAAACACCTTTTTATCAAGGTCCGACGGTAGGTCTGGCTTGTTTTGGGTAGCTCTGGCTACGTTAGATGCTAGGTCCGACTTCTTGGTAAGGTCCGACTAGCTTTGGTTAGCTCCGGTGAGCTTTATCTTTAGCTTCAGCATGTCTTTGTTAGCTCCGGCATGTCTTTGATAGCTCCGGCATATACTTGATAGCTCCGGCACGCTTTTGCTAAGCTCCGACGTACTTTGTCTAGCTCCGGTTTTGGGTTGACTAGTTTTGACTAGGTTTTGGTAAGCTCCGGCGCTAGGTTCTACTAGCTTTTGATAGCTCCGGCTCAAGCTCTAGGTTGCTCTGGCAAGGTCCGGAACTTGACCGAAGTGCTTCTGCTTTTCATTTGCCTTGTTTCATACTTGCTTTACATTGTTGGAAAGATTGCTTAGTATTCATTTGCTAAGTTTTTGGTGCGTTTTGGATGATATGGATGATATCGTTTCTACTGTGTTTTTGCAACATGCTTATGTGAGGTTCTCACGTAAGGTGTTGTGTTTGGAACTAACTTGAGTCAGGTCGAGGACTTGGGCTCGTATGGATTGGTTGTTTATTCATGTGCAGGTGTTGCTTGAGTTCAAGTCATGGCTGGTGACGAGATCCATTGGACTAGTCTCAGGGAGGAGATTAGGTTCCAACAACCAAGTTCGGGAGGAACTGTGGTTGAGCGGGTCAGGAGGTCGCGCAGGATGATTGAATCAAGGGCAGTGCATATGAAGGTCGAAGGAAGGTGTTCGCACGTGTGCATGAGGTGCATGACGTGGCAATATGCTTCTAGAGACGGATTATGGAAGGAAGATCTGATCGGAAGGATCGGATCGTATCGGTTGAAGACTTTGGCTGCGGCGGAGTCGGTTATGGCTCGGTATGGAAAGTATCGAGTTGGTTATGTTAGTATTTCGTGTGTGTCACGAATTTGAGTTGTTTAGGAATGTAGGATACGTTTCTAAGGTGTTTGGAAGTCTTAAGATTGCTTCTATCTGCGTATAGAAGAATCTTGAGCAGTTATGGAAAGTTCCGATTGTGATCGGATTAGGATTGGAGTCCTAGTTGAGATTGGGATGGCCTGAGGGCTGGTTATATAAGCAAGGGAAGGCCAAAGCTCGTGGAAGACGACTTTGGGGCTGTTCCTCTTGTGTTCTATTGAATAAAATTCGTAGTTTGAAGGAACTTTTGTGCCTTGTTCGTCCGACTTGTTCCAGACAAGTTCTACTCGTCGAGTTTCTGGACAGCACTACCTTTCGTCGGTGGTTTTATCATAACTCGAGTTTTATTGATCCAATTGACGTGATTCTTTTTGGGTTGTCTTCACAACTTGATTGTCTGTCATCTATCAAAATTTCACGGTCATTGGATTTGTGGTTTTTGATCTACACGAGTTTATTTGCAGCATTCCAGAAACTGTTTTTCTCGGGTAGGTCAGATTGACCAGTGTTTGATCTTTTGATCATAACTTGTGTTTTTCTCGACGGATTTTAGTAATTCTTTTTGTGTTGTCTTCGTGACTTGATTCTCTCTGATAACTATCACTTTTGTCACGGTGAAACACGTTTAGATTAGTCTCACGCACGATTTCTTTAACAGATCGTTCTTCTACCGAAGGGATTAGGGTTTTATTGTTTCCGCTGCGTAAGATTTTTTAAATCTACCATTCACCCCCCCCCCCTCAGGTAGATTTTCACGTGCTCTTCGATCCTACACAAGGCGACCAACAACATGGCAGAGTATGAAGCACTAATATATGGACTTAAGGTGGCACTATCATATGGTGTCAAGCAGCTATTGGTAAATGGTAATTCACAGCTTGTTGTAAAACAAGTCAAAGGTGAATGTTGCTGCAACAACCCTCAACTAGCCGCATACCTACTTTAAGTCCAGGAGATTCAGAAGGACTTCGACGTCCTGAATCTTTGCCATGTCCAGCGTCTCAACAACGCTGAAGCCGACGAACTCTCGACGAAAGCTTCAACCGGGGCTCCGGCTCCCGACGGAACCTTCGTCCGGAGGTTGTCTAAACCTACAACTCAGCCTGCTGAACTGAGCGAAGGGGACGAGACCAGCACCTCGAAGCTGACGGTCCCGATGGCCCTGTTACCATGTCGTCCATCAAGGGTCGTAGGTGCTGCAGGAAGCTCCGAGCAACCCAGCACGCAAGACTCAAATCCTCAAGCTAGCTCCGATGCATGGATCTTTGAGATCCGGAGCTACTTGAAAGACAATTTCCTTCCTAAAGATAATGTATATGCTGACCGGATAGTCAGATTGGCTAAAAGATACACACTAGTAGAAGGGGATCTCTACCAGCATGGTGCCAACGACGTCCTAATGCGGTGCATTACAAGGGAAGAAGGCTGCGAGCTCCTCACGGAAATCCATGGAGGCGAGTGTGGGAACCACACGTTTTCCCGCACGCTGGTCGGTAAAGCCTTCCGACATGGCTTCTACTGGCCTACAGCGCTCCAGGATGCAACTGAGCTAGTGAAGAAATGTGAAGCATGCCAGTTCCATGCAAAGAAAATTCACACACCGGCTCAGCCTCTACAAATGATACCTCCTACATGGCCTTTCGCTGTGTGGGGGATGGATATCTTGGGACATTTCCCAAGAGCCGTCAGAGGTTACAAGTTCCTGTACGTTGCCATTGACAAATTCACCAAATGGCTGGAAGCAACTCCAATTGTGACAATAAACAAGCAATCAACTATCAACTTCTTGCAGTCCATCATATGCATATTTGGAGTCACAAAGAAGATCATAATTGATAATGGGACCCAGTTCACAAGCTCTGCATTCCAAGGATATTGCAAAGACCTCAGCATTCAGGTCAGCTATGCCTCCGTAGCTCATCCGGCAAGCAATGGCCAAGCCGAGAGAGCAAATGCAGAAATCCTAAAAGGACTCAAGATGCACACATATGAGCGCCTGAAAAAACATGGAGCCAACTGGATCGAAGAGCTTCTGCCCACACTGTGGGCCAACAGGACAACTCCAAACCGGTCAACTGGAGAGACACCCTTCTTCCTGGTGTACGGAGCTGAAGCAGTCCTTCCTCCGGAAATCACCTTGGGGTCGCTTCAGATCCGGACCTTCGATGATGCCACGCAGGACCAGTTCCGGCGTGAAGACCTTGACCTCCTTGAAGAGGGAAGGTGCCAAGCAGCTGTTCGGAATGCCCGATACCGCCAAGATCTTCGGCGCTATCACCAACGGTATGTTCACAACCGACAGCTCGAGGAAGGCGATCTGGTTCTATGGAGAATACAATCCAGAGAAGGGTTAAACAAACTTCTTCCAGCTGGGAAGGACCCTTCCAAGTGATCAAAGTATCCCATCCCGGATGCGTTCGCTTGGCAACCGAGGATGGGACACCTCTCCCTAATCCTTGGAACATCGAGCACCTCCGTATGTTCTACGCTTAATATCACAGAGGTAAGTCTGTAGTTACATGTGATGTATGTTATAGAGTCATTGTACAGAGTCGGTTAGCTCCTCCGGGAGAACAGCCGGACCTTCGCCGGAAGGTCCGCAAGGTTCAGGAAACACTTGTCACAGTCTCAGAACTAAAAGTGTAGCTAGCTACCTTGGGTCAAACGAGAAACGAAACACACTTAGCCTGGTTCCATACCCTAAGAGTGTACTTGTTTCCCCTGTACCCCGGACCTATAATGAAAGACATCATTGTGTGAAAACAGACTCCACGTGCATTTATTTTGTACAGGCTCAATATTTTTATTTTTCTCTTTCTTGTCTATAACAAAGTTGTGCAATTCTTAAGAAACTTTAGCTCAACCAGTTCATGTACAATTCGAGTTGCATCGTCTGTTCTTCTGGGTCCAAATATTGTTAATGGTCTACCTGTCTGAATGCTGCCAAGCCAATCTAGGGCCGGAGTGTGCTATCGACTTAGCCTGGTCATGCACCCTAAGTACACCACTCTACCTACACCCCGACAGGCTGAAGTAAGGCGAGTCCAAAAACGATTGGACCTGGGTGAAACAAGCCAGTGCACTTGATTGTATTTAGAATTGTGTTTGATCTAAAACTTTCTCGGGAATAGTAAGTCGCAGTTGAGTTATAGACAGGAAATGGATTTTACTATTTTTCTTGACTTCAGTGTGCAGGGAAAATAAAGATCCCATAATGATGGTGAATGACCGGAGCTACCAAAGCTCTGACATCTCCTAAGGTGGCTTGCGTCGATGTTCCAAACATTGATAATGAGCGTCTCTGGAGCTACTAAGCTCCGGTAAAGCTAGGGGGCCAACCGTCAAAGTGAAGAAACGATGGTGGGAAGACTCCATAGTGGGGTCTGCTGTCGACACACCGTGTGTTGGCAGAGGCAACTGCCAAAGCTACTAAGCTCCGACACCCTAGAGGACTAACCGTCGATGCTCTACACATTGATGGAGACTGCTGCTGGAGCTACTAAGCTCCGACGATGGTCACTGCCGGAGCTACTAAGCTCCGACAACCTCATGTGCCTCTACTATCGAAGACTTCGGACCTACGCTCTACAAGTTCAAAGCACGCAAGTCTTAAACAATTGTTACATCCTCTTGGTACATGTTTATAATCAAATTGTATACATCTACCAGGGGGCCAATTGAGACAAAGGTGTTGAAGACAAAAAATGAAAATTATAAAAACTTGGATTTCATTCATCTAGAGACAAGAGATTACAAAATTGCAGAAAAAGAAGAGAGAATACAAACGGGAGCTACAAACAGAGAGTCCTAGACCTTATGGAAGAACGAGGCGACCTTCTGAGCAACCTCCGACACGCTAGCTTGGGCGGCTTCTTCCTATCCGTCGATGGGATCTTCAAGCACCGGATCTAGTGAGAACTGAGGGTCCCGACTTGTATAGCACGTCAGCATGTATTATGCGACATTCTTCGCCAGGGATTGTCCCTCGGTTTCTAGCTGGTCCGCGATGACATCGCCCATCTTGGTGAGCTTGTTGCCTGCCGAACTCAACGCTTGCAACGCCTGGTCCAGCTCTGGCTCCGGATCATCCGGACGCATGGGACTAAAACCCATTAGCGTCAACGCATCGTTGGCTTTGCCCAGGAAGTCCCAAACTTGTTGGGACTCCACAACCCTCGAGCCTCTCATCTCCTCCAAGGATCTTCTGGTCGCCGCAAGCTTCGAATTCTCACGGGCAATGCGCTCAACCACTTTGGCGTTTTGCTGAATCTTTTCAGCAACCTGCCTTTCAAGTTTACCGAGCTCCTCCTCCCAGAGGTGGATCTTGTTCCGGCGGTCGACCGGGTCCTTCTCCCGGCCCCACACCTTCTTCTCCCTGGCAGCAATTTCATCCTACCTCTTGTGGAGGTCTTGTCCTCGCTGCTAGGCCTTCTTCTCCTCTTTCTCGCAGCGCTCATCCAACTTCTTGGTGCGCTCCGCGAGACTCTTGTCACCCAGGGTCAACCTCTGAGTAAGCTCTTCCTCCCTCTTCACGAGGTCATCCTGCAGCTCCAAAAGTGTTTGCTCTTCATCTTCGAGCTTCTTCTCCCGCTCCTCAAGGGCCTCCCGACGCTTGACGAGGCTGTCGTGTATGGCGCTGGGCTTCTCCCCGCGATCATTCGCCGCGTTATTAGTAGCTACAGCCTATTCGTGGATGGCCCGAGACTGGTTGTCAAGGGATCGCACCATGCTTTCCCTCTCATCCAGCAACTTACCCCAGTACTCCAACCGGACCTTCTCATTCTTCACCCACTCCTTGTTATCAGCCAGCCTCGACTATGCCAGCTTGGTCTCGAATTGGAGCCGGTTGCGCCACCTCCTAAGAGTTTGGCGCTCCTCCTCTAGGTCCTTGCTGTCGTGGTAAAAAACCAGCTGGACCTGACGAAGACTGGAGCAGGTGTTGTCAATAGACAACGACAGAGGGATCGGGTCCGGACCTACCGGGGTCCTCTCCGCTGGCTCTAGCGGGTTCTCCGTGACAAAAATTGGGTCCCACTCTACGAGAGCGGTCTCCTGGGCTTCCACGACACTAGGGCCGTCCTCCGAGATAGCCCCTCAGGCGGGGGGCCGACAGCTTCGTCTTGGCACCCTGGCTTAGGCGCAGGCACCTCCGAGACCACCACCTCCGGGGCAGGCGTTCAAGATTTGGTCGGAGCTGAAGCCACTTCCGTCTCCGATGCTGGCGCCTCCTCCATCGCCGGCTCAGGCGCTGGCGCTGACCGTCATGGGCTCGGGCTCCGGCACCTCTGCAGCAACCAGCTCAGGCGCCGGAACTTCTTCGACAACCGGCTCAGGCACCGAAACTTCACCAGCCACCGACTCTACCGTCGGGACTTCATCAACACCCAACTCTATCGTCGGGGCCTCATCAACCACCGACTCGACTGCCGAGGCTTCAACAACATCTGGCTCTAGGGCCGGGATTGCAGCTACCTCCGACTCTAAGGCTGGAGCGTCTGTCATCTCAACATCCAAACTCGGAGCTTCAACCTCCGGAGCTAGTGCCGCTGGTACATCTCCATTCTCGTGGTCCGGCGCTACCACAGGAGCTTCTAGGGAGGAGTCGAGGTCCAGGACCACGACAGCCGGCGCCGGATCTGCCGCAGCCTCAGCCACCTCTTGGGGCGGCGACTCGATTAGAGCCGGAGCTTCCGCCTGCACAGCCTCAGCTGCTGCTGCAGGAACCGGAGCTTCAACCCCTTTCTTGGGCACTCTGTGGATGAAGGACGAAGAAACTCAAAACACAATTACAACAAAAAACAATCAACTGGGGTAAAAAACAAAATTTACCTCGGAAGGCTTCCGCTCCAGTTAGCGCGGAACCTCTTCCCCGGACGCTCAGTGCCAGACACTGTCCCCATTGGTGTGGTAGCTCCAGAAGGTTCCCTGGAGCTTGCCGCTGCCGTTGGCGCCTTCTTGGTTGAGGCCCCCCTTGACCGGGATGGACCTCCGGACCCAGAGCCCTCAGCTGGCCCCGGTACTGGAGTCACATGGCCGGAGCTAGCACCCCGGGGAGATGCTGATGCTGGAGTGGTTGCCGCCACCGAAGACCTCCTCCGCCTGGGAGAAGGAGCCGTCGTGGAAGGAGCAGGCCTGACGGACCTCCCGTCGGCATGCTTCAGCTTCCTCTTGCAGCTCGAGGGCTCGGCCAACTCCTTGCCCTTGCCTACAACTTCGGCTCTTGGCTTTGGGGCGGGAGCGGAGCTGCCTTTAGAAGCTCTGGGGATTGCCACCCCAGAGGTTGGTCGCCTCTCCACCAGACCCAAGTCGTCCAACAGCGGCATCTTCCTCCGGAGCTCTCTGCACTCCTCTGGTATCATATTCAGAGGCAGGAAGGCCGCCGGTGGAGACACGTCGCCAGGGCTGATGTTCCCAGGCTGGAACTTCTTGAGATGGGTCTTCAAGGCTTCACCGGTCAAGTTGGTGTCCAAGCCGACCTCAATGCGGTTGGTGTCCATCTCACTGTTGAAGGCCTAGGAAGGCCGGCTCCTAGCCCTCAGCAGGGCCCACCTGTTTGTCAAGAAGTTGCCGAAGACCATCTGCGGGGTCACCCCACCTTCGACACATTCCTGGATTCTGTCCAGAATGGGCCTGTACTCACTCGACACCTCCGGCACGTCACTCCAAGTGTTGGTGTCAACACGAGGAATGCCTTCAGGCAGCTACAGCCTCTCGTGTCCCTCGATAGTGATGACCACCCAGTCTTTCTTCTAGTCGTCCCACTTGCTGGAAGGGAAGGACCTCAAGTACTTGACGGGAGAGTTTTTCCGCTTCACGAAGTAGTAGAAGCCGATGAACTCATTACTCTTCCCGGTCGGGTGGACAGTGAAGAAAGTCCAGAACAACTCCACGCAAGGGGGCACGCCCACCCACATCTCGCAAATGTGGACGAAAGTCGCCACTAGCAAGATTGAGTGGGGGCCCAGATGGTGGAGCTGCAGACCATAGAAATCAAGCAGCATCAGAAAGAAAGTGGAGAAAGGCGGGATCAAACCTGCCATGGCGTACCCAAGGAAGTACACCATATCTCCAGCTCACTCCTTCTCGAAGGGAAGCTTGCCGTAGCGAATGTCATTGTCGAAGGAGTCACTGGACCATCCCAAGTAGGTCCGGACCCTAGACAACTCCTTCTTGCTCTCGATGCGGCTCTTGGGGAGTCCCAACTTCATCGCGGCACAGCATGGCGAAAGAGGAAAAGCAAGCGAAGGTTTGGAGGATTTGAGTGCAAGTTCAAATGAAGGCATAAAGAATCCCCAAATGGTGCGCGCTTTCCTTCTTAAGTAAGCCCCCACAACACTTGGATGGAAACCGCAGAGGAGCCGACGATACAATTCAAAAACTTCACCCTGCCAATGATAAGGGGGCCCGGGGCCACCCCGACGATCAAGTCGAGGTCCTTACCCCAGGCAAACGGTTGTCATAATGAAAGGCGGGAAGCTCGAGGGCGGTGGCCTGACAGGGCGCGTGGAACCGATACAGTTTTTGTATCAGGAACCGGTGACCTTCAATTGCATGAGATCCACACACTCAGATCTCACCTGCTACATCCTAGATATGCCACGCGGCGTTGGTTTAATTGTGGACTACTGCCAACAGCACATCCGGAGACCCTTGAAGACACGGCTCAAAAACCAAAGGATGGACCCACCTCCGGCTGAATGACTTCATCCAAGAGGTCTCTCCTAGATGTGGGCACAGGGGCCCACTGTCGGTACCCTGCATACTGTATACCCCTTGAGACTACAAAAAGACCAAAGGAACTTCACCTGTCTGAGTTGAAGACCTGCAAAGGCCCCACATGTCACACGGGACCAGACCTGCTTCCTCTCTATGGTTAGTCCTGATGCTGCCACGTGTATACAGCTACCGGACCTACATCCCACACATGGGATAGCTCCAGGCTAAACACCTGTGCAACACCCTCGGACCTAACCCCCGACAGAGGGAAGCTCCGGTACCGACACGTGTACATCTACACCGGACCTACCCGTCCTAGACGGAAAGCTCCGAAGCTGCCACGTGTCCAACCGCCGGATCTTCAGCCTCAACAATCAGACTGGTGGACCCTCCAACAGCTCGGACCTTTGAAGGGGCAATCAAAGACTTCAAGACCTGATTAAGTGTCATTAATACCATATTAATGACACACAATCCGAAGGCCCTTAATACCAGTAACGACACTGTCAAGACCCGTTACCACGCTATTAAGGGTAATTAACCTCATTAATTGTGTATTAAGCATCAAAAACCGCCAGGGCCACATGTCGGGCCAGGCTAATGGTGTAACGACCAGTCCTTGTACTATAAAGGACTGGTCGACGATACACAGAGGATGGCTCTTTGAACTCTGAGACCTCTCCCATACTCAGCTATAACACCCAATACAACAACTACACACCCCGTGGAGTAGGGTATTACGCTCAGGCGGACCGAACCACGTAAATACTTGTGTCTATTTGCCATCGTGTTCTGAATCTCTACGCGCCCAATACCGAACTACAAACTCCATGGGCTACCAACGGTAGTACCGGGAGAATTGCCAGATCAACACTCCGACAGAGCTCAAGAACTAAATAGAACAAATCATTGTGTAGGGAGTGTGGTGGTGTATCACATCCCAAGAGCTCAAGCATAAAAATCCTCACAGACTTCACATTTCACAGGAAAAACGGACTAGTCCGATATACACCGGACTAGTCCGATATCCTCTCTGGATAGGTTTGAACAAGTCCAGCCAATGCGTACTTGTCCGCACCGGACTAGTCCGATAATGTCCAGACTAGTCCGATAATGCCTCTAACTAAAATCGGACAAGTCCTCCAAGTGCGGACTTGTCCTATATTCACTAAGGGCATCACCACACCGGACAAGTCCGATATCACCACGGACAAGTCCGAAAACCTTTCTGACTAAAATCGGACTAGTCCGCTCCTAGCCAGACAAGTCCGATATTCCTGGACACTTAGGGTTTCCTGCACGCCGCACACTGGACTAGTCCGAAATCCACTACGGACTAGTCCGGACCCTCGAAACCCTAACGGTAACTTTTGAAAACCCTAATATAAATAGATGTGCACGGCCCAACTATTAACTCTCTCGACCCCTTGCGCCGTCACACCTTCCAAGAGCCTAGAAAACACCTCTCTCCACGTAATCCAACGCAAGAAAGATCAAATCCTTGAGGATTCACTTTGTATCAAAGGAGAAACAAGATTCCACACGTTTGAGCTCTTGGGTTTGATCTCTAACACACTCCTGTTATTTCATTGTTGATCTTACGAGTGTGTTATTGGTGGTGTTTGAATTGTAATCTTGGGGAACCCTCAACTTGTGAGAAGGCCACTTGAACTTGGTGATTTGCCTCTTTGTGATAGTGGAAGAAGAATTGTCCTTCGTGGCGATTCGACGAGGTTAGAGTCAGTGAAGACCCGGTCCTTTCGTGGGCTCCTCAACGTGGATGTAGGTTGCCTCCGTGGGAACCGAACCACGGGATAAAATCTTGTGTCAAACTTGCTCTTAATTTTCATATTATATTCTAGGGTTTTGTCAATCTTGCATAACCTACATTAAAACATTGAAACAAGAATTGGTTTGCATTATACTTGGTTGCGTTGACTCAATACTTGCATGTTACATACAATATTCCGCTGCGTACTGTGCTTGTATTGAGATCATTGATCAAACTTGATCAATTTAGTCCGCACGCACTAGACTAGTCCGCACTTTATCGGACTAGTCCGATATCTCGGGATTTGATCAGTTTGTTAAGTGCTGTAGGTTCCGACTAAATTTAAAAAAAGCCCTATTCACCCCCTCTAGGCCACATTCACTAATCCTACTCAGTTTCAACCGAAACTTTTCATAACTGCTCAAGCAATCTTAAGACTTCCAAACACCTTAGAAACATACCAAACATTCCTAAAACAAAACAACTTCGTTCTCACCATGAAGTCTAACAAAAACAAACTCTAAACTTTCCATAAACGAACCATAACCACCTCAGCCGTAGCCTGAGGCATAAACGAGCCGGTTGGACCTTTCCGACCAATTCTTTACATCCACTTCTCTTAATCACGCCTTGGAAACATGTTGCCACGTCCATGCACTCCTTGCACATGTGCAAACACCTTCCAATGACGTCCATGATACTTTCATATGCATTGTTCTTGACCCAAACATGCTGCGTGACCTCCCCGATCAACTCAATCACAATTCCTCCAGAACTTGGTTGTTGAACCTCATCTTCTCCCTAGTACTAGCTCAATGGATCCCGTCACCAGCCATGTCTTGACCTCAAGCAACATCTGGACATGAATAAACAACCAATCTTTGCGAGCCCAAGTCCTCGACTTGACTCTCGTTAGTCCGATGAACACAACACCTTACGTGAGCACCTCACATAAGCATGTTGCAAACCATAGCAAAATGATATCAGCCATAACCACCAAAACACACCAAAAACTTAGTAAGAGAATACTAAGCAAACTTTCCATAAGCCAAAAAGCAAGTCCGAAACATTGCAAGTTAAAACAGAGCAAAACAGAGCAATCAAACTCAATATGAAAACTCTCAGTGTGTATCGGGGAGTATTGTGGTGTATCGATGTAAGTTTCAAAACTTTGAATGTAAATCTTCACTTTTATTCTAACTGCCAATGTATTCAACACATATAGGTCTCACAAGTAGAATTATCTTTAAAGCTTATTTGTGTAAAAGCTCGCTTTTCAGAAGAACAAAAAAACACAAAAATGCAAACTTAAATTTTTTGAAAGCGGACTTTGGAATTTAAACTCACATGTAACACGTGAGTTAACCAATGTTCACTAAAAATTATGAACTTGTTAAAACTTAAAGCCTTAACTGGAATATTCTGCCTAAAAGATTAACAATTCGAATGTTAATTCAAACTCAAGTTCCAACATCGACTTGAGCAACATCATGGAGTTTCCAGCTACATTGACGATGTGTATTATCTTCAAGAACTTCCATCCTAATCTTTTGTTGTACCAGTGAGAATAATATCATGGGTGGGGCCCACTTATCGGGTGGCCCATTCGTCAGTTCTCATCAAACGTCGTTTGGTTTTCTCTTCTGCTTGTACCTATCGAGAGCCGGCAACACACCATGAAGCGTCGTCCTTATCTCTGAACACCGCACGTTTTCCCTTCTGCCTTTGTGGCAGTGCCTTTCCCCGCCATGTCCACGTTGCCCCTAGCCCTACGCTGTCGCCTCAACCGCTCAACAACAAATCAAATGTGTCCAATGCAAAAATTAAAGAACACAATTAGATTTCGCACATTCATCCGGTCACCCTACTTCAATTTACACTACTGTTGAAGACTCTTGCTAGTATAAATCTAATTTAGAAGAAAAGAAAATAGATAAAGAACACAAGCAAAAGCCTAGGGTGCCTTCAAAATTCAAATGCGAATTTGAAATTCAATTGAGTCAATTCTCAAATTTGGTTCAAAAATTTGAATTTTCCACATACCAATTAACCAGCCCCAGGTTATTGTGCTTTGAGCTTATTTAAACATGGTTTGAATCTGAGAAAAAGAAAAAGAGGGTAGTATCCATTGGTGGGGCCCACATGTCATACTTATCCTCAGGGGTAGAAAATCGATTTTTGCTTCTTCCTCCCGGCTATGCTCCTCCGAGCGCGCTCCTAACCGAGCGCCCGGCTGCCCACGGTGTCGCCCCACACCGGCCTCTGGCTCGCCTCCCTGCTCGCCGCCGCCTAACCCCTCACCAGCGCTGCCCCCACGCGCCGCCGCCTCCCTGATCGCCCGACTAGCTCGAAGTTCTTGCCGAATCCCTTCGTCCTCCCAACAGCAAAGTGGTAACCAAGTCTTCCCTCTACCTTCTCAAGCTTTTGGTTCCTTGTTTCGTCGGCTACAAGGCAGCATTTTTGCAGTTTTCCCGGCGCCGCTGTTCGGCCGCCGTGAGGACGCTGCTGCCTCCCCGTCGCGCTGACCCCACAGACCGTCTCTTGAGCTGCTCCCAGAAGCAAAAAGGATCGTAAGGACACGATGCTTCTCACAGTTGAAACCATTCTTCATTTCATCCCATATCGAGCAAATTATTCAAGTTTTGCTTTTGGCATTTGCCCATGAACTAGCTAGCTTCTTTGTTTAATTCGCTTTCTACATGCACCTATCCTTTAACCCGTTCATGGATATTGATCCATACCTCCTAGCGCACCCCTCTGCCAAGAATCAGTGGAAACCATCGAGTAAAGTCCGAGCTATTCAAGTTTTCCTCGCCGCCAATGAAAATCCATTGGTCCACCATCGAAGTCGACTTTGCCGATGATTTTATCCTTTTTTCTCCCCATGGTTATCTTCCTCATGCTCCCAGGAATGTTCCCAGCCTTTCCTCAAGCTTCTTGCGCTATTCCCGAGCAAGTTTGGCATAGCCAAAACCCTAGCCCCGCCGCCATCGTCGCCCCGCCATCTCTGGCCGTCGCCGCCATGATTGGACCCCACCATCGTCTTGCGCGGCCGTTTTTGGGGGGTAGGCGGTCACGCCCGAGCCAAATGGAGGTCGATGCAGCAAAGTTCGGCGAGCGCTGCTGCGGTTTCGGCGAGAAGCGCCGCCTGCGTCGCGAGGAAGACGAAGGCCGGCCGGCCCCGCTTGTAAGCGACGTATTCCCCCGCGTGGATCAACTGTGGCACCAGATCATGTGTGGCTACGTGGGTTAACCCCGTGGCCCTCGGTTGCCCAGAGGCAATTGGCCCATCTAAACATAGTGGGGCTGGCTGGATTATTTTAAACTTTCCCATTGGAAATTAATTCCAGAATTTGAGCCAACTTCAAAAATCCATTTCTCCTAGCATATTTGATCAAATAATTCCCAATAAATTCTGGTAGACTCCCCTTGTTCCAAACTTTGCAGTGGTGCAATTTGTTGGACATGAAACTCCCAGAATTTTCATAATTAATTCCTTTGAGCTAACTGCTTGGGAAATTAGTTACTCCTATTCTGTTAATTGGAAAATTCCCAATTTTGGTCAAAACACTCGTAATAACACTTGATCTCCAGTAAAAATTGCAAGTTCATTGGACTTCATTTACTGGGTTGACCAGTGTTCCAAATCTTTATGTAGTTGAAAATTGGGAAAAGTACAATAACCATTTCAGAATTTATTGCAAAGTTGTAAAATCAATTTCTCCCTATAGTAAGTTTAGAAAATTATGAAACAAATTTTCTTGGAACCAGTGGAACCTCCTCTTCCATAATCACCTACTGGTAGCCATGACAAAGCTACATATACAGTACCAAAATTCAGAGAATCCTCTTTTTGTTGGAATTTTAGATACAACAAACTTCCTTGAACATCTCCAATTTTTGGTCCAAATCTTCCTCATAGATCCTAGTGTCCACTGTAAAAATTCCAAGGCCAATTAAAATCATTTACATACCTGATCAGTATTTATAAGCTCGCTTCTATAGTTTCTATATCACTCATGTACTTTATATATTGCATTTTATATAGTGACTGAGAACGAAGAGGACCCGGAGCCCTTGGAGACTCTTCTTCCAGAAGCTAACTTTCCCTCTGACTCACAGCCAGGCAAGCCCCGATTTGTATTTAAGTGCTATTTCAAATTTTCTCTTTGTATCACTTATGTCTAGGATGATTTTGTGCATTAGGGCTAAGGTGCTTGTTACTCCACTTGCATGACCCACAAATCCCATGGAGTATTGGGTAGGTCTAGAGCTTAACGAGTAGACAATGCCATGCTAATGTTATAGCAATCTGGTAGAAGTCGAGTAGTTGGAATCTACTCGCGAGATAGGATTTTATCACACGGATGAATTGAATCAAAGAATGGTTTAGAAAAGTGAAATTGAGACCGAGCAGCGGGATAGGATGCAGCGAGACGTGGTCTCACGTGCGTAGTCCTGCTTGTGTCGATTGAGGATCGAGCCGTGTGCGGCCCTGCTGGACAAGTTTGAACAGTACCGGATGCATACTAGGCATATGGAACCCAGGAAACCGATGTAACTTGATAACTTGGATGTCGAGGCATAGCCCATTGTCGATAGGGGTGGGCTGAGGGTAGTAAGGTGTAAATTTGCCAGCGGGCACATACATGCTCCGTGCGGGAACCTTATGCGCGCGATGGTGGGACCGGTTCGGTGTTTGAGTTCTCTTGTGAAAGGTGGCTGCGTATGACGTGGTGAGGAGCACGACATGCTCCTTAGGCACGGGTGTACGTGACGTGTTATTCGGGTGTGTCCTGATTGCAATCACCGTCCCTCGCAGTTATTTTAGTACCGCTTGTTGACTGCACCGTGGCGTAGTAATAAAGAGTAATGGAATTATTATGAAATTGTTGCCATGATTATTATTGTATTGCAACTTGTATGGATTAGAGATAGCACACTTAAAAGTTTACAGTTTCCAAATACTTAATCTGTAATAGCATTATGTGCTTTGGGCATGACATATCATAGACAAAGCATTTCTTGTTTGATTGTGGAGTCTATGATGTGCCATGCCTGAGGAATATCATTTGCTACTTAAAACATGACTATAAGGATCCACTTGTAGGCGAGTCTATTTATGCTATTCCTTACCTATAGTTAGACTTTACCTTGCATATGTCTAGTGAGACGGGTCAGTCTTGCTGAGCCTTATGTTCACATTTGCGCTTTAACGATTTTTGCAAGTATTAGTTTATTTCTGCTGCTCAGGTTGTAGTACATGAGACCTCGAGGTGTCGAGAAGAATCTCGTGTGGACCACGCCACCGCTGGATGATCATCATATTGCTAGTGAAAAGCGTCCTAGGGCATGGACGTCTTATCTCATGCTTAGATAGGTGAGAATATGAGTATGCAGTTCCGCTGCATGTGTACCTCTATTGTACACTATTTTGTAAACTCTAATTATATTTATGAAATGAAAACTTTGTATGTTTTGGTAATTATTTTCGTATGTACTGTTAGGTGCCGCATCGCACGACACCATCCAATGAGATCCTTGGACGTCGGGACCCCGATCTCCACAAACATGGTATCAGAGCTTCATTAGGAATAGCACGCTTGAAAAAAAATCCTATTTTTGAAAACTTCAAAGTAGTCGAGTGAGGATTAGCTATATGCCCATTAAGGACTCTAACTAGTAAAAGTTATAAAGGTGGTGAACTAACTTACTTTTTATATTATTCTGTAACGACGCTCCGTCTTCAAGGTAAGAGGTAAGTACGCCACCGAGAGCGGATCAATCTCGATAAGCTCTGCATACGAGATGGGGTATGTGATGTTTTCGTGGCTTTGCACGGAAAGTTAATATGAGTATCTGAAGCTTTTTATGTTTCTGAGAACATATGACATGCGTACCCCAGCGTGACACAAAATTAGTGGGAGACCCTGTCGGGTGGTGGATAACCCGATAGTATGCATCTCTAGAACTGTCCATGTTCTATGGGATCATGCGAAACACGTATGCCCGAGCCTGTATAAGCTGGTTCGTGTGAGAGTCTTTGTTGTACAGATGTAGTACAACCATGTACCTCGAGACATGACTTCGCTCGAGGGCGACTCACCAGAGTCGTATGCATTTACTTTCATATATATTATTATGACTACCTGTTGTGTTTCCTCGTGCGGCCCTTGAGGTGTGAAGGAGTGAAAGGGGATTGTTTGTCTTCTGCAGCTACACTAACTATGGTAGCGACCCGTGTAGAACACGTTTGCGAGTGAACGATACTAGGGCCACCTATAGACGTATCTGGTTATACCAGTTAGATTTTTACTTTGGTGAGGCACATAGTACCGACAGTATCACATTTGATACTTGACCAGCTCCCACGACAGAATGGATGCATTGTGTTTGAAGTCCGACTATTAGTTGCTGGTATGTTTGGACTTGTGTCATTTGTTATCGGCTCGAGAAATGTATAGAACCAAGATTCTTTGTTTCTGACTGAAGTTTGCTCAACTTTGCCGGGTTGCAATCTTGGTTAGTTGTTAGAGAACCTATGGGTATGCTATATGGTTAAGACGATCTTCAAATCCTCTATGACTTTTTACTTGGACAATTTGGACAGGAAAGCACTTGGAAACGGTCCAAATCCTTGGAAACCAACATTTATCAACCTCCTTGATCTCATGAACTAGCCCCAATGTTTTTTTACTATATACTTCCTGTAGAAAACTCTCCTTGACCCTTGTGATACAGTTTTGGAAAGAGGGTAAGATGTTCTCCAAATTGGTCATACGAAGTGTCTTCCAATTCGGCACTTAGCAAATTCCAATCCTGAGTTGAAGTTGGTACACCAAGTAGCTGCGACCAACTATATTCAGATTTTGGGTGAATTTCATAGAGCCATATCTCCTAGGTTATTCAATCAATATAGGTGTTTGTTATACGCTTGGAAAGGTTAGGAAATCTTCTAGATGTTTCCTGTTCACCTCGATAGCAAACTCCATTGCTAACCTATCTCAACAGTCTAATTCTTAAACTCTGTCGAAGCTGGACCAAATCTGAAACTGTTCTGAGCCTTTCACTATTTTAATTATAACGCATTGTAGACTTTACCCATAAAGGTCTATAGTACCTGGTTGGAAAGTGTAGAGAGCCCTCTACAATTTTTCTACTGAACTCCAGGTCAGAATCCTCATGTAACTAAAGGGAAAACTCGAAGTTACAAACTCTAACAAATCTGGACCAGATCGGGACAGATCTGTATATGGTTACGATTTTGACCATAACTCGTGGTAGAATCGTCGAATAACTTCATGTAATATATTTCCGGAAACCTTGCGACCTGTACAACAAGTTTGTAATATAACTTGCTGTCAAATTTTGATGTTCTCTACCTGGAAATCAGTGACCAAATCAGCCACAACAAATAAAGTCCTGTCAGAATTTCGTTAGAAATCTGGGCACATTGTCCAATTTCAAAAATCCATATCTCTTCAACCAGAAGGGATATGGAGGCAAATAAATACTTTTTAGAAATACTGGAGGGTCTTCTGTAAATATTCTGTTGAACTCCAGACCAGAAAACCACATGAAGAAGATGAAAAAGCACTCTAACTACAACTGGTGCTGTTCTGAGCTTTAGTGGATCAGCATCTGTATTTTTGCCACATCTGTTTGTCGAAAACTCTTCTAGGACATTATGATGCATTTTCGGAAAGGGAAATATCTATTCTACCATTTTGTAGTTCAAAATATTTCCAAATTCGTTACATAATTATTTGAAATAGGGAGTTGAAACTGGTACTCTATGCTGGTACTAACTACACTATTCAGATTATCGGTGAACTTTGAACTGGCATATCTTCCAATCTAGAAATGTGAACTAGACAAGTCTATACATTTCTGGGAATCCTAAAGAGTCCTCTATCAAGTTTCTATGTGACTCTAAGGATAAATCTCACAATAACTGTGTTTAAATCGAAGTATCGTTTAAGGTGTATTGGCAGTTCAGAATCTCGCAGGTTTGTATTCAGTTATGGTTTTGATCTTAGTTTCGAATAGAATCATCGGATGACTGTAAGTTTTACATTTCTGGAATTATGAGGACATATACAACAATTTTTCTATGTATTATTTTTGCAAATGTTTATCTCTATATATCTGAAAACTGTGAACAAGATCAACCATAAACAAAGTAGGTGCTGTCCAAATTTTCAGAAAAACTGTCAACTTGCAAAGGCAATATCTCCTTAAGGTTTTTATGGTGCTGTCCAAAGAGGTCAAATGAATACTCTTTGGAAATATTTAGAAGTCCTCTACAAGTTATATATTCAACTCCAGACCTAAAAATATCATATACCTATTCTAAATCGAGTTTGAATGCAAAGTTGTCAATCTGAACTGAACATCAAATTCTGAATGCCGAAATTTTAGCAAACCTTAAAAATGCATATCTCTTAAACAAGAACTGATATCAAGACAAATAAGTACTTTCTAGGAATATTATTACCTTGTATACAACTTTGTCAATAATAATTTCTCCAGATTTGGTATAGAGCTGTATGAAAACGTTGGATCAAAACTGCTACTTTTTAAGCAAGTTCTGCTGAAAGTGTCAGAAAATTCTGCCAACTTTATAATAGCATAACATATAAGCAAGAAATGATCTAGGGGCACAACAATACTTTTTAGAAAGTTCTTGAAGTGTACTTTAACTTTTTTATTCACCTCAAGATCTGATTTTGCCATTAACTGGATCAAAATCGAGTTTGCGTCCAGACTGGTCATTGGTCACAACAGCTTGGCCAGTTTGAAACTTTTGGGTTTTGTTAGGCATTCGGTTGTCGATTTCAACTCGATGAGTGTCATAACAAAACAAGAGTTGGGACTCAAATATTTAACAAGTAGAGTGGAGTGTTTAACTCATTTGAAGCTCTTTTTCTTGGATAGTCATACTAGTGTTCGATTTATGTGACTTGTCACATCACCCTTGTGATTTTGAGTGCAAGTCGCAATTACTCGAGTTGCATCTCGTGTTCCCATGAGGATTGTTTGAGGTACACTTCGAAATCCTAGTTCAAAACTTTAAGGGGGAAGGTGAACACTCAAGTAACTGTAGTGATCAACTAGTACTTTTTGGCACACTGAGATATGTCAACGGCAACACAAACAAGATAAAATTACATTGTCAAGAGGATCCAACCTCCACCACCAGATTGAGTTACTCTAAGAAGAGTGTGACTTCAACTCCACTAAAGTGATTGAGAAGGATATCCGTTCCTCCTAACTGATCGAAACGAAGGTTAAGTGAAGTATCACTAGAGATGTGTCTAGTGATCTCGACCAGGTGTCTAGGGATAACCTTCGACATATAGTTAGTTGTTTTTTTTCTTCTATTGAAGATACTACTCAAGTCAATAGGTACCTCCAAGACTTAGATGAAGATGCAATTAAGTTGATTAGAACATAAACAAGCTTTTGAAAGATCAAGACCGTGGTATACTTTCCGTGTTCCTTGTCAATGCTCTTAAAAGTGAATTTCTTGATCGTGGTCGAGCCATGGAAGAGACATCACCGTTGAGTGTCTTTCACGACCACGGTATCCAATCCTTGCAAATCATCAGATAATACTTGAGTTTTGTGTGTGTGGTTCATTTAGTCTTGCTCAAACAATAAAAGCTACTGCACCCTACATGTGCACCATTTGCACCATATATATGCACCATTTGCACCATACATATGCACCATTTGCACCATACCGTGTGCATATTCATTGCACCATACAACATACGACGCATCATGAAGCATCATTACCAATGAAGTACGAATGATAGAATGCATGATAATACTAAAATTCAGAGCAAGATTATGTACTTCCATTAAGACTATTCCAAGGTGTCTAATGACTACAATCATTTCACCATCTTCATTTGACTTCTTATATGGTTGATCTCTCTTTCATTGAGTGATACCTGGGCAACCGATCACTCAACCTCCCTTGCAACTAAACAGACACTTGAACTTCCATCCTTGACTTGTTTAGGTTCAAGTGCTTTGATTGTTGCAATTATACCGTCCTTTATCGTGTGATCACCAGTTAGACGATCAACCTTGTATAATCTATGATTCTCATTACTCGCAAAGGTTCCGTTTGATTATCAACCTCTCAAAACTCCTTGAAGTTCCGATAAGTTCTTGACTTGGTATATGGTAATCTTGATACCTTGATAACCTTGTGGTTACCATATGATTGAGTTCTTTGCTGTGTTGGGAGCATGTGAGGATACTGAATCCGTAAATCTTCATATGCCACCGCGAAGAGTGTTCATCTTCTATTTCTACTGTTTGAAGATGTTGATATACCAAAAAACCTTGTAGTTGCCATATCTTCAGTATTCCTGTTGTTTTGATCACATAAGAGTGTTGAGTGCTTTGCTACTCTTATGCTACAACTAAGGGATCCTACGGTTGGCTAAACATAAAACGAGGTTAATGATTGTTGTTTAACCTTGTAAACCGTCTTAACTCATGTTCGGGGAAATACCACATGAAGTTGTAAGGACCTATGCAAAAACCAAGCAAGCAACCAAGAACCAATACTAAGATAGTTTGAAACTATCAAGGTGACCTAGAGAAGCAAAGAACAAGTGTTGATTCTTCCAGTCAAGACTAGGGCAGGACAAGATGTCATGCAAGTGTAAGAGGACAACAATAAAAGTTCAGTAATAGAGTTTTACGATGTGATATGGTCATGTCGAGCATCCTGTCAAGACTATCAACCTGAAGACTGGAATCACCAAAAGCAAACTTTAGAATTTCATAAGATGCCTTAAGATAATCACTACTTCGTCGAACCCAAGTCTTTCAAGGCATTGTCATTTTCCTTAGTCAATGACCCTCTCTTACGGATCGTTCCCTACTCGTTTCTGTTATTCTACCTGATAAAATCCCGGGACGAGATTCCTTTAAGGGGGAAGGATTGTAAAAGCCTGCTTTTCAGAAGAACAAAAAAACACAAAAATGCGAACTTAAAAGTTTTTGAAAGTGGACTTTGGAATTTAAACTCACATGTAACACGTGAGTTAACCAATGTTCACTAAAAATTATGAACTTGTTAAAAATTAAATCCTTAACTGGAATATTCTACCTAAAAGATTAACAATTTGAATGTTAATTCAAACTCAAGTTCCAACATCGACTTGAGCAACATCATGGAGTTTCCAGCTACATTGACGATGTGTAGTGTAAGACCTATATGTGCTGAATACATTGGCTTGTAGTGAATACACTTGCTTTGACGATAAAAGTTTTGAATATCACCAAAACACTTTTTTATCAAGGTCCGACTCTAGCACCGAGCTACAACAAGGTCCGACGGTAGGTTCGGCTTGTTTTGGGTAGCTCCGGCTACGTTAGATGCTAGGTACGACTTGTTGGTAAGGTCCGACTAGTTTTTGTTAGCTCCGGCTCAAGGTCCGGGTTGCTCTGGCAAGGTCCGGAACTTGCCCGCAATGCTTCTGTTTTTCATTTGTAATGTTTTGTACTTGCTTTACATCTCTGGAAAGATTGCTTAGTATTAATTTACTAAGTCTTTGGTGCGTTTTTGGTTGACATGGATGATATCGTGTTACTGTGGTTTTGCAACATGCTTATGTGAGGTTCTCACGTAAGGTGTTGTGTTCGGAACTAACTTGAGTCAAGTCGAGGACTTGGGCTCGTATGGATTGGTTGTTTATTCATGTGCAGGTGTTGCTTGAGTTCAAGACATGGTTGGTGATGGGATCCATTAGACTAGTCTCAGGGAGGAGATGAGGTTTCAACAACCAAATTCAGGAGGAATTGTGGTTGAGCTGATTAGGAGGTTGCGCAACATGATTGAATCAAGAACAATGCATGTGAAGGTATCATGGACATCATTGGAAGATGTTTGCACATGTGCAAGAAGTGCATGGACGTGGCTACATGGTTCTGAGATGTGATGAAGAGATGTGGACATAAAGAGTTGGTCGGAAAGGTCCAACCGACTAGGTTATGGACTCAGGCTGCGACTGAGTCGGGTTTGACTCAAATATGGAAAGATTTGAGTTGGTTATGATAGGATTTATTGTGGGTCACGAATTTGAGTTGTTTAGTAATGTGGGATATGTTCCTAAGGTGTTTGGAAGTCTTAAGATTGCTTCTATCTGCGTATAGAAGAATCCTAAGCAGTTATGGAAAGTTACGATTCGTGAACATAGTAGGATTAGGTTCCTGATTTGAGTTGAGTTGGCTTTCGAGCTGTTTATATAAGCAAGGAAGCCCAGAGCTCATGGTGCACGACTTTGGAGCTGTTCCTCTTGTGTTCTATTGAATAAAATTCGCAGTTTGAAGGAACTTTTGTGCCTTGTTCGTCAGACTTGTTCCATATAAGTTTTACTCGTTGAGTTTCTGGACAGCACTACCTTTCGTCGGTGGTTTTATCATAACTCGAGTTTTACAGATCCAATTGACGTGATTCTTTTTGGGTTGTCTTCACAACTTGGTGATATATCATCTGTCAAAATTTCACGGTCATTGGATTTGTGCTCTATGATCTACACGAGTTTCTTTGCAGCGTTCCAGAACTGTTTCTTTCTCGGGTAGGGCAGATTGACCATTGTTTGATCTTTCGATCATAACTTGAGTTTTTCTCGATGGATTTGAGTGATTCTTGTTGTGTTGTCTTTGTGACTTGATTCTATCTGATATCTTTCACTTTTGTCACGGTGAAACACGTTTAGATTAGTCTCACACACGATTTCTTTACACAGATCGTTTTTCTACCAAAGGGGTTGGAATTTAATTGTTTCCACTGCAGAAGATTTTTAAATATACCATTCACCCCCCCTCTGGTAGCTTTTCACGTGCTCTTCAATCCTACAATTGGTATCAGAGCCACGGTGCTCTAATATTTGTGATTTGCGCGTGTTTTTGACTAATCATCATGGAGAAGTACTCTGCCAAACCTTGTGTGTTCGCTGGTATTGATTTTCAGGTTTGGAAGGCATGCATGGAGCCTTCCATCCAGGCACAAGGCTTCGCAATATGGGTGAAGGTATACAAGCCGTACAAAGTGCCATCAAACGATCAAGTTACAGCTACAAATCTGAGAGATGTCGACAACAACAACAAGGCTCAGAACTTGATCATACAAGGATTAACACAAAGCGACTTCGACCGTGTTGCACACCTCCGATCTGCATACGATGTGTGGAAAGCACTTTGTGACTACCACGAAGGATCCAACATGATCAAAGAGGTAAGGCAAGACATGTTCAAGAAAGAATACATGCGCTTTGAGATGCAACCCAGTGAGTCTATTGATGACCTTTTTGCTCGCTTTAATAAGATTCTCAGCAACTTTCGTAGTGTCAATGTTAATTTTTCAGATGCTGAAAATGCTAGGCAATTGCTAAGTGCATTAGATATGTCAATTTGGGAGATGAAAGTCACATCTATTCGTGAATCTACTGTCATGAGTTCACTTACTTTAGATATGCTATATTCCAAGTTAAAAACTCATGAAATTGACATAATCTCACGTAAGAACCCCAACAAGTCTATTGCTTTTGTTTCTCAATGTGACATGCCTAGTTCTGGTCAAACATCATCTTGTGGTACACTCGCTTTGCTGTACTCTCTAACCCTTGAACAGATTGAGGAGTTTCTAGAGGAGGAGCTAGCGCTCATCTCTACCCGGTTCTCAAAAGCATTGCAAAATGTGAGAACTAGAAGGAGAGGAGGCTCTGGACCTCAACGATGCTTTGAATGTGGTAAGACAGGACATTTTCATTCAGATTGCCCTAACCTTTCAGGTCCTACTTCCCGGGACGAAAAGAAAACAAGAATGAAGCACTCCTCTGCAAAAGATACGAAGAAAAAGAAGAGTTTTACAGGACATCAATTGGTGAATAGTTTTATCTCAGCACTCCAGGAACTTGGCTCAAGCGACGTGGACATTGGAAGTGATGAAGATGAAGATGATTTGGCAAACTTGTGCTTCATGGCGGGCAATTCAAGATCAAGTATGGAGGAGGCAGAACACAACAACGACAATGAAGAGGTATGTCCTACTTGCGAAGAAATGTGTGATGCTATTTCTCGTGCCACTGTTATTGTTAAGAAAAAGGACAAAAAGCTTAGGGATAATGCTGTTAAAATTGAGTCACTAGAATCTGAAATTAATCGTTTGAAATCCTTGATTCCTAGTGATGATTCTTGTTCCTCATGTGACTTAATATATGAACAATTGTCCTCCCTAAGAAGTACACATACCTCCACACTTGATAAACTTGAACTTGAAATTGAAAAGAACAAAAAGCTTGCTGCACTTAATATTGGAAACTTAAAAGCTGCTTCTTGTTCTACAATTGATTTGCTTTGTTCTAGTTGTGATGATCTTGATAAGAAACTGCAAGATGCTATGAATGAAATCTCTATATTGAACAATGCTTTACGTTGTCATGAAGTTAAATATTGTTCCAATTGCAAATTAAAAGGAAAAAACTTCATGTGAAAATTGCCTTGATCTATCCAATAAACTTGATAACATGCATAAGACATTTGATTGGTTTTGTAATGGGAATAAGAACCTAAACTTGCTGCTGAATTCATCCAAGTCTTGCAATGATAAAACTTGTTTATGTTTTGATTCTCATGCTCATGCTAAGGCACATCCACCTAAAAGTGTAAATTCATTAGGAAGTGGTTTGATTCAAACAGTTCCTAAACAAAAAGAAGTGGTTTTCAAATCTGCAGGAGTATTGTCTCATTCGGTTTCAAATAAAAATGTTGTTTGCTCATCTAGACGTGAACACAAAGTTAAATTTCATTGTACCTACTGTGGTAGAGATGGTCATGTCATAGATTTTTGTTATAGACTAGCTAAACAACAGAAAAGGGAAATAATGGTTGCTAGATCTCATAACTTTCATGCAAATTTGCTGCACATATTGAACCGAATGTACAAACTGCTGTTTTGAGTCAAAAACATTCAAATTTTACCTCCGAACCTTCTGTTTTTGCCTCCGGAGCTACTGATTTTTGTGCTACACAAGTAACACCTTATAGGTCAGTAGTTAAGAATAAAAAATCTCAAACTTTGACTCATAAACCTGGTTTTTTGTCTCAGCTTTCGCGTGTTTTTCCTGCTGCACGTCGCATGACTCAGTACTGGATACCTAAATGCCCTTTGACTAACCCCAGTATTGAGTCATCGACGTATTGTGCTTCTATGTAGGTTACACGTTTGATGAAGGAGAACATATGGATTGTGGATTCAGGTTGCTCACGCCACATGACCGGTAACAAAGATTGGTTCTCCTCCCTCTCTTTTGTGTCATGTGTAGAGAATGTTACTTTTGTCGATAATTCTTCAACTCCTATAATTGCTAAGGGTTCGGTTAGAGTAAATGATCACTACACTTTGAAGGATGTGGCACTTGTCAAAAATTTGAAATACAACTTGCTTTCTGTTTCACAATTGCTAGATGAAAATCTGGAAATTATTTTCAATAAAAACTGCTGCAAAGTTGTAAGTTCAAATAGTGAGCTTATTTTTAACACGTCTCGGTTTGGAAGAGTTTTTAAAGCTGACTTTGATATGTCTTCCTCTAAGCATAGGTGTCTAGATGCTAATGATTCAAATGACCTATATTTTTGGCATCGTAGACTTGGTCACATAGGCTTTGATCACCTAACGCGTGTTAGTGCTCTTGATCGCATATGTGGGCTGCCTAAGCTTAAAGGGGACAAAGAAATTGTGTGCTCTTCTTGTAGACATGCTAAGATGGTTGCAGGTTCACATACTCCTCTCACAATGATCATGACAACTGAACCATGTCAACTTTTTCATCTTGACACCATAGGACCTTCACGTGTTCAATCCTTCGGAGGTAAATTGTATGTACTTGTGATTGTTGATGATTATTCTAGATACTCTTGGGTTTACTTTATGGCGTCTAAGAATGAAGTTTTTAGTCACTTTAGAACTTTATTTCTTAGATTATCAATTGATTACCCAGGATCTTTAAAAGCAATTAGAAGTGATAATGGAACTGAATTTAAAAATCAATCTTTTGATCACTTTTGTGCTGAAAATAGAATAGATCATCAATTTTCTTCATGATATGTACCTCAACATAATGGTGTTGTAGAAAGAAAGAACAGAACCTTAGTTGAGATGGCTAGGACTATGCTTGATGAATATCAAACTACTAGGAAATTTTGGGCTGATGCGTTAGCAACCGCTTGTTATGTCTCAAATCGTGTTTTCTTACATGCTAAGCTTGGTAAAATACCATATGAGATCTGGTTTGGACATAGGCCTAGTGTTACACACTTTCGGATCTTTGGTTGCAAATGCTTTGTTAAGAAACATGGTAATCTTGATAAATTTGAACCTAGATCCATTGATGGCATGTTTCTTGGTTATCCATCTCATACTAGAGGCTACCGTGTGCTTTTACTTGACACTAACAAAATTGTGGAGACTTGTGAAGTGTCTTTTGATGAAGCTAGCCCAGGTACTAGCTCAAACATTGCAGGTCCTGATCCATATCCGCAGGGGGGAGCATTTTCATTGAAGATGAGGAAGAATTGGAGCTGCTGCCCAAAAATTCAGCAGCTTAAGACTTTGGTTCAGCTCCGGATGTTAATTCTCAACCAGCACCGACAACCGTCAATGCTGATTCAAATCATCCTCAAGTCACAAGCTCATCGATTTGTGATGAACAGGGAGAAGAAGAAGCTTGTGAGACATCTGTTCCCCTACGGTTTTACAAAGATCATCCCCCACAATAGATGATTGGAAGCTTGCACGAACGAGTCACACGGTCCAGGTTTTGCGATCCAAACTCTTATCCTCATTCTGCTTTTGTTGCTTCTTTTGAACCCAAAGATATATCACACGCACTCACTAATGAATCTTGGATTATTGCCATGCAAGAAGAGTTAGAAAATTTTGAAAGAAATAATGTTTGGAAACTTGTACCTCCACCTCAAGGTCACACTTTAATTGGAACTAAGTGGGTATTTAAAAATAAACAAAGTGAGGATGGGGTTGTGGTTAGAATAAGGCTAGGTTGGTTGCTCAAGGTTTCACTCAAGTTGAAGGTCTAGATTTTGATGAAACTTTTGCTCCCGTTGCTAGATTAGAAGCCATAAGAATTTTGTTAGCCTTTGCTGCATCTAAAGGTTTCAAGCTATATAAAATGGATGTTAAAAGTGCTTTTCTAAATGGCTACATAGATGAGGAGGTTTATGTGAAACAACCACCGGGTTTTGAAAATCCAGATTTTCCTAATCATTTTTACAAACTGTCCAAAGCCTTGTACGACCAAACAAGCCCCTAGAGCATGGTATGATAGGTTAAAAAACATTCTTACTTGAAAAAGGGTTTACCATGGGCAAGGTTGATAAAACTCTTTTTGTGCTTAAACATGGCAATGACTCATTATTCGTTCAAGTGTATGTGGATGATATTATCTTTGGTTGTGCTTCTCATGATCTTGTGTCCAAGTTTTCAGCAATGATGAGTTCCGAATTTGAAATGAGTATGATGGGTGAACTCACTTACTTTTTGGGGCCACAAATCAAGCAAACTAAGGAGGGTACCTTTGTGCATCAAACGAAGTATACAAAAGATCTCCTAAGGCTCTTCAACATGGACAAAAGCAAGCCTCTTTGGACACCAATGGGAACAGCAACAACACTTGGACTTGATGAAGATGGTGAACCCGTGGATCAAAAAGAATATAGAAGCATGATTGGATCACTTTTGTACCTCACGGCATCAAGACCAGACATACAATTCAGCGTATGTATTTGTGCACGGTTTCAAGCCTCCCCACGTGCTTCACATCGTCAAGCCGTCAAAAGGATTCTCAGGTACTTACATGGAACTCAATAATTTGGAATTTTTCTTCCTTCTTCCTCAACCGTTACTTTGAAAGTTTTTTCGGATGCTGATTTTGGGGGTTGTAGGATTGATAGGAAAAGTACTTCCGGCGCTTGTCATTTTCTTGGTAATTCTCTTGTTGCTTGGTACTCTAGAAAACAAAATTCAGTTGCACAATCCATAGCCGAATCTGAATATGTAGCTGCTGCTAGTGCTTGCTCACAAATTCTTTGGATTGTTCAAACACTTAAGGACAATGGGGTTGATCTAGATAGTGTTCCACTGTTCTATGATAACACTAGTGCCATTTGCATTGCTAAAAACCCCGTGCAACATTCTAGAACTAAGCACATTGACATTAGGTATCACTTTCTTTGAGATAATGTTGAAAAAAGAAACATTGTGCTTCACCATGTAGATACCGAACAACAATTGGCTGACATTTTTACAAAACCTTTGGATTTCACTCGTTTTTGTTACATTCGTAGTGAAATAGGGGTTATGCATCCTCATGGCTTAAATTGAGGGGGAGTTTTAAAACTTGGGAAGTCTATGTGTGAATCTGAAATTAAAATAATATGAGCATAGTATTTCATACATATATGACATTGTGATTCCTTTTACATGCTGAAAGTTCTTACTACATTACTCGTGTTATACATTTTGTAGTTTTTGCCATGTCTAGTAATTGGAATAATTACTTACACTAAAACTGGTCATGGTCGAACTTTCTTGCTGTTTTGAACTTGTTACATGTTCACAAGTGCTTTTAATCATTAAGAATTAATCAAGTAATCAACTCACATGTTGAGTTTTTATGAACAAATATAAATTGAGAAAAGATCAAGAGAATATGCATGCATCGCACTTCTTCTTTTGAGATAGCTTATCATTGCACTTAGATATGAACTTGGAAGAAGTTGTGTATGACTAAAACCATGTCCTTAAGCTTCTGATTGTCAAATGACATAGTCTTGGCTTGGTTGGTTAGAATAAGGCAGATGCACATATAATCTCTTGTAAATATCATATGATCTAAGGTTATGCTTTGAAAAATAATAAAATGCAGCAACTAGTGTCATGATTTCAGGTTTTGAAATAGTTAAGTTTGTGAGATCATGACTTACTTAAATTGAAAATTACATTTGATCTCTAGCATGACTTACACTACTTTATGTATTTCATTGATGTGATAATGTAAGGTACTTGATAGTATGACTTGGATGAGCTTTGTTTATATGTATATGTTATAATATGCTCATAACAACTAAAGGGGGAGAGATAATTTGTTTATATGCTCATGACTTGCTGAATACATTGTCAAAGGGGAAGAGATAAGCATGAAGAGAAAGAGAATATGTGCATAAGGAGAGATAATAAAGGGGGAGAGATAATATGGGATAATTTTTGGATTTTCTTCTCATTTTACTTTTGATTTACAAAGGGGGAGAAATTGCCTTCAAAACTTTTATGTGAATAGGACAATGTTCGGATTTTAAATGGTGTTGCCAATGCATTCATCAAGGGGGAGATTGTAAGACCTATATGTGCTGAATACATTGGCTTGTAGTGAATACACTTGCTTTGACGATAAAAGTTTTGAATATCACCAAAACACCTTTTTATCAAGGTCCGACTCTAGCACCGAGCTACAGCAAGGTCCGACGGTAGGTTCAGCTTGTTTTGGGTAGCTCCGGCTACGTTAGATGCTAGGTCCGACTTGTTGGTAAGGTCCGACTAGTTTTTGTTAGCTCCGGCTCAAGGTCCGGGTTGCTCTGGCAAGGTCCGGAACTTGACCGCAATGCTTCTGTTTTTCATTCGCAATGTTTCGTATTTCCTTTACATCTATGGAAAGATTGCTTAGTATTCATTTACTAAGTCTTTGGTGCGTTTTTGGTTGACATGGATGATATCGTGTTACTGTGGTTTTGCAACATGCTTATGTGAGGTTCTCACGTAAGGTGTTGTGTTCGGAACTAACTTGAGTCAAGTCGAGGACTTGGGCTCGTATGGATTGGTTGTTTATTCATGTGCAGGTGTTGCTTGAGTTCAAGACATGGCTGGTGATGGGATCCATTGGACTAGTCTCAGGGAGGAGATGAGGTTTCAACAACCAAATTCAGGAGGAATTGTGGTTGAGCTGATCAGGAGGTTGCGCAACATGATTGAATCAAGAACAATGCATGTGAAGGTATCGTGGACATCATTGGAAGATGTTTGCACGTGTGCAAGAAGTGAATGGACATGGCTACATGGTTCCAAGACGTGATGAAGAGATGTGGACGTAAAGAGTTGGCCGGAAAGGTCCAACCGACTAGGTTATGGACTCAGGCTGCGGCTGAGTCGGGTTTGACTCAAATATGGAAAGATTTGAGTTGGTTATGATAGGATTTATTGTGGGTCACGAATTTGAGTTTTTTAGTAATGTGGGATATGTTCCTAAGGTGTTTGGAAGTCTTAAGATTTCTTCTATCTGCGTATAGAAGAATCCTAAGCAGTTATGGAAAGTTACGATTCGTGAACAGAGTAGGATTAGGTTCCTGATTTGAGTTGAGTTGGCTTTCGAGCTGTTTATATAAGCAAGGGAGCCCAGAGCTCATGGTGCACGACTTTTGGGCTGTTCCTCTTGTGTTCTATTGAATAAAATTCGTAGTTTGAAGGAACTTTTGTGCCTTATTTGTCAGACTTGTTCCAGACAAGTTTTACTCGTTGAGTTTCTGGACAGCACTACCTTTCGTTGGTGGTTTTATCATAACTCGAGTTTTACAGATCCAATTGACGTGATTCTTTTTGGGTTGTCTTCACAACTTGATTATCTATCATCTGTCAAAATTTCACAATCATTGTATTTGTGCTCTATGATCTACACGAGTTTCTTTGCAGCGTTCCAGAACTGTTTCTTTCTTGGGTAGGGCAGATTGACCTTTGTTTGATCTTTCGATCATAACTTGAGTTTTTCTCAACGGATTTGAGTGATTCTCATTGTGTTGTCTTCGTGACTTGATTCTCTCTTATATCTATCACTTTTGTCACGGTGAAACACGTTTATATTAGTCTCACACACGATTTGTTTACACAGATCGTTTTTCTGCCGAAGGGGTTGGGGTTTAATTGTTTCCGCTGCGTAAGATTTTTAAATCTACCATTTACCCCCCTCTGGTAGCTTTTCACGTGATATTCAATACTACATGTAGTATCTTTGAGAACTTCCATCCTAATCTTTTGTTGTACCGTTGAGAATAATATCATGGGTGGGCCCACTTATCAGGTGGCCCACTCATCAGTTCTCATCAAACGTCGTTTGGTTTTCTCTTCTGCTTGTACCTATCGAGAGCCGGAAACGCACCATGAAGCGTCGTCTTTATCTCTGAACACCTCACGTTTTCCCTTCTGCCTTCATGGCATCCCTTTTCCCGCCAAGTCCACGTTGCCCCTAGCCCTGCGCTGTTGCCTCAACCGCTCAACAACAAATCAAATGTGTCCAATGCAAAAATTAAAGAATACAATTAGATTCAGCACATTCATCCGGTCACCCTGCTTCAATTTACATTACTGTTGGAGACTCGAGCTAGTAGAAATCTAATTTAGAAGAAAAGAAATAAGATAAAGAACAAAAGCAAAAGCCTAGGGTGCTTTAAAAATTCAAATGTGAATTTGAAATTCAATTGAGTCAATTCTCAAATTTGGTTCAAAAATTTGAATTTTACAAGTACCAATTAACCAGCCCCAGGTTATTGTGCTTTGAGCTTATTTACACATGGTTTGAATCTGAGAAAAAGAAAAAGAGAATAGTATCCATTGGTGGGGCCCACATGTCATACTTATCCTCAGGGGCTGAAAATCGATTTTTGCTTCTTCCTCCCGGCTCTGCTCCACTGAGCACGCTCCTGACCGAGCGCCCGGCCGCAGGCGGTGCCGCCCCACACCGGCTGCCGGCTCGCCTCCCTACTCGCCGCCGCCTGACCCCTCACCGACGCTACCCCATGCGCCGCCGCCTCCCTGCTCGCCTGACTAGCTCGAAGTTCTTGCCAAATATCTTCGTCCTCCCAACAGCAAAGTGGTACCTAAGTCTTCCCTCTACCTTCTCAAGCTTTTGGTTCCTTGTTTCGTCAGCTACAAGGCGGCATTTTTGCTGTTTTACTGGCGCTGCTGTTCGGCCGCCGTGAGGACGCCATTGCCTCCCCGTCGCGTCGACGCCACAGACCGTCTCTTAAGCTGCCCCTAGAAGCAAAAAGATTCGCCAGGACACAACCCTTCTCACGGTACAAACCGTTCTTCGTTTCATTCCATATCGAGCAAATGATTCAAGTTTTGCTTTCGGCATTTGCCCATGAACTAGCTAGCTTCTTTGTTTAATTTGCTTTCTACATGCAACTATCCTTTAATCCATTCATGGATATTGATCCATACCTCCTAGCGCACCCCTCTGCCAAGAATCAGTGGAAACCATTGAGTAAAGGCCAAGCTATTCAAGTTTTCCTCGCCGCAAATGAAAATCCATTGGTCCACCATAGAGGTCGACTTTGCCGGAAATTTTATCATTTTTTATCCCCATGGTTATCTTCCTCATGCTCCCAGGAAAGTTCCCAGCCTTTCCCCGAGCTTCTTGCGCCATTCCCGAGCAAGTTCAGCAATGCCGAAACCCTAGCCCCGCCGCCGTCGTCGCCCCGCCATCTCCGGCTGTCGCCGCCATGATTGGACCCTACCATCGTCTTACGCAGCTGATTTTAGTGCTAGGTGGTCACGGCCGAGCCGAATGGAGATCTATGCAGCAAAGTCCGGCGAGCGCCGCCGCGGTTCCGGCGAGAAGCGCCGCCTATGTCGCAAGGAATACGAAGGCTGGCGGGCCCTGCTTGTCAGCGACGTATTCCCCTGCGCGGATCAGCTGTGGCACCAGATCATGTGCGGCTACGTGGGTTGACCCCGTGGCCTCAATTTGGCCCAGAGGCGATTGGCCCATTTAAACGAAGTGGGGCCGACTGGATTATTTTAAACTTTCCCATTGGAAATTAATTCCAGAATTTGAGCCGATTTCAAAAATCGATTTCTCCTAGCATATTTGCTCAAATAAATCCCAATAAATTCTGCTAGACTCCTCTTGTTCCAAACTTTGAAGTGGTACAATTTGTTGGACATGAAACTCCAATAATTTTCATAATTAATTCCTTTGAGATAACTGCTTGGGAAATTAGTTACTCCCGTTCTGTTAATTGGAAAATTCCCAATTTTGGTTTAAACACTGTTAATAATACACTAGATCTTCATTAAAAATTGCAAGTTCATTGGACTTCATTTACTGGGTTGATCAGTGTTCCAAATCTTTATGGAGTTGAAAATTGGGAAAAGTACAGTAACCATTTCAGAATTTATTGCAAACTTGTAAAATCAAATTCTCCCTGTAGAAAGCTTAGAAAATTATGAAACAAATTTTCATAGAACCAGTGGAACCACCTATACCATAATAACCTACTAGTAGACATGAAAAAGCTACATATTCAGTACCAAAATTCAGATAAACCTCTTTCTTGTTGGAATTTTAGAGACAACAAGCTTCCTTGAACATATGCAATTTTTGGTCCAGATATTCCTCATGGATCCTAGTGTCCACTGTAAAAATTCCAAGGCCAATTAAAATCATTTACATACCTGATCTGTATTTATAAGCTCGCTTCTATAGTTCCTATATCACTCATGTACTTTATATATTGCATTTTATATAGTGACCGAGATCGAAGAGGACCCGAGCCCTTGGAGACTCTTCTTACAGAAGCTAACTTTCCCTCTGACTCGCAGCCAGGCAAGCCCCGATTTGCATTTAAGTGCTATTTCAAAATTTCTATTTGTATCACTTATGTCTAGGATGATTTTGTGCATTAGGGCTAAGGTGCTTGTTACTCCACTTGTATGACCCACAAATCCCATGGAGTATTGGGTAGGTCTAGAGCTTAATGAGTAGACAATGCCATGCTAATGTTTATAGCAATCCGGTAGAAGTCGAGTAGTTGGAATCTACTCGCGAGATAGGATTTTATCACACGGATGGATTGAATCAAAGAATGGTTTAGAAAAGTGAAATTGAGACCGAGCAGCGGGATAGGATGCAGCGAGACGTGGTCTCACGTGCGTAGCCCTGCTTGTGTCGATTGAGGATCGAGCCGTGTGTGGCCCTACTGGACAAGTTTGAACAGTACTGGATGCATACTGGGCATATAGAACCCAGGAAACCGATGTAACTTGATAACTTGGATGTCGAGGCATAGCCCATTGTCGATAGGGGTGGGCTGAGGGTAGTAAGGTGTAAATTTGCTAGCGGGCACATACACGCTCCGTGCGGGAACCTTATGCGCACGATGGTGGGACCAGTTCGGTGTTTGAGTTCTCTTGTGAAAGGTGGCTGCGTATGACGTGGTGAGGAGCAAAGCACGCTCCATAGGCACGGGTGTACGTGACGTGTTATTCGGGTGTGTCCTGATTGCAATCACTGTCCCTCGTGGTTATTTGAGTACCGCTTGTTGACTGCGCCGTGACGTAGTAATAAAGAGTAATGGAATTATTATGAAATTGTTGCCATGATTATTATTGTATTACAACTTGTGTGGATTAGAGATAGCACAATTAGAAGTTTACAGTTTCCAAATACTTAATCTTTAATAGCATTATGTGCTTTGGGCATGACATATCATCGACAAAGCATTTCTTGTTTGATTGTGGAGTCTATGATGTGCCGTGCCTGAGGAATGTCATTTGCTACTTAAAACAATACTATAAGGATCCACTTGTAGGCGAGTCTTTTTATGCTATTCCTTACCTATGGTTAGACTTTACCTTTCATATGTCTAGTGAGACGGGTCAGTCTTGCTGAGCCTTATGCTCACGTTTGCACTTTAACGATTTTTGCAGGTATTAGTTTATTTCTGCTGCTCAGGTTGTACATGAGACCTTGAGGTGTCGAGAAGAATCTCGTGTGGACCATGCCGCTACTGGATGATCTTCATGTTGCTAGTGAGAAGCGTCCTAGGGCATGGACGTCTTCTCTCATGCTTAGATAGGTGAGAATATGAGTATGTAGTTCCGCTGCGTGTGTACCTCTATTGTACACTATTTTGTAAACTCTAATTATATTTATGAAATGAAAACTTTGTATGTTTTGGTAATTCGTTTCGTGTGTGCTGTTAGGTGCCGCATCGCATGGCACCACCCAATGAGATCCTTGGACATTGGGACCCCGTAGCCACAAATTGATCTTGGACAAGTATTATTTTTTAAGTTTGAGGTTATTATAAGTTTACTCTTGGATAATGCCTATTATGTCTTAATATTTATGTGTGTGATGCTTATTACCATGCCTCCATGATTATTGTTGCTTATGCTCATCATATTGTTATTCATGTTCATCACAATTATTGTTCACACACACATGGTTAGGCATCCCATCAGTGCATATATGTGAGAAGTGATTCATGTTCATAGTGTTTATTCTCATATATGCACACTTTATGAAAATCAAGTTTTATTCATATATGTGTAATCCCAAAATGCTTGTCATCAATCCCAAAAAAGGGGGAGATTGAAAGTGCATCTAGACACATCGTTGTGGGTTTTGTATGATTGATGACAAACAAGTGAGATCCTAATAGAATCTGTTGAGTTGAGAGCAGGTTTCAGAGAATGGAACCAAAGGTGCAAAAAAGTGAAAAATGAGAATCAAGAAGGGAAGAGTACAAGTAGAGAATAGATGCAAAAAGTAGTCCTAAATGTATAAGGTGTGTGTGTGTGTGTGTGTTTGAGACATGCCCTCAAGAGCTCAAGTCTTTGCGATGAGAGTAAGGGCTAAAACATAACTGAAAACCTAGCCAAGCAGCGGACTAGTCCGAAAATTTGCAGACTAGTCTGATTCCTCTCTGAGTAGAGAACGGACTAGTCCGATATTTCACTGGTGCTCAAACGGACATGTCCGCACGCACAGACTAGTCCTTACCCTTCACATTTCACATGCATCAGACTAGTTTGATATTGTTCGAACTAGTCCTATATTGTCTGGACTAGTTCGATATGTCTCTGGTGCAAAATAAGACAAGTCCGCCACACTGGGCTTGTCCTTTACACTTCAATTTTCACCAGCACCGGACTAGTCCGATTTCTCTCTGGACACAAAATGGACTAGTCCGGTCCTTTGCAGACTAGTTGTAAGGATCGAAATGCCCAAGAGGGGGGGGGGTGAATTGGGCTTTCTTTCAAATTTTAAGACAATTAAACACTTAACAACTTAAAGCCCAATTCCCTATGCAATTAAACTATGCAATCAATGTAAATTAAAGTTGCGGAATAAAGATTGCATAAGAGTAAAAGGGAGAGGGATGCAAACGCTCAAGGGACACGGAGTTTATCCCGTGGTTCGGTAAGATCACAAGGATCTTCCTACATCCACGTTGTGACACCCACCGAAGGGTTTTGCCACTCCCTAGTCACCGAGACAAGGGGCTTCTTCACTATTCTTCTCCGTTCGCCAACCTTGGCAAGGTGGAGCTCAAGCCTTGTACACTTTTGGGATCCTCCGGGCTTCCACAATCCTCTTGGCAAGCTCCGGAAGTTGCACACACCAAGGGTCACTCCCTTTGGGCTCTCACTATACTAGAGACTCCAATCACCAAGAATGGAGGCACCCAAGCACTATCTCTAGCTAGTTCTAGCCTATCTCTTGGTGTACAAATGATGAACAATTGATGTGAAAGTGGTTGCTCTATTGCTTGAATGCTCTAGGATGTGTAGAGTATGTCTGGGCTTCAAGTCTTTTAGATTTGACAGGTTGAAGGGGTATAAATAGCCAGCCTCCACGAGATAGCCGTTGGAAAAGTAGGCTGACATCACTTCTCTGCGAACACCGGATGATCCGATGTCTCCCCTTCAGTTGTCATCGGTCAAAGCCAAATTAGCTGATGTCACTGTGTCAGATATGACCGTTGTTAGACCGATGTTGATCTCTCTTCTCATCGGATGATCCGGTGGCTCTTCCTCCAGAATTTTGCTTGATCTTGAGGCTCACTGGAGTGATCGACCGATGTATGTCTTCTGCACATCGGATGATCCGGTGCTTCACTCGGTCCAATGGTATTGCAATCTGTGATGATGGACCGATGTCACTGAGCCACTCACATCGGATGATCCGGTGAGTGCATTTGTCTGAGGTCTTCTTCTTCAATTGAACCAACTTGACCGATGTAGTCAACTCATAGAACGTCGGTGGATCCGGTGTGTTCAACTTGTTGACTTCGAGTTGTTTTGAGTTGTTCTTTTGGAATTTTGAACTTGTGACCTCTTTGACACTTGTTGGAAATGTCGTTTTGATTGTCTTCAAGCATGGAATGATATCAAGTTAGAGCTTTCACTTCTTGTCATCATATGTTTTGATTTCATTTGATTGAGTGTCATTGAGACCTTGCATTCACAAATTCATTAGTAATATCGAATGGTTGTCATTAATCACCGAAACCGTACCTCATGGGGCCTAGATGCTTTCAATCTCCCCCTTTTTGGTGATTGATGACAACACAATAATTTAAAGCGCAATAATAATGAATTTGATGAAAAAACTCAAGTAGATATGCAATGAATACAATATCAGACACATTAATCTTGTAAAAAGGAAATGAAAATTATGGTGCAAAAAGCTCAATCGATTAAAATCATGAACAAATGAGACAAGCGAAAGAGTGCTTAATTAAAATTACAAAAGAGTACTCAAGCATGAATACAAAAGATAAGCACACACTCAACCACACACTCCCCCTACACACACACTCCCCCTGAGACTGCTACTACCACTCCCCCTGACTCTACTACATCTTCTCCCCCTTTGGCATCAAGACACCAAAAAGGGATTAGAACGCCTACAGACCCTGAGAGCTAGGCGCGAGGACGAACTGAGCACCGTCGCAGTCGTCGGAGCTGGAGTCGCCGGTCGAAGGAGCTGCCGGAGCGGTGGGAACTGGAGGGTCCGCTGCCGGTGCTGGAGGAGAGGAAGCAGGTACTGAAGGTGCTGGAGGAGCTGGAGGAAGTGGAGCGCTCACCACGGACGCCGGTGTCTGCTGGAACAAGGTCGTCGCCGGCAGTGGTGAGTGAATCGGTGCGCTAGATGCCAGAAGTGGTGACATGCTGATGGAAGGGATAGGAGTAGTGGGCACCTGAGCAACACCTGGAGCCAGTCCCAGTCCAGGCTGCTGTGAAGGAAGGGCGATCCCGGTCTGAGTGTAAAGGTTGGTGATCAACCCGAGGATCCCCATCATGGCCTGCTGGGTCTGCTGCTGCTGGTCGAGGGTACGGCGGTGCATCTGATCTACCAGGTTGGTGAACCTATCCGTATCCTCTCGCCTCTGACGGGCGATCTCCAGCTGGAGCTCCTGCTGCTGCCGCTGCAGCTGTGCCAGGTGAGCAGCCTGCTCTGCCCTGGCCTGCTCAGCAGCGAGCCTGTCCTGGCGCTGCTGCTCGATCATCTGCTGAAGAAGGGAGGACAGCTCCGACGGCTGTGACACCTGCGCCTCGGACACAGAGGTGGTGTCGGTGGCGGAGCAGCTGATCCTCCTGCCTCGGCGTCGTGCTGTCTCGGTGAGGGTGGAGGTGGAGGGAAGTACTCCTCAACACTCTCGTCTGTGTCGCTCTCGGACCAGACGTGCTGCAAGTCTCCACCTTGAGCTTCTGCCTCAGCCAGACGCTCATCTTCCTTCTCGAGGTCAGACCAATCCTCCTCAGTCAAGCGGGCCCTGACCTGGCGCTCAACTGGACGGCCAAGGCGGCGGTCTCCAGGAGCGGACGCACGGTAGTGACCGAAGCGGGTCACGCTCTCGTCAGCGAGTCGGGCCTGTGCTGTATGTCCTTCTGGCACCACCATAGAACAAATATAACTGATCCAGTGCCCGTATGCTAGCTGCCTCATCATGCCCACTCCATCTGTAATGACGTCCTCCATCTCGCAGATAATGATATCCACTATATCAAAGTCCATCCCGTTCATGATGTAGAACAGGAGGGTCTGCTGGAGACTCGTGAACCCCTCTAAGTAACCTGACCTCGGCAGGAGCGTGCGGCGCAAGGCGAGGTGCACAATGCGCGCAGCTGGGGTCAGGAGGGCTGGAACTCTAGGCTGGTCCGGAGAGAAAGAGGGGCCAAACAGAGAGCGGATCTCGTCCAGCTGTGGTGCTACCCCTCCAGTAAGTGGCCTCCTCGGTGGATCTGCCTGCCCATAGACCTTCTCGTGTATGCTGGTGTCGTGCAGGTCCAAGCCAAGAATGTGCCCCAGAGTCTGCCTCGAGAGGTGATAGTGCTGACCATTGAACATGAAAGCGATCGACCTCCTGCCCTCTGAGATGTACAGGGTCGCGTAGAAGACACGGACCCACTCTTCCACATAGGCACTTCTCTCATAATCCAGTAGCTCCACCAAGCCTCTGTATCTCTCAAAGAAGGGGCGGATCTCAGTCTCCGCTGCCACTGCAAGCTGCCTCCAGTCCAAGTGGTTGTGCTGAAAGAGCTTGTGCCCCCGGCGCTTGTAGGTCTCATAGAGAGACGCCTGGGTGACAGTCCAGAAACGACTGTCAACAAGAAGCTCTCGGGGCTGTGGGAACCACTCCTCAAGAAGAACACTCCATCTGAGCTTCCGGAGTTGCTTCGCCTTCATCTTCCGGTAGTCCACAAGACGGACTCCTTCACCGACCCGGACGGCCGTGTCCATCTCATGGATGTCCCTCTCAGCCTCCCTGTCCTCACGACGGTCGGCGGCCGTCGGTCTCGGACGAGGAGCAGCCTCGACGAGACCCCCACGCGTCCGGGCTGAGCGCCGGCGGACGAGGGGCTCAACTGGCTCCTCTTCGGCGTCGGAGTCGTCGACCACGGGAGGCGGCCTTGGACGGGCCTCGCGGATCCTCAAGGACCCTCCTCGGCCATGCTCACGCTCCTCGGCGGCGCGAGCGGCCATCAAGGCCTTCTTCTCATCCTTTGATAATTTTCGCTTCTTCGCGGCGGGCTCCGCGATCGCTTTTCCCTTTCCTTTGCGGTCGCGACCCATCTTAGCGACGATGGAGCTCGGGAAAGCGACGGGGGCCGGAGAAGACGACGTTTGGTGGAGGTGCTTCGACGGAGGGAGGGACGGTGGCGATGCTTGGATGCGGTGGAGAGGTGCGGCGGCGACGCCTAGGGCGGCGGCGGTGGCGGCTGCCGGCGGAGGTGGCGCGGTGCGCGGGAGGAGCACGGAGGCGGCGGCGGCGGCTGCCGGTGGAGATGGCGTAGGGGGTCGCCGGCGGCGGCGGCGCGAGCAGAGGGCGGCGGCGGCGGCCGGCGGCGGCGCTGCAGGCGAGGGAGAGGCGGCGGCGCGAGCACGGGGGCGCGAGGGGTCGGGGAGAGAGAAGGTGGCGGCGGCGCGGGCGTTTAAATAGTGGGACCCAAACCCTAGCCGCTATTTAAACACCGGATGGACCGATGATATGTGAGGTAAGCATCGGTCAATGGCCACAGAACGGATATTCAAGAAATGCTGTTGACATCGGATCGACCGACGTTTAGGGTTTTGAACATCGGTCGATTATCACAGTAAGGGTGTTCAACCGAGTGATATTGACACCGGATGATCCGACGTTAGAGGGAGGTAGACATCGGTTGAATAGATCACAGCTCCAGAAGAGTGAACATCGGATGGACCGATGTTTTCCAGGATGAACGCGTCGGATCATTTGAGGTTCTGACAGAGTTGGGCTTTGAGGATTGAACACCTATTTGACCGAAGAGGGATTGACAGGGGCATCGGATAATCCGATGACAACAGAACGAAAACATCCCATATATGTCCTTTGACCAAACAAACAATCGAGGAGAAACACATGTCTTAGGACTTTTTGGGCAACCCCTTACCCCTCAAGAAGCTAATATGCCAATAGCTTGGCTAGACCTTAGCGCAAGTGGAACACGAGAAAAATGGAGGAAAATATCCAAATGAAATGTAAGGCCCATGCTTTGTGAGGTAGAGTATGAAGACTTCTATCTCTTTGAAGCATGATCCTTTAGGCATTAACGTACCTAACATTTTGTTCTTTCCACCTTATATGAGTTGAGATATTGTATTTCAAACAAGTCTCCTTCTCATGAGGTGGGTTCCCCTTTGTGACAATCTATCGTTATGCAATGCCAAACAAATTATAGTGCAAGAGATTAAATGAGTGCAAGTTTATATGGCAGGGATCATGCAAGGCATAAAATAAATCTATCTTGCCAAGTTTGAACCTTCCAAAGGCTTCCTCAGGGAAAACTACTTCTAGCTTGCCCCTATCCTTTGGGAGTTAGACAAGACCTATATGATATGCTTCCTTACATGAACATGGCAACTTACATGACGTTAGATGCATCTAGCACATTTAATTCACTTCTAAGTCTAGAAAAGGTTTTCTCATCAAGTGGTTTTGTGAAGATATCCGCCAATTGTTCTTCGGATCTAACACCTTGCAAAGAGATGTCTCCTTTAGCCTCATGATCACGTAAGAAGTGATGGCGAATATCAATGTGCTTAGTGCGGGAGTGTTGAACGGGGTTTCTAGCTATCTTAACCGCACTTTCATTGTCACAAAGGTGAGGCACATAATCATACAAGCATTCATTTAACATGACATGGGGCCTAGATGCGGAAAGATATAGCAATAGACTATTTATGGAAAGGTAATTTGATTTGACAATAGGGTTACCGTCCATATCCGCGTTGGGCTCCCATTCTCAACTTTCTTCAAGAGGTCCTTGGTAGATTTTCTTTGATGGTGGAGGTCCCCTCTTGAAGTCACCTCGTGGGCGGTCACGTGTTCTTGACTTTAGGCACCCAAGCTAGCTTTGGTCCTTGTATATGTGATACAAGTGCTTTTGGAACCCAAAGTTGCTTGGGGAGCTTCCCTTTCATCCCCTTGACGTTCATGCCAATGAATTTTGCCTTCACCTTAGCACCTACTTTGCTCAACAAATAATAGTGATTCTCAAAGGTAGATGTATAGTTAGTTGGCAATTTTGGAGAGGGTCGGTTAGGTAGAGGGCACTCCCTAGTATGGTGACCGGTGACCTTGCAATGTTGGCAATAGGAGCCAACTTCCTTGATGAAGCTTGTTTTGAGCTCCGGTGAGGGCACCTTTCCTTTGTTGGGCACCGGGAAGGATCCAAGTCCTTTCTTGTTGAAGCCCTTTGCTTGATGGAAGAGGATTTCTTTATGTTTGTCTTCTCCCTTAGATAGTCTTGCTAAGCTTGTGCGGAGACTTTCAATCTCCTCCATCAACTCCTTCTCCCTTGCATTCTCTTTCAAAGGCAAAGACTCATGAAAAGCATTAGTAGCATTTGAAATAGTGGGTACCTTGCCATCACTAGATTCTTTCTCCTTATTTTTTAATTTTAGTTCAATGGCTTCATAAGAGAGATTAAGTGCATGATGCTCTTGAACTAACTCATTGTGCTTATCCGAGAGCGTTTGATGAACTAAGCCAAGCTTATGATTGTCTAGCTCAATTTTAGCCTTATCTTCTTCAATTTGCTTGACATAGGTTTTGAGCGTGTCATGCTCTTTAAGTATGCTTTCATACTTGCCAAGCAAGTCAAGGTTAGCATTTTCAAGTTTAGCATGAGCTTGTTCTAGCGCCTTGACTTTGTTCTTTTCCCTTTTAATGATGGTGTGATATTCATTTATCAATGAAGTTAATTCATCGGGGGAAAGCTCATCATCACTAGAGTCATCACATACCTCAATGTTACCTTTTGCCATGAGGCACATGGGAGGTGGAGGAAGAGGTGAATCATCTTTGTTGGCAATGGCAAGTCCGGCCAAGCTTTCTTCTTCTTCTTCACTCTCTTCTTCACTTGACTCTTCGTCGGTGATCCATTCATTCCCCTCACACATGAACACCTTTTGAGGTCCTTGTCTCTTCTTTGGAAAGAATTTTGACTTTTTGCCTTTGTCAAATTTCTTCTTTCCAAACGTTCTTGCCTTGGGCTTGACCTCTTCTTCTTCATCCTCGCTATCTTCAAGCTTGTGATGCTTGCTCTTGTGGTTCTCCCTTCTCTTGTCCGGTTTTGGACAATCGTAGGAGATGTGGCCTTGTTCACCACAATTATAGCAAGTCTTGCTACTTTCTTTCTTGGGGAGGAAGGCTCTCTTGTTGGGATCAAAAGTGTATCCCTTCTTGGCAATCTTGGAGTTCAAGCGGGAGAATTTTCTCATCATTGATGCAAGCTCATCATCATCATCTTCACTTGATGTTTGCTCTTCTTTGCTTGAACTAGGCTTGATCATTTTCTTCGTTTTCTTGAAAGCCTTGAGAGCAATTGTCCTTGTAGAGGATGAACTCTCCATCATCCCAAGTACACTCATCTCATGAGCGTGTATTTCTCCAATGAGCTCCGAAACTTCAATGTTGTCAAGTGATTCCTTTTGGAGCATGGAGTTGATGATGTTGTACTTATGCTTGGGAAGGAGCATGAGGATCTTTCGGTTGATAAGTCCCTTGCCAAGAGACGCAATGTCAAGAGCATTGATCTCCTCAATAAGAACATTTAAGCGTGAAAACATTTCATTAACATTTTCATGAGGAAGCATTTTAAATTCATCATATTTTGCTTTAAGCATGTGATATTTAAGTTCTTTAACACGAGAGGAACCCTCATGAATTTCAATTAAGCATGACCAAATTTCACAAGCTTTTTCTTTACTAGCTATTCTTGCAAATACATCTTGACTAATGCATTCATAAATGGCATTTCTAGCTCTAGCATCCCATTTAATTTGATCACCAATATAATTAAGATCTCCGAATCCCGCATGGGTCGCTTCCCACACTTCGGGAGCAATGGCCTCTAGGTAGGCACACATGCGTGCTTTCCAATAGGCAAAGTTCTTGCCCTCGAAGATAGGAACCGAACCCCCATTCTTGGCCATTTTAAGCTCTCTAGCGGTGAAGCTAGAATGATCCAATGAGCAACCTGGCTCTGATACCAATTGTAAGGATCGAAATGCCCAAGAGGGGGGGTGAATTGGGCTTTCTTTCAAATTTTAAGACAATTAAACACTTAACAACTTAAAGCCCAATTCCCTATGCAATTAAACTATGCAATCAATGTAAATTAAAGTTGCGGAATAAAGATTGCATAAGAGTAAAAGGGAGAGGGATGCAAACGCTCAAGGGACACGGAGTTTATCCCGTGGTTCGGTAAGATCACAAGGATCTTCCTACATCCACGTTGTGACACCCACCGAAGGGTTTTGCCACTCCCTAGTCACCGAGACAAGGGGCTTCTTCACTATTCTTCTCCGTTCGCCAACCTTGGCAAGGTGGAGCTCAAGCCTTGTACACTTTTGGGATCCTCCGGGCTTCCACAATCCTCTTGGCAAGCTCCGGAAGTTGCACACACCAAGGGTCACTCCCTTTGGGCTCTCACTATACTAGAGACTCCAATCACCAAGAATGGAGGCACCCAAGCACTATCTCTAGCTAGTTCTAGCCTATCTCTTGGTGTACAAATGATGAACAATTGATGTGAAAGTGGTTGCTCTATTGCTTGAATGCTCTAGGATGTGTAGAGTATGTCTGGGCTTCAAGTCTTTTAGATTTGACAGGTTGAAGGGGTATAAATAGCCAGCCTCCACGAGATAGCCGTTGGAAAAGTAGGCTGACATCACTTCTCTGCGAACACCGGATGATCCGATGTCTCCCCTTCAGTTGTCATCGGTCAAAGCCAAATTAGCTGATGTCACTGTGTCAGATATGACCGTTGTTAGACCGATGTTGATCTCTCTTCTCATCGGATGATCCAGTGGCTCTTCCTCCAGAATTTTGCTTGATCTTGAGGCTCACTGGAGTGATCGACCGATGTATGTCTTCTGCACATCGGATGATCCGGTGCTTCACTCGGTCCAATGGTATTGCAATCTGTGATGATGGACCGATGTCACTGAGCCACTCACATCGAATGATCCGGTGAGTGCATTTGTCTGAGGTCTTCTTCTTCAATTGAACCAACTTGACCGATGTAGTCAACTCATAGAACGTCGGTGGATCCGGTGTGTTCAACTTGTTGACTTCGAGTTGTTTTGAGTTGTTCTTTTGGAATTTTGAACTTGTGACCTCTTTGACACTTGTTGGAAATGTCGTTTTGATTGTCTTCAAGCATGGAATGATATCAAGTTAGAGCTTTCACTTCTTGTCATCATATGTTTTGATTTCATTTGATTGAGTGTCATTGAGACCTTGCATTCACAAATTCATTAGTAATATCGAATGGTTGTCATTAATCACCGAAACCGTACCTCATGGGGCCTAGATGCTTTCACTAGTCCGATACACTTACACAAATTAGGGTTTGTTAGTGTGCTACACATCTCCACGCAAAAATCACTCAGCACACCGGACTAGTCCATTACTCCATAGCGGATAGTCCGGGCATCAGGATCCAAACAGTAACTTTTCAAAATGTCTATAAATAAGCGAGCCACACCCCTATAACCAATAAACCAAGAACCCTAGTGCCGTCACACCTCCCAAGAGCATGAAAACACTTCCCTCCACACATCTAAGGCCCTAAAAGTTCAACCTTTTGGGATTTGAGATTTGGGAAAGGGAGAGCGGCATTCTATGCGATCTTGAGCTCTTGGGTTTTATCTCTCTCACACTCTTGCTGTTTCTTGTACATCATTTGAGTGTGTTTGATCAAGCCTTTTGCTGTAATCTTGTGGGAGCCCTCAGCTTGTGAGGTTGCCCCATTGACTTGGTGATTACCCCGTTGATAGTGAGATCAAGTCGGCCTCTGTGGTGACTTGACGAGGGAAGGGTTGGTTGAGACCCGGCTCTGTGTGAGCTCCTCAATGAGGATGTAGATCCCTTTTGTGGGATTGAACCTCGGTAAAAATCGCCGTGTTTTGTGCCTCTTGTTTACTTCTTTCATATTTGCAAGCACAAATCAATAAATCTTCTATTTGGCATTAATCTTGTGATCCTTGTGAAATTTACTAATCATATACACTTGTTAATTACATTAAAGTATTCATACATATTCTCTACATTACTACTCGAAGAAAATACCAAAAAGATTTATATTCTTGCAAGTGTTGCGACAACAACAGACTAGTTTGTACTCTACGCCGGACTAGTCCGACCTTCATTGATTTAATGATTTTGCTAAGTGTTTTTTAGGAAAAATTTCAGAGGCCTATTCACCCCCTCTAGGCCATATTCAGGATTACCCTTGCTTTGTTTTCTCCGTCGTGTGAAAATAGGGTAGTATTTGGCTAGCCCATCCTGTGGGAAAGCCAAAGAGGACGCAAGAGCTCAACTCCAATAGTACTTCAAGGCATTCCTCTATAAATTCTTCCCGTCAGGCAACAACATTGCCCATCATGGGAGGATTCTCCAACTTCCAGCAGGAGCCAAAGGCACCTATTCTCAAAGCTTGGGGAGGCTCTAAGATTACATCTTGGTTAGCCTTCATCAAGGGGTGGATGGTTGGCTCATCGTCCAACACTCCTAAAACGGGTTGACTTCATCGGCCCGTGATCACATTCATGCTGATGTTGGAGGTCACATCTACCCTCAATGCTTGGGGAGGCTCTAAGATTACATCTTGGTTAGCCTTCATCAAGGGGTGGATGGTTGGCTCATCGTCCAACACTCCTATAACGGGTTGACTTCATCGTCCCGTGATCACCTTCACGCTGAAGTTGGAGGTCACCTCTTCTCAATGATCATGAGAAAGATGAATCTTTGATTGAGAAGATGGTCAACATTCAAGGGGTGGATCAATGAATGCTTTAGTTCTGTTAGTATGGAATGCGCACCATTTACAAAGGTGGACATGTGTCGGTACCCTAGGCAGCGTATACCCCTTGAGATTGCAAAGATCTTAAGGGAATGCCATCTACTTGATTTGAAGACCTTCGGAGGCCCACATGTTAGACATAACCGGACCCGCTTCTCCAACATGGTTAGTCCCAGGGTCGCCACGTGTACCATCAAACCGGAGCTACCGCCCACAAGGGGAAGCTCCGGGCTATGTACCATAACGGCACCCCCGGACCTAACCCCAGACCGAGGGAATCTACGGAACTGACACGTGTCTGGTAGCACCGGACCTATCTGTTCCTCAAAGCATGCTCCGGAGCTGCCATGTGTCCTACCGTCGGATCTTCAGCCTCAAACCTCCGGTAGACTCCACAACGGCTCCGAATCTTCAAAGGGGAATCAAGGACTTCAAGACCCGATTAAGTGTCATTAATACTATATTAATGACACACGATCGGACGACCTTAATTAATAGTAACGGTGCTGTCAAAGCCCGTAACTCGGTCATTAAGGGTAATTAAGCGTATCAATTGTGTATCAATATTAGTAACCGCCGGGCCACATGTCGGGCCAGGCCAACTTGTAACGGCCTGTCCTTGTACTATAAAAGGACAGGCCAACGATACGGAAGACACGCGCTCACTCTACGCTCTCACCCGACTGATCGGACCTCTCTCTTGGCTCTGATTTGATCACGCACTGAGTTGAGTTCATACATCCAATACAACACCAACACACCCTGTGGAGTAGGGTATTACGCTCAGGCGGCCCAAACCACGTAAACCTTCGTTTCTCTTGTGTCATTCTACATTTCACCTTCTTGAATCTCCGCGCGCCCACACCGAACTTCAAACTCCACAAACACTTTAGTAGTGTCGGGAGATCTGCCAGATCAAAACCACTGATAGTTGGCGCGCCAGGTAGGGGCGCCTGAGATTTCAAGAATGGTGAACTCAGCTGCTGGATCATCCAATGGTCATCCTGCTGTTCAAGCTGCTGGGGGTAATCCCTCCAATATGCAGCCACCAGCAGGAACCCCAGCTCCAGCAGGAGTCACACTTCCACCACCGCCGCCTCCACCAGCAAATCAAGCTGGACAGCGCAATGGTGCACCGGCATCAATCACTGCGTCGGCAAATCATGACAACCCGGAACACGCGCTCCATGCATCACGTGCTCTCCTTCAGTGTCCACCACCTCCTGTCGCATCCCGGGATGCAATGGAGCAGTGGAGGGCCGATGTGGAACATTTGGTTGCAGCAGCAGCCGACCGCATCAGTAACCAGGGTCCTCCTCCTTCAAGACGGGCCCCGTCGCAGTGACGGACCTTGTCTGGCAGACTTGGTCCACATGTTTCCAACAACAGGAGACGTGCCGCGTCACAACAAGTGACGTCGTTGCCCTTCGGGGCGCGACACACTCACACGGTATCAAGGCTTTCAACTCATGACCTCCGGGCGGAGCTTGATCGCCGATACCGTCAACAAGACGGCCGAGTCCATATCGAGCGTGCTCGTGAAAGACGAGAAGCTCAGGACATTCTTGCTCCTGAAGGAGTAGGAGGAGGCTGTTCAGCCCTGGCCATGCATCTGCGTATGGTCAGGTGGCCACAGAAATTCCGGCCTCACCTGCCGGAGAAGTTTGATGGGACTGTTAATCTTGTCGAATTTCTTCAGATTTACCCCACTGCTATCCTGGCAGCTGGAGGAAATGAGGCCGTAATGGCCAATTATTTTCCAGTGGCTTTAACTAGGACCGCCTGGTCCTGGTTTATGAGCCTTCCACCCAACTCCATCAACAGTTGGGAGGAGTTATGCCGGCAGTTCACCACCAACTTCGGGTGTTCATACACCCGACCAGGCACCGAACTGGACCTTTTTGCAGTCGTGCAAAAAGGGGGAGAATCCCTGTGATCATTCATCCAGAGATTCTCTCAGGTACGAAACACTATCCCTTCTATCTCTAGCGCTTCTGTCATTGTGGAATTCAGATAGGGCATACGGGATAAGAAGATGTTGGAGAAACTGGCGATCAAGGAGATCACCAGTGTCACGGAACTCTTCAGCCTGGCTGACAAATGTGCCAGAGCTGCGGAGGGCCGTGAAATGCACTCCAAACAACCTCCTTAGGATCACAAAAAATCCTCCAAAGGAGAAGCCACTACCTCCGGGAGTGGCAAGAAGAAGAAAAAGACCAACGGCAAGAAGAAGCCGTCGGCCGGCGCATCTAATGCTGCAGCTCCTGCAGCTCCGGGTGGCCGGGGGCCACGCCCCGAGAAGCGACCTCGACCGTCTTCTAACGATGGTGGCAAACCCAAGGTGTGATGTCCAATTCATAAGACGGACAACCACAGTTTGGAAGACTGCGGGGAGGTCCAAAACCTTGCCGAGCGCTACAGCAAGCGCCGGGAAGAAGTTCCTTTCCGACAGAGGAAGGAAAACAAAAAGTTGACGAAGCTCCAGCTAAAGAGGAGTTAGGTTTTTAGGATCCCAAAAAGGTCCTGAAGGCCGTCTACACCTCCGTCGATGACGATTCTGATGTCTCTGACAACGAGCGTCGGAAGACCATGAACACCATTTTTGGTGGATCATGGGACATCACCTCCCGCCGCGTCCTCAAGACAATGCGTCGGGACATGGACGCTGTAGCTCCTACAGCCAGGGAGGAGCCTCATCGGAAGTGGATGGACACGACCATCACTTTTGATGCTTCGGACTACCCTCGAAGCATGGTTGGAGCAGGCCAATTACCTTTGATGGTATCTCCTACCATCAATAACATTCAGCTCCACCATGTTATGGTAGACGGAGGTTTAGGGCTGAACCTCATAAGCTTCGAAGCTTTTACCAAGCTTCAGCTCCGACCTTCAGATCTTCACCCGTCCCGACCTTTCTTCGGAGTAGGTCCGGGAGCCATTACTCCACTCGGTGCTATTACTCTCCCCGTTACCTTCGGGACCCGGGAGAAGTATCGCACTGAGAAGTTGGTCTTTGACGTTGCTCATATCAACTTACCTTTCAACGCCATCTTGGGCAGGCCTGCCTTGTACAAATTCATGGCAGCTGCTCATTATGGCTACTTGGTGTTAAAGATGCCAACACCAGTAGGCGTTCTCCGGATCCATGGAGATCGCACTGCCGGAGTAACTGCTCTAGAAGAACTTCATGTGCTTACTACGGCGCAAGAGGAGGACTACAGACAGGAGCAAGCTCCAAAACCCCCGAGCATTCGTCAGCGAGGCTCGACTTCTGCACCTCGTGTGCAGCCAAGCGGTGACACAGACATTCCCGTCAAAGTCGTCCAAATCGGTTCCGATGCCGCTCAGACCACCCGTATATCGGGAGGACTGAATGACAAATAGGAAATCACGCTCATCACTTTCCTCCGGGCTGATGTCGACGTGTTTGCCTGGCAACCATCCCAATTGCCTGGGATCCCCAGGGAAGTGATTGAGCACAATCTGAAGATCTACCCTGACGGCCGGCCTGTGCACCAGAAGCCTCGGAAGCAATCCGTGGAGCGACAGAACTTCATTCGACAAGAAGTGAAGAAGTTGCTCGAAGCTGGATTCATCCGAGAAGTCTTCCATCCAAAATGGCTGGCAAACCCAGTCGTTGTGCCCAAGGCCGGTGGGAAGCTTCGGATGTGTATTTACTACACAACACTAAATAAGGCATGTCCAAAAGATCCATTCCCACTACCTAGAATAGATCAGATAGTGGATTCTACCTCCGGGTGTGAATTACTATGTTTCCTAGACGCATATTCTGGGTATCATCAAATCAGAATGTCTAGGGAAGATGAAGAGCATACCTCTTTCATCATAGTAGATGGATTGTACTGTTATACGGCCATGCCATTTGGTCTCAAGAATGCAGCTTCAACCTTTGTACGAGCTATGTACAAAACTTTTGAAGAACTCATTAGAGACATAGTGGAAGTGTACGTCGATGACATCGTGGTCAAGGTCAAGAACAAGGAGTCACTCCTTGACACCTTACAGGCTGTCTTCGACAAGATGCGGGCCACCCGCACAAATCTAAACCCCGACAAGTGTGTATTCGGGGTTAGCTCCGGAAAACTTCTTGGTTTCCTGGTATGTCACCGAGGCATAGATGCTAATCCAGCGAAGATCAAAGCCATTGAAGACATGCAACCACTAGCCCGCATCAAGGATGTCCAAAAGCTGACTGGATGTCTAGCAGCCCTCACTCGGTTCATTTCAATACTGGCGGAACGAGCACTTCCCTTCTTGAAATTATTGAGGAAGTACGGACCATTCCAATGGTCTGAAGAAGCAGAAAAGGCGTTCCAAGAGCTAAAACAGTTCCTCACAACCCTACCAACTCTGGTAGCTCCGAATCCTGGTGAGCCTTTGCTGCTTTACATTTCAGCAACTAACAAAGTCGCCAGTATGGTCCTGGTTGCGAAAAGACCAGAACTATCCCATACTCAGGAATCCAGACCCTCCCGGGAGGGTTCGGAGGTTCCTGAAAGCGAGTCAGGGTCCCAGTTCCCAGACTTGAATCCACAAGAAGTTACTTCAGAAGACCCAGACCCCTCCGGGAGGGTCCAGTTCGCATCTGAAGAAGCTCTGGGTCCCTCCAGCAAAGACCCGGAGGTCCCCGAAGAAGGTCCGGATCCCTCCGGGAGGATCCAGGTCAATGAAGAGGAAGCTCCGGACCCCTCCGGGAGGGTCCGGACCATCCAGCGCCCATTGTACTTCATCAGTGAAGTACTTCATGACGCCAAGACTCGATACCTAGAGGTGCATAAGCTGCTCTATGCAATTCTTATCGCCTCCAGGAAGCTTCGCCATTACTTCCAAGCTCACAAGATTTCAGTGGTGACTTCTTACCCACTTCGAGCAATCGTGCATAATCCCAATTCAACTAGCAATATTGCAAAGTGGGCAGCAGAATTGGCCGAATTCGATCTCGAATTCATCTCAAGGCAAGCAATTAAGAGTCAAGCATTGGCGGATTTCGTGGCAGAATGGACTCCCTCTCCATCAAACCCTGGGGGCCCCAGTGAGCAGAAGCCGGAACACAAGGCTCCGGTCTTCACCGAACGTCACTGGACCCTCTACTTTGACGGCTCCATGCAAAAGCAAGGGGCCAGAGCTGGAATCCTTCTCCTCGCACCAACCGGGGAGAAGGTAAAATACATGGTACACCTTGACTTCAAGGCGACCAACAACATGGCGGAGTACGAAGCACTCATCTACGGACTAAAGGTGGCACTATCATACGGTGTCAAGCAGCTACTAGTCAAGGGAGATTCACAGATCATCATTAAGCAAGTGAAGGGTGAATGCTCCTGCAACAATCTCTAGCTAGCTGCTTACCTCCTTGAAGTCCAGAGGCTTCAGAAGGACTTCGATGTCCTAGACCTCCACCATGTCCAGCATGCCCACAACGCTGAAGCCAACGAACTCTCGACAAAAGCGTCAACCGGAGCTCCAGCTCCTGACGGAACTTTTGTCCGGAGGTTGTCAAAACCCACATCTCAGCCTGCCGAACTGAGCGAAGGGGGCGAGATCAGCATCCTGAAGCTGACGGTCCCGATGGCCCTGTTACCATGGCAGCCATCAAGGGTCGTAGGTGCTGCCGGAAGCTCCGAGCAACCCATGACGCAAGACTCAAATGCTCAAGTTAGCTCTGATGCATGGATCTCCAAGATCCGGAGCTACTTGAAAGACAATATCCTTCCTGACAATGATGTATCCGCTGACTGGACAGTCAAATTGGCTAAAAGATACACGTTGGTAGAAGGGGATCTCTACCGGCGCGGTGCCAACAGCGTCCTAATGCGGTGCATCACAAGGGAAGAAGGCTGCAAGCTCCTCGCAGAAATCTATCAAGGCGAGTGTGGGAACCACGCGTCTTCCCGCACGCTGGTCAGTAAAGCCTTCCGGCATGACTTCTACTGGCCTACAACACTCCAGGATGCAACTGAGCTGGTGAAGAAATGCAAAGAATGCCAATTTCATGCAAAGCAAATTCACACACCGGCTCAGCCTCTACAAATGATACCTCCTACATGGCCCTTCGCTGTGTGGGGGATGGACATCTTGGGACCTTTCCCAAGAGCCGTCAGAGGTTACAAGTTCCTGTACGTCGCCATTGACAAGTTCACCAAGTGGCCAGAAGCAACTCCAGTTGTGACAATAAACAAGCAATCTGCCATCAACTTTTTGCAGTCCATTGTATGCAGATTTGGAGTCCCAAACAAAATCATTACTGATAACGGGACCCAATTCACAAGCTCTGCATTTCAAGGATATTGCAAAGACCTCGGCATTGAAGTTTGCTACGCCTCCGCAGCTCACCCGGCAAGCAATGGCCAAGCCGAGAGAGCAAATGCTGAAATCCTTAAAGGACTCAAAATGCGCACCTATGAGCGCTCGAAAAAACATGGAGCCAACTTGATTGAAGAGCTTCCGCCCACTCTATGGGCCAACAGGACAACTCCAAACCAGTCAACTGGAGACACACCCTTCTTCCTGGTGTACGGAGCTGAAGCGATCCTTCCTCCGGAAATTACCTTGGGGTCACTCCGGGTCCAGACCTTCGACGAAGCCACGCAGGACCAGCTCCGGCGTGAAGACCTAGACCTCCTTGAGGAGGAAGGTGCCAAGCAGCTGTTCGGAATGCCCGATACCGTCAAGCCCTTCGGCGCTATCATCAGCGGCATGTACACAACCGACAGCTGGAGGAAGGCGATCTGGTGCTACGGAGAATACAATTCAGAGAAGGGTTAAACAAACTCTCCCCCAGCTGGGAGGGACCCTTCCGAGTGATTAAAGTATCCCGTCCCGGAAGCGTTCGCTTGGCTACCGAGGATGGGACACCTCTCCCAAATCCTTGGAACATTGAGCACCTTCGTAAGTTCTACACTTAATATTACGGAGGTGAGTCTGTAGTAACTTGAGGTGTATGTTATAGAGTCATTGTACAAAGTCGGGTAGTTCCTCCAGGAGAACAGTCGGACCTTTCCTAGAAGGTCCGCAAAGTTCATGCAACACTTGTCACAATCTCAGGACTAAAAGTGTGGCTAGCTACCCTGGGTCAAACGAGAAATGAAACACGCTTAGTCTGGTTCCGTACCCTAAGAGTGTACTTGTTTCCCCTGTACCCCGGACCTATAATGAAACACATCTTCATGTGAAACAGACTCCATGTGCATTTATTTTGTACAGGCTCAACATTTTTTATTTCTTGTCTATAACAAAGTTGTGCAATTCTTAAGAAATTTTAGTTCGACCAGTTCATGTACAAGTCGGGCTATATTGTCGATTCTTTTGGATTCAAATATTGTTCATGGCCCATTCGCCTGAATGCCGCCAAGCCAATCTAGGGCCGGAGTGTGCTATCGACTTAGCCTGGTCAAGCACCCTAAGTACGCCACTCTACCTACACCCCGGCAGGCCGAAGTAAGGCGTGTCCATGTACAATTGGATCTGGAAGAAAGAAGGCAATGCATTCGGTTGTATTCAGAATTGTGTTTGACCTAAAATTTTTTTTGGAATCATAAGCCGCGACGAAGTTATAGGCAAGGAGCAAATTTTACTATTTTTCTTGGCTTCAGTGTGCAGGAAAAATAAAGAATCCACATTGATGGAAAAAAGCCGGAGCAAACAATGCTCCGACTCCCCCCTAGGTGGCTTGTAATCGATGTTAAACATTGAAAACGAGCATCACCGAAGAAACCAAGCTCAGGTAAAGCTAGGGGGGCCCGCCGTCGACGCAGAATAAAAGATGGTGAGAAGACCCCACAAACGGAGTCTGCTGCCGACAAACTACGCGTTGGCAAAGGTCACTGCCGGAGCTTCTAAGCTCGGACACCCTGGAGGGCTAACTATCGATGCTCTACGCGTTGATAGGAACTATTGCCGGAGCTACTGAGCTCTGACGGTAGTCAATGCCGGAGCTTCTGAGTTCTGACAACCTCAGGGGGCCTTCACTATCGAAGACTTTGGACCTACATTCTACAAGTTCGAAGCAAGTCTTCAACAAAACAAAATATCCTCTTGGTACATGTTCACAATCAAATTGTGTACATCTACCAGGGGGCCAAGTGAAGACAAAAGTGTTGAAGACAAAAAATGAAATTCATTAACAAAATTTGGATTTCATTCATCTAGAGACAAGGGATTACAAAATTGGGGAAGAAAAAGAGAGAATACAAGTGGGAGCTACAAAGATGGTCCTAGACCCTATGGAAGAACTGGGCGACCTTCTGAGCAACCTCCGACACGTTGGCTCGGGTGGCTTCACCTTCTCCTTCGACAGGACCTTCAAGCACCGGATCCAGAGGAAATTGGGATCCCGGCTGGTGTAGCACGTCAGCACATACTCCGCGACGTTCTTTGCCAGGGACTGCCCCTCAACCTCCAACTGGTCCGCGATGACGTCACCCACCTTGGAGAGTTTGCTACCCACCGAGCTCAACGCCTGCAATGCCAGGTCCGGCTCCGGCTCTGGATCATCCGAACGCACGGAACTGAAGCCCATTGATGTCAACGTGTCGTTGGCTTTGCTCAGGAACTCCCAAACCTGTAGGGAGTCCGCAACCCTCAAGCCTTTCAGTTCCTCCAAGGATCTTTTGACCGCCGCCAGTTCAGAATTCTCGCGAGCAAGGCGCTCAACCTCTTTGGCATTTTGCTGAATCTTTTTAGCAACCTGCTTCTCGAGTTTTCCGAGCTCATCCTCCCGGAGGTAGATCTTGTTCCGGCGGTCAACCAGGTCCTTCTCCCTGCCCCTCACCTTCTTCTCCCTGGCAGCGATGGCACACTATTGCTGGTAGAGTTCCTGCCCTCGCACCCAGGCCTTCTCCTCCTCCTCAGCGCAACGCTCCTCCAATTTCTTGGCGCGTTCCTCGAGGCCCTTGTCAGCCAGGGCCACCTTTTCGGCGATCTCCTCTTCCCTCTTCAGGACGTCATCCCGTAGCTCTAGGAGTTTTTGCTCTTCGTCTTCGAGCCTCTTCTCCCTCTCCTCAAGTGCCTCCCAGCGCTTGATGAGAGTAGTGTTAATGGCTTCAAGCCTTTCTTGGCGATCATCAGCCGCACTATTAGCTGCCTTGGTCTGCTCATAAATGGCCCGAGATAGAGCGTCGAGGGCACGAGTCAAGCTCTCCCTATCATCCAATAATTTGCCCCAATATTCCAGGCGGACCTTCTCCTGCTTGATCCACTCCTAGTCGTCTGCCAGCCTCGACTGTGCCAGCTTGGTCTCGAAGTAGAGCCGGTTACACCACCTCCTAAGGGTTTGGCGCTCCTCTTCAAGAGCCTTGCTGTCGTGGTAGAATGCCAGCTGGACTTGACGCAGACTGGAGCAAGCATTATCAATGGACAACGACAGGGGAATAGGGTCCGGACCTGCTGGGGTCTCCTCTGCTGGTTCCAGCGGGTTCTCGCTTACAAAAATTGGGTCCCACTCCACAAGAGTGGTCCCCTGAGCCTCCACGGCACTAGGGCCGTCCTCCGGGAAAGCCTCAATTGCCGCCGAGGAGGGTCCCACAGAAGAAGTTCTAACCTCCGGAAGTGGTTCCGAAGGCCCTGCTGCCAGGTCTTCATTTGCCCCCTCAGGCAGGGGGCCAACAACTTCATCTGGGCACCCTGGCTCAGCAGCAGGCACCTCCGCCGTCATCACTTCCAAAGCAGAGGCTACTTCCGGCTCCGGCTTGGGCTCCTCCTCCGCTAGTGGCTCAGGCGTTGGCACCTCTACCATCATAGGTTCAGGTGCTGATGCCTCTGCAATAACCGGCCCTGAGGCCGGAGCTTCAACCTCAACCGGCTGAGGCGCCGGAAGGTCTTCAACTACAAACGGCTCTAAGGCTGGAGCTTCGGAGGTAGCCGGCTCAACTGCCGGGACTTCCTCAACATCCGGCTCACTCGCCGGAACTTCAATAACCTCCGGCTCAACATCCGGGGCTTCAACAATTTCTGGCTCTGGGGCCGGAATCACTGCTTCCTCCGGCTCAACGGCCGAAGCTTCCATCATCTCAGCATCAAGACCCGGGGCTTCAACCTCCGCGGCATGTGCCGCTGGCGCATCTTCTCTCCCGTGGTCCGGCGCTACCACGGGAGTCTCGGGGGATGAGTCGAGGTCCATGACCACGACAGCTGGCGCCGGAGCTGCCGCATCTTCAGCCACCACTTGGGGCGGCACCGGGACAGGAGTAGAAGCCTCCGCCCTCACAGCTTCAGCTGCTGTGGCTGAGGGTGGAGCCTCACTCCTCTTCTTGGAGACGCTGCAGATGATGGATGAAGAAACTTAAAAAACAATTACTACAACAAAACAACTGTCTGAGGTAAAGATTAAAAATTACCTTGGAAGGCTTCTGCACCAGCTTGCACAGAATCTCGTTCCCGGGCGTTCTGGGCTAGCCATATCCGCCGCCGGCGTGGTAGCTCCGGGAGGCCCCCTGGAACTCGTTGCGGCCGCGGGCATTTTCTTAGTCGAGGCCCCCCTCGACCGGGAAGGACCTCTGGACCCAGAGGCCTCAACTGGCCCTGGTGCTGGAGTCGCATGCCCGGAGCTAGCACCCCGGGAAGATGCTGCTACAGGTATAGTCGCCGAAGTTGTAGAAGACCTCCCCCTCCGGGGAGAAGGAGCTGATGCAGAGGATGTAGGCCTGATGGACCTTCCATCGGCATGCTTCAGCTTCCTCTTCCGGCTCAAGGGTTCGTCCGCCGGCTCCTTGCCCTTGCCGATGACTTTGGTCCTTGGCTTTGGGGCAGGGTCGGAGCCACCTTCAGAAGCCCCAGGGATCACCACCCTGGAGGTCGATCTTTTCTCGATGACACCAAGGTCGTCAAGCACCGGCATCGTCCGCCGGAGCTCCCTGCTGAACTCTACTTCCACGTTCAGAGGGAGGAAAGCTGGTGGCGGGGTCAAGTCATCACCCGCGACGTCGATGCCGTGCTGGAACTTCTTGAGATGAAACTCCAAGGTCGCCCCCGCCATGTTGGACTTCAGCCCGGTCTCGACCCGGTCGTCGTCCATCACACTGTTGAGGGACCAAGAGAGTTTTTCTATCCTCTTCAGCGGTGCCCACCTGTTGACCAGGAAATTGCAAAATACCGCCTGAGGAGTTAATCCTCCCTCCACACACTGGCGGATCCTGGTCAGAGCAGGGTTGAATGCATCCGATAACACCGGAGCTTCACTCAGACTGCAGTCGATGTTGGGGAGGCCTTCGGGCAGCTCCAGCTTCTCGTGCTCCTCCACCCGGATGACTATCCAGTCCTTTTTCCAATCATCCCACTTTCCAGAGGGAAACGACCAGAGGTACTTGAATGGGCACTTCTTGCGCTTCACAAAGTAGTAGAAGCCAAGGTACTCATTACTCCTACCGGTGGTATGGACGGTGAAGAAGGTCCGGAAAAGCTCAATGCAGGGGGGGATGCCCACCCACATTTCACAGAAGTGGACGAAGACAGACACTAGAAGAATGGAGTGGGGGCCAAGGTGGTACAGCTGCAGACCATAGAAGTCTAGCAACATCAAGAAAAAGGAGGAAAAAGGTGGGATCAACCCCACCATGGCGTACGAAGAGAAGTACACCATCTCGTCGGCGTGCTCCTTCTCGAACGGGAGCTCTCCCCCGACGCGGACCAGGCAGTTGAAGAAGTCCGGGGACCACCCCATGAGGGCCCGGACCTTCTTCAGGTCACCTTCGGTCTTCAAACGGCTCTCGCGAAGACCCAACTCCATCGCGGCACAGCGAGGCAAGAGAGGAAAAGCAAGCACAAGTTGGGAGTTTGAGTGCAAGATCAGATGGGAGGCGTAAAGAACCCCATACGGTGTGCGCTTTCCTTCTTAAGTAAGCCCTCGCAATGCTTAGATGGAAACCGCAGGGAAGTTGAAGATACTACTCAAAAATTTCACCTCGCCGATGACAAGAGGGCCCGGGACCACCCCGACGATCAAGTCGAGGTTCTTACCCAGGTGAACGGTTGTCATCATGGAAGGCGGCGACCTGACAAGGCGCACGGAACCGATACGATTTTCGTATCGGGAACTAGCGACCTTCAATTTCGTGAGATCCGCACGCCAAAGATCTCATTTGCCGCACTCGGGACGTGCCACGCGGCGAGGATTTAACCCCAAAACTATCGCAAACAGCACATCTGAAGACTTTTGAAGACTCGGCTCAAAAGTCGAAGGATGGACCCACCTCCGGGAGAATGACTTCACCCAAGGGGCCTTCCCCAGAGGTAGGCCCAGGGGCCCACTGTCGGTACCCTGGGCAGCGTATACCCCTTGAGATTGCAAAGATCTTAAGGGAATGTCATCTACTTGATTTGAAGACCTTCGGAGGCCCACATGTCAGACATAACCGGACCCGCTTCCCCAACATGGTTAGTCCCAGGGTCGCCACGTGTACCATCAAACCGGAGCTACCGCCCACAAGGGGGAAGCTCCGGGCTATGTACCATAACGGCACCCCCGGACCTAACCCCAGACCGAGGGAAGCCCCGGAACTAACACGTGTCTGGTGGCACCGGACCTATCTGTTCCTCACAGCATGCTCCGGAGCTGCCACGTGTCCTACCGTCGGATCTTCAGCCTCAAACCTCCGGTAGACTCCACAACGGCTCCGGATCTTCAAAAGGGAATCAAGGACTTCAAGACCCGATTAAGTTTCATTAATACTATATTAATGACACAACCTTAATTACCAGTAACGGTGCTGTCAAAGCCCGTAACTCGGTCATTAAGGGTAATTAAGCGTATCAATTGTGTATCAATATTAGTAACCGCCAGGGCCACATGTCGGGCCAGGCCAACTTGTAATGGCTTGTCCTTGTACTATAAAAGGACATGCCGACGATACAGAAGACACGCGCTCACTCTACGCTCTCACCCGACTGATCGGACCTCTCTCTAGGCTCTGATCTGATCGCGCACTGAGTTGAGTTCATACATCCAATACAACACCAACACACCCCGTGGAGTAGGGTATTACGCTCAGGTGGCCCGAACCACGTAAACCTTCGTGTCTCTTGTGTCATTCTAGATTTCACCTTCTTGAATCTCCGCGCGCCCACACCAAACTTCAAACTCCACAAACACTTTAGTAGTGTCGGGAGATCTGCCGGATCAAAACCACCGACAACATGCTAGCCATGGAACTGGACCTCCTACTGAATGATCAAGATGGTCAAGTCAATGGAGAAGTGTTCGGATGATCCAATCCATGTATATTCACATGATTTGTGAAAATCCATGTCAACATGGGAAACTTGGAGTTTATTTCCCCAAGACCCATGAGGTGCCTTCATTTCCACAACCAACAAGGAGGTCAAGAGTGGAATCACTAAAATCAAGGAGGCTATATGAATTTGAATTCCAACGGATTCAACTTCAACTAGCCTACCTTGAAGTATCTTGTCCATGGCCAAGGAGAAATCAATGGCAACATACCCGAGAAGCAATTGCCAAGGACAAGACATTTTGAAAAGTTTTCAAGATCCAAGGGTCCCACAATCACTTGTTGGACCCTACACTTCGAACAAGCCCATGTGACTTTGGGCAAAGTGACATTGTGGATGAAGCATTTCTTATTTGATTGTGGAGTCCAGATGTGGTCATGCCCAAGGAAGCCTTTAATCCAAGATCAAGAATGGATTGAATCAAAGGAACATCTTGAAGGTCGAAGCGACACCCCCATAAGTGGACAACCTCATTGCCTTTATGAGGAATGATGAGACTCCGTCCTTTCGTCCATGATGACATTCTAAGAAGACAGTGAAGCAAGACCATCCAAATGGCCCAAGTCCACTTAGCTGCCAATAGAATGGAGGAAGAAGGATAAGCCTCACTTGTCCAAATATCTCCATAAAGGAAAAGTTACCGCATCAACAAGTCTTGATCAAGGCAACAACGAGACCAGGGCCACCACATGCCCCACTCGTCTAAATGGCAGCCAAAGGAGGTTTGACTTGTCAACAAGAGAAGTCATCCAAACCTTCATCTCCGGGTATGGATGACACACCATCAAGCTAAACAAGACGGAGGTAAGTCCCACTCACCGGACTTCAAAAATTTGGTGAGTCCTTGCCAATAGGTTAATTGGTAAATATCTCATATTTGATTTCCCAACTGCATATTTGAAATTCCCATCAACCCTTGCATTTGCATTTAGCATGTTTGAATTTACACACTTGCATGTTAGAAAGTAATATTTCCAACCAACATAAAACTTAAATTTTGATATGGAAAAGATATTTAATCGGATATGAACTTTAGGCATAACCATTTAAATTCATCTTCCTATTTCGAACCAAAAAAAGATTTCTATTGTTCCTTTGCATTTGTAAGTTGTTTCAAGTTGGGAAAGACAATTTGACAAATGATTCAATTTGCTTTTGGCTAATGTAATATGTTTTCAAGTTGTCTTGTTTGTTCATGATTTTATTGCAGCCAGGAGTAAGTGTGTAAAGAGGTTGGAAAGCCGCATCGAGCCAATGCCCCATCGGGAGGATTCAAGCGCACCTCCCTCCACCTATATCATTTTGAATTCATGGTGGAGGAATGCTCAAGATGATGGCCCGATGGAGGAGCAAGATGAAACTCATTCAACTAGAACCTCAACTTGGCAAAATACATCGAACATGAAGGCTACACCAAAATCAAGGGTCATGAATTTTTCACACAACGAGCTTCAACCCGAACCGCTCGCCAATTGAGGTACGAGTTTAAATCATCCGTCGTTTGGATTGCATTATGAGTCAATGATTTTTTCTTACATTGGCGAGGAAGGTTTACACCTCCTAATGATTCAATTCTTATACATCCTCACGAGAGTAAGTGTTGGCATTGCTTTTTGATTCTTCAAAAGGAATGCCAACTTACTTAGAATAAATTTAAACAAATACCTGAATTCTCATAAGCATTGTTTAATTAACTTAGTCATTCTCTACCTAGGTTTAGTAACCAAAGCTTATGGAATGACTTAATGGTTGAATTGGCATGTAGCAACCTAGGAATAGTGATGTCCATAATTTTGATTTGAAACTCATTCATACATGGATAACTAGCTTTCAAATTCATAGGCAAGGAAATGTTCAGGAGGATAAAATTAAGAATATTGTTTGTCATGGTCCAAATAATAAACAATTGCTCTTGTAAAAGGTAAAGATGGTTAGAAAATTCAAGATGAAGGAATCCATAGAGTGTACATCTTCACTTGCATTGCTATAAGTATGAGCTTTACAAAATGTGTAAATTGATTAATCTTCAAGGCTCCACTCTTATATCAATAAATAATACATTGGATGCACTCAAAATTGGACACGATATATCTTTGCTGTTTTTCTTCGCTGGATGTACAAATAGAATTCGGTCATCTAACCCGAAGTTTCAGATGTACAAGTACCGGGAGCTAACCATCCCTCTCTATTCAAGAGGGGAAGCTTGCACGAGAAATATTTGTATGTAGGCATACAAGAAGTCAATTCTTGAAGGAAGATTTGGAGGTACCATTTCAACATCTATTGGCAAATGAGTAACCGAGCATGGTTGAAACCTATCACGATTTAATTCTGACGGTCAATCATAGCTTTTACGAGGCTAGAGGTTTGACATGGAAGCCTTCTATGAGCAACTAATTGGCTGCTATGAATAAGTGGGATCCCTATGCTCCCAACTATTCTAAGCACCCATTCAAGCTCAAGGGAGTTGCCACCATCAATGGGTGCACGTTGTTCCTTCGTGGCTAAAGATTATTTTAACCTTGGACAAGGTTACAACCGATCACACCCAAAACATGTCGGGTGCGCGTTATTCCTTTGTGGCTAAAGGTTATTTTGACCTTAGTCAAAGAATGAATGACACCCAATGCATGGGAGACCTTGAGGCGTGGATGAGCGGCATCGACAAAACTCTCCTCGTCCGCACTCATGACACCCATGGAAGGCAACACAACATCGACACTCAACCCTTCAATGTCAAAGCCATGCTACATCAATGATAGGCCGAACTCATGGCCTACCTCCGCCATTAGGGTTTCAACTCCTATTACGCACTTTGACCAAGAACAAGTTTGGGGGAGGACCCTAACTTGAGGTAACTTGTATCACATCCCATCTTGCATTTCATTTTCCTTTTTCCACATCATTGCATCTTAAAAAAAACACTTAGGATATGATTTAATAAAATAAAATATGTGTGGTAAGAATGTTTGATTCCTTCATAAGTTGAAATGATGAATAGTTGCTTTGTTTTATTCTTCCTTAGTACTAAGTTACAATTTAATATTCTCTAACTATTAGGTTTATTGGTTTTAAGTACTTCACGTAGAACTTCGAAATTGTGGGTACCATGAGCATGATCCAATTATAGGTTGTTGTGAGATATGATATAGAACATAGGGTTGCTAGTTTCCTGATCAAAGTGAAACTTGATCTCAGGAGAAATTTCCAAATTGATTTAAAATGAAGTTCCTCATTTGATTTGAATTTCCTACCAAAGCCATATGATATTTTAATTTGATAAACCCCATGCATATGCTATTTGTTTTCACATTGAGCCTAGTAAAACTAGTATAGACCTATGTGAAAATCTTTTCATACTTCCATGATTAATATTACACACGTGCATGTGCTAAACTTCTACACTGGAAGTTAGCAAATTTTCCATCATTCTATTTTTCACCTCCAAAAAGATACTCCATAAACTCAATGCCAAAAACCCTCCTCAAGTTTATTTGAAAAGAAAGAGAGTAGAAGGCATGGCTACGAAAAAATGAGAGAAAAATAATAAAGCATGCTCTCCAGGAATGAGCATGAGAAAAAAAGAAAAAAAAAGAAAAGAGAGAGAAGTAGCCATATTTCATCCCTACAATAAAGAGAGTGAATAAAAGGAGTAATCTTCCACCACCACAAATATTCCACCACACTTGCACAATCTTGATCTAGAGATATGATTTGTTTTCTCCTAAGGCTTAATCTTTTGGTTTAGCAATTTATGTGTTGCAAATATGCCTACTCTTGATTCCTACCAAGATCCACAAAAAGCCTTATTTATATGTAGGACAATAAAGGCATGATTGAGAGTATCAATTGAGGAACTTAAGCCTAATTTTGAAAAACATTTGAAATTCTCTGGATTTGAGTGGAACTTAGACATTACGAATAATGCATGCTTTGTGAAATGTTCCATCTTTCAACCACCCAAGAAGAGGAGAAGGCAAAATCCCCATGATTACTAAGGTAAAGGGTCAGTACCATTGCCAATTCATTCAATACAAGGTAGAATGTTTAATTGTGCATTTGGTACTATTGAAGCATTGAGGATAGAAGCAACTCCTGATCAACAACCTAAGTCTTTTACTTTGCCTAGGGACGAGCAAAGGATAAGCTTTGGGAAGTTTGTTGACAGTCGTTAAGTACCACTTTAGACCGTGAATATAACTTATAATTGTGGAAAACTAGACATTTATTACACGCATTGCTGTTAGAAATAACCTAGTTCCACTTGTACTTTAGGGATGGTAATTGTACCCGTGAGTTCGGGTACCCGCCGGTTATTGCACTAGACGGGTGCGGGTAGAAATTTTTACCGGCGGGTACAACCCGTACGCGACCCGATGTTTCGCGAGTACGGGTATGGATTTTAGTTTTTACCCACAGGTACCCAACGGGTTACCTGAAATTTCAAAATCAATCCATAACTCAACTAATCTTCTCAGCCCAGCCCGCTATCCCGTAACCCTAATCTGGATGACCAATACACCCCAACCGCATGCACCGCAGTATCGTACCCCATCCCTCGAATCCTTGACTCCCGGCCACCTAAATCAATATTGCCCCTTATTCCTCCTCTTCCTTCCTTATACAGTTCTACCGTCGCCTAGATCTAGGCCCTCCTCCCCGGCTCCCCCGACCGGCACACTCCCGGTGCCCAGGCCCCGTGAAGATACACTCCTCGCGCGGACGTGCAGCCGCATGACACCTTCAGCAAAAAGAATGCCGTCTTCCGTCGCGTTAAGACCAAGCCCCACAACAAGGTAACCACCTCTTGCCCCCATATCTGATGCCCTCTCTTCCTTACTCCCAGATCCATCTCACACGACACACCCTGGATGCTGTACAGTTGTGCTTCGATTGCAGCACCAAGAACCCTACCTACGACATCTCTGCTTTGACTGCTCTGCCGTCCACGGAAGTAGTGGAGCTAGCTAAACAAGGTAGTCTTGGACTGACTAAAATGACATGTTGCTGGATCTTAGAGCATCCTGCTTATTGGATCAATGCCTAATTAAGGCTAAGCTTCACATCTTTCCTTTTCTAGGTTCTTGGACTTGGGAGAACTGAAAATGATTGCTTATGGAGATGAGGCAATATTAGGGCACATGCTTTCTTCAACTTTCATGCCCAATTAAATTGACTGTATATGTAATATGTATTGAAATTTGTCTATTTGTGGTGAAACATAATCTGTGAAACTTGACCGTGAATTTATGTTACATTTAGATATACCCAACAGGTACCCGAAACCCTCTCTAAACCTGTCGGGTATGGGTTCGGGTATGAAAATTTACCTGCAAGTACGGGTTCGGGTATGAAAATTTACCCAAACACTATCTCATTCCGGGTCGAGTTTTTGCTCTACCCAACCCGAACCCGACCCGTTGCCATCCCTATTGTACTTGGAGAAAATGATGCATGTAAGTATTTTATACAGAATTGAAGTGAAACCAAGTGAGGAATCATAAAGAATATGTTCCCAACCAATCAAACGCTGACATGTGGTAGCACAGGGATCGAATGGCCCACTTATAGGAGTATTCAAGGGCATCTAACAGCGTAGCGCCCTGAAATGGTAACAGGACCCACCTGTCAACCGCCTGGAGGAAGCACACCGTGAGTGGTGCAGTGACCAGGTCTGCCGAACCCCTGGTTCGGCCGACCTGGTAAGAGCGCCAAACACGGTCAACTTCCACATGTCAACTTACTACGGCGAGCTGATAACGATGGTGACCAATTCAAGTGCTTTTGGTGGCAGGAACCGCATCAACTCTGTGTATAAATAGGGGGGAGGTGCCTCACTTCACTTCACACACCACTCAATCATTCTCTCTTGTATACACTAGTTCTCCTAGTTTCTTAGTGGAGGTTAGGCTGTAGAGAGGAGCCTCTAGTCCCAAATCCAAATTGGGAAAGGTATGGCTCATGTATCTTTCTTTCTTTTTGTGACTTTATGCTTCATAATAATACTATTATTAGTCTCTCTTTATTTATACTTGGGCAAAGCATTTCTTGTTTGATTGTGGAGCTATGCATGTGCTAGGTGTTGATGTTATTATGATATGATTGTAATGTCCATATCATGTTATCATAAACATCATACACCACGACTATAGTATAATTAGGTAATAACATAATTATGTTAATATGAATAAGTTAGTGCTTGGTCCCAACATTAGTTCAATGGTGTTTAGGTTAGTCATTTCTTAGGATGATATTTGTATCCAAACTCTTAAGGTATTTCTTTACATGTAAATGTGGTACTTACATAGTTAAGTAGTGTTGGATGTCTCGTAGACCCACACGTTGTAGGGGTAGGCGGCAGGTGATGACATCATCACACCAGCTATCTCGACTTTCCATAGATGGTCGGAAACATCGGTCATGTTTGTCTGGTCGGACCAGCCCGGGCGTTTCCCTCTGGTCGTCGACCCAATCATGGGTTCAAAGCATCTGACCTGGGTGCTGATGGACAGCGGGAGGAGTCTCAACATCATATATGTTGATCCTCAATGTGATGGGAGGTCGTGCTATCGCCACCGTCCGACTCAAGCGCCTTTCAACCCCGGTAGGCAGGAAATGTCGCTCGGGCAAGTCGACTTCCCCGACGCATTCAGGGATGAGACAACCTTCCACACAAAGATCCTCACCTTTGAGGTCGCCAACTTCAGTGGCTCCTATCATGCTATCCTAAGACGGCTATGCTACGCGAAGTTGATGGCCACACCTATCTCATGTTGAAGATGCCTGGCCCCAGGGGGGTCATTACCATGGTAGTGAAGTTCCAGCAAGCCCTTCCGTGCGTGCAGAGCAGCTGTGAGCTGGCCTCTGTGTTGGTGGTGGCGATGGAGCTCGGCGAGCATGTTGATGATCCTTAAAAGCCAAATTTGACAGTCAATTCACCTTATAAAAGTATATAAATGAGAACACAACATAGTGGTAGGGGTTAATACTAACCATTCCCATAAGTGTTAGTGTCTATTTGCATGCAGGTGAATTAAGCTCCAAAATACAAAGAAATGTCGGGAGCAATCCTAAAAGTAACAATGCTACCAATCACGCGATGACACAAGGCACCACATGGATCCATGGACCCATTCCCAGGCCTATCCGAGGGAATCCAATGTCAATTCATGCGAGAATGGAACCAGAGCCCACATGTGAGTCACTCGGAGGATACACACCACGAGGAGAGCCAGGACCAGGTCGCCTGATCTCTTCACTCGTCCGACTTGGTCTGGGTGCCATCCTTGGCCAATCGCCAAGTGTCAACTTCCTGTAGCTCCTTGAAGGTGATGGGGACTGATTCGAGCGCTAATTCTAGTGCCAAATTGACTGTATAAATAGCCCCCCTCACCCCCTCACTTTGCACACCACAAGTTTGAGAATAGTAGTCCACTCCAAAGGTTTAGTGTTGCCCAAGAGGCTAGCCAAGTAGAAGGATAGTTAGGAGGAGCTAGGAGGAGGAGGCTGGGGCTTGTCAAGTCACTCTTCGACGCTTGTACCTCTATGGAAGTTCTGACAGAATCAAGTGAGACTATTGTGAATTCAATTCAAGTTTTATTCTTAATTCATAGTAGTTGCTTGTGAGTTAAATGCTTTAATTCATTAGAAACTCTAGTCTTAGCTTTGCATTCGAAAAGATTAGAGTTGTGATTTAGAACTTAAGCGTGGTGCTTAGGTTAGAAATCATTAGTGAATACCTCGTAGACCCACAGATTGAAGAGGTAGGCGGTAGGTGGTGACAGACTATATGTCCTTTGTAATCCTCCACGTTCGGCTATGCCATATGATCTTATCATAAATCTTCATGATATTGTGAGGGGTAAACCCGTGCCCAAAGTAAACAATTATCGTAGACCGCTGTGGCTTAGGATCAAACCCTTGAATTCCTCTCAAATCCTTATCTACCAAACAAAATGTGTGTCTGTCGGTACCCTGTGTATCGGGTACCCCATGATACCGCAATATATGCAAGGGAGTTCCACCTGTCAAAGTTGAAGACCTCCATAGGCCCCACATGTCAAACAACGCTGGACCCACCTCCTTCATATGGGTAATTCTAGCACTACCACGTGTAATATAAGACTGGAGCTAAACTCCCTACATAGAGGACCTTCGTGCTTGACACGTGTACAATGACCCAGGACCTAACCCCCAGTAGAGGGAAGCTCCAGTGGCACCATATGTGTAGCGACTCCGGACCTACCTTCCTGCGAGGGGAAGCTCCAGATCTGCCACGTGTTGGGCGTTTGGACCTACGACACCAGCGGGAATACTGACGGATCTCCAACGGCATGAACATTCAAGGGACAGTGATTGCTACTGTACAAGGCCTGATTATGTGCCATTAACACAATATTAATGGCGCACGATCAGAAGACCCTTAATACTGGTAACGCCACCATTAAGGAGCGTTATCACGCTATTTGAGTGCTTAAACACACTTAATTTTGTATGAGGCAATAATAACCGCCGGACCACATGTCGGGCCAGGCAACTCATGTAACAACCATCCCTTGGTCTATAAAAGGAATTTGTTGCACGAAACAATACAAGCAAGCTCATACGCATGCAAGCACCAGTGAATCTCTAATACAACAACACACACCCCGTGGAGTAGGGTATTATGCTCAGGCGGCCCGAACCACGTAAATTAACTGTGTCACCATCTTGTCTAAGATCTCCACACACCCTAACCGATACAAGAATCTCCGCGGGCTACAATTTAGTAGTATCGGGGGAAGCATCATTCGTACGCTTCGATAGTGTCCTTGGGAGAACAATTTAGGAGATTAGCATACACATTCCTTGGATTTGATACCATTGAGAATACTCTTTAAGGGGAAGTGCTACAACGGTAGTTCCGTGCGCTTGCGGATTACCCCATTTTCGTAAGAAATACCAACAGAGCACCTCCAGGCTGCGGTGAGCGATCACCTCACTTCAACCAGGCTTCAACCTCTGTTGCCTTCAGATCTGAGGAGGACATGAAGGCAGTTCAAGTTGACCTCGAGGACCTGGCCAAGTCAGTTTGGATCACACTCGTCAAATAGGAAAGATTGCTCATCAACTTCCTGTGCTCAAACGAGAATATCTTTGCATGGAAACCCTCCGACATGCCATGCATCCCGAATGAAGTCACCGAGCACAACCTCAACATCAGACCGACCTCTCAACTTGTCAGGCAGCGGCTGCGTTGCTTCGATGAGGAGAAGTGCCGAACCATCAGGGTCGAGATCAACAAACTTTTGTCAGTCGGCTTCATCAAGGAAGTCCAACACCCGTTGTGGCTGGCCAACACCATACTCGTCAAGAAGAAGAGAGAGGAGTGGAGGATGTGTGTCGGTTACACATGCCTCAACAAGGCGTGTCCCAAGGACCTGTTCCTGCCATGAATCGACTAGGTCGTCAATATGACCGCGGGGAGCGGATCCCCATGCTTCTTGGACGCCTACTCAGGGTACATCAAATTGCCCTCCATGAGTAGGAGCAGATGGCCATCATGTTCATCACCCCTTACGACCCTTATTGCTACATAAGGATGCCGTCCGACCTGAAGAACGCAGGGGCTACATATCAGCGCTACATGAAGAAGTGAGTCTACATCAAAAACATCATGGTAAAGTCCAGAAAGGTATCAAGCCTCCTCATTGACATCGAGGAAAGAATCACCACCAACAACATCAAGTTGAACCTAGTGAAGTGTGTGTTCAGTGTACCATCAGAGCAAGCTTCTTAGGTACATCATCTCAGAATGCGGCATCGAAGCCAACCTCAAGATGATAATTGTGACCACCGACATGGGGCCTATTGGCAATGTGAAGGGGATACAAAGGTAGATTTGGTGCCTCGTAGCCCTGAGCCGCTTCGTCGCCTGACTCGAGGAATGAGGTCTGCCAATCTACAGGCTTGTGTGGTAAACTCAACATGAGGGATTTACGTGGTTTGAGCTGCCGAAGCATAATACTCTACATCCATGGGAGTCTGTGTGTTGTATTGCGTATGTATGAGTATGCGAGAGTCTGGTATCTCATAAGTGAGTGTGGGTTGGCCTCAGCTGGCTCCCTCTGTGGGTGGCTGCTTGGTCCTTTTATATGCCAAGGGAAGACATCTTACATTATAACCGGGGCCCGACAGGTGACCCGGGTTAGCTGGTCTTGAAAGCACAAAAACATGGTCTTGATGACATGTTAATAGGTTTTGATAGCGCATTAACGTGGTCTTGATGGCACGTTAATGGGTCTTGATGCCGTCTTGAAGGCGTGGTCTGGATGACACATTAGTACTTTCTTGAAGGTGTGTTAATGTGGTTTTGAGTGCACATGCTGCCTTTGTAAATTGCAGGGCACGTGGAAGCATCAGAGTCCTCTAGCGGGGAGGTCGGGTCCAGAGACGCGGAGCAAGTGGCAACACCGGAGCCCTCCTCAACGGGGAGGCTGGATCTAGAACTGTGGGATGCGTGGTAGCATCGAACTTCTCCTCAGCGGGGAGGTTGGGTCCGGAGCCGCAGGACGTGTGGCAGCACCGAAGGTCCGGAGCTACAGAGAACATGGTAGCACCGGAGCCACCCTTGGTAGGGAGGCAAGTCCGGAGCTATGAAGCACATGGCAGCACTAGAGCCACCCTTAGCAGAGAGGCAGATATCCGGAGCTGCGGGACATGAGACCCCTGAAGGTCTGGAGCTGCAGAGCACGTGGCAGTGCAGGAGCCCTCCTCGGCGGGGAGGTCGAGTCCAGAATGGCGGGACATGTGGCAGCACTGGAGCCACCCTTAGTAGGGAGGCACGTCCGGAGCTGCGGGGGACACGTGATAGCTTCTGAGTACCTCCCCTCTTGGGAGGTGGGACCCATCGTCTTGTCTTCTGTATTTCAATATACCAAAACGTATATAAGACTAGAAAAATATTAAGAGGACTCTTCCGACTAGATAAAAATCTATCATGGTCATTTTTATTGGTACACTTGAACAGTACCCTAGAAAATCAAAGCAAGAGTTTGTTAATTGGTTTAGATGAATCCTTTGGGGTTGATTCTTATCCTGTGCTTGGAAGAAGAACTAGGAAAAGGAAAAAATATAGTGATAGTTTTATTCTTCGTCAGATGAGAGATATGAGCAAGAAGCTTCAAGAAAACTTGTGTTTTCGGAATTATATGAAGCCAGTAAAAAAACAAAAAATCCATGGGTATTTGAAACCGAGTACCCGATAAATGGTTTCAATTACAACCAATCTGTAGTTGATAGCCAAGGTCGCGTTTGTGCCGGGGTACCCAGTCTGTAGGGTACCAATAGTGGCCCCCTGGCCCACCTCGAGAGAGGCTATGATCTCATAGGTGGGGACACCATCATCAACGCTAAGAACGTCGATGACGGACCCCTTGGGAGGTGCCGGTGTTGAAGCTTGTGGTCTGCGGCGGAGCCCAAAGAATGGTGAACTAAGAACTGCACAAGAGGGACAACAGAAAGAGTAATATTGCTCATTGGTTACAATCTTCCTACTCTCAGTTTTGTTGTTGCTTACGGTCCTTAGCCGGGCTATGGGGCCTGAGTAATTCAGTGCGACAATATCCGGGTATTGGTTGCTGCCTCGCTCAGGAGCGTGTGCTATTCGGACCCGCCTTACTTTGACGCAACACCAGAAAATGTAGAGTGTGCATTCTTAGAGTGCTGGACCAATCTAAGCCTTTATCACACTCTGGACCTATCATTGGCATTGGTTTTCAGGCAAGTAGGCCATTCAGCGAGCACGGGATCCCAAATGAGAAAACTACCAAGATTACCCAGACACACCACAGGTACTACAGGTTGTCCGTCTGCAACAGGATAGCACAACTCCCACAATGGGTAAAAAAAAGATGTAATAGAGTGAATAGGGCACAATATGTATAATATTGAAGCATAATTATATGAACATGGTGAAAATATACATATTATGGTTATTGCTTCATCCCGGATCATGTGCCTTTTAGTCCCCAGTACCGAATTGTAGTGATGGGGAGGAAGAGTGCACTGGTTTAGGCTCACCGGGCACAAGCTTATGGTGCAAGACCAGGCTAAGCAGGCTGCATACTCTTAACTTCCCACGAACATTAGTCTGTCGGGGGACGTTTGGCCCCCCATACTCAGCCACATCATTGGAAAGGTAGAGTGTGCATACTTAGGGTGTAGGACCAAGCTAAGCAGGTAGCACACTCTAGACCCCCAGAACTCAGCCGCAGGAAAGGTAGAGTGCGCTTACATAGTGTGTAGGACCAGGCTAAGCAGATAGCACACTCCAGACCCTCTATTGGTATTAACTTTTCATGAGAGTGATCGTTTGTTGATGTTTCTTACGTCACAGAAAAAAATCCGCAAGCACACAGAAACTGTCGTGTAGCATTTCACCCAAGAGTATTCCCAAGTGTATCGTATTTATCCCAAAGGAAGGCAATAGAGTAAAGTAGACACTACTCTTATGATCAAGCTATGGGATACTAATCAGATATCAAGACATGTGTAAGTTGATAATATGGGTAGTGGGACACACACCTAAGCAATCTATTCTAAAGGGTAAATGGGTCCTAACGGAGATTAGACGAAGAGTTGGGGAGTTGCCCCTAAAATTCTTCTAATATACATCTACATAGCTTAGCTTAGGTACTAATGGGCATGTCAATGGTGAATCTTTATGATAATTTGTTCAACACATCGGGCACGAGGTTACCCCTAGCAATACTAGGAATAAGTTTAAAATGAATTTTCATGCATTTTCATGCATCATGCCCTGCATCCATCATTAAATATATTTAACATTAACCAACATAAAAAGTGTAAGTGCATCTAGGATATCCCTTGTGGGTTTTGGCTAATTGATGACAAACATATGAGATCCTAATGAATCCACTGAGATGATTGCAGGACAAACAAGTGAAACAGCTCGGTGCACACAAAAATGTGAAAAATGAAGTGGTGTTCAAAGAGAGATACTTTGATGAAGCTTGGAAGACTAAATTAGATTTTGAATGTATAGGGAGTGGATGAAAGACACACTCCAAGAGCTCACAACTTTGCGCGAGGGTAAGGGATTAAAATTAACCTAACTTTCACAAAGCACCGGACTAGTCCGATCATGGACCAGACTAGTCCGTTCATCTTTCTAGAATCTCACTTATTGGGAGACCGGACTAGTCCGTGCATCCACTGGACTAGTCCATTGATGTTTCTGGAGTCTCTCATATTGAGGGACCGGACTAGTCTGTTGTACCACCAGACTAGTCTGTTGACCTTTCTGGAGTCTCCCATATGTGGAGATCGGACTAGTCCGCAGACTGCTCCGTTGAACTTTCTGGAGTTCACTTTCACACAGCACCAGACTAGTCCGGTAAACTTTCTGGACTTCAAAATGCACTGAGACCGGACAAGTCCGGACTTGCACCGGACTAGTCCGGTGTTAGGGTTTTTCAACGGCTACCTTTTGGAAACCCTATAAATAGAGAGTCCACAGCTTTCCTATTAACACACACGTCGAATACTGATCAAATAACAAACCCTAACGCCGCCACTTCGTCCCAAGAGCCCAAAACACATCTCCCCACACATCTAAAGTGCAAAAAGAGTGAAATCAATTGAACACTTGGATTCGAGATTGGGAGATCATCGTTCTTTCTTCGCGAGCTCTTGGGTTTTGATCTTTATACACTCATACTCTGCATTGTAATACTTTTGAGTGTATTTGATCACTTCTTTCGTTGTAATTCTCGTGGGAGCCCTCAACGTGTGAGGTTGCCCCACAAGCCTGGTGATTACCCGTGATAGTGGAATCAAGTCGGCCTTCGTGGTGACTTGAAGAGGGAAAGGGTTGGAGACCCGACTCTATGTGAGCTTCCTCAACGAGGACGTAGATCTCATGGTGAGATCAAACCTCGGGAAAAATTCGTGTGTCTTGCGCCTTATTTCATTTAAATTTTGTTCATTAGATCACTTGAGTGCTAAAGCATCAACCTAAGGCAATTATAAGTTTTACCTGCATTCTTATATTAATCTCAAATAAAAATATCAGTTGTTCTCATTTCCGCTGCTAAAGAAATTTAGATTCCCAAATAACACTTGATCAACACACATATTTTTAGCACACCGAACAAGTCCGCCCACACGACCGGACTAGTCCGGCCAACCAAGTTTTGACGATTCTATTAAGTGTGCAGGGAATTTAAAAGGCCTATTCACCCCCCCCCCCTCTAGGCCACATTCAATTGGTATCAGAGCAAGGTTCTCCACCAATGAGACTCACATCTCGGAGAGATCAATGGCCTCTGAGAAGAACAATGATATCTCGAAGATGAACATTAATGAGGAGGAACAAGAAACTAAAACTTTTGATGTGCTGAAAGAGAGCCCACACGATGATGAAGAAGTGCGACAATTAAAGGCACTTCTGAGAAATAAACTGCTAGGGCAAAAGGGAAAAGAAGAAGAGAAGACGATAAGGAGTGGTCATCACGACTACTCCCGACAGCCTTACAACTACAACCGTCTCAATTCAAACAACCATTATCTTTCCATTCGTATGGGAAAACCTCCACAGTTTGACGGAAGCGACTATACAATGTGGAAGTACAACATGAAGATGCATCTAATATCCCTAAATCCTAGTCTGTGGCACATTGTTTGCACTGGCATAGACATCCCGGACAAGGATGAAGAACTCACCCCAGAACAAGAACAAGAGATTCCCAGAAATGCAGAAGCCGTCGCCGTGATCACATCATCACTAAGCAGAGAGGAATTCACCAAGATTGATGGCTTAGAAAGTGCAAAGGAAATCTGGGATACACTCAAGACAGCTCACGAAGGAAATAGATCGGTTCGTGAAGCAAAAATCAAAATGCTTGAAGGAGAGTTGGGGAGATTCGCTATTGAAGAAGCCGGATCACCTCAAGACATGTACAACCGGATGAAGGCACTCATCAACAAAATACGTGCCTATGGAAGTAAGAAATGGACGGATCATGAGGTAGTCAAGAGAATGATTAGAGTCTTCATGCTAAGAAATGTCACACTTTGCTCAATGATTAGAGAAAGCCCCGAGTTTCACAAAATGACTCCCGATGAGTTGTTGGGGAAGATCATAAATCATGAAATGATGGAGAAAGAGGCAAAATACGTCAAAGACTTGGCCAAACTCACTTCCTCCAAAAAGAAAGAGGTTGCTCTCAAAGCAACATGCCGACCCAAACTCAAAGAAGCTCGTGAAGATCAAGATGATGGGCATACAAGTGACGAGAGCACCGATCTTGATGATGAAGAAACGGTACTCTTTATCAAGAAGTTCAAGCGAATGATGAAAAGAAGACACGACAACAACTCAAATGAAGGCAAAAACAAGGATAAAGGAAAATCCAAGGCTCGACGCACTTGCTACAACTGCGGAGAGTATGGTCACTTCATGGTGGACTGCCCTTATGAAGAAAACAAAAAGAAGAAGGAAACAAGATCTCAAGAAAAGAAAAATTTCAGAAAAAGAAGACAAACCCATCAAGCTCACATTGGCAAGGAGTGGGACTCAAACGACGAGTCCTCCTCCGATGAAGAAGAAGAGATGGCCACTATTGCAATCAAGAAACCTACTATGAAGGCCACACTCTTTCCAAACATGGAAGGATGGGACATGAACAACCACACTTGCCTTATGGCTAAGGAAGGCAAGAAAAAGGTACGGCTCACTCCTCCTACGCTAAATTCCTCTATTGATGACTTTGACAGCTCTAGTGATAATGAAGAAATGTTTAGAGGACTAAGTAAAATTGCTCTAAAGAAAATGGAAATGTTGTCGAACGAAATTTTTGAAAAGGAGGAACTTCTTGACCGACAAGAAGATATGCTCATCCGTGAAAGGAAGAGATATCAAGAAGTTGAAAAGCTTCTCGAGCTTGAAAGAGAGAAGAATGAGTCACTTGAAGTTGAGCTAGACTTGAGTAAGGAAACTTACTCAAAGCTATAAGACTCGCATATTGCAATCAAGGAAGAACTTGCTAACTTGTCAAAAGCTAACAAGATCCTTGAGGTGCAAGTTGAGTCGCTCAAGCAAAGTGATTCCTCTTCCTCCAAGAGCTCTTCCTCCAAAGATATAAGTTCGACAACAATCGGAACTTGCACTTGCTCTAGTGAGAAGAATATTATTTCTAATACTTCAACTTCTCATAATATGCATGCCCCTCCAAGCGGCATCTTTGATAAGGAGAAGATCAAATATGCACGCAGTGCATATATGGTCACTAGACCTCCTAATGTCAAAGATGGCCTTGGTTTTGATAAGAGCAAACACATGTCTACTTCTAATCATGCTAAGAATAGAATTTTCTTTGTTAAGGAAAAATCCCATGAATCTGAACCACAAATATTGTTTCATACATTTAACGCTTCTTATGTTCTTATGAAAGCCAAATATGGAAAAGTCATTGCCAAATATACAGGGCCACGCCACAAGAACTTGAAAACTTGTGTGTGGGTGCCCAAGACTCTTGTGACTAACCTGAGAGGACCCAAGCAAGCTTGGGTACCTAAAACTAAGGAATAATTCTTTTTGCAGGCTTACTCCTCCGGTGGAACAAAATGGGTACTTGATAGCGGATGCACAAATCACATGACCGGAGAGAGAGGTATGTTTGTAGAGTACGAGTACAACAAGAATCCAGGTGAAGGCATATACTTCGGAGACAACAGCAAAGGAAAGGTCCTTGGTAGAGGTAACATTGAAATATCCTCTCAACATACGTTATGAAATGTTTTACATGTAGATTCTCTAGATTATAACCTTTTGTCAATATCCCAACTATGCGACAAAGGTTACAACTGCTTATTCACTAATGAGGGTGTGACTGTTTTTAGAAGAAGCGATGGCTCGATTGCATTCAAGGGAATGTTGAAGGGCAAGCTTTATCTAGTTGACTTCAACAAAGATAAAGCCAAACTCAACACTTGCTTGGTTGCTAAGACCAACATGGGATGGCTGTGGCATAGACGGCTAGCCCATGTTGGGATGAGAAATCTGCAGAAACTTCTAAAAGGTGGTCACATCCGTGGTCTTAAGGATGTGGTTTTTGAAAAAGACAGGCCGTGCAGCGCTTGTCAAGCAGGAAAACAAGTCGGAGCACCACACCCCGCCAAGAATGTGATGACTACCGCAAGAATGTTGGAACTTCTCCACATGGATCTCTTTGGTCCAGTTTCGTACATCAGCATCAGCGGTAACAAATATGGTTTAGTAATTGTTGATGATTTTTCAAGATTTACCTGGGTATTTTTCTTGTATGATAAATCAGAAACTCAGGGGATCCCCAAGAAGTTCTTGAAAAGAGCTCAGAACGAATTCTCATCAACCATAAAGAACATCAGAAGTGACAACGGGATAGAATATAAGAACCTCCAAGTTGAAGAGTTTCTGGATGAAGAAGGGATAAAGCATGAATTCTCGGCACCCTACTCCCCTCAACAAAATGGAGTGGATGAAAGGAAGAACAGAACATTGATCGAAATGGCGAGAACTATGTTGGATGAATACAAGACATCAGATCGATTTTGGGCAGAAGCGGTGAACACCGCTTGCCATGCCACGAATCGATTGTATCTCCATCGACTACTGAAGAAAACTCCATATGAGATCCTTACCGGTAAAAAGCCTAATGTTTCTTATTTTAAAGTTTTTGGTTGCAAATGTTTTATTCTGAACAAGAAACAGAGGGCCTCGAAGTTCGCTTCAAAGTCTGATGAAGGATTCTTGCTCAGTTATGAGCCGAATGCCTACGCCTATCGTGTCTTCAACAAGATATCCGACCTTGTTGAAGTAGCACGTGACGTAGTGTTCGATGAATCTAACGGCTCACAAGTGGAGCAAGTTGATAAGTGTGTGCTAGATAAAGAGGAAGCTCCATATGAAGCACTGAAGAAAATGGGACTTGGTGATATCTTACCACAAGAGCAAACATTCGACTCAAATGCACAAAATGAACCTCAACACGGAGGCAATGATCAAGGGGGGGCTCTTGCACAAGATCAAGAGGAGGAAGATCAAGAAGATCAGGGCAATCATGGAAACAATGATCTAGGGGGAGACAATGCACATAAAGATAATGAAGAACAAGCAACTACACAAGCTCCACACCCAAGAGTACACCATAGCATGCAAAGAGACCACCCTGTCAACAATATCATTGGAGATATTGCTAAGGGAGTAACTACTAGGTCTCGAGTTGCAAATTTCTGTGAATCCTATTCTTTTATGTCTTTTCTGGAACCATACAGGGTAGAAGAAGCCTTAAGGGATCCAGACTGGGTGATTGCAATGCAAGAGGAGCTGAACAACTTCAAGAGAAATGAAGTATGGGAGCTGGTGGAGAGACCAAAGGCGAACATAGTTGGAACCAAATGGGTCTTTCGGAACAAGCAAGATGAACATGGAGTAGTAACAAGAAATAAGGCAAGACTGGTGGCCAAAGGTTATTCTCAGGTCGAAGGTTTGGACTTCGATGAAACTTTCGCTCTTGTAGCTAGACTTGAGTCCATTCGTATTTTATTGGCATATGCTACTCACCACAATTTTAAGCTGTATCAAATGGACGTCAAGAGCGCTTTCTTAAACGGCCCAATCAAGGAGGAAGTTTATGTGGAGCAGCCACCAGGATTCGAAGACCATAAATATCCCAACCATGTCTACAAACTGCGTAAGGCTCTCTATGGCCTCAAACAAGCTCCTCGAGCTTGGTATGAGTGTCTTAGGGATTTTCTAATTCAGAATGGATTCAAAATTGGTAAAGCTGACTATACACTTTGCACTAAACATTGTGATGATCATTTATTTGTATGTCAAATTTATGTTGATGACATTATCTTTGGATCCACTAACAAATCCTTCTGTGAAGAATTTAGCAAAATTATGACAAATAGGTTCGAGATGTCAATAATGGGCGAATTAAATTTCTTCTTGGGATTCCAAGTGAAGAAACTAAGAGAAGGTACATTTATAAGACAAACCAAATATACACAAGACATTCTCAAGAAATTCAATATGGACAAAGCCAAGCCCATCAAGACACCCATGGCCACTAATGGACACCTCAACCTCAATGAAGACGGTCCAAATGTGGACCAAAAGGTATATCGGTCCATGATTGGCACCTTACTTTATTTATGTGCATCTAGGCCAGATATTATGCTTAGTGTTTGCTTGTGTGCAAGGTTTCAAGCTGCACCTAAAGAGTGTCACTTAGTTGCGGTAAAAAGAATCCTAAGGTACCTTGTGCACACACCCAACTTGGGCCTTTGGTATCCCAAAGGATCCAAATTTAACTTGATAGGGTATTCCGCCGACTATGCAGGATGCAAAGTCGATAGAAAGAGCACGTCAGGGACTTGTCAGTTTCTTGGTAGGTCCCTGGTATCTTGGTCATCTAAAAAGCAAAACTCCATTGCCCTTTCCACAGCAGAAGCAGAATATATTGCAGCCGGTAGCTGTTGCGCACAACTACTTTGGATGCGACAAACCCTTAGGGACTACGGCTGCAATCTTAACCATATCCCACTTCTATGTGACAATGAAAGTGCTATAAAAATTGCACACAACCTGGTAGAGCACTCAAGAACTAAGCACATAGATATCCGTCATCATTTTCTTAGAGATCATTCATTAAAAGGTGACATTGCTATTTCACATGTTAGAACTGAAAAACAACTTGTGGATATTTTTACCAAACCATTGGATGAGAAAAGGTTTTGTGAACTTAGGAATGAACTTAATATTCTTGACTCTCGAAATGTGGCTTGAAACGTTGCACACCTGGTTGAAACTTCAAATGTTACATTTTATTGCTAAAACTGCCCCTCACCTCTTTTTCTCCTAAGAAAACTAATTTTAATGAAGAAATCTTGGAATTTATGACCATTTTTTTGTGTTGATTGCTTTCTGGTCATAATTACCAAGATTATTTGCAAAACTTGTCCTTGGATCACTATTCGTTATCTCTAAATACTCAGTTTTTCCAGGGACACCGGACTAGTCAGGGTTGCCACCGCACTAGTCCGGACTGTCTCTCTTTCCTAGCTATTCCAGGGGCACCGGACTAGTCCTCCTCTGACCGGACTAGTCCGGTCGGCTGCATATATAAGCAGCTAGCCGGCCCAAAACCGTTTCAAACCTCCCTCCACTTTGAGTTGAATCCTCACCTCTCAAACCCTAGCCCCCAAAAGTGATTTTCGAGTTGAGCCCTCAAAATCCAAGCTTTCTTCGTGGGAAATCCTCCCCTAGACGAGTTGATACTCCACTCCAAACTCATCCGGACAGATTCGTGCTCCTTCAACGCGAATCTTCAAATCTCGGTATATTTCTCCCTAAAGTCAAACTCTCAACTTTTCTAATTCTAGCTTATTTCTCTTGCTTCCAAGTAAGTACATTAGCTTCAGAGATGTATTCCTTTCACCTTCATGCCCCTTTGCATGCTTAGATAGAAGTTGTGATTCATAGCTTTGTTAGGGTTCTTGTGCCAGGCCGGACTAGTCCGGCTCCCAGATAAGGACTAGTCCGGTACTCCGGACAAGTCCGCACTCTGAAATCGGACAAGTCCGGTCTCTGACATTTGAATCCTCACATACCCTTCATTCTCAGTTCATTCTCATCTAAATCATGAACTCCTTATTAGGCACGATGTCTTCAAGCTCAGATGACAACTCCTTTCATGTTGATGAAGAAGTTGAACGCGAAAAAGTGAAGAGAGCCAAAGAGAGGTACATGAAGAAAAGGCATGATGTAAATGTGCACTCTCCACCCTCCGATGACAACTTGCCCAGGAAAAGGAGGGTGGTTGTTAAGAAGGCCCAAGGAAAAGCTGTCGAGAGCTCCTCAAGGCCAAAGAGGACCCTCAACAAAGGAAAGGGGCTTGCTAGTGGTCCCATTGGACCCCTGAAGATGAAGAACCCAAGTCATCGCAACAGGCAGCGCTGGAGTAAAGATTTCACCGGAAAAGGGGGTGAGCTTGCCGACAGCTTCAGGCAGGTTAATGTGTATGATCAACCTCGGCAATGCTCAGACCCAAGATTTTGGAGCAACTTCCATGCCGACTACTACGAGCATGTGTACATGAAGATGAAGAATCCCGTTGTGAAGAGTCAATGGGTGAACATTGGGTACATGCAGTCGAAGAAGTATCCTGCCTTCCGTGAGGTGGTTGAGTCCCTGGAGAGGCACGGACTAAAGGAACTGTTTTCCTTTGAGAATGACTTGAACAATGAGGTCATCACCCAATTCTACTCTACCCTCTACTTTGCTCGTGGTGATGGAGACAGTCTCACTTGGATGACTCATGGTTCCAAGTATAGTGTTACTTATGATGAGTTTGCAAGAATCCTCCACCTTGAACACACTTTGGATCATGATCTTGTTATCCACAATCTGCAACCCTTGGAGAAGGATGAGCTCAATTTCCTCTATGACCCAAGGATGCCCTATGTGCCTCCCAACAGCAAATATTTGAAGCCCTTCTATGTGGTCCTCAACAGAATTTTGAGGAAGACAATAGCCCCAAAAGATGGAGATGCGGGGACTATTCAAGGAACTTTGAGGACCCTAATGAAAGTCATTGGTGGGAGGAGACCGTTCAATGTCTTTGAATACATCTACAATGACATTGTGAACATCTCAATCACTCCGAACAGATCTTGCGGGTATGCCCCGTACATCATGTTCATGATTGAGAAGGTGACTGGACTTGAGTTCGTCAAGGATGTTCACCATACGGGGTTGAAACCACAAAAGCCCACCGAGTACACTCTACCTTCGGCTCCTGATGCACCTCCCTCCCCTGAAGCTGAGAGGAGGACTAAACAAACTCGGGATGTAAATGCAACAAGATCTTCAGCTGCTCCTCCTAGCTCTGCACCTGCCCATGAATCCTTTGGTGGTGTGCTCAAAATGCTCACCTCTATCTTTGCCTGCTGCCGCAAGATTGAAGTCAGGCAGAAGAAGCATCAACAATATGTCAATGCCAACATCAAAGCTATCTATGACAAGCTGGAGATTGAGCCGGTGGGATCCCCGCCCGCCTTCGAGGACTCCAAGGAAGAGTCTGCTCTGGCGAATGATGATGATGGTGGTGAAGATGAGGACCGGACCGAGACTGAAGAAGAGAGTGGCGATGAGTGATTCCCCTCAATTTTCCCCTTTTTGGTGTCTTGATGCCAAAGGGGGAGAGATTGAGACTAGTAGCTTGAGACCATCTCTAGTTGGTGTCTTTATGTTTTTGTGATCAAGGACATGTACTTATTTTTAAAACCTTGTAATGCACTATTTCTTTTCTTATGTGTGATGCTTATTGTTGCTTGGATGATTATCTCTATGCTCATTATTGATTACCTTTACTTCATCACACCTTGTTGATTACACACCTGTTAGGCACCCCACCATAAGGTGTGTGCATATGTGAGAAGCTTTTTGTGGACTTATCATTATTCTCATATGTGCACATCTTATGAAAATCAAGATTTTATTCTCAATTGTGATATCTCAAATGGTTGTCATCAATCACCAAAAAGGTGGAGATTGTAAGTGCATCTAGGATATCCCTTGTGGGTTTTGGCTAATTGATGACAAACATATGAGATCCTAATGAATCCACTGAGATGATTGCAGGACAAACAAGTGAAACAGCTCGGTGCACACAAAAAGGTGAAAAATGAAGTAGTGTTCAAAGAGAGATACTTTGATGAAGCTTGGAAGACTAAATTAGATTTTGAATGTATAGGGAGTGGATGAAAGACACACTCCAAGAGCTCAGAACTTTGCGCGAGGGTAAGGGATTAAAATTAACCTAACTTTCACAAAGCACCGGACTAGTCCGATCATGGACCGAACTAGTCTGTTCATCTTTCTGGAATCTCACTTATTGGGAGACCGGACTAGTCCGTGCATCCACCGGACTAGTCCGTTGATGCTTCTGGAGTCTCTCATATTGAGGGACCGGACTAGTCCATTGTACCACCGGACTAGTCCGTTGACCTTTCTGGAGTCTCCCATATGTGGAGATCGGACTAGTCCGCGGACTGGTCCGTTGAACTTTCTGGAGTTCACTTTCACACAGCATCGGACTAGTCCGAGCTTGGACCGGACTAGTCCGGCAAACTTTCTGGACTTCAAAATGCACTGAGACCGGACAAGTTCGGACTTGCACCGGACTAGTCCGGTGTTAGGGTTTTTCAACGGCTACCTTTTGGAAACCCTATAAATAGAGAGCCCACAGCTTTCCTATTAACACACACGTCGAATACTGATCAAAGAACAAACCCTAACGCGGCCTCTTCGTCCCAAGAGCCCAAAACACATATCCCCACACACCTAAAGTGCAAAAAGAGTGAAATCAATTGAACACTTGGATTCGGGATTGGGAGATCGTCGTTCTTTCATCGCGAGCTCTTGGGGTTTGATCTTTCTACACTCATACTCTGCATTGTAATACTTTTGAGTGTATTTTATCACTTCTTTCCTTGTAATTCTCGTGGGAGTCCTCAACGTGTGAGGGTTGCCCCACAAACCTGGTGATTACCCGTGATAGTGGAATCAAGTCAGCCTTCGTGGTGACTTGAAGAGGGAAAGGGTTGGAGACCCGGCTCTGTGTGAGCTTCCTCAACGAGGACGTAGATCTCCTGTTGAGATCGAACCTCGGGAAAAATTCGTGTGTCTTGCGCCTTATTTCATTTAAATTTTGTTCATTAGATCACTTGAGTGCTAAAACATCAACCTAAGGCAATTATAAGTTTTACCTGCATTCTTATATTAATCTCAAATAAAAATATAAGTTGTTCTCATTTCCGCTGCTAAATAAATTTAGATTCCTAAATAACACTTGATCAACACACATATTTTTAGCACACCGGACAAGTCGGCCCACACGACCAGACTAGTCCGACCAACCAAGTTTTGACGATTCTATTAAGTGTGCAGGGAATTTAAAAGGCCTATTCACCCCCCCTCTAGGCCACATTCAAAAAGGAATAAGTTTAAAACGAATTTAGAGCAAAACTGCACTTACGAATTCTAGAAAGTGCGGACTAGTCTGTTTTTGGTGCGGACTAGTCTGATTTCTCTCTGACCTCGCTCGGACTTGTCTATTTTCTGCGGACTAGTCTGTTTTGCCTCTGGACACTTTCAGACTTGTCCAGTCCTATGCGAACTAGTTCGGTGTTCCAATTCCTTGGAAATTTTGCTAAGTCCTTGGACTCGTCCGAACTTGTCCGGTGTTCCAGCGGACTTGTTCGTTTTTCCTTTGACTAAAATCGGACTTGTCCGGTTTTGGCCAGAATTGTCTGATTTTCCTCTGACCAAGTTCGGACTTATCCGATATAGTCCGGGCTTATCCGATATCTCTCTGTCCAACTTCGGACTAGTCCGGCCCTGTTGCGGACTTGTCAGATAAATCGTGACTCTGAGTTGATCTTTTGTTTCACGACTTGTTTCTTGGGTTTTACGTTAAGTGGGCCTAGGGTCGTCGTGCCTAACTCTTTTAGAGCCCATGTGGGACTCCAAACCGACCCCTACTCATCTCAAACTTGAAATCCATCCAACCCTAGCCTCCACCTCTATATAAGCAACCCCACCCCTTGGCTTGACATCTATTTGCCACTTTTCCATCACACCCAAACCCTAGCTCGTAAATAGCCGCCACCAAGGAGGGATAAGGAGATCTAGAGCAAGAAGAAGAAGAGGAGGAAATGAAAGAGGATCCAGATCTCCATCAACATCGCGTTCTTCATCGCTAATTCACCTCCAAGTTCATCATCAACCCTAAATCGTCAAGATCCAAGTGTTGCCTCCAATACCCTTGATTCTTTGGAGTCTGAGACACCTGTTATACCTTCTACTTCCTTTTCTTTACATGATTTCAACCTCAAATCTCCAAATTCACATCGATCTAGAAAACCCTAGTTTGCTAGTTCTGCGAAGTGCATACTTGTCCAGTCCCCAGCGGACTAGTACCATTTTCCTGATTAAATTGTGTTGAATTAATTCCAATATTAGATCCAATCAAATCCAAACCTGTATAAAATTGTTAAAAGCTATTAGAACTAGTTAGTGATCATTAAAAACAACTCATTAACAAGTTCCACCTCGCATTTGCATTAATCATGCATATCATGTCATATTGAGTAATATTTGTGCACTCTTTGATTGTGTTTCTTGTCTTGTATGTTTATTGTGTGGATTAGACGGATTTGCACTAGAGAGTGCCGCGGAGGATCTCCAGCACCAAGAGTTTGAAGGGTTTGACCCAAACCAATCCCAAGATCAATGCAAGTGTCCTTGATCATATTGATCCTATTTTGACAATAAATGTTTTGTTTTTAAGACTGCATGTTTGTGTCAATTTGATGGGAATCCTATGGTAGGAAGTTTACTAGATTTGTTTAACCACCCTTGTCACCTGGAATACATGGTAGAGAGTCAGGAAGGGCTTATTACCTTTTTTTGCCTCGCTTAATTAATTGGGATGGGAACACAACTATACCACTTAACTTAATTATGCATTTATGAGATTTGATTAACATGAACTGGTTAATATGATGTGGAAATGGGTTATCTAAGCAAGCATGGTATGTGGATGGTTTGGATGTTATGGTGGTTTGCTTGCTTTGGATCTAAGGACCGGTTCATGCGAGAATAAGCCAGGACTACAATGCCACCACGAGGCCAAGTATGGGTGCGGCGTAGCTGATTAATTAGGGCTTCGCTAGTGCTATTTGGACCATTAAGGATGCTCAGGGAAGCGATAGTTGACTTGGGTTATATGATGATTGGTGGGACTACCCTGGGATCCAAATGGCTCAAGAGGGGGCCCTTGGGTGAAGATGTGCTCAGTTGGAGGCATCACCACCGGTGAAACCTCACTGGGGTCTAAATAGGCTAGTAATCCTTTTGTAAAGTCTATTTTGTGATCTCTTGGCCACACACCAACGGAAGTGTGTAATGTGACCGACGGGTCATGGGCATAAGGGAGGTTCTTAGTCACCGAAAGGTGATGAAATAAACAAACACGTGGGTAAACTGGTACAAACTCTACAGAGTCGAATACAACTATCATGATAGTCGTACTCCCGGTTAAGAGCACCTGGATGACCTACATGGTTAGAGGGAAACTGGAATTTGGGATGATTATGGTTTGGTAATGGTTATGGTTTGGTAATGGTTATGGATGGTTTATGGCTTATGTTTATGGATATGAATTTGAGTTATGGTAACTGGACATGATAATGATGATGATAGCAATAATTGGATATGATTTCATATTATGTCAATATGATGGATATGATGGGATTATATCACATAGACATAGTATAATGCTTTCTACTTGTTTTAATGTACTTTTCAACACTTAGCCATTATTATACTCGTCATTTGTATAAGCTACATGTCATACTTTCCACACTTGCTGAGTATGACATGTAATCACTCTTACAATTCCCCCCACCAACAATTGCAGGTCAGGATTGGGAGTATAACGATGATAATGCGGAGTTCTAGGCCGTGTCTACCGTCAGCTTTGCCTGTGGTGTTGATTGGAGCTGCACTATCCCTTTTGCTTAGTTGCTCAGTTTAGTTTATTTCCGCTGCATTAGTTCGAACTTGTCATTAATATTCATTAGAGCTTGTATTCGAGGATATTACGAATTGCGTAATAAAATTTGGTTAATTAATCTTGTCTGTGGTAATTTTTTGTATATCCTTTTGTGAATGCACTCATGTATGTGTGTTGAATGTCCTGGGCACACATATGCGTTCACTTGATTCATTTTCAGAACCGGGTGTCACAAATTGGTATTAGAGCGAGGTTTGACCATAGGATGTAGCCTAGATAGAATGGACACTTTAGAGCACATAGGAGCACTCACGAATCGATGTTCGTTCAGTGTGCCGATTGCTATATATGGTTTGCTTGTGTGCTTAATACAGGATTTTGGGATGCTTTAGCATTGCCATATCCACGTAGGCTAGTGTAGGTAGTTGCTTAGTTTCATATCCCTTGATGCATATAGTTGGGGACATTTCTAAAATCTTATCTCTTGCTTTTCTTTAGATGGTGAGGACTCGCAACCAGAGAGATGGTAATGATGAGGAGGAGTAATGGAGCACCTCAGAACAACAATGGACATGGACCTGCTCATGGAGCTATCAATATTGAGCAACTATTGGCCATGCAAAACCAGCTCATGCAGACCATGATACAGACTACGGGACAGCTGTAGGCTGGTAACATCAACAATCAGCCCAACATACCTCCACCACCACCCCCGCCTCCTCATAACCGGTTGGGAGAGTTCATGAGGACTAGGCCACCGACCTTTGCTCAAGCCGACCCTGTGGATGCTGATGATTGGCTCAAGTCTGTGGAGAAGAAGCTAGCTATTGTCCAATGCAGTGACCGGGAAAATGTTTTATTTGCTTCTCACCAATTAGTTGGAGCAGCTGCGGATTGGTGGGATTCCTTATGCAATGCTCATGAGAATTAGGAAAGGATCACTTGGGCCGAATTCAAGGAGAGCTTCCATTCTCACTATGTGTCGGAAGGTGTTATGATCCTAGAGAGACAAGAATTTGAAAATCTGAGGCAAGGAAAGTCGAGTGTGGGTGAATACCTCAACAAATTCACCCAACTCTCAAGATATGCACCAGAGGATGTGAGTCGGGACAGCCGGAAATAATACTTGTTCATGAGATGCTTGAACAATGAGATCCAAGTACAATTGCTAAATTGTGACTATGCCAACTTTCAGAAGCTTGTGGACACATCAATTGTTGTGGAGAACAAGGTCCGTGAGATGGAACTAGACAATAAGAGGAAGGCACCATACCAAGGACAACAACAAGGAAGTAATGTGCGCCCTCTCTTTGCACCACCAAATGCGCCTTATTTCAGCTCCTCTGTGCCTGCTCATCGCCCTGTATATGCACTGTGCCCAGCTCAGTTTGTGTAGCAGCGCCCTGTCATGGAAGCACCTAGGCCTCCAATGCCTTTTGCACCTCGTGCTAATTTTCCTGGTGCAAATTTTCAGAACCAAGCTCGTCCAATAATTCTGGTGCAATAAAGAAGTGCTATACTTGTGGTGAAGCTGGACACTTTGCGCATCAATGTCCTAAGTCAGGTCTTGGTCAAGGAGGCAATGCTCAAAGACAAAACCCAATACCCAATGGAGGACAACCGCAAGGGAACCTTGGGCAGCAGAATTTTGCTCGTGGCAATGTGAACCATGTCTCTACGGAGGATGCACAACAAGCGGATGACGTGGTGATTGGTATGTTTCTCGCAAACTCCAACCCGGCGACTATGTTATTTAATTCCGGAGCATCGCATTCATTCATTGCATCAAATTATGTTGCCAAGTATAGTTTGCCTATCTCTCATATGAATTTACTCTATTGGTTAAGTCTCCTGGAGGAGAGATGAGGACAAATATAGTATGTCCAAAATTAAGCCTTAGAATAAGGGGGGTAGACTTCTTCGCCAACTTCATTGTCTTGGACTCTCAAGGATTGAACATTATACTTGGTATGGACTAGTTGAGGAAGCACAATGGAGTCATCAAATGTGCCACGAAGACGGTAAAGTTGACCAATGAGGAGGGGATCACCGTAGAGTTTGAAGTATCTCAAACCGCAACAAAGCAATTGGAACTGAATCACATGGACGGTGCTGCAATTGAGGAGATTCCTGTGGTGTGCGAATTTTTGGATGTGTTCCCGGACGATTTGCCAGGTATTCCACCTGATCGAGACATTGAGTTTGTTATTGAATTAATACCTGTAACTGCATCTATAGCTAAGAGGCCATATAAGATGCCTCCTAAGGAATTAGCGGAGCTCAAGAAGCAGATTCAAACACAACTAGAGAAGGGTTTTATTCGCCCACGCTCTTCACCTTGGGGAGCGCCCGTTCTATTTGTGGACAAGAAGGATGGATCGCTAAGGATGTGTGTGGATTATCGAGCTCTCAACAAAGTGACAATCAAGAACAAGTACACCTTGCCCTGCATAGAAGACTTGTTTGATCAGATGAAGGGTGCTTGTGTCTTCTCTAAGATTGATTTGAGGTCGGGATACTTTCAAATGAAAATTAAACCATCGGACATACCCAAGACAACTTTCAGGCCATGGTATGGATCTTATGAGTACACCGTGATGTCCTTTGGGTTGACAAATGCGCCTGCCTACTTTATGTACCTCATGAATAAGGTCTTCATGGAGTACTTGGATAAGTTTGTAGTGGTGTTCATTGATGACATTATGATCTACTCGAAGGATGAGAAGGAACATGAGGAACACTTGAGGCTCATATTGCAGAAATTGAGGGAGCATCAATTGTATGCCAAATTCAACAAGTGTCAATTTTGGTTAAGAGAAGTGTCATTTTTGGGTCATATCATCTTAGGAGGAGGAGTATCGGTTGACCCCGGAAAAGTGAGAGATGTCCTAAATTGGGAGCCACCGCAAAATGTAAAGTAAATAAGGAGTTTTCTTGGGATGGCTGGATATTACTGTCGATTCATCAAGGACTTTTCCAAGATAGCCAAGCCAATGACGGAGTTGCTAATGAAGGGGAAGGCGTTTCAATGGACTCAAGCTTGTCAAGGAAGTTTTGAGGAGTTGAAGAAAAGGTTAACAACAACCCCAGTTTTGGTTTTGCCGGATATGAGCAAAAGTTTTGATATCTATTGTGATGCATTGAGACAAGGACTTGGATGTGTGCTCATGCAAGAAGGTCAAGTGGTAGCCTATGCATCGAGACAATTGAAGAAACATGAGCAGTATTATCCAACGCACGATTTGGAACTCGCAACCGTGGTACACGCATTGAAGATTTGGAGACACTATATCCTTGGACATAGGTGTGAAATTTACACGGATCACAAGAGTCTTAAGTATATTTTCACGCAAATGGATCTGAATTTGAGGCAACGAAGATGGTTGGAGCTCATCAATGATTATGATGTGGGAATCAATTATAATCCAGGAAAAGCCAATGTAGTGGCCGATGCCTTGAGTAGAAAAGGAGTAAGTCATCAACTCACAGTTCGAGAGCTGCCATCCGATTTATGTAAGGAGTTTGAACGGTTGAATCTTGGATTTATAAATGATATGGGGACAATGGAATTAAATCTGACCCTAGAGCAAGAAATTCGGGAAGCTCAAACAAAGGATGAGGGGATTTAGGAAATCAAGGAAAGGACCCAAGAGGGAAGAGAATTCAGGTTTGATGAGGATGAACATGGTACTCTATGGCTTGGTAAGAGGATTGTCATGCCTAATGTGAAGCATATTCGGGAGACAATATTAAAAGAGGCACATGACTCGCCATACTCAATTAATCCTGGATGCACAAAGATGTACAAGGACTTGAAGACTTGCTATTGGTTGGATAGCATGAAAAAGGACATAGCTGAATATGTAGCATTGTGTGATGTGTGCCAACGAGTCAAGGTGGAACATCAAAGGTCAGCGGGGTTATTGCAGCTATTAAAGACCCCGAAATGGAAATGGGAAGAGATTGGCATGGATTTTATAGTTGGATTGCCATGTACCCAATCCGGATACGATTCAATTTGGGTAATTGTGGATCGATTGACCAAATCAGCTCATTTTATTCCTGTCAAGACCACCTATACCACCGCAAAGCTAGCAAAATTGTATATGGAGCATATCGGTGCCGACATGGGGTACCCAAGAAGATAGTATCGGATAGAGGTTCTCAATTTACCTCCAGATTTTTGCAGAAATTGCATGAAGCATTGGGAACAAGGTTGAATTTCAGCTCAGCATATCATCCTCAAACATATGGACAAACTGAGAGGACCAATCGGATTTTGGAGGACATGTTAAGAGCTTGTGCTCTAAAGCATGGGAAAAGTTGGGACAAGATCTTGCCATATGCAGAATTCTCATACAACAATAGTTACCAAGCAAATTTGAAGATGTCACCATATGAGGCACTATATGGAAGGAAGTGTAGGACACCTTTATTCTGGAATGAGACAGGAGAAACTCAAGTATTTGGTCCGGATGTGTTGCTAGAAGCTGAAAAACAAGTTCAGGTAATTCGTGAAAACTTGAGGGCTGCTCAATCAAGGCAAAAGGCTATGCGGACAATAGGATAAGGAAACTAGCCTTTGAAGTAGGAGATTTTGTTTACCACAAGGTGTCACCAATGAGAGGTCATAAGAGGTTTAACATAAGAGGCAAGCTAGGACCTCGATACATTGGGCCATTCAAGATTTTGGACAAAAGGGGAGAAGTAGTGTATAAGTTGGAGATGCCAGCTCATCTTTTAGATGTTCATGATGTCTTTCATGTTTCCCAGCTCAAGAAGTTCTTGAGAGTTATGAAAGAACAAGTGCCAATGGAAGAATTAGAACTAGGGGCAGATTTGACTTATGCCGAGCAATCGATAGAAATCTTGGAAACCAAGGATAGAGTCACGAGGAACAAGGTGATTCGATGGTGTAAAGTGCAATGGAAGCATCAAACAAAATCGTAGGCAACATGGGAGTTGGAAGATGATCTCAAGAGGGAATTTCCCTATCTCTTCTCTTCCGCGTTGAATCTCGAGGGCGAGATTCATTTTAAGGGGGGTAGGTTTGTAACACCTTCATTTTCATGCATCATGCCCTGCATCCATCATTAAATATGTTTAACATTAACCAACATAAAAAGGAATAAGTTTAAAATGAATTTAGAGCAAAACTGCACTTAAGAATTCTGGAAAGTGCGAACTAGTCCGTTTTTGGTGCGGACTAGTCCGATTTCTCTCTGACCTCGCTCGGACTTGTCCGTTTTTCTGCGGACTAGTTTTTTTTGCCTTTGGACACTTTTGGACTTGCCCGGTCCTATGCGGACTAGTCCGGTGTTCCAATTCCTTGGAAATTTTGCTAAGTCCCTGGACTCGTCTGAACTTGTCTGGTATTCCAGCGGACTTGTCCATTTTTCCTCTGACTAAAATCGGATTTGTCCGGTTTTGGCCAAACTTGTCTGATTTTCCTCTGACCAAGTTCGGACTTGTCCGATATAGTCTGGACTTGTCCGATATCTCTCTGTCCAACTTCGGACAAGTCTGGCCCTTTTGCGGACTTGTTCGATAAATAGCGACTCCGAGTTGATCTTTTGTTTCACGACTTGTTTCTTGGAATTTACGTTAAGTGGGCCTAGGGATGTCATGCCTAACTCTTTTAGAGCACATGTGGGACTCCAAAATTACCCCTACTCATATCAAACTCGAAATCCATCCAACCCTAGCCTCCACCTCTATATAAGCAACGCCACCCCTTGGTTTGACATCTATTTGCCACTTTTCCGTCACACCTAAACCCTAGCTCGTGAATAGCCGCCACCAAGAAGGGAGAAGGAGATCTAGATCAAGAAGAAGAAGAGGAGGAAACGAAAGAGGATCAAGATCTCCATCGACATCGCGTTCTTCATCACCAATTCACGTCCAAGTTCATCATCAACCTTAAATCGTCAAGATCCAAGTGTTGCCTCCAATACCCTTGATTCTTTGGAGTCTTAGACACCTTGTATACCTTCTACTTCTTTTTCCTTACGTGAATTCAACCCCAAATCTCCAAATTCACGTCAATCTAGAAAACCCTAGTTTGCTAGTCTACGAAGTGCGGACTTGTCCGGTCCCCAGCGGACTAGTCCGATTTTCCTGGTTAAATTGTGTTGAATTAACTCCAAGATTAGATCAAATAAATCCAAACCTGTATAAACTTGTTAAAAGCTATTAGAAGTAGTTAGTGATCATTAGAAACAAATCATTAACAAGTTCCACCTCGCATTTGCATTAATCATGCATATCATGTCATATTGAGTAATGTTTGTGCACTCTTTGATTGTGTTTCTCGTCTTGTATGTTTATTGTGCGGATTAGACGTATTTGCGCTAGAGAGTGCCGCGGAGGATCTCCAACACCAAGAGTTTGAAGGCTTTGACCCGAACCAATCCCAAGAGCAAGGCAAGTGTCCTTGATCATATTGATCCTATTTTGACAATAAATGTTTTGTTTTTCAAACTGCATGCTTGTGTCAATTTGATGAGAATCCTATGGTAGGAAGTTTACTAGATTTGTTTAACCACTCTTGTCACCTGGAATACATGGTAGAGAGTCGGGAAGGGCTTTTTACCTTTTTGCTTCGCTTAATTAATTGGGATGGGAACACAACTATACCACTTAACTTAATTATGCATTTATGAGATTATGATTAACATGAACTGGTTAATAAGATGTGGAAATGGGTGATCTAAGCAAGCATGGTATGTGGATGGGTTGGATGTTACGATGGTTTGCTTGCTTTAGATCTAATGACCGGTTCATGCGAGAATAAGCCAGGACTACAGTGCCACCACGAGGCCAAGTATGGGTGCGGCGTAGCTGATTAATTAGGGCTTTGCTAGTGCTATTTGGACCATTAAGGATGCTCGGGGAAGGGGTAGTCGGATTGGGTTTGATGATGATTGGTGGGACTACCCTGGGATCCTAATGGCTCAAGAGGGGGCCCTTAGTTGAAGATGTGCTCAGTTGGAGGCATCGCCACCGGTGAAACTCAGTGGGGTCTGAGGGTCGGTTCCCGCCACCTAAAGCGCTCGAATCATTCATCAACAACTTCAGGAAGCCGGGAGGAGCCAACATGTGGAAGCTGATCGGGTTTGGAGGGAAGACCAGGTCGGCCGAACCACCTGTTCGGCCAACCTGGTAAACCCCACCAAACGGGTTGTTCTTTCTCCAGGTGGCTGATAGGTGGGTCCCATGACTGTTTTTGGGTGCTATGCTGTTGGATCTCCTTGGATACTCCTGTAAGTGGGCCATTTGATCCATGTGCTGCCACATGTCAGTGCTTGATCGGGTGGGATGATATTTTATAGGATCCATCCCCTTGTTTCACCTCAATTCCGTATAAAATACTTGCATGCACCAATTTCTCCAAGTACTCGTGGAACTAGGTTATTCCTAACTATGATGTGTGTAAGAAATACTCATTCCTTCACATAATTGAGTTATATTGACGGTTGAAATTGGTATATAACGACCATCAACAGACTCCCCCAAGCTTACCCTTTCCTCGTCCCGAAGCAAAGATAAAGACTTAGGTTGTTGATCAGGAGTTGCTACAATGTCCTATTTTGCAGAAGTACCAAGTGCACCACAAAATATTCTACCTTGTATTGAATAAATTGGCTATGGTACCTCACCCTTTTTATTAGTCTTTATGGGTCTTATGCCTCATCCTTTTCTTGGGTGGTTGAAGGACAGAACATCAAAATGAGCATGCATCACCTAATGTATGAGTTCCACTCAAATTTCTGGAGAATTTCAATTGATGTTTGGATTTAAGTTCCTCAAATGATGCACTCAATAACTCCTATGTGGGAAGTGGTATTTGTATTCTCACCAAGGCAATGCCTTTCTTGTCCTACATCTAAATTAGGCTTGTATGTGGAGCTTGGTAGGGATCAAGAGTAGACATATTTGCAACACATATGTTGCTAAGTCAAAAGAGTACGCCTTAGGAGAAAACAAATCATAGTTTTGATCAAGATTTGTACAAGTGTGATGGAATATTTGTGGAGTGGAAATATGAAGATGACTCCTTTATATGCACTCTCTTTTTGTGAGGATGAATCATGGCTACTTATTCTCTATTTTTTTCTTTTTTTTTTCTCACACTCTTGTACATGAGCATGCATTTTCTTTTTCTTGTACCATGTATTCTACTTCTCTTTTTAAATAATTTTGAGAGAGTATTATGCATGAAAATCATGGAGTATCTTTTTGGTGGTGGAATGGTATGATAGAATTTTGCTACTTTCTAGTGTAAAAGTTTAGCATGTGCCCATTTAATCTTGATCTTAAAAGCATGAAAAGATTCTTACATAGGTCTATACTAGTTTGACCAAGCTCAATATGAAGGCAAATAACATATGCATAAGGTTTATCTAATTCAAATCATCATATGGCTTTGGTAGGAATTTCTATCAAATGAGGAACTCCCATTTTAAATTTTCTCCGTGAAATCAAGTTTCACTTTCAACTAGGATATTAGCAGCTCTTATCACTATATCATATCCCACAAGAACCTAGAATTGGACTTATCTTTTGCTACCCACAATTTCCAAGTTTCGGGAAAGAATATTCTAGGCCAATAAACCCAATACTTGGAGAATACTAAGTTGTATGCAAGGGACTAGAGAAAATAAAACAGAGCAACTATTCATCATCTCAACTTATCCAAAGTAAAAATATTCTTAGCGCACATCTTTTATTTTATTAACCTAACCTATACTACATCATCATTATTATTATTATTATTTAAATATGCAAATGTGGTGGAAAGAAAGAAATAAAATAAAGGAATGCCAATGGGGTGTGTTACAAGTTACCTCAAGTGGGGGTTCTCCCCCAAGCTTGTTCTTGGTCAAGGTCCGTGATATGGGTTGAAACCCTAATGTCAGATGTAGGCTATGATGTTGGCCTAACCTTGTTGCAGAATGGCATTGACATTGGAGGGTTGAGTATCGATGTTGGGTTGCTTTCCATGGTTTCCATGAGTGGGTCGAGGAGAGTGTTGTCGGTGTTGCTCATCGACATCTCAAGGTTTCCATAGGTTGGATGTACCTTGTTATTCATTGGCTAAGGAAATGATAACCCTTGGCTACAAAGGAATGACGTGCACCCAATGATGGTGGCAATTCCCTTGAGCTTAAATGAGTGCTTAGAATAGTTTAGAGCATAATGCTCTCACATATTCGTAGCAGCCCATTGGTTGCTCATTGAGGGTTTCCATGTCAAATCTCCGGCCTCGTATAGTTATGGTTGACCTTCAGGCTTAATTTCCGATAGGTAGCAACCATCCTAATTTACTCCTTGGCCAAGAGATGTTGAAATGGAATCCTCTTAGGGTTTCCAACAATCGGATCTTTGTATGCTTGCATAGTAATATTACTCATGTGAACTTTCCCTCTATGATAGAAAGGGATGGTTAGCTCCCGATACTTGTACAAATGAATTTTCGGGTTAGGCAACCGAATTTTCATTTGTACGTACGGGGAAGATAAAAATAAAAAAGGCATTGGGTCCAAATTCAAGTGTATCCATGAACAATGTATTATCCATTGATAAGAGTGGGGCTTTGTGGATAAATCAATTTGCACATTTTCTAAAGCTTCTACTCATATCAATGCAAGTGATATAAATACACTATATGGATCCCTTCATCTTGTAAAATTTCTAACCATCATAGCTTTTTATAAGAGCAAATATTTACCATGTGGATTATGACAAACAAGATTCTAAATTATCCTCCTGAAAATTTTTAGTTTCTTGCCTACGAATTTGAAATTTTGTAATCCATGCATGAATGAGTTTCAAATCAAAGTTATGGATATCACTGTTCCTAGGTTGCTACATACCAATTCAACCATTAAGTAATTCCATAAGCATTACCTAGGGAGAAAATGTCTACGTCAATGTTAGCAATGCTTATGAAATTTTAGTTACTTGTTTAAATTTATTCCTAAGTAAGGTGACATTCCTTTTTGAAGAATCAAAAAGAGCAATGCCAACACTTACTCTCACGAGGATGCATAAAAATTAAATGATGAGAAGGTGTAAACCTTCCTTACCAATGTAAGAAAAAATCATTCAATCCTAGTATAATTCAATTGACGGAAAATTTTAAACTTGTACCTCAATTGAAGAGCAGTCCGGGTTGAAAGTCGTTGTGTGAGAAACTCACGACCATGAATTTTGGTGTAGCCTTCATGTTCAATGTCTTCTGCCAAGTTGAGGTTGGAGTTGAATAAGCTTCATCTTGCACCTCCATTGAGCCACCATCTTGAGCATTCCTCCACCATGAACTCAAAATGAGATTGATGGAAGGATATGCGCTTGATGAGGCCTTCCAACCTCTTTACAAATTTTGTCCTGGCTGCACTAAAATCAAGAACAAACAAAACAACTCAAAAATGGGTTATGTTAGCTCAAAAGCATGTTGTAACCTTTGTCAAATTGTTTTGCCCAACTTGAAACAACTTGCAAATGCATTGAATATTAAGGGAAATATTTTTGGTTTGAATTAGGAAGATGAATTCAAGTGGTTACACTCAAGGTTCATATCCAAACAAATTTATTTCCTAATTCAAAATTTTAGTTTTATGACGGTTGAAAATTTTAGTTCCCAACATGCAAGTGTGAAAATTCAAACATGCTAAATGCAAATACAAAGTTTGATGGGAATTTCAAATAAGCAATTAGAAAATCAAATATGAGATAACTACCAACCTATTGGCAAGGACTCATCGAATTTTTGAAGTCCAATGAGTGGGACTTACCTCTGTCTTGTTTAGTGCGATGATCTGTTGTCCAATCCTGGAGTTGAAGATGTGGACAACTTCTCTTGATCGACATGGCAAATATCCTTTGGCATGTTAGTTGGACATGTGGACCACATGATGGCCCTAGCCTCTTCGTCATATTGATGAAGACTAGTTGATGCAGTGACGGCTTTTCCTTCTTGAAGATATTCTCTCATGAGTATAGTGAGGCTTCTCCTTCTTTAGGGGTGTTACTTCCACTTTCTTGATATTCCTTTGAGTTAACCCACACTTTGATCGTGGATCAAAGACTTCCTTTGACATGATGACATGTGGACTCCACAATCAAACAAGAAACGCTTCATCCATAATGTCACTTGCCTTAGGTTGCACGGGCTTGGCCGAAGGGTAGGAATCCCAACAAGTGATTGTGGGACATCTTGGATCTTGAATGCTCTTTAAGCTTCTTGTCCTTGGCCAAGAGCTTCATGTAAATGTTATATTGATTTCTTGCTTGGCCATTGACAAGATACTTCAAGGTAGGCTAGTTGAACTGAAATCCCCATAGCCTCCTTGATTACAAGAGTGATGTTGATTCCACCCTTGACCTCATTGTTGGTGATAACCATTGGAGTTGTTGTTTGAAAGGATGAATCCTCTTGGGTCTTAGGGAAATGATTCCCCAAGTGGCCCTTGTTGACATGGATTTTCACAAATCATATGAATATCCATGGCTTGGATGATCCAAAAACTTCTCCATTGGCTTGATCTTCAAGATACTTCAATGGGAGGTGTAGTTCCCTCGCTAGCATTTGCACCTTGTTAAATGGTGTGCATGCCAAGATAAGGGAACTAGAGCATTCTTCAATCCACCTCTTGAGTGGAGACCATATTCTAATCCATGATGAATGAGAATAGGGCTCCTTCATCTCCAGTATGAATGTGGTCATGGATTGGTGTTCCGAACCCATGATATGAGTGTCGGATGAAAAGGCAACTATCATCCCTATGGTTTAGGCAAACCAAGAAGAATTCTTGGAGCCTCCCTCAAGCTTGGGAATGGATGACTTTGGCTTCTACTGGAAGCTAAAATTCTTTCGTGAAAGGCAATGGTGTTGCCTAGCGGACATTTGTTGAGGTGCACCTTGAATCATCTTGCAGTTGAGCACTAGAGTCCTCGTTGGCCATCCCATGAAATGGGTTAGCCAACACTATCTTGTTTTCACACAGAAAGGAGAAAACAAAAAGGGTTATCCTGTCTAATAACTATTGGTACCTATAGCTCAATAAAAAGTGATAGCTATCCTTCACTTCCTTTGCCTTCCCCGGCAACGACGCCAAAAATGCTTGTTGACATTTCTTATGTCACAAATAAAAATTCAAAGCACACAGATACTGTCGTGTAGCATTTCACCCAAGAGTATTCCGAAGGATATCGTATTTATCCCAAAAGAAGGCAATATAGTAAAGTAGACACTACTCTTATGATCAATCTATGTGATACTAATAAATTATCAAGACAGGGGTAAGTTGATAATATGGGTAGTGTGACACACACCTATGCAATCTATTCTAAAGGGTAAATGGGCCCTAATGGAGATTAGACTAAGAGTTGGGGAGTTGCTCCTACAATGATTCTAATATAGAAATACATAGACTAGGTTAGGTACTAATGAGCATGCCAATGGTGAATCCTTACGCTAAGTTGTTCAACACATCGGGCACGGGTTTACCTCTAGCAATACTAGGACGACTCCCGCAAAGAGCCTTTGGCATAGCCGAACGTGGAGGATTACAAGGATAGATAGGGCTGTTACCACCAACTGCCTACCTCTTCAATCCGTGGGTCTACGAGACATCCAATGTTACTTAACTACCCTAGCACTATGCTAGCATATTAAGTAAATACCTTAAGAGTCATGACACAAGCCATCTTAAGGCAATGACTAACCTAAACATCATTGAACAAATTTTGAGACATAGCATAAGTTATTCATATCAACATGATCATATCATAGCTAATTAGACTATAGTGGGGGTTTGTAGTGTTTATGATGATAGAATAATATTGTTATGACATAATCATAAAGACTACTTGTGAGATCTATGTGTGTTGAATACATTGACTTTGACGATAAAAGTTTTGAATACTACCAAAGCACTTTTTTAACAAGGTCCGACTCTAGGTCCAAGCTCCTGCAAGGTCCGATGATAGGTCTGACTTGTTTTGGGTAGCTTCTGCAAGGTCCGATGCAAGGTACGACTCATTTTGGATAGGTCCGACTTGCTGTGGCTAGGTTCGACATGTTTTTGCTAGGCCCAGCGCAAGGTTCGTCTAGCTTTGGTTAGCTCCAACGCTAGCTAGCACTGTTACAATAAGCCTCATCTCAGGCGGCTCCAAACGTATTATCTCATGCGATTTCTAAAACCGCTTGAAACGAAGTGCCTGTGATAATCTGCAATATCACAGGCGGAAAGTGAATCCACCTTTGATAATGGTGTTATCACAGGCGGTTCTTTACTTACGACTAGCCGCCTATGAAGAAATATTACACAGGCAGTTCTTTACTTACGACTAGCCACCTGTGAAAAACATTATCACAGGCGGGTCATACAGTATAGGTAACTGTCTATGATAATCGTTTTGTCATAGGCGGATCTTTAACCTATGACAAGCCGCCTGTGGAAACAATTAATCACAGCCGGTTTGTACCATAATAGTAACTGCCTGTGATAATGGAGTTATCACAGGTTGTTCTTTACCTATGTCTAGCCGTCTGTGATAATATAATTTCACAAGCAGGTCTAGTTGTAGGTAAAGAACCGCTTGTGATAAAGTATACCCTATGTAGTACTACCTGCTGTTATTTCTAATTTCTAGCTCAATTCAATATAATCATAGAAGTCAACAATATAATCATAGAAGTAAACAATATAATCACAGAAGTCATCTCACAGAAGTCAATTTCACTAAAAAATATACATATGTACAAGTTACACATACAAATCATCTCATAGTTTACAAGTTTCACTAAAAACTGTTTTTGTTGTCATAGTCGCAAAGTTCTGGCACATCAACTATTACACCATCCTCATCAAAGAACACCCCTCTTTTGTGCAAAATTTTGCGATGCATGAATTGACACAGTTCACTGACAATCTTGTCGGCTCCTCCACCAGAAATACTTCTACAAACCAGCCATTCTTGGTACACATTCCTCGTGTGCTGCAATGAAACAAATAACAAGGCTTAGAATGTGTTGGTTTGAACAATCTCAAAGTATAGATCAAAGTGAGTATACAAGAATTTATTTGGTATTTTTGGAGCAGTTGTACTATGAGCAATTGAATTTTGAAGTTGGAATCAAAATATAAAAATAATGTTTCTGGTAATATTGAACAACAGAGAATATAAGTATTAAAATACGCTAGTTACAATGAAAATGAAACTCAAAAGTAAGGAAATAAGATATCGACATTAAGGATAACTTATATCCTCACAATTCACTCTATATTCGCTGGCGGTCCAAAGATGCTCGCATACATAATACCCGCATAAGACACTCCCAAGAGGCTGCTTTAGACAAGGATAATATGTTTTAATGTCTAACACATTCGTATTAGAAGGTCTCTGACCGTCAAGCTGTTCCGTGTAAAACCGCCAAGCGCTGTAATACAAAAATGTCATATAAAACTTGTCAACACATTCTAAATGTGTGTAAATTAAAAGTATCGAATAAACATACAGTTTCAAAATGGAAAGAAAATCTTTGTAACGATCTGGTGGGTAATCGGCTGAGCCAAACCCTGCGTTGGCTTGATGAAGATCATTATGTAGTGTTTACTGCACACATACAAACACACGTGTTAAGCTAACAATTAGCAATAATTGCTATTTCAATGCCATGTGTCAAACTTACTCGAAGTGGTACAGAGCCTTTACGAGGTCCTTGCCATCTCTGACAAAGTTAAACATGACATGTCCTATGTAAGATGCAACCTCGGTACTTTTATCCTTCTTTTGTTTTGCAGTTGATTTATCAAATTCTTTTTTTTTTCATGTGCTTGTACTGTTCTGAGTCTCGATCCACCTTAACGTCGAATATCATTTTTACAATCCGTGTAGGGTCAAGGATACCTGTCTTGCGTTTCATCTTTTTATTATTCATGTATTGCATCCTATTGAAGAAGTCCAAAATTGTTATAATCTCATGAAATGTGTATGCGTGTAGTAAAAAAAGAAAATACAAAATATTAGAGGCACTTACAAGCACCAGAGGAGTAGAAGGTTGATTTCGAGCATGCCCCGATGGAAAAGGACATGTATATCTTCAAAAAAAAGGGCTCGTTTTTCTGCTCCAGTGCTCCAGAATGCTTCTTTTGGCACACCAAATGTGACGTAAGAAAGTTCATATTTTGTGCTGGCAGTAATGTACCACTCGCATTCTTTTGAGTGGGACAAGTTGTTTGCTAAGTTGTACCGATGTCATGAACGGCTTCCCATTCTCATATTTAGGAGGAACATCCTCAAGCTTGTATATTGAAACTCCTGGTTTAACTAAAGCCGTCTGCTGATTATATATGACAGCGTCCTCTTCCCACTCCTTAATATCATCTAATGCTGGCTCATGTGAAGAACAAGATGCACTCGATTTTATAATATTTTGCTTTAGATTTTCCAAATATTTTGATACTTCTTTAGAAGGTTTTTTATTTTTGTATGAGCTAACTTCATAGGCACCAATGACCGAGGAGTAGTCATCGGAAGTTGGACACTGGCTTGTTGTTGAACCTGTTGTTCAACTGATTGCTCCTTACTACCAGCAGCTTGCTCTAGTACTACTTCAAGCTGTTGCTCAACTGGTTTCTCTTTGCTAATAACAACTTTCTCTGGTACTGCTTCAAGCTGTTGTTCAATAGGTTGCTCTTGGTTATCTTTACTAGCAAGGAAACTATCATCCTTGCTGAGACATAGAAGAAGTGCATCTTCCTGGACTGGGAGTGTATCTTCTTGAACTTTTGTCTTAGAAGACAGAGTTGCAGTATTTTTAGCTGCGATGGGACTAGAAATTGGCTCATCGTCCAACACAATATCGTGTTAGTTCCAAAGGATTAATTGGTTGATAGCCTACCCAATTTTCATGATCCCCTCATGTGTGATGTGGTCTATTTCATAATCTTCATAATCATTATCAATGATCTGAAGAACTTGCACCACAACATAATACAACAGAAGTGAATTGCCGTTGAAGTCACGATCGGGCTTTCCCATAGCAGTGGCAACCTGTTTGGTTTTGTTCCTTGCTCTGCCGATCGGGACAAGAAGAAGACAAGATTTATCCTTAATAATGTCATCGATAGCGAACTCATGGGTTGACCCTGAGCCTGGCGTAGAACCTACGCTGCTAGGGTAGGCAGCTGGAGATACCAAATGCTCCTTTGGCATGGGAACCATCGGTGTACTTGGTGCCACTAATTGTCCCGATTGTCTAAGTTCTTCCATTATTTTTTGCATATTTTCCTTGACCTTTTGAGCAATCATTTCATCAAGTGTTTTCTTGAACTTCTCACGTCTTCTATATGTCTCTTTATCTTTCAGGAAACCATCTAGCCAAGAACTGAGAAGAGATTGCTCAAACCCGTCCACTGTGTTCAGGGTTTCCTAGGATAGCAGTAAGTTGGTCATTCTCCCTCTTCGGCTTGAAGAGACCCTTCTGTAGCTTTTCAATTACTTCTTTCATTTTTTGCTCTACTTCGTTCACAGAGTCGGACTTTTCAAGTTTGCCCTTGCTGGTTAAACCTGACCGAGCAAAGACCCACCGCTGAGTTCTCGCATCGCAGCCTTCTAACGAGTAAGGATTTCCCTTACTGGTAATTTCCTCTAATATCTTATTCCATTTCTAAACTTTGGGGGCATATCCGACAGACTCCAAGCAATGATGGTATTTGTTCTTTTTGGCAAGCTCTGACCTAGTTGCACTTAGGGCTTTAGCATAAGGTGTGGTGTTTTGACGAACAAATTCTTGCCACTGAGTTTGTGTGATTTTTCTCATCTTCCTCAGCCTAGGGAGCTTATCGGCCTTAACATAAGTATTCATTTCACTCTTCCAGCCACGAAACTTCTTGCCGCAAGAGATCAATGTTGCTTTCTTTACAACTTCTTTCGTGCCTTTCAAGAACTTGAATTCTTTCTTTATCCTCTGCCATAACTCATTCTTGTTCTCCTCAGGTAATTTTCTCCAATTCTCGGTTGTGATCGGCATGATCTCTCTACCAAGAAAACT